>JBBPBO010001985.1:61401517-62060590 GCA_037974295.1 Cicer cuneatum | reverse complement strand
ATTAATATATATATATATATATTTATATTATATTAAAAAAAGTTAATTTATCAATGTAAGTTTTTTATACATATATAATACAAGTTGTACATTGTTTAATGAAATTGAAAATTAAGTTAGTAAAAAAAATAAAATGGAAAATATAGGACCTATCAAACGTATTAAACAACGTGACAATTAAGTATTTGTGTAAAACTTTTTTAAAGTAATAATATATTTTCGGTGTAAATAGTGTATATATAACTAAATTCTATAATAAAAAAGTGTAGAAATTAAAAATGTATAATAATTATCACCATAAAATTCCCACATTCGGTTTCTTTTACAAGATTCCCATATTCAGTTAATTATCAAATAATAATGTCTCTCTTTACTTAAACAGAAATTATTACATATGATATAAATAATAATAATAATAATAATAATAATAATAATAATAATAATAATAATAATAATAATAATAATAATAATAATGGATAAAAAAGTTTGATGAAAAATTAATAGATAAAATTGAAGTGCATTCTCTTAGGTGTTTTTGTGTTGTTTTTAACTTAAATTATTCATAATTATTTATAACTTTTTTTTTTAAATTCAAAATTTTTCATAGTTTGTTTTCATCGAAAAAAATGTATTTTAAGAAGTACACATAAAAATCTGATTTTTGTCGTATTTTTAACAAAAAATTAGATTCAAGTGATTAATCAATTAATAAATGATCATCCAATATTCAGTATTTTAACTTCTTACTAAATTATAGGTTTAGATAGTATAAAATACACTATCGAATTTTAACTTTCGATAATGTATTTGAGAATGATGAAACATAATTGGAGGTGATTAAACATTCACCTCATAAATTTAATTTAAAAATGTATTATTTAAGAGAACGTAAGTTTAAAATTTGAATGAAATACTTTGCAATTTTTATTTTTCATGAGAAGTCTTTGCCAAATTTTATTCACTTTAAGTTTAAGTATTTAAGTGGGTCCCACCATAACACAATAAACATTCAATATATAGTTTCAATCTAACATTTGAATTTTTTTAAATAAAGAAGTGTCACCAATAATTTTATTTTATACTATTACGTTTCAACAACACTCATTTATTTTTTATGTAATTAATTAAGTTAGACTCACAAAAATTAGAATAGAATAGATAACATGCAAAAGTTATATACATTCCACTTAATAAATTATATAAAAAAAAATTTTATATGATTTATTAAATGTGTGTATAATTAATATCTCACTCCAAAGTTTATAAACACAATTTAAGAAGAACCAATCGTATAAGACTATAAGTTATAACACGATACAAGATAAAAAACAAATCCCATTTTTTCCTTCAAAGACACCAAACAAAGAAAAAGAGAAAGAGGAATATGAGAAGACCCATTAGTATGTTGCCTAAACAATATTCCTTTCAATTTTAGGTACTAAACAACTTTTTGATCGAACATAAACAATCTTGTTCTCGTGATCCTAGGCGAAATATCACTTTCCCATTCCCCTATTGACCTATAAAAAATACTAATAATAAAAAAGAATCAAATATAAAAGATGCTCATCACATTCACATACCACACTCTCAAACAAAAAACACATAAAAAAACAACACCACCACCTCTCCTCTCCTCAAACTCTTCTGCTTTCCCTTCGTAATCATCATTTCGTACAACTCTATTCAAACAGTATTCAAACCGTATTCCATCCGTATACGATACACTTCCATGGCAAACAACAACAACAACAACATCACCACTCCACTCCTCACCTCCGACCACTTAACCATCGCCATCGACTCCAACTCCACCACCGCGTGTCCCAACTCCAACCCCTTCGGCGCGTTAGGTTTGGACGATACTTATCATCCGTTGACTGTTCCATCGTCAACTACAATAGACCCGTTCCGCAACAATAAAGCAGGGATTAAAGGGTTTTACGAATGGGTGAAGACGATAGTGTGTATACCAATAGCTTTGCTTCGTTTGGTGATATTTGGATTGTGTTTGGCGATAGGTTATGTTGCTACTAAGTGTGCACTTCATGGTTGGAAAGACAGAGATAACCCTATGCCTAAGTGGAGGTCTAATATTATGTGGATCACTAGAATTTCTGCTAGATTCATTCTTTTTTCTTTTGGGTGAGAGAACCTTCTACATTCAATGCTTTCATCTCTCTTTTATTTATTTATTTATTTATTTATTTATTTTCTCTAGTTTAATTAGATTAGGTTTGATTCATTAGTAAGTGACTTTACTTTACTTTACTTTACTTCAATTTATTTCATATTATGATTGAAATTTATCTTTTTTTTATTTTTAAATTTTAGATCTTAGTTAAGTTTGTGTTGTGTGTTTTATTGTTTTGTTTTGGGTGTGGGGGATGTATGCTGGATTAGATTGGATAAATGTTTTGAGATTAATTTCTATGCGTTGATGGTGTATAAGTTTTTTACACATGTATCCAATCAAACCACATGATAGTACTACTTTCTTAGGTTAATTTCTAAAATATCTCTAACAAAGCCTACATGGAGCGATTTGATTGGATGCATGTGTAAAAAAAAAAAATTATACTGTCCGTGTATATAAATTAAATCCAAATGTTTTTAGGTGAGATAGTGAGGGAACTATATAGGATCTTTATTGATTTGCTTATTTGGTTTTTGACTTTTTGTGATTAAGCATGTTGAGTTCATGCAATTTGTTGTTTTGTGAATTGTGTGATGTGAATCTCATCACGAGGAGGGAACGGTGTGTCATGAAGGATTAGATCAGTCGTATGGGTTGAGATGTTGAAGTAGTATTATGTACGAGGTACAAGGTTTGATCTCTCTACTACTAACAAATCCCACTCCCACGACAAATTAACCACTAAAAATTTGTCTATGAAAAAAAGGAGGGAACGACGTAGAAATTTAAGTTGGGTTGTTTAGGGAAAAGATTTTAGCTGAAGATTGAGGAAGTGGCTTGCTTTTCTATTAGTTGTTGATGGAAATGATGTGTGCAATCTTTTGGTTATTGTGATGCGCAGATAACTAGTTTAATGAGTTAATGGGGTTCTTGGTTTTATTAGTGGTTTAGGATTGTGGAGAGGGTTGAAAGGGGGAAATTTAAGGAACTTCGTGTCATGTAAGTGGAGGATAGAATTGGCTTTTGTTTGAAAGATTATATAATTTGCGTGTCCGTCTCCTGCTTGATTTATGATCAGGTAATTGATGTTTCTAGGGGGAAAGAGGGATGGATAACAGATAAAATGAAATTAAGTATGCTTGACATTTTAATTGAATAACAATCAGTGTTTCCTTGTGATACTAAATTGTTATATTGAATGGAAATGAAGCATATATGTTGTATGAATATAAACCTCAGCTAGATACCCTGTTTATGTCGTTTTGCTGGAAAGGAGCATGAGGGTTTTGGTTACTTTACTCCTTGAATTCCTTGAATGTGATTTCAGTTTCTTTTTACACAACAGTATCTAAATTTGTTTCAGAACCATAAACTTATCTGTATTGTTGTTTCTTTCTGTCCTTTGCAGCTATCATTGGATAAAACGGAAGGGAAAACCAGCCCCAAGAGAAGTTGCTCCAATTATCGTATCTAATCATGTATCTTATATTGAGCCTATCTTCTATTTCTATGAATTATTTCCAACCATTGTGGCTTCCGAGTCTCATGACTCCATACCTTTTGTTGGCACGATCATTAGAGCAATGCAGGTATTTTGTTTTCATGTTAACATTTTATGTATGCGGTTAAAATTATAAGAAAATATGTTACTCAATCATTTTATGTTTTTTCCCACTTTTTTATTTTTTCAGGTTATATATGTTAACAGATTCTCACAATCATCAAGGAAGCAGGCTGTCAGAGAAATAAAGGTAAAATACTTCTTTTATTTTGCTTATTGTTATTTGATCTGCATCTTAAAATTGTCTCTGTTCTCCGATTGTTGGTATGTTTATCTATTGATGCTCACTTACCTCTCTATTCTCAATTATGCTTTTGACATCACTATCATTCAGACACTATTTTCGTTCAGAAGTTTCATAACCTTATTGTAGCCTTTAATGCTATTACATTGGAACCAATCCTCTGCAGAGTTTCTTAAAATATATTTGGTGAAAATTTTGGAAGAGTATGATTGAGTGAAAGCAGTAGGACACTAGCACCATAAGACAAACTAACAAGAGTCTGATACATTTTTTTTTAATTTCTGGTTTTTATTGGTCTCATAAAAGATTTATATAAGCAATATGTTTTAGGATCAGTGTGCTACATAAATGCTTGCGATTGTAAATTGTAAATAAGTTTTGAAAAATATAGCTTCCCTTATAAAGTGGTAGAGAAGCTAAGGGTTGATTTAGAATTTAACATATTGTAAAATTACATTTGCTTCTGATTTTTCGGCACCAAATAGAAATATGCAAGAATTAATTTCAAGAATTAATTTGAACTAACAGGTCTCAAAAATATATATGCTTGGAACAAAATTTCTTCATATAAATCTGTCATGTTATCAATTTTGTAAACTGTTTGATATAGAAATCTGCTTTTAAGGACCTGAATAACAGAGAAGGGCTTCTTGCGATAGATTTCCTCGAGTGCTTTTATTTCCAGAGGGAACCACGACTAACGGCAGGAATCTTATTTCCTTCCAACTCGGAGCATTTATCCCTGGGTACCCAATCCAGCCTATAATTGTACGCTATCCTCATGTGCACTTTGATCAATCTTGGTAAGCAATTTCTTTATAAAGATCCTGTCATTTCATTACTTATGTTTGTTGGCGTAACTTATGACTCATGCTGTTTTACTTGCATATTTTTAGGGGTAATGTTTCTTTGGGACAGCTTATGTTTAGGATGTTCACCCAATTCCACAACTTCTTTGAGGTATACTTTCCTATGGATTATGTTTTTTTACAGTGGTACCACGTTTTTCGGAAACTTAATTTCTTGAAGTAATTTATAACTTGTCTTAAATTGAACAGGTAGAATATCTTCCTGTCATTTCACCCCTGGATGATAAGGAAACCGCTGTGCATTTTCGTCATAGGGTGAGCATTCTTGTTTTGTGTCATAGCTTTCACATACTTTGAGGAGACTTCTATATTTATTTTTCTTGGATATTTGAATCTCTTAACTTTGGACTGCATTAGTTCACAATTTGCAAATTGCAGAGTTTTTCCTCCCTGATATTTTGATTCTTGAAACTTCTATATGTATATAAATTTGAACTAAAATGAGTTTAAAATTCCTCCATAGGCATCAAGGAATCTTTTGTTAACAGTGTTTGGTTTGGTGGCGTGGAAGGGGAGGGGAGGGGAGGGATTTTTATAAACTTCGTTGTAGAAAATTCCAAGTCCAACACTGGATAGAGATACTAAAGAGTTTTATAAAGCTTGGGCATTCCTCACCTCATATAGGACCAAAATTTGAGATGGTATCATAGTTTATCCTAGAATCCTTGTTGGACCACCTGTAGTTTCCACGCACTAGATTGCAAAGTGTCTTTCAAACTTGAAGGAAAATTCTACTAGACAGCTGTTGAGGCTAGCAATACTCAGTGTTAGTGAATGTCAGACAAAAGCATGCTAATAACAGATAACATTGGGATAAGCCAAGATGATGATGCTGAGGTGGATGAGTGGCCATTGAAGAAAAGAAAATATTTAGGAACAGTTTATTTTAGAGATAGTTAGAGTAGCAGTGTTGCACCTGATGAAGGGAATTTGAGGAGAACTCACCTAATATTATGTGAACACTACATTTTTTTACCTTATCGTTTTCTATTATCTCTTTTTCATCTTGTCTGTTAAGAATGAATACACTGGATGATTTGTTGAATTTTTAATCCTTGCATGTGTAAGTAGTCAGCAACTATTTAACAATCAATATTCGGATAAATGCAGGCTAGCCAAGCTATTGCAACTGCTATGAATACTGTCCAAACTGGACATTCTTATGGAGATATAATGCTTCATATGAAAGCACAAGAAGCAAAACAGGTGTGCAGTTTTTATTATTGGTTACAATTATAACTTAATACTTCATGCCAGTTAGTTTGCTTTTTGCATTTTGAAATTTGTTGGCATTCCATTGTTCACACTGCTCAAATTCAAACTTGCATAACAAAAAATCTGCTGTAGTGTTATCAGCGGCGAAATTTAGTGGTGGCCCAATAAGCTGCCAATCAGGGATTAAAAGCAACAACTTTTGAATTTGCAGGGACTAGGTACAAACAAAAAACTTACAGAGACAAACAAAAAAATGCTATAATTGCAGGGAGTAAAATCATATTTAAACCAAATGTAAAATATGGTCATTTTAGGTAGCAAGATTATATTAAATATTTTCTCGTCTGTGATATTATTCTGCTAAATATTTCTAGTCATCCTTAGTGTATTCCAACTTATATGTCCATAGATGTTGTGATTGTTATATGTCCATAGATGTTGTGATTGTTATGCTTCACCAGTTTTGGTATAACTTAGCAATCTATTTTTGTTGTCACTGACGTTTTAACTTGTTGACTTCTGCAGGAGAACCCCTCAAGTTATATGGTTGAAATGGCCAAGGTGGAATCAGTAAGTCCCTAAAAACAACTGAGCTTGAATCAATTTTGAAATTTTTCAAATGTGCCATTTAACTTCTTGCCACTCAATTATGCTTTATCTTGTTACAATAATCCTGAAATATTGCCAACTGTTTGTGTTTGTCAACTTTTGTACTTCGAGGAATAAGTAGCGAAAGTGAGAAATATTTTGTAACATGGCATCTTAATGATAGGCAATATTACACATCCTTTCTCTCGGAATGGTCTGCCTATATGGTATTGCTAATTTAAATTTGAACATCCTTGCTTGAGAATGGCTACTATTCAATCCGAGATTTCCAATCTGAATACTTTTTTTTTTTGTTTTTGATTAATCTTTTTCTTTTAATTAAATTTATACTGATAGCAAATTAGCAATAATAAAAAACATTGTGTTTCTTTCCAGTTATTTCATATCAGCAGCCTGGAAGCTGTGGAGTTTCTGGATAAGTTCTTGGCTATGAATCCAGATCCGAGGTACTACATTCACATTCTTGTAAAAAGTAATTAATTAGTGAAACTTTTCTTCCTCAGTTACATGGGGAGACAAAATTATAATTGATGTTTATATTTAGTGGTGCACAATTGGTTGTTAAATCATTACTAAATGCTTTGTAAACTAGATAATCAATTGATTATTAAATCATTACTAAATGCTTTGAAAACTAGATTGATTGGGACAAAGACATTGGAGTGTAATAATTGATTCATTGACATTTGAAACTAAATCAGTCATTGAACTGGTGTGGAGTCATTGGTTTAAGGTTCAGTGGTCTTCAATCAATATTGGATCTTGGTTGAACTGATGATAATGAAATATATATTTTCAATATTACATACTATATTTTATATTAGATAATGAATTAACAATTTCAAGAAGTATTGACATATCAAATTTTAAATTATTTAAAAAATGATCATATTATATCTCTGTTAAGATTAAAAAAATCACAAAAGGATAAAAAATAAAAATCCTTGTATATGTGTCTTTTTAACTTGCCATTGCACCTTTATTTGGTTAAATTATTTATTCATAAAAAAATGTAAATAATAAAAAATAACTGGTCCAGGCAGACCAGTTTTTTCTCACCGATTTTGAGATCGACTAATGTTTTAGGTTAAATGAATAAGTGGGTTGAATTTTCTGGTCCAATTACAATGTGGTTTTTGAACCCATGCTTTTAATGAAGTTATATCTTATTTATTTATATTATTAGCAACCGTAGCATCCTTGTATAGTATATTAATATTTCTTTGATGTGTTTGATCATTTATGCTTTCATGTGTGCCTTATGCGCCTAGTTGCCTATGATGGAAACTTGACCGCAAATATTAATGTTTTCTTTTTCACTTATGACTGCTACAATTTTGTGTAACTCTTAAATATTATCTTGTGGGAATTGACAATATTCCATACCCCACTTGCAGTGGTCGTGTTCAATATCGTGACTTTTTGAGAGTTTTAAGACTCAAGGCTTGTCCTCTTTCTCAAAAGGTTAGTTACCAAATAGCTCAAGATTTCTTAAATATTGTAGGATTAAATTTTAAATCCATCCAGAATTAATAATAGTGCTGTATGATAAACTACTATCAAGATGCTGCAATATATTCATAAGCTTGTAATTTTGAAACAAATTTTTCTGCACTCAAGTTTTTCTTCCCTCTCTTTTCTGCTCCGTTCTTATTGCAGATATTCACATTTATTGATGTGGAGAAGTGTGGGACGATTACATTCAGACAGGTGAATATTTGCAAAAATCTATCCTTGTTTCTGTGCTACCAACTGCATATTTAGGTTTATAATATTCTTGTTGATCATGACATTTTTCTTATGCATGTTTGTATTGTTGCTTCCAGTTCTTGTATGGATCTGCACATGTTATGAAGCAGCCAGGGTTTCATCAAGCCTGTGAAGTAGCTTTTGCTGAGTGCGGTGGTGCAGTAAAGGGCTACATCGCAGAACAAGAAGTATTAACTATTATACTCTTCCTTTACAACTTGTGTAGAAATTTGGATTGATACTAACTTGTTCTTCTTTCCATTTTTAATTCAGTTACGAGATTCCATCCAATCTGTTATTCCCAGCTGGAATGACAATGAGGTAAACTTCATATTTTAAGTAGTTTTTAGATTTTCTTCAGATTTTTATTTTTTAAAAACTTGTAATAAACGAATAAAAAATAACTAAAAGTGATTTTTTTTTTTTTAAAGTTATTTTTATTAAAAAAATATATAACAAACGGACCTTTAATCTGTCTGTTTCTGTCACTAGCATCCTTTGGCCCTTGTAATTTGATTGTTATCAACTGGATACTTGTAGGTCCATGATCTTTTTGTGTTATTTGACAATGATAATGACGAAAGAATTTACAAGGATGAATTTCTTTCATGCCTGAGAAAAAATCCTCTTCTCATTGCTCTTTTTACACCTCAACTGCAGCAAAAGGAATCATGTGGCAATGGAGTGCTAGATATAGTGTGAATGTGTGATGCATGGATTTGTGAATTACAACCTCTGGCTTTTTAGGATGTTGTTCTTTTAGAAAGTACAAAAAAGAAAATATGAACAGGGTAGGATTCCCTGGGATTACATGCATATAGTATAGGATGCAGAGGCCTAATTCTTTTTTTCCTTAATATTACCTTCCTTGATTAATTAATCATATAAAACATTATCATTTGTTGAAGATCTGTGTTTTCTGGCTTGTTTTAAAAGAGTCAGATTTACACAACTAGATTTCTGTTAAACTATTTTGTTGTGATCAAGCTGATCCAACATTTGAGTTTTGTTTGGTTCGGGACCATTCTGACATTTGGGGTCAATGTGGTCCAAGGTTTGATCCAACGTGTGGATCTCTTGTGTTTGTAACAAAAATCATTTATGTATTATTAAAGATGTGATGTAATCTAATGAAGAGTGATTTACTGTCTTAGAAAGCATTTGTGATATTAAAGCTTTAATTATACTTTTTGTATTCTAGTTTGAATTGTGTGTTACTTTGGTCCATGATACTTTTTTAAATGGTTTAAGCAAATGTAGTCTTGACTTCAATGTTTTTCACCAAAACCCTCAATGTCTCATTTTTAATAATAATATTTTATTTTGATGATGAATTTGACATCTGAAAAATTTATATTAAAAATATTTGTAGGCTGAGACTAGGGTTAAAGAAAAAATTGATTGTTTAGAGTTATATATTTAGAAGAGAGAGGCATTGGGCATATATATTCTCCGGTAGATTCAAACTGAGTTTCTTTGAATTATTCTTGTTTTACTATGTGTGTCACTTTTGTTTATTGCATTAACAAATTGAGAAATAACTAAATAAAAGAAAGATAAATAATAAATAAAAGAAAGAAAATAGTAATTTTACTTAATTAATTATCTTTATTAATAATTGGTGTTTTTTACTGTTATAAATGTAAAAAGTGAAACATAATATTTTGAAAATGGTGTATATGGTTTTATTTAGAGTGTAAATTTGAAAAAAGAAATTTAACTTTACATTGGAATCTCAAAATGACAAAAAAATTTAATTTTATATTAGAATCTCAAAATGAATTTTTTTGCACAAGTGTTACTTATTGTGAAAAGAATATATAAAGCTAGGCAGTTATCACCATGGGTTTTAAAAATGTCTTAAAACATTATTTTATTTTGAAGATATAGCTTAATTTATACATACATTGCTTTCAATAATGTAGTATCACATTATTTAATGAGTTTAAGAACACATACTGTCGAGGTAAATTTGATGTTATAATTATTAAATTTTGTATTAAAATATAATTTTTACACTTTATCTTTTATTTAATATTCAATTTGATTGTTTATTTATTTAAGATTTATTTTGTTCTTCTATTTTTTGAAGTATGTAATCTTTAGTCATTTTTCTCATGGTACATTGGATATAAAATAGAAAAAACACCCACTTAACAATAATTATTTGAGGTGACATAAAAAAATATCGCATCTGGCATGTAAACATTCAAATATTATTTTTAAATTGTTATCTTCTTCAACAAAATTTCAAAATAAAAACAACAATTTAAAAACAATTTAGAGACTTTGGAAGTCAATTAAGACAATACCTCTGTCAACTCGAACAACCATTGCGAAGTTAGTATATTTACTATTTCGTATTTAACTTACCGTGAAAAAATGACTAGTGTTTATCAACTTCAAAAAGATAAAAATTAAAACATTAAAACGAACATCATATAAAAGATTGACCGAAAAATTTATTCAGCTTAAATTTTAATCTGATAAAAAATGATAAATATGATAAAACATAGTAAACTTTAAATTGAAGTATGATTTAAATAATTTAATTTGTAAAAAATTAATAGATTATGAGTATTTTAAATAAATTGTATGGGATGGAGTAACTTACATAATATTAAAAATTTAAACAGAGAACTGGCCTTTCTAAAAAATATCAAGGGTCAAAAAGTGTATGCAATTTAATATAACAACAAAAACTATATGAGTAAAAAAAAAACTAATAGTCTACATATTAATTTTAATTTAAAAGAATAAAAATAATAAAAAGCGAGAGAAATTTTATATAATCTAAAAGAAATCATTCAGTGGTTATTCTAAAAACTAATTCAATCTTATTCAAAGAATATAAAATAAAACAAAACATTAATTCTATCCAAAATCTACTAATTCTACATCTATAATTTTTTTTTAACTTTCCAATTATAAGGCATATCTCTCCAACTCCGTACCACTTGAGAAATTTATGTAACTTGAAACAAGACATATTAATTTTTTTTATTATATATGCTAAGTGTAAGAAAAATTAAAAACCCAGGAGGGGTTGGAGCACCTACTTGCTACTAATACACACTAAATGTTGAAAAATATTAATATCTGGAAGTCAAATTTACACTAATATATTAAATATCTATGTAACCATTTTGTGTCCCACCACCACCCTCTGACTCCTATTTTCTTTGTTTCGGACATTTCTTCCACTGTTATTTATAATCCCACTTTCACCGCTATGCAATTACACAAATGCAATAGTTGTAGAATTATTGGATAATAGTTTTACTACGTTAATTTAGATTCATTTGACAACCCTGGCACCCTAGCTCCTCCCACATTCCCACGCTTCTACCTATACTACATTGTGAATTCTCATCTCATCTTTACACTTGTTGGGTGGCATCAATAACCCACCAATTTTATTAGTATTATTATTAGCATTAATATTATTATTATCAAAGAAGAAAAAAAGAAGGAATATGTATATAAATAAAAACAAACAGTACCGCGTGAAAAGAAACAATAAAACAGAAGGCATGCCACTAGGGATGGGAATAAGCTAGGCCGTCCGACAGATGTTTGTGGCCTGGCGTGGCCTGTTTAATAAGAAGGCTAGGTTCAGACTATTTTTAAAGCCTATTTTTTTAAATAGGTCCGATTAAGGCTTATATAAAAGTCTATTAGGCCTCACAGGTCGACCTATATATATATATTATTTATTAATGTTATTTTTTATTATTATTTATTAATATTATAGTTTCCTATTTTAAAGTATATATATATATATATTTTATTATTTATTAATATTATTGTTTCCTATTTTAAAGCCTATCAATTAGGCTATTTTAATATTATTTTATTATATTAGATTTGATTATAATTTTATTAGTTTTCCTTATATAAAACTGTCTAATTTAGTCTATTTAAAAAAATGTAAAATATAACATTTAAATATTTTAATGTGAATAAGCCTTTTAAATAGGCTTTCAGGCCAGACCAGATTTTTAAAAAGGCCAGGCTTAGACCTAAAAAATTAATCGTAGGCCAGGCTCAAGCCTTTCAAAGCCTGATCTGGCCTGACCTATTCCCACCCCTACACACCACGTGGCGGCAAGGAGAAAGAAAGCTTTTCTGTTGGTAATGGATTTGTAACAAATTTGCTTCATTTAGTCTACAATTTTAGTATATTATTTTTATCACTGAGTTTGTTCTTTTAACATTAGGTCTTAATAATTTTACCTTCTCTGAGAGTTACTTTGAAATACTCACTTTAGTGGAAGGTTGTTACTATTGTTGATTGATGTTCTCTAGTGTTACTAAGAAAACTCTAGTGTACCTATTAATTATTATAGTGAAAGTTTATATTGGAAGTTTGAGGGAAATTTTCTACGTTAAAATTGTGTTTGTCTCATATTTAATTTTTCAAATATTCCGTATTATTGAGATAGTTATCTCTGGTTATATTCCCAACAAAGTGGTATTTAGAGTTCGATTGGTTTAACTTGTGCATTTAAATGGAGGAGGGAAATAAATGTCCAAATATGATTAAACTCAACTCTTCTAATTACACAATTTGGAAGACTTTCATGGAAGACATGTTATACAGTAAAAATTTGTATGATCCTATTTAGGGATGACAATTAGACCTAGACATAAAAATGATTTTTAACCTGTTTAAATACAATTTTATAAAAATGATTTTTTTAAAACTACAAAACTACCATAAAAGACATAAAAATGATTTTCAAGAAAACATGTTTGTTTGAATTTTTTTTTTAAATACATGATTTTTCTAAATACACATGTGTCCATGTACTCTGTTATGCATCTCTATCTCCCCCTCCAATTTCTATCTATTATCTCTCTCACTCTCTATTATTTCATGTCTCTCTACCTCTCATTTTTCTTCCAAACAAATCAATGAATTTAGGTCTTCCATTTCATAATTTTCGGATCCTTATAAAATAGAAACATATAAATAAATCATCGCAAAAATATGCTAGTAATAGATTTTGGAGGTCCTGTTCTAATCTTATAAATTGGGCCCTTGATAAAAAATGCAATTTAAATAATTAAAAAAATTGGAAAAATAAATTTTAGTCTCTATACACATATCAAACTACATGATGCTCTATCCATACCAATTTACATGATACTTAACTCATACCAATTTTTTAAATTTGATCACAACAATAGCGATTATTTATTGATATATTTTTGTTAAAATGCGGGTAATGAGTACAAGCACTTATGTACCCAAAGGACAATAGTACGGATATTAAAGTTGATACCCACGTGGTACGGGCACGGGCACAAGTATTTTTTTAAACTGCGGGTACGGGGACGAGTACTATACTACCATACCCATTGCCATTCCTAATCTTATTGAGGGTGACACTGCTAAAACCAAAGATAAATCTGACGCTGACTGGAAGAAGATGAATAAAAACGCAGTGACGTTGATCAGACGTTGGTTGGATATGAGTGTATATCCATATGTTGAAACTGAAATAGATGATAACAAGATGTGGGAGAAATTAAAAGAGTTGTATGAACGAAAGAGTTTACAAAATAAAACATTCTTGATTCGAAAGTTGGTATGAAATACAAAGATGAAGATTCAATGGCAGAGCATATGAGTATTTTTCAGAATATAGTGAATCAATTGACAACAACAGATATTAAATTAGATGGTGAGTTGCAAGCATTGTTATTGTTGAGTTCCTTGCCTGATAATTGGGAAGTCCTTGTTGTGACATTGACCAATTCAGCTCCAAGTGGAAAGCTGAAAATGTCAACAGTTAAAAAGAGCATGCTGAATGAAGAAGCTCGAAGAAAGGAATGTGGTTTGGTTGGTTCTTCCTCAAAGTTAAAAACACTATTTACAGAGTCACGGGGGAAAAGTCAATCTAGATACTTTCATAAACGCGACAACTCTGAAAGTCATAGCAAGTCAAGAAGCAAGTCGAGGACTAGAAAAGAAGTGATATGCTACCATTGTGGCAAAATAGGTCACATAAAAAGAAATTGCAGATTCCTTAAGAGAGATCAATCAAAGGAAATAGATGAAGATAAAGAGAAGAAAAATGATAAAGATACAACAAATGTTGCATCTATTAGTAATATCTACATGTTTGTGATAATAATTCCATAAACCTTGTATGTCAGGATTCAACTTGGATTATTGATTCTGGCGTCTCATATCTTGTTACTCCTAGACGTGATTTCTTCTCATCTTATAGTGTTGGTGATTTTGGCACGGTAAAAATGGGAGATGAAGGAGTATGTAAAATTATCGGTATAAGAGATGTTTGGGTTGAAATTGGGATTGGTTGCAAGCTTCAATTAAAGAATGTTATACATGTTCCTGATATCCGTCTCAATTTGATTTCGATGAAAGTCTTGAATATTGAGGGTTATCACACTTACTTTGGTGATGGCGGTATAAGTAAAATCACCAAAGAGTCCCTAGTGGTTGGAAAGGAGCAAAGTTCCACTTCTCTCTATAGGATGTCGACGAAGTTATGCAAGGAAGAAATGAATGCAATTGAAGACACTTCTTCTAATTTATGGCATATGCGCCTTGGTCACTTGAGGGAGAAATGACTCAACATACTTGCGAACAAAAAATTTCTTCTTGTGAAAGGCACGTCTCTAAAAACTTGCACTCGTTGCTTTGTTGGAAAACAACACAAAGTTTCTTTTCATAACACTGGTCTTCATAGAAGACAAAATATTCTTGATTTAGTTCATACTGATGTTTGTATGATGGATAGTAAATCTCTTGGTGGTGCATCATATTTTGTTACTTTTATTGATGACCACTCTAGATAAGTGTGAGATTTTCCTTTGAAATCTAAAAACCAGGTATTTGGAGTATTCAAGCATTTTTATGCAAGTGTTGAAAGAGAAAGGGAAGGAAATTGAAATGTGTTCAGCCAAATAACGGTGGTGAATACAAATGTCTATTTGAAGAGTATTGTAGAGAACATGGTATCAGACTTGAGAAAATAGTTCCAAAGACACCTCAACATAATGATGTTGCAAAGAGAATGAATCTTATGATTAATGACATAATCAAATGTATGCTCTCTCATGCAAAATTATCGAAATCCTTTTAGGGTGAAGCAATGAAAACCGTAGTGGATTTGATCAATCTTTCTCCTTTTCTTCCACTTGATGGTGATGTTCCAAATAGAGCGTGGACAGAAAAAAAAATGTCTGTTATCATCATTTGAGAGTGTTCAGCTGCGGATGTTTTGTTCACATTCCAAGAGATGAGAGGTCCAAGCTTGATAATAAATCCAAACAGTGTGTGTTCATCGGTTATGGTGGTGAAGAATTTGGTTATAGATTGTGGGATCCGATTGACAAGAAAATTATCAAAAGCCGAGATGTGATATTTCTTGAAGACCAAACTATTGAAGATTTTGATAAAGTTGAGAAACAAATATCAAACTCCAGAAATTACATTGATGTTACGCCTAAGCCACATGTAGAAACTTTTGTTGGCGGGGTAGATAAATAGGTAGATGATGAGAATGTAACTGATGATCATGTACCTCACCATGATGAGCAGGTTCCAACTTAGCCACCAGTTGAATTTGAGTTGAGAAGATATACTAGAGAACATCAACCCTCTCAAAGATATCCTCCACAGAAGTATGTCATGATTATTGATAGTGGAGAGCCAAAGTACTACCAAAAGACTATTATAAATGTTGATAAAGAAAAGTGGTTGAAAGCCATGCAATAAGAGATGAATTCCTTGCATGACAATCACACATTTGATTTGGTGAAGTTGCCTAAGGGCAGAAAAACACTCAAGAACAAATGAGTATACAAGATAAAAAGGCAAAAGAGAATAGTTCTCATCCAAGATACAAAGCAAGATTGGTTGTGAAAGGTTTTAATCAGAGAAAATGTATTGACTTTGAAGAAATTTTTTCACTTGTGGTGAAGATGTCCTCTATCTGAGTTGTGCTTGGGTTAGCAGCTAGTTCGAACCTAGAAGTTGAACAACTTGATGTGAAAACTGGAATCCTTCATGGGGATTTGGAGGAAGAGATCTATATGGAGCAACCAAAGGATTTCGAAGTCAAAAGTAAATAACAACTTGTTTGTAAATTAAAGAAAAACTTGTATGGGCTCAAGCAAACACCTTGTTATATGTGGATGACATGTTGATTGTTGGTGATGACATAAGAAGATTAAATCTCTAAAGAAAAATTTGAACAAGTCTTTTGCAATGAAAGACTTGGGTTATGCAAAGCAAATTCTAGGCAAGAGAATTACTTGTGACAAGAAGAATAATAAATTATGGTTGTCTCAACACAATTACATTGAGAAAGTGTTAGAGAAGTTTAACACGTGCAATTGCAAATCTGTTAATATCCACTTGCTACTCATTTCAAATTGAATTCTGATCAATGTCCTACAAGTGAGAAAGAAAAAGAAGAGATTAAGAAGGTTCCTTATGCATCCGTAGTTGGTAGTTTGATGTATGCTATGGTATGCACAAGGCCAGATATTGCTCATACATTTAGAGTTGTTAGTCGGGTTCTCTCTAATCCTGGTAAAGATCATTGGCAAGTAGTGAAGTGGATTCTCAAATACCTCAGAGGCCATTCCAAAGTGTGTTTATGCTATGGAGGTGGTGAACCTGTGTTGGATGGCTACACATATGCAAATATGGCAGGTGATCTTAATTCTAGAAAATCTTCTTCTGGTTATGTGATGACGTTTGCAGGGGGACTGTGTCTTGACAATCGATGTTACAAAAGTGTGTTGCTTTATCCATTACTAAAACTGAGTACATTGCAGCAACTGAAGCTTCCAAAGAACTCTTGTGGAAGAAGAAAATCCTTAATGAGTTAGGCCTTAAGCAAGACAAGTTTGTTTTATTCTGTGACAATCAGAGTGTGATCCATCTTAGAAAGAATCCGACTTTTCATGCAAAGTCGAAACATATTGAGGTGCGATATCATTGGGTATGAGATGCACTGTAAATGAAGTTATTTTCAATTGAAATGATTCATACCGATGAGAATCGTTCAAATATGATGACGAAAGTCTTGCCTGTGTCAAAGATGATATGCTGTAGAAAGAAGACTGACATGATTGAGCAGTACCTTCCCACTTGAGTCGTGAAAGAGAGATTTGTTATATGAGCTCACTCACTAGGTTGAACCCACCAATTTTACTAGTATTATTATTATTAGCATTAATATTATTATTGTTATTATTATTAAAGAATGAAAAGAAAAAAAAAGAAGAAATTTTGAAATCCCTAATAAAAACAAAAACAAACAGTGCCGTGTGAAAAAAACAAGAAACCAGAAGGCATGCGGTGAGAGGAAGGAAGCAAAAGGAAACAGGAAGAGAAGGAGAAATAAAACTTTTTCGATTTGTAGCAAACTTGCTCCGTTTGGTTTACAAATTTAGTATGTTATTTCTACCACTGAGTTTGTTCTTTTAATATATAGTCTTAATAGTTTTACCTTATCTGAGAATTACTTTGGAATACCCACTTTAGTGAAATGTTGTTGCTATTGTTGATTATTGTTCCCTAGTATTACTAGGAAGATTTCGGTGTACCAATTAATTATAGTAGAAATTTATAGTAGAAGTTTGAGAAAAAATTTCCATGTTAAAATTTTGTTTATCTCATATTTAATTTTTCTGTCAATTATTATTGCTATATAGAATTGTATTTTCTATTTTTTTTTGTCATTTATCTGCACAGATAAAAAGAAATTATCCAAGATTATTAAAGATAGTTATATATGATTTTTCCAACAATAAATCAATACACACCCTCGTTAGCTGAACAAACCTCTTTTTGATCCGACATGGTTGTCTTCAAAATCAGCTTCATCATGCACTAAACCATTAGAAGGCACCATAAAATAATTAATTGGAGAGAATATTCCAAAGACTGACTATTCACTTACTCCACCGAACCCGGAGTAAAAAAGGTGCCTGTTCCATAAAGAAAATTAAATAAAAAGTTGTGTGCACGAAATTAAACGCAGAGAAAAAGGTATCATCAATACTATGGGGAGCACGCATATTTTTGGAATTACTATATTCAAATACTACGAGTATTATTCTAAGAAAATAATTTGTTCATAAATATATACACTTATTTTTTTTTTATAAATATATGTTTTATTAATATTATTAATTTCTTATAAAATATAATAAATACATATTGAAAAATATAGTTGAGTCTAAAAAAGAAATAAATAATTAAAAAATATTAATTTTGAAGTTGATAGTATGAACAATATAATACAATTAAGATAAAATATATTTTTATATAGTACTCCTGAATCCAACTAACATAATCAACTTCCAAATAATTATAATTAATTTTTAACTATCTTAAATTAACAATTCATACATAAAAGAAATTCTAGTAACATTCATACATAAAATTAACCCTTTTTTAATAGTAAATTAACACATTAAATTTATTACATATTTTTCTTTATAAATATTAAAATAATAAAAACTGATATTTAAAAACAGAAGCTAGTATATATTAATTAAACCCAAATTTGCATGCAATCAGCAGGGTGCAGTGCAATAAAACATCTTTTAAATTTTTAATTTAAAATATTAAATTTAAAAATCAATACTTTCCGATGTTAATTGTACCGACTGAAGTGCAAGTGAACCGTAGCAAAAGCTAGTTGTATCAAATCTAATATCACATTTTGAAAAGAAATGGCATATTTTGTGGATATCAAAACATTACATCGAAAAAACATAGCACGCTAAGTGGTCCCCTCAACAACAAGCATTACATTTCAGTGTTCCTTCATTGGGTTTACTATTTCATAATAATAACTTTACTCTTTGTGCGTGCACTCAAAAGTTGAACACGTTTCGGTTTGGAAGAAACATCAGTACTTTACACAAATGGCATTTTCCACTCTCATCGTTCCCACTGCGCGACACGTGACATGACACCCAATTTGCACTACTGTCCACGATGACACAATTATCTACTGCACTGTCCCTAAGATTCCATCTAGTAAGAGAATCCCCCAATTTATATACTTGGATAAATTGAGGTCGTTCATTTTTTATCATATGGTTATAAAAAAAGTGTTATCTTTAATTTATAATTTAGGTGATTTTTTATGCTATGTTTGGATAGAAAAAGATCTTGAAAAAATAAAAAAAATGAAAATTTTAAACTGGAAACAAAAAATCACAATTTTGTCGTGCTTTCTTTCCACTAACGTTATTTTCATATTATTATTTTTTTGTTATTTAAATTATTTTCATATCATGAGAAAAGTATTATAAATTATTACAATACATAAATTTATCTCAAATAATTTATACTTTCAACCAATACAATCACACCCTCTAAAGAAAATATTTAACTACCTTTATAAATCTCTAAAACAAGAGGAAAAAAAAATAGATATAACTTAAAGTGTTTGTGACTAGTGTGATTTGTAATAAAGAACTAAAGTCTTATATATAGTATTGAACTGTCTCTTCCTTTACAATTTCAAACAATGTGAGACTTATTTAATATTCTTTAATTTCTACCAAACTTGATTAAAGAAAATGAGTGAAAATAATGTTAATAAAAAGAAAGCATTTGAAAAGTAAGTAGTAAGTAAAATGATTTTTTAATTATTTAGCATAAGTGAAATTAAAAAAAAATTAATTTTGTAATTAAACAAAAGCCTTTAATTTAATGGTTAATTTTAATAGAGGTTTATCTCTTTAATATTAAAACTAAAATAAGTTGTATGTTTATCTCTTATATTTTCTTCTAAAAATGGTCTCAATCTTTCACAATCTTTTACATGTCTTCTAATTTTATAGATTATACATTCAAAACTTTATATAAATATGAAATTATTTGATATTTTATTGAAATTTACGAAGATTAACAATGTTTAATTCAAGTACATAAGACATTAATTTTGATGTATCTCAATAACGTATCAAATAATTTTAAATTTCTGTAAAATTTTACGTGTATAATCTATATAATATAAATTTTCAATCCAAATCATAAAAATTAAATAAAATTAAAATTAAAAAAAATAGAGAAGATTGAGATTATCAAAATCTCGATTTTCTAATCCTTAAAAGACTCTACGAAATAAACATATTTTCTAAAGCTTAAGTGGATATTATAGTATAAAGGTGAGATATTATTTAAGCCTCTCACCATGAAACATTATCAATGGCCATTAGATTAAATGAGTTGACAAATTTTTATTGCACCCCACCACATTAATTTTTTTTTCTTTTCCCTCCCCTCTCCTTATTTTGAGTTTCACTACTATCACTTCCACCCCTACCTTTACTAGATTCATCACCACCACTACCATCACTAACAACAGTGCTTATGCCACCAATAAAAATTCCATCTTTTTTCTCTAGATTTTCCGGTACTCATGGAACAATACAAATGCAATCAATCTCAACAATCATGTTTCTATTATCACAATTGTTGCTCACATTGAAATCATAACAAATTTCTCATTTTGATCTTGCTTTTAAACCACCCACCATTGCAAGAATAACAATTAATACCGAGGGCAATTCCGATAGTTTTTTAGCCATTAGAAAATAGTTAGGGCTTTTTAGCCCTCGAAGTATTTTTATGAGGGTTAAGGCTCTAGAAACAAACCCAATTGAATTTCCAAGAGTTAAAGCTCTAGAAATACACCGGCATGTGACATTTGTGAGGGTCATAACCCTCATTATTGTCCCATATGAATTTAGTAACTTATTGTGTATTTTTTTTAAAATATAATAATTTGTATTTTTAAAAGTATTTAAATACGAATGAATTTATATTTTTATTTGTCGTGCATTTTTTTATAAATATGTTTATAAATTCATATTTGTAAATTTGACGTATATATATATATATTAAAATCTAATTAATTTTATATATTAGTAACTTACCAATAAATGTGAAATAAATTTTGTGAGGCGATTAATCAATTTGAGGATCGTGTATAATTTATGTATGTATTACCACAATACGAATTGCAATATAGATGTCGATGTGTGAAATGTGATACAAATATTGAAAACGAAATTGTTATAAGGTAACATTTGTTTAATGATGGATTTATACAGCTCATTATATTTGGACTAGTAGTATTGGTCAATCAGTTTGAGGACATCAACAGTACTTCAATCAATGACAATATATGCTTTCTAAGGCTCTAGGAGTAAATGTGCCTTTTGCATAACCACATTATAATGTTGACACATACGAACTTCCATTTGAAGAAATCCATATATTTTATAACCTTTTGACAAAGACAAATATACCGTTATTTGATGGTGTGAGTGTAGAAATGGTTTTTAGCTATAATTCTTTTATTGATATTTTGATGATAATAAAAAAAATAAAAACTATTATCCCTTAACTATTTGCTAAGTGTGTAGATTAAGTTATAAGATAAAAATTTATATTAATGACTATCTATTTTAAGGTAGAACAATTATGAATAAGTTAGATATAATAGTCTAAGTGTTTTTAACACATAATATTATCACCTAATAAACAAGTAATTACGTTTACTAATAGAGCAAGTCATAATATAAGCAATAAGAAGCATTGCAACAAGGATCTAATAATATGCAATTTGAGTCAAAACGTTAAAGACAAAAGAAATATGAGTCAATGATTGATCCTTTAATCACTAAAGAAAATAATGCTACAATGATCATCTGCCTCTGACTAAAGTTAACTAAGAGTTAAGACCTTCGTTGATCTTCTCAATCAAGACCAAATAAGAAAGCTTTGAATGAAGCCTCTACTAGAGTCAATGTTCATGGAAAAGTTAAACCTCTGATGAACTAAGAAAGAAAATTGATTATTCAAGGCAAATGCACTATAACTTTGATGAATAGTCAGTTAAAGTTGTGTTTGACTTTGATCAACGCGCTATTAGCGCACCTCCTATAAATCTGATACAAGTTCACTTTGATTATTCCATGTTTGATAAATTTAGCAAGTCAGTGATCATTTGGTAAACGCATCAAGTCAATACTTATTGAGTCAAACAATTGAGCTCATAATTTTAAAGAATTCCACATCTCAACATCCTCTACTCATTAAAGTTGAACTTATCTTTTGAATGAAAAAGTCCAATAACTCTAAAAGTGTCGTCCTCTAGCATCAGCATTCTTAAATCTAGTATCATTTGCTCATTATACTACATGTTTAAAATCGGTGCACGAACTTAAATGATTATTAGCATGCCTCTTCCAATTTTCCATGTATGCGCCTATTCTAAAAAAAATAATCAAATGATTAGATATTTGGGAGTATTATAGAGCTCGCTCATATTAAATACATTTATTAAATCAAGGACTTTGGTAAACTCAAGGCATGTCATGCAAACTTATTAGGCATCAATGAGCTAGCAATCTGCATGTGATAACAATTATTGAAATTAATCTTAAGTAGGCGCATGCACAAAGCCTACTCACATATAGATTCCCAAAGTCATAATAATTCATTAAAGGATAGATATCAAGCATTCTCATCACAGTACACGTTGGAAATTGTTTGTGTTGAAAAATATTGATCAAGCTACAGGTTTGTGCAATGGTGAATGATTGGTCATTACAAAAATGGAAAAATGTACTTAAAAAGAAAAATGTTACATCAAGAAGTAACATTGGAAGTTAGGTGTTTATAGTAGTGTTATTGACACCTTCTATTCCAAGAATTTTCTTCAAATTTCAATGAAGATAATTTTTTTGGATAATTTTATTTGAAATGACTATAAACAAAAATCAAAGTCAATCTTAAAATCATGTTGGAAGTTATCTATCACAATTTGTTTTTTCACACGGACAATTAAACATTGCCTTTTCAAGAATCACGTCACAAAAAGTTTGAAGATTTTAACTCTTGATGATCAAAATAATAAAAAACATCACTTCTAATGGAGTGTATAAAGAAGTGTTTCAAAACCTAAGTAATTAAGAATTCTACGAAAGCTACTTTTATTTTTGTGGTTTATATTTTGCTTTGCATTTTAGTCAAAAACTTATATTATTAATAAGCATAAAGTAATTTTTTTATGAATTTTTGACATATTTTTATTAATATTGTTAATTTTTGCACTGTATCTTTTTATTACTTACCCGTGCACCGCACGGATATAAGTTTAATTTATTATAATTATTTTACTTTTAAATATTTATTCCATATGTAGAATTTGCCAA
Source organism: Cicer cuneatum (assembly GCA_037974295.1). NCBI lineage: Eukaryota > Viridiplantae > Streptophyta > Magnoliopsida > Fabales > Fabaceae > Cicer > Cicer cuneatum. Next base: position 62,036,972 of record JBBPBO010001985.1, on the reverse strand, counting down.
TGCTATCACCGGTGCACTTAAACAAAGGTATCACAAACCTTTAAAAGATGGGAAGAAGTAAGAATGAGTCTATCTAATAAGAAACTCATTTTTGAAGATTTTAAAGTAAAAAAATGTTATTTGAACACATTTTTAGACATAAATAAAAACATAAATATAGTATGACTTACATTTATAGAAAAAGAGAGAGATGGAGAGAGTATAACCCACATTTATATCATCATAATATGTATAAAAAATAAATATTGTACTTGTGTTTGTATTAATGTTCAAAAATATATTTAAATAACATTTCTCTTTAAAGTAAGTAATAATTAAACGTCTATTCTTTTAATTTTACTTCAAATTAAGCATTACTTAATTGTTTTAATTGATTATTATATTTTCTACATGAACTATAATTATAAGTCGGAGTATTAGGTTGATGTTATAAATGTTTTTAATAAAAGATGTACCGTTCGTCTCTGTAATTTACATATATTTAATATTCATATATGTTACTTTTGAATTGTTTTGTTTGTAGGAAACCTATAAGCTCATTAAGGATGAAATATGCAAATCTTTCTTCTGACATGCAATCTAGTGCAGAGGAGATGAGATGCATTGAACGCACCAAGTGGGTGGAGGCACCAACTGCATAAGTACCATCAAGAGCCATATCGACCTCCATATCCTTCCTCCTCATAAAAGTTACCAGCAACATATACCACTCCAATATCCTCCTCAATATAATTATTAGTAGTAGATGTAATACCTCAAAGTATATAATAGATTAATTTATTAATTAAATATGATTTTAAAGAATTAATTTGATATTAAAATTATTTTAGATTATTTGTTAATTTATTTTATGATTAATTATCTTTATGATTAAATATGAGTAATTTAAATTATAAATATTCTACATGTTTAATTATTTTATTTATTTTTCTAAAAATAATAGTATTTTAGTATAAGTATTTTTAAAAAAATAAAAGAGATTTCAAAGGTTTTTATGCATTGGTAATTAATGTAATATTTTTTTTACATTTAAATAATGTTAAGTGTGAACATAGTTATATTTAATTTTTTTAACTATTTTTTATTTTAATTATTTATTTTATAAATAATTATCTTTAGATATTAATAATATTGTGATTTATTTCCTTATTTTTAAATATTTGCTATAGCATAGTCATTTTATATATATTTATTGTAATTTAGTAATTAGTATAAAGTACTGATGTTATATTTATTTATTTTATTATTTTGACTATTGTCTATAAATAGTAGTATTTTAATGTGAGTATTTTAAACATAATATTTTAATAATTGTGATAATAATTATGAGTATGATGACGGTTTTAAATATTACTAATATATATTTTTAAAAGATTGATTATTTTAATAAGTCTATTTGATAAAACATTGGTTTTGAAATATTAATAATATTAAACTATTTTATACATATTTTATATGATTTAGTGATTAATATTAAATGTAGATATTATATTGATTATTTTATTATTCTAGAATAGTGATAATGTTTTAGTATAAATATCTTAGAGATAATATTTTAGTTGGAATTGAATAAAATAACTTAGAAAAATATTATTAACGAAATATAAGGAATAATATATGGGTTTGATCCATGTGGGTATACTATATAAAATAATTTTTGTCCCTAATTCTGTAGAGAACTGAATGAATAGTGATGAGAAAAAGAAAGAGGATATGGGAGAAAGTGAACTAGATAATCAGGACCTCACATAAGGAAATCACCTCACGTAATTAATTAACGACTGTCAATAAAATTTTATTTGCTTTGTCCAAAATTTATAATGTCGTTTCTTTATTTTGACACTCTTGATTCATAATTTTAGTTTTATAATTTTCTTTTTAAAATATCTGATTTACTCGACTTCTCTGTTCATGAAATCTACTATTTTGCATCGTTCTTTTTTACCGTAAATTTGATTTGAGTGAAACCAATATCAAAACAACCGTGTGAACAATGGCTAAATTATCAATCAATTAGTTTTCCTTGACCCAATTTTGAAATTGACCCTTCTAGAGTGTTTGCTCATACTTTATTTTTGACATTTACACATAAAATGTCAAGTTGAATCGATTGGAGGACAAGAAGTCAAAAGAGTAGAGATTTTTTGTTTGTAGACTCGGATTAGCATGTGAAATCATCAAAATAAGGTATGGAGCGAGAGAACGTTTGAATTCTTGAGTATATTATAATGTGCGATGAACAGAAAAGTCGTATTCCTAACGATTCATCTGGGGCTAGCTACGTACGGTGGTAGCTTTTTGAGAGATAAATTAATTAATGCGAAAATATGGAAATGGTTAAAATAAAATGTGAAATAAAAATGTTTATAAGGTGTTGATTGATTTAATTGTCGATGATTGTGTGATATTTGATATTATTATGATATTGGGAGTTGAATGCATTTATGATATGATGATAAATTTTGAAGGCATTGTGACATGATAATATGTGATGATGATGTGTGACTAATGATTGAGATGTTATCAAATTGTGATGAGTATGTTGATATCACCCCATAGTTGATGAAATAGTGATCATTCCAACTTGTGCTAAAAATGGGGCTCTTAATGAAGTAGTCTAGACCAACGAAGGGAGAAAATAAATGTTAAGAGCTTTAGACGTGGAGATTATCTTGTCATCATATAGGTAGGATATGACAAGCCTAGTGATGTTGAGGAAGTACAACTGAATGAGTTTGATCGTAGAGGTCTACTATTGAACCTTATGAAAAGACTGTTAGACCTTGGGGTATTCTGGTGAGAAATTGCTAAGTGACTTGGAGGTAGCCTCCAAATGTCGGGAGCTACCATACAACACACTTTTACCTCGACCGTCACATATATGTCTCACGTTGAGTTGAAGAGATCTATGAGGACATGACCAATTTGTATTGTCTTTCCACTTGAATAGTGGCATAATATCAAGCCTAATAATCAAGTTATTCAGAGTTAGAATGATACCCAATGGTGAAGAAGTAGAGTCTAAGCTCATGCATAACATTGCATTGTCGTGTGATTGTTCGGTTGCGATTAATGTGTTTCAAAAGTAATGATAATTTCTCTTAGATGATTTGATATTATAATAAGTTATTATTTTACTTGAGTGATTTTAACGTTATAATATGATATTATTTCCTTGAATATTTTGATATACCATAATGCATTATAATACGGTTCCATTATGATTATTTGCATGTTATTCTTACTTATATTATACTATCAACATGATTTTGAAACTTACCCCATTTGTTGTTTGAGTTTGACTGACTTAACATCGTATTTACAATATCGCATATATTATAAGTTAGTGAATCTTGAAGTTGAAGTTTAGGAGAAGCTCCACTTTGATATGTGATATTGAGAATGTGATTTATTAGTTGTATTTTACTTATTTAATTAGGAACAATTTTTTTGTATGAAAATCTTGCTAGTACTATTAAGTTTTTGGAATTAAATTAAGAAATATAGTAAAATCAATTTTATTGGGAATGCACTGTTATATTTGGGAATTAAGTTTAAAGTTTTCTATATGTACCTTGAGAAATGTGATATCCTATATCATGCATAGAACTTTCTTTTTTCCTTTGAAACAATTTTCATTTTTCCGCTGTGAATTTTAACAAAAATATAATATAAGTTTTTATATATTATTTAGGGATTTATGGTGTCACAACACATTCCACCACCGCCTCCTCAGTCTTTGTTCCAATATCCTCCTTCCCAATATCAATAGGGAGTATATTATCGAACAGATATGTCGATGTTGTCGTCAAATAATTGACCAAATTTGAATCAATCATCCTTGCATCAAAATTTTCCTATTCTATAGATGCCACCACTTCAACTTGTTTAGCCTTCTATACAAACATCTGCACCACCTCTGCCTCCTTCTGGTGGTATCAATTCCATGATTCTTGAAGACGCACAATTATTTGTTGATATGTTAAGTTTTGACAACAACCAGAACGAGGATGGATTGAAAACAAATTATTATGGAGAATTTTTTTGATTTAACTCTTTAGTTTATTTTTATTATTTCCATTTTCGAGGGTTATAGTCTTAGGAAAAAAAATATTTTGTTTTATTAATCTCACTTATGAGGGTTATAGTCTTAAGAAAAACATTTTAATTTTATTTTTAGTATAATCTTTTTTGAGGACTTCAACATTAGGGATGTTTTCGAAGACTTATGCGCTTGGTACATTCCAATAACTTAGGCTATAGAAAATGTTTTTGTTTTCTATAACAAAGTCATTTATGAGGACTTTAGACCTAAGAAACGTATTCATATCAATGAAATAACAATGACTCTACAACTTTCATTAGGCCCTAAAAAATGTCTCATTTATGGACTTTATGACTCTAAAAATTAATGTCTCATTTCCTGAGTTTTTTTGCCCTTCTTTGGGCTTTTGACCCTCTATATTTTCATATTTTCTTGTAGTGCATGAGTTTAAGAGTAACTCCAATAAAAGTTCAATCAACTATCAATTCTAATACCCAGAACAATTCTATCGTTGTACAGTTCTACTAAGGGTTTGTTTGACAAGTCCAAAAGATAAGCTTATAGCAGATAACTTATAGTGTTTAAGTTAATAGTCATGTTTGGTAACTATTTTTCCTCACGAGCTTATATGATTTTTTCATAAGCTACTTGAAGTAGTGTTTGAGTTTTATAGGTTATAGTGTTTCGTTGTTTCTTTTATACGTCATTTTATACTTTTCAACTAGTTCAACAACTAATTTTATCAAATATTTCAAATTAAATTTGCTAGCTTATCATGTATCAGTTAGCTTATCATCTATTAGCTCATATGCTATGAGTTAACTTATCATTTTTCCGCTATTTTTGTCAAATAGAAGCTATATACAGGTCCATAACTTCCTTTGTTTCCTTTTCAATAAGAAAAAAAAAACATAACTCCCTGTAACCTTAAACCATTTTTCCTTTCTTCTTTTTATAGAAGAGATAAAAAATTCTACATATGAAACTGGCGTGCCATGTAAATTATAGAAAACCTAAAAAATATTACTACCTTTGTCTCTGTTTTTTTAATAGTACCTTTGTCTCTATTTATAAACACCTTTTTTATTTTTTCACTCTTCTTAAGAAAAATAAAAAGTGAATTTAATATATTTATTTTATATTTGGAAATTCTTAAAATGTCATTTGTACGTAAATGTATAATTTATATTTTCATCTTTTAAGATAAAATAGTAAAATTAATAAGAAATATATTTGAGAAAATAACGATAAAGACATTTAATAAATTGAAAAAATGTTTATAAATTAGAACACACTTTTCCAATAAGTTATAATTAGGAAGAAATGTAGTAATTGACATAGAGATTATTTTGGGAGGGGAAGGGGAAGAGGCAGCGAAACCACAATTTTTACCACGGACCTGCACCTGCGGTGCAGCGGGTTTATTTTTTGTTTGAATCTGAAAAAATGAGGTTGATTAGTTTGTTAGTTATAATAGTAAGCTAATTATTTCGTATACATGAATTGATGTATATGTCAAACTTTTTCTGGTGCCTTTTCTGGCGAACTGACAGACTCGCTGCGAGGGATCTTATCACGATTCCCTTTAGCAACAATCTAAATAAATGTGAAATATAAAAGCGGAAAAATCAGCAATTACATATAACCAATCATAGTCATACAACTAAACATACATAGAAATAAAAACATACCTCATGATCAGTGCCAACAAGATGTTTCGGCCATGCCACATAGCTACCTATTGCTTCTCCCAAAAGTTTCATATCTCCATCGTTGTCGGGGATAGGCAACGGTGCAAGTGGTTCTAAAGCCACCATAGGTGAAACTTTAACATGGCCGGCAGGGACATCTTTGTTGTGCAATACTTCTCCCAAAGTATTGTACAATGTTCCTTTCCCAACCATGCGGGTAGGGGAAGACAAGTATATGCAGCAACGTGAAACACCCTAAATTAAATCAACGGTCCATACATAAGTATGTGAAACAATTAGGTTCAATGAATTTCTTATTTCGTTAAGTAATTAATTACCTTCGGTAGACTTTTACAACCAATGTTGCAACTTCCATCTTCACTTTCTATTTGAATTTCACGTTGAAGTTGATTTTCCTTATCTTTTTTAACCAAGTACGCAACTTGCTCCGATAGGGTTTTCAGTGCTTCTAATACTTGATCATTTGAGGGATTTGTGCGCTTCTCATGTGAAAAATAACTTTTGGGAGTCACGCCAAATCCCTTACCCTTCACACGGCCAGAATATTTAGGAACATTGAATACCTTGCCGAGAATGTCCCTGCAGCTAACTTCTTTATTTCCATCTTGATTTTCAAGACTTTGTTCCAAATTTTCCTAAAATACATGTAGTATTAAAAAGATAAGTTCAATATCATTTTTAAAAGGCAATATTAAAAAATATTAAAGTGGTAGTATACTTACACATTCTTGAACAACTTGTTGAACATTTTCGTTATCCAATATTCCATCTTTATTTACACGAGCCTCCTTCCAAAAGATATGACGACCCAATGGTTGATCGGATTTCGTATCTTGCAGTTGTTCATTAAGACATAAACAAAATATTAGTTATAAACTATAGTTTATAATCTAGCTAACACAATGTATAAAAGTGATGTTTACTTACAATTTTTTGCTCTAAACGCGCATACCCCATACGCGATCTTTTGTATGGATGCACTGGGTTTTTTGCTCGTTCCCGATTTGTTATACTTATATTCTATATATAAATAAAAAAAACGATCGTGTAAAAAATATAAGACATGAATATGAATAAAACACACATACTAATAAAATAAATACTACCACAAATGCAGGGTCTGAGCGTTTAGCAACAAAAGTGGTCCACTCTTCAGGTGTTATGTAGTGTTTGTAAATGTTTGGAGCTTCAACATTCACATTTCCACAGTTATATCTCAGGTAACAATTCGACAGATGGGATCTAAATCCTCTATGAATTTTACCGGCAACTATAAGTACGTAATTTTTACGCACATCTTCAATGTTAAAAGCGTTCTGAAAACCAAATAAATAAAGAGTTTGAATAAAAGTATTTCAAATGGAAAAAATTATAATTAAGTAACAAAAAAGTGGAGGAAAAAAGTTGATTACTTGTACATCACTCCACAATATGTCTTTAGCATCCTTCAATGCTTTGCCTCTCCAGTCATCGATTGTTATTGGGATATTTTGGCGGACAACAGCACCGATGTAGCTTACCATCCTTGAACTGTTGGGCTCAATCGGCTGGCCAGTTTCATTCCATCCCACCTAATAAACTCATAGCTATAGTGTAAGTGATTGCTTTCAAAAAAGAAAAAAGAAAAAAAATCTAAACAAAAGTATAGTATATATACCTCAAATTTTATTCCAGTACTTCTTGCTATGATGACTTTTTGCATTATAGTTGCCCCACGTTTCACTTCGCCTTCATAGCCTTTAGCGTTGACAGCTTCATTGTTTACAACTTTAGTGTTTACAACTTCCTCGTTTTGACGACCTAAATCGTTGTTGGAATCCATTTATCTACACATTTCACACAGTATAAATTTAACATGAGTATAAGTTCAACATGCAGTTTAGTGACAACAACAACAGATTGAATAAATACAACATGCACTATAAGTTTAGTGATAACGAGATATGAATAATAATACCTATAGTTTAAGTTTACGACATCGCAGAAATACAAATAGAAATCTTTTGTGAAACGAGAAGATATCACTAGGGTTCCACTGAGCACTTTAAAAAACTAAACAAAAAGCGCCTTAAAAACCTTTATGGTCGTATGGATAGAACTTAGTGAAAATGGAGAATGATGAAAACAAATAGTATGTAATGAATATGGACAGAGAAAAGGGTTCACACTAGGGAGAAGGGTTCATATATGGAGAATGATTCGTATAGAGAGTACGTAATGATAAGGATTTCACACTGCCAAGTTCGTAAGGGATGAAAATATATGTAATGATGAAGAAAATGAAGTGGCAGCTTCTTATATTATCAGTTTACATAATATTATAAAAAATCCTTTTACAACGTTTTTTCCAAAGAGCGCTTTAAAAGACTATATAAAAAACACCTTAAATAGTATTTTACAGCGCTTATATACACACTATATAAAAGGCGCTTTATGAGCATTTTACAACGCTTTTTATCCATAAGCGTTGTAAATGTTTTGTACTTGTATTTTATTTTGTCTTTTACAGCGATTTTTCCCATAAGCGCTGTAACTGTTTTGTCTCTTGTAATTGTAATTTATTTTTCGAAATCATTTACAGCGCTTATGGGCAAAAGCGCTGTAAATGTTTTGTACTTTTATTTTATTTTGTATTTTACAGCGCTTTTTCCCATAAGCGCTATAAATGTTTTGTCTCTTGTAATTGTAATTTTTTTTAAACCATTTACAGCGTTTATGGGCAAAAGCGCTGTAAATGTTTTGTCTCTTGTAATTGTAATTTATTTTTTCGAAATCATTTACAGCGCTTATGGGCAAAAGCGCTGTAAATGTTTTGTACTTTTATTTTATTTTGTATTTTACAGCGCTTTTTCCTATAAGCGCTATAAATGTTTTGTCTCTTGTAATTGTAATTTTTTTTAAACCATTTACAGCGCTTTTGGGCAAAAGCGCTGTAAATGTTTTGTGTCTTGTAATTGTAATTTTTTTTGAAATCATTTACAGCGTTGTGATATAATATCCATACTCATGGATACCAAATTGTTCATATCAACTTATATGATGAGTTCAGATTATAGTTAAAATTTTTATCAAATTGTCATCTCTAAAATAATTAAATAATATAAAAAAATTATATGATGGATTGTATAAGCATAAAATCAAATACTCAGTTCTGGCAGGTCAAGTTACATGAAATTTTACACAATGAGTACAGATCATTACATGACTTATATAAAACACATAAACACACTTAAGATACCCTTATTCTTTTCTTGGTGGGATTCACATTTGTTTGTCCATTAACGATACGAAACTATGGATTAATCTAAATTCCCTTACATGATCATCTATGAGATATAAACCATCATCAGTTGAATCAATTTCACACGGTTGTGATGTCGCAAAGAAAAAATCATTACCAACATCTTCAACGTTGTTGTTATCATCACTTATTTTATTGGTCGATAGGACAACAGACCATTTATCATCAGCAAGATCAGTGACATAAAACACTTGTTGAGCTTGCGACGCTAAAATAAAAGGTTCATCTTTGTAACCCACCCTCCTAAAACCGACAAGCAAGAACCCTGACTCATCAATTCCGAATGCCATTATTATTATCGACCCATTTGCAACCAAAGATAACGAAACATTGTATAATCCAACTCCCATATGTGCTCGATAACCCCAAAATATGATAGATTTGCAAATATTGGGTTTTTGTCTTTTGCACTTGAGATATGCATCGCTTCAGCTACTAGAGTGACTCCGCTATTTTGCATAGTGGTTGCTCATCTTGTTTTGTGGTATAAAATGTATAGCCATTAATTACATAACCAGTGTAAGAAAAGACATGTAAACTCGGGCCATTTGCTAGACACCTCAATCTCTCTGAAATTGAAGCGGGGTCTATATCAAACTTTGAGCTAATGTAATTTTTTAGCCAAGGGATAAAACTTCGATTGTGCTCCCGTGTTATCTAATTTTTATTCCTGTTCATGTTCAAACTAAATAATTGATCCATGTGTATTGTAACATACGGTTGAACCTCATCATCATTGTGCAGAACATACAATTGTGCCTGCTCCCATTCTGTTCTTAATATAGTCATTACTCTCTTTCCAATTATCCATTCTCCTGTTATTCTTTCCGAATGACGAGACATAGGAAGTCCTATGGATTCAACATTGGATAGATATTTAGTACAAAATTCAGCAGCTTCTTCGACAATGTACCGTTCAGCAATACATCCTTTTGATCGACTTCTACTTTTTACGTACCCTTTTAATATTTTCATATATCATTCTATAGGATACATCCATCTCAGGTAAGCTGGCCCACAAAGTTGTGTCTCTTAACAAGATGAACATTAAGGTGAACCATTATATCAAAAAACGAGGGTGAGAAATACATTTCAAGCTCACACAAAGTAACAACAATTTCCCTCTGCAATGTCGGTAATTTCTGAGGATCGATCACTTTACTACAAATTTCTCTTAAGAAGAAACATAATTTAGTTATGGCTCGTCGAACTTTTTCAGGTAAAATGGAACGTATACCTATTGGTAGCAAATGCCCCATTAGAACATGACAATCATGAGTTTTCAAACCTTTTATCTTGAGGTCTTTCAAACAAACTAAATTTTTTATGTTTGAACTGTATCATTCTGGAACTTTAACTTTGTGTAGAAATTTACACAAAACAATTTTTTTCCTTTCTAGATAGAGTATGAGCGGCTGGAGGTAGATATGTGCGATTTTCTTTCTTTACGGGACCCAATTCATTTCTTATTCCCATATCGACCAAATCCAATCTTGTATTGATGCCATCCTTAGACTTTCCCGGAACACTAAGTAACGTACCAATAACACTATCAAAGACATTTTTTTCGATATGCATCACATCGATAAAATGTCTTATATACAATGACTTCCAATATGGCAATTCAAAGAAAATTAACTTTTTCTTCCACCTAGTTTTGACAAGCTCTCCCGCAAATGGTTTGCGAAATTTATTGGTCAAACCTTGTACTTTTTCCAATATTTGATATCCAATCGGTGCTTTTGGAGCAATACCTTCCTCTGATTTTCCATTGAATGCATTTATCTACCCACGATAATGATGACTAAAAGGTAAAAATCTACGATGTCCAAGAAAGACGTTCTTCTTACAATGTTTCAACCGCATCCAATCTGTACTCTCTTCACATATAGGACATGCACACTGACCTTTAATGCTATACCCTGATAAATAACCATATGCTGGAAAATTATTAATTGTGCGGAACAACATAGCCCTCAAATTGAAACATTCTTTCTTATACCCATCATAAACTTTATATGATTTATCATGTAAGAATTTATGAATGCAGCTTATGAATGCAGTATATATGAATGCAGTGTTACACAAACTTATCAATCTATAACATCATACAAATCTATAGTATATATAGACTAATATTGGAAAATGAAAACCAAGGTCCAAGGTCATGCATACAAGTCTGATTTCAAAGCAGAACAGATTTATCATCTAAAATTTTATATGCATGGTTTATCAGGTAACAATTTATCAGTTTTAGAGACAATAACAAATTAATAAATTAATACAGTACCTGAGACAACAATCACTCAGTAAAAATGGGCGCAAAGTAGATGAGAGGAAAGTTCATAATAGGGTTCGAAGGGATAGAACGTATAAATATGTTTTTATTTATTTATATATAACTGCTTGTAATTTTATAGCGCTTTTGTCCATAAGCGTTGTAAAAGACTTTTAAAAATTAAATTTCAAAACATTTACAACATTTACAGCGCTTTCTAAAAAACCGCTCTTAAAAGCGCTGTAAATATAGTGTCTGGGCGCTATATTTTACAGTGCTTTTATCCATAAGCGCTGTAAATTACTTTTAAAAATTAAATTTTAAAATATTTATAGAGTTTACAACACTTTTATACAAAGCGCTGTAAATGTAGCGCTATAAACTTTATATGAGAGCGCTATATTTTACAGCACTTTTTCGCGAAGCGCTGTAAACATTATGTGAAATCGCTATGACCCTACAACAGCGCTTTTCTGTAAATCGTAACCCCTTCATGACCCTATAACAGCGCTTTTTCGAAAGCGCTTGTGATTAAAGTGCTGTTGTATCCTCCGTTATTTTTAAAATATTATACAATAGCGCTTTTAGTTATTAAGCGCTTTAAAATGTGCGCTGTAAAAGGTCATTTTTGGCGTAGTGAATCGAACAATACGTTGAGATTTTGCACTATTTTATTATGGATCGTGTTCAAAAAGGGGATTCGTTGATTGAGTTTGTGAAAACACTTAAACAACTCGCCTAAAATTTTACTAAACCCTTTCATAAAGGAAACTTCTTTTTTATAGGAACTAAATTAGGGATTTTAAACCAATCATCCATTGAGTTATTGTACGCAGCTGTATATTTTTTTATTCTATTTTTATTGACTCCTAATTTGAGAGTACTAAGAAGTTCATGCAATTTATGTGTCCCAAATGCTTATAAAACGAACTTTTTTGTAAGTACAAATAATAAAGAAAAGACAAATATTTGTTTGTACTAATTCCCAGGTCTATAGGCTACGCACGTGAGTAGGGAACATCACAATAAAAATGATTAAAATATTATATTTAATGTATATTTTAGTAAAAAAAATTAAATTTTTGCGGAAAAAATTCTTATAATATTTTAAACATGTATGAAATAAAAATTATTCAAAAATTCAAATAAATACACATGAATTATTTAAAAGTATATACCAAAATTGTTGACAGAACATATTTCAGGGACCATTGCTTGAAAAAAAATTTAGAAAACTAAAATTGAAATATGATATAATTATAGAGACAAAAAAAACTTATTAAGTAAAAAAAAATTTTTTTGAGTTAAATAAATTTTTAATCCCTATAAAATTTAACTTTGTTGTCCACGTATAAAAATAACCGCATTTTTAATCCTACAAGTAGTTTTAGTGCATATGAAAAATAAAGATGTTTAATTGTCCTTAAATTTCTAAATTTTTTAATGTTGTTTTTACAAATAAGATTAGAACATTTTAAAAAAATTATCCACAAAAATTTAAATATTTTCAATTTAAGATGAATTAAATATGATTTTTTTTATATGTCTTAAACTAAAAAAAAATGAAAATATGAACTTAAAAAATGAATTTTGAAGTTATTTTTTTTGAAATTTTTTTTACAATGTTATAAATATAAATGTAAAAAAATCGTTCAAAATTATATATTCAATATTTCAATAAAAACAAAAACTAATTACATAATAATTTTATAGAAATTAAAAAATATTAATTTATTTTACATGGGCTAGCATTGAAATTTTATAGATAATAAAAATTTATTTAATCCTTCTTTTTCCCTCAATTTTTTGGTTCTTTCTCACATTTATGCAGAAACCGTTTTTCCACCATATTCATCATCAAAATTCTTCATGGTCTCATCATCTCTTCATCCAAAATGATCATCACTTCAACAATGGCTCGTAAAAGAGCAAGAGTTGAAGAACCTGACTTCCCTTAGACTTTGGCCGAATCCGCATACTTCTCCAGCACTCACCAACTCTCAAATTTCAAAAAATAACTACAGAGAAAGAGAAGTTCAGAAACCCAAACCGTTTGATATCACGTTTCTAAGAAAAGAAGGATTTATGTTTTTGTACTGTTTTTGACAATGTTTGGTTGACTATTTCATCTAACATTGACGATGGACAAAAGAAAATCCTACGTGGAACAACGATTCAAAACGTGGAAAAGGATCTTGCATGGTTGCACTTTTTATTTTTTTTGTATTATGTGTTTTTAGGATTTAAATGTAAGAAAAAGCTTTATTAAAATTTATTCAAACACACACAAATTCTTTCTAAAAAAGATTTTTCAAAAACTAAGTCAAAATGGTGGGAAAATTTATTCAATTTTTTTTAATAAGGTAATTTTTGTCTGTTTCTGCTATAGCTGCCAAAATTGCTTTCGGATTTTCCTTGCATACACCATAATCAATTATGAACACATGACATAACTGAATATGATTGCGGAGCAAATCTCTAGGTTTTTGAAAATCCTCTATAATCGATTATCCAAGTATGTACAATCTTATATGAATGCAGAAGTTAGTTACGTATTTTTAAAATGTCTTGATAATCGGTTATGGGTAGACATATCATAATCAACTATGAAGCGTATTGACTTATCAAAAAAGTGATGGAAAAGAAAAAATTCAATGGTCATCGTTCTAATATTTTCTATTGCTTTTTTGGGTTGACCAAACACTCTTATAAATAGGAAGTCTCATTCACATTGTTTTTCACACTAATGGACTTCCTCACTTGTCAATTTTCACTTCTTAATCCTCTTGATTTTTTGGCTCACTTACTCACATTAACATATTTCACTGGGAGCTTTTACACTACATTGTTTATTATGTAATATTTTATGTGCTCACTTTGTTCATCTACACTTAAGGTGTAAATCACTTTTATCTCTTGTTATAAATTATTGGGAGTAATCCAATTGTTCAAGACATGAGATATCTCTTGTAGTAGTAGGAGGCTATTCTTCAAGACCTATGTTATTAGTAGTTAAACCAATATAAATTCTTGCTTACCATCTCTTATTTCTGTTTTTATTTCTACACTTTTACTTTATGCATTTTATTTATTTTGTGTCTCACATTTAATTTTAATTTATTTTCGTGTATCAAACTTGATTTACTCAAAAAAATTTGGGTGCTTATTTCATTGTTTTTAAAATTTACAATTCACCCCATGGTGTTTGGAGTCACTTGTTCAACGCTTACGATGGAAAAAGTCATTACAATAATTAACTTTAGTAAGAATTAGATGGAAGGAAATAGATTACAAACTAATACATAAACTCAAAATGATCTTGCTTCAACTTGCTCTCAAAAACGAGATGCAAAAACCATCTTTAACTAAGGTAATCAAAATCGAACCTGAGATTGAATTGATATAGGTGGCAAATATCGAGCTGCAATAATGTTTTATTCTTGGAGCACTCACTTGGAATTTTCTTCCAGTGTTCTCTCTTAAATCAACAGCTCCATGTAGATAGATTTTTTCAATAGTAAAAGGTCCTAACCATCTAGATATATGCTTTCATGGAAAATGATTCAATCTAGAATTTATTCAGTATAACTTTCCCCCCATAATAAACTCTTTTTTGAATCTTGCCGTCATGCCATTTCTTAATTGTGGACTTGTACATTTTTCTATTTTCATAAGAGAATGCTCTTTGTTCTTCTTATTCATGAAGTTGCAACAAACTTTCTTCACTAGCATGTTGCAAGTCCAAGTTAAGCTTTTGATAGATCAATGTGCTTTATATTAAAATTCAATTGGTAGATGAAAATATTTTCCATACTCCAATCTATAGGTAGACATTCCTAATGGGGTCTTATAAGCATACTTATAAATCCACAAAACATCTTTTAAATGAAGAAAGCTATCGTTTCTATGTGGGTTAAGCAACTTTTTTCAAATTTTTTTTGAGCTCTCCATTTGAAAGGTCTACTTGACCACTTGTAGTAGTTATTTTATGTTTCACGTCATATTTAGCTAACAGGTTTTCAAGCAATTTATTGCAAAAATTGGTTATTTCGTCACTAATGATTACACTAGGTGTATCAAATATATTGAAAAACATTTTTATGAGTGAATTTGGTAACCATCTTGGAAACAACTAAAATCTAAGAATTGCCTTTATGATGGAGAGAAAGATGTTAAGACAAAATCTCAAATTAGTGTTTTGATGTATACAAACAAAAGTTAATCAAGACTTCTAATTATGATTTTAAATTATATGTTGATTTAATATGTGTTTTTGAGTGTGATAATCAAAGATAGATACTAAGTATTACAAGCAAAATCACTTTAAAGAGAAAGCAAAAATATACAAACTGAACAAAGAACGTTCTTGACAGAAGTCAAGAAAATGGAGGACGTTCCACAGTTCTAAAATAACAAGAATGATGATATCTTTTGTTAAGGAAAAGAAAGCTTCTGGAATTTACAAATACGTTTCCAATATTCCACAAGGAATATACAAGGTTTATCTCAGCAAAAGAATCACTCCAAAAGGCAAAGGGTAAAAGCTATGGCTCATGATGAATCAAGCAAGATTATTCTCCAAGTACAAGAAAGATCATTCTCTAGATTTAAGCAAGAATCAAGAATGATCTTGAAGTGTATACTTCAACCTATCTCTGAAATATACGCACACGTGATAAAAAGACCATGAATCACTGTAAAAGATTGCTGACAAAGAAGTTTACAGATCAACATTCTTCAAAAGCAGAAAACGAAGAATGTTTAGTCAAGAACTTTCTTGGTTCAAATCTAATCTTATCCATAAACTGACATATGACAGCTGGACCATTTCCAACGGTTAAATGAGATGTCATAAGTCTCCTTGAAGCCTATTAAAAGAACCCCAAGCCCAAGGAAGATTTAGAGCTTCAAGTGAAAAGCAATACATCACTTACTTACAATCATACACTCGAAAGACTCTCATTTACATACAAGAATCAGTTCTACTTTCTCATTCGAATATTAGAATCATTTTTATTAAATTCTTTTTGTTAAGAATCTAAACTCAAACAAGTGAGGATTACTCAAATTCTGCCAAAACTCCTTCAATCATTATCGTGTAAACTCAAGTCTATAGTATTGAATATAGCTTTAGTAGTTTGTAGATAATCATTTTATGGTTAAAAGGTAAAGTGTAAAAATCCTCTCTAAAGATTGAAAGGTAACCTGTGAAAATCCTTTATGGGTTGAAAGGTAGTGGTGTGTAACAGATCAAGGTTGATCTGAACTGGTGGTGTAAAAACCAAGAACGTTCTCCATTTTGAACACTTAGTGAAAAATCTCACAACAATGAGGACTGGACGTAACCCGGTTTGGGTGAACTAGGATATATCTCTGTGTGATATCTCTTTCCTTACCTCTATTTATTTATAGTCTTTTGATTATTAAATTAAATAGATAAGTTAAATTGTGTGTTTTTCACTAACCAAGAACGTTCTCGGTTTTCATAATCAAGAACGTTCTCCGTTTTCTGTTTTCATAACCAAGATTAATTTTGAGTTAAATTCTTTAAGTTTTAACAAGAAATTTTAAAAAGGTGAATTTACAATTCAAACTCCCCTTTCTATTAAATTGACATTGCTACTTCAAAAGAATCCCTTAATTCTATCCTCCAAACATCAAACAATTTTGTAGAAACTAGTTTGGTTCAGATAAAAGTATCTGTTATTAATGTTTTGAGGATAACAAAGCAAAATAACAATTATCCATTGACGTGTTTAATTTAAGTGTGCAGCATATACATAGTTGACTAAGAACCAATGTTATAAATATCTACAATAATGTCATAAGTAAATGTGAGTTAGTAATAATCATTCATGTGATATTCATTAGAAGAACCCCTATAATTAATAATTCCTAATGATTAATTAACTATGAGTTTCTAGTAGTAGAGTCAGTTATAACTTAATTAAACTATATTTGAACAAAGAAAGTATGATTATGGATTGAGCCATATGTTGGCTTCACAAAATTAGTAAAAACAATGTTCTGGTGACATCATCGTCTGATCATTCTAATCAAATAGATGAAACACAAATAAGTGTTGGAAATACAAATGAGCTTTGAATAAAGACTCTGAGTCTGATGGCTATAAAACTCTAATGATGAAGACCAAGAAGAGGAAAACATCATTCAAATACATGTTATGACTCTAGTAAATTGTATCTGGATCACCTGGTATACCAATCATCAAATGCAACACAAATTTACTCTAGAACGATACTCCCTATGATGAAGTACTATCTTTGCCTCAACAATCAACAATGAAGCAAAGCAACACATAAATCCATTTGAGATGTGAAATCTTACATGAAATACAAGATAGCCATCAAATTTACACAATAAAGTGTGTAAGGTCGAACAACTACATGTACGGTTACAACAACTTTTTACACATCTCAACGACTCATTTCTCAAAGACTATATCTTTAGGATTACTTATTGAAAGTAGCGATGATCACAACGATCATGTCAAAGACAACTTCTATGGAGATTGAAGATCAATGATGACTATCTCCAGGAGATGTTAAAAAAGAACATCCATGAAAGAGATACAAAGTGAAAAAGAAAAAGGCAACATTCAATTGAATAGAGAAACCCTCGAACTAGAAAAAGATTAGATTGTAAATGCATTCCCACTTGGAATCATTTTCTTGTTGTAAATCGACCAATATAATATTTTTATTATAATGTCCTCTCACTTTAGAGTTGAATCTTAGAATAACTTTGTGTTCACAACTGACACAAAGTCAATCTTTTGTAATCGACCTAATAGTGTGGCAACCACATTTGAAAAACGCAAGTATGGAGAAATAAGTAAACACCATATTCCTTAATAGTACAAAGACTTTCCAAGATTGTTGAGATGACTAGGAGGTCTTTAGTGGGTTGCTTGAAGAGGCGGTTAAAACAACTCTTATCCTGGAGAGGCACTGTACAAACTCAACTCAGGAAGCGAGTGAAGCCAAAATTCTTGAGGAAATCTAGATACCGTGATTTTGGTAGGTCTGAAGAGGCCTTGAAAAATCCTTAACCTAAAGAGGTAGAGTAAAGAATACTTAGTTCAAGAGGTGAATGAAGCCATTAGTCTCGAGGAATTCAAAGATTAAACTTCTGGTTAAATGTCGAGGCATCATACTATATAAGGCCTAAAGAAACTTGAAAATACTCAATGTCTGGAAAAGCAAGGAAACAATTTAGCTTTGATAAGCTTTTAGGTTTCTCAAAGTCTAAAGAGACAGAATTAAGAATACTTTAGTGGATTAAGCCTCTAATTGTACTAGGGTAAAATCTCTTTATAAAGGGATGACTAGATGTAACAACAATTGTTTCGAATTAGTATAAAAATATATGTGTTTTTCTTCTCTCTTATCTCTTTATTTTGTCTCTTAGTTCTTTATGTCTTATCTTCAATCTATGTTTTATTTAGACGTGTTAAAAAGAATATACGCTTTTGATAAATAACTAATGTTAAAAGAAAAAGTTTAAAATGATCAACACAATTGATCCTATTTTTCTTGTATTTTCCAATAACTTCAAATACAACTTCAATAATGCCATGCATCGACATTTTGTGTTTGCTTGATATATTAACAACTCTTTGGCATATATTGAGAAATTAAACTTTGCATAGTTTATATTCAGTGTTGGTGTAAAAAAAATTTAGATATGCATTTCAATGTTTCTAAAAACGGATTGTAGATCAAACACACGAGACCTCTAAATAATGCTTCAATTGATTGAACCATAACTAAACCAAATGAATTAGTTGAACCAACCCGTTCTATCTAGTTTGATCCTATTTTGATAGACTTAGAATTGACTTAGATTGAACAACTCGATAAACTAGTGGGTTCTCGGTTCAACTGATCCGATTCTTTAAACACTAATGCATTTAATCACATCTTATCATGCATGTAGACGTTTATGTAAATATTTGATGAAATAATATAAAAAGTTACATCTACTTTATTAGAATGTATTCCCACTAAAGTAAACTATAAGAAAAAAAAGTATTTGAAATACGGATGTATCTAATAGATTAGATACATCAACTTTTTTTAATACTATTTTTTTATATTTATTTTCATAAGGAGTATGTGTACAGTCAAAGAAGGTTAATTGACTTGGTACAAAATGAACTCAATCACAAAATTGTGAGTTCAACTCTCGTTGTCGATATGAGAACCTCTTTTGTAGGTAAGTAATAGATAATTCAGCTGACGATGTAAAAACACTTTATAAAATTATTCTTATCAATTATTGATATTTTAACTATTAACAAATGTAAATTAAGAACATTATATAAACGAGAGAGAATAATATGTTAGCTTAATTAATTTTATCAATTATTGTTGTATCATCATTACTATTAATATAAAGTGGAAGATACTAATTTAAAAATACAATTAAAAATATTATTCATTTTGAGTCAAATATTTTTTGAATCATTTATTATGAAATGTAGAAAGTAGTGTTTTATTAAAATTTATTAAAAATGGTAAAATTCAACCTTTAATATTATTTTCGACTTTATATTTATATTATTATTTTTTACGTCAAAAAGTTGTACTCGATACAGACATTCATACTCGAATCGATCTCTAAAAAAAATAGAACAATTTTTATAGGAAAAATACGAAAACCTGCGTGTCTATTTTTTAGTGGTGGTTAAATTATTCATTCCTTATTTGACCGAACACACGAAGCAGTGGTAGTGAAAAACAAACGAATCACAGTCTTCGTAATATTATCGTGTCATTCATGTTCGTAATAAGAGCATTTTCGAAAAATAGAAACAAGAATTTTAAAGATATTACCCGTACGAATAAACAGAAGGCATTACTCAATACTGATAAAAAGGACGAAAGGAATTTCTGATAAGAAAAGTTCAAAAAGCATCTTGATGCGACATAATAAGTGATGATTTATTATTATTATTTTTTTGGGTGAAGTCATAATAATAAAATGTGATGATGGTAACACTTGAATATAAGTTGCTTCGTTTTCGACTCCTTATTGGTGACTTCGCGTACGTTGTTGTACGAACGACAGTGACGTGTTTCTAACATTGTACCACTTTCTTTGTTTTTGTCGTATAGCATAACCATACTCTCTCAAATAATTACAAATAAGATTGAATTAAATTAAGAATATTGAAAAATATTTTTAGTCGGAATTAATAAATGGAATCTTAATAAAAAACTAAATCTATTATTTAAATTACTTTCAACGATTTATAATTTTTTTTTAAATTTGATCATTAAAAATGTAAAAAAAATTATATTAAATGAAAAATTGTTTTAATTTTTTATTATTATATAGAAGATAAACTTTTTATTTTTGTTTATATTTTATCAAAAAGGTAAAAGTTATTACTTATATTTATTCTGGAAGAAATATTTCATATTTGTTTATGGAACTTTCCTATTTTATGTACTCCATCCGTTTCTATGTATTTGTCTTTTTAAAGTTATTTTTCATTAATTAATAAATAAATTTTTCTATCTCGAGGAGGGGCATTAATAAATAATTTTAAATATACTTTTATCTTTTACTTCTCTATTCATTCATTCATTTTCCCTCTATATTAATATAACTGTAAAATAATTTATAAGATATGAGTAAAATTGACAAAAGGTACTTAATGTAACCTCTAAATTTGAAAATAACCGATAAATACAAACAAAACTATCCTAAAAAACCAACAATTTAAAATGGATAAAGAGAATATTTTTTTCATGTAACTTTTAAGAGAAGTGAGCATTTGTTGTGATATATGATAAATTCATGTTTGAAGATTATTCAAAAATTTATAATGATGGACGGTGCTACTTATAAGTAGAAATTAATGGTTTAACTCATTGTAATAATTAAGACAATAATTCAATAAATAAGATTATGTTAACAATAATATATTATTTTACTATTTAAAACATCTTAGTTTATTAATTTCTTAATAAATACATATAATCTTAAACAAAGAAGTATGCATAGAAAGAATATGCATTGAATGAGGTTTAATACAAATGTATTAACCTTAAATTCTTAAAGTTTTAGCACAAATAAAATTTGTTGAAATGACATGATCTTGCTATTTTTTGTTTGTTTGATAGTATGAATGACACATTAAAGACTTTTTTGCTAATTGTTATAGGTCTCAAACGATGATTAATTAATTTTCTACCAATAAATCTAACTTTTAGTGGATATTCATCTTTCAACTATATGTTTTATCTACAAAACATTTCTTAAATGCTTGAGTTCAGTTTCACTCGGATGAAATGTAATAATGATAATTAAGGTTTTTTAAATAAGAATCAAATGCATATTAGAATATTATTTCTATAACGAATTAAATAAAAAAGTAAAAATCACCAATTACCAACAAGCAATTGAAACCTGGCATTGGGAGATGAGTTGGCAAAGCATGACAAATATTATAATAAAATTTCATTAGTTTATCAATGATACTATTTCCTATTGTCCTTTTTATACAAACAAATATTTTCTTTTTCCTTTCATAGAAAATTTGGCAGCATCATTTTCATATAAATATTGGCTTTAATCTAGAAATTCCTCCTTTTGGGCCAGTAGAGTATCATTTTACCAAAACAAGCAAAAGATATAAGGTTTCAATTTTCTATTACAAAAAATCATAATTTGTTTCTTAATATGGTGGGGGCTGGTGGAGCAAGAAGGGATCAGATTGATTAATAAGGAAAGGTAGGTTTTTGTGTCTTTTTTATTTTTATTGATATATATATATATATATATATATATATATATATAGCTAAAGATAGTCAAATCCAAATCCAAATCCAATCCTTTTCCTTGAACTTACCTCAATTATGTATCACTGCTTTTTCTGTTTCTTTGCAGTGTGCTCTCTTTTAGGGGGTGCTTAATTTCTCCTTTCTTTTGATTCCTTTGCTATCTTTTTTTTTTTTTATCTTTCTTTTCCTTTTCTAGCCATAAACCTTTATTCCTATCCCTTCCTTGGTTCAAAAATTTTCTTTGGTGTTTCCAATTTGGTGCAAATCTACTTCCTTTTGTTGGTTGAATTTGAAGTTGCTTTTCTTGCTGGTAAGTTCACTTATATCGATTAATCACAAAATTAAATTCCTTTTCTTATATGAGATATTAATCTTTGTATAGGTGTTTATAGACCTTTTTTTTCTAGGAAGCTATAACACCATTAATTTTTTGCTCAAATACTTTGACAACTAGGTCTCTTATTTTTTTATTTGAATTTTTTTCTTCTACTTTTTTTTATCAACTATCCATTTTTTTGTTTCTTTCAACCTTCATATTTCAAACACCCTTAAGAATTTTTGTTCTTTTGGTTTTATTGGGTAGTAAGAAAATTTAAATCTCTTGCATTTTTTTCCTCCAAATTCTAGATCTTAAAGCCTAATAATTTCATACCCTTTTTCTCAAAAGGCTTAATTTTTGTGTTCTTCCTATCTATTAGCTGAGGACTCTCTTGTGATTTTTTAATTTTTTATGTATTGAACTTGTGGCTTCAATTTGTTATCTCTTACATTTTTCTTATATGTATTGAACTTGGCTACAATTTTTTTTATTAAGTATTTTGTGATTTTCATACCTTTTTTTTCTTCTAGGTGTGTGATATAACTCAACACTAAGAAGAAATTAAGATGGTGAGAGGAAAGACTCAAATGAAGCGTATAGAGAACGCAACAAGTAGGCAAGTAACATTCTCAAAGAGAAGAAATGGTTTATTGAAGAAGGCTTTTGAGTTATCAGTTTTGTGTGATGCTGAGGTTGCTCTTATTGTTTTCTCACCAAGAGGGAAACTTTATGAATTTGCAAGCTCTAGGTATGTCTCTCTCCTTTGTTAAGATTTTTTCTTTCTTTCTTTCTTTCTTTCATTGTTCCCAAATTGTGTGATTGTATATGCATCTAGTCATATATAGTATTCATTTTCATATAAGTGTTTCTTTAATTTGTGATTTAGATGGTAAGTTAATTTCTTGCAAACTTTTGCTAGCATCTAATTTCAATATTAAATACATATTTGTATTTATTAATCGAAATATACAATCCAAATACACACTAAACCTTTTTTTTTTTTTTTTTATGTTAGAATGAAATTATAGATGATATTATCTTTATATAAATTTTATTCTACGAATTAACGAAAGATATATTTACAAAAGGAGTATACAACACTCCAATCTATATATATATATATATATAAATCACAACAAATTTCTTAAGGCAAGATCATCGATTAAAAAGGCTTAACATATATTCAAGTTCAACAACAAACAAAAGGAAAAATAAATGTGCTTGAAGCTACTAATTTTTAACACAAACACTTGAATAAAATCAAAGCTAGCATCAAATAGAGGACAATTGGAACACCAATCAATCAAATAGTACCCTAGCACCTCAACCATCACATCAAGCTATATAGTACATGTAGTTGTTCTTGTATCATATGTAGCAATTACTACCATACAAGATAATTACTACCCGCACCACATATCGCTGCTTTGATCCCTCTCCAACAATATTTTATGATCAATAGTGTAAAAATTTTGTATTTTGGTTTAAGTTAAGGGTTGTACTCTAGTAGCTTTCTTTTATCATTATTTAAATAAATAATTTAATTTATATGTTATGTCAGTATATTTATATTATCAATTAGTAACAACTGTTGAATCAATAAAAGTATTTGATTTTTATATTGACCATATCAAACATAATTAGTTGTAATCAAGTCACACTATAAATCTTTTTATATTCACATTACATTAAAATTAAACTTTTAAACAAGAGTGTGTACACTTTGAACTCTGAGCTTCACCTTGATGATCTATTGGATTTGTGTGTGCTGTCGATTTTTTATTAGTTAAGTAGTTTAACTTCTGTATAAATTGTTCAAAAATTAGTTATCATGAACTTTTGTGAAGTGTGTTATCAAAAAGCATCATAATAAAATAATTAATTTGTCAGAAAACTGATTTTGGAGATAGAATCAACAAACAAAGGTCTTATAAAAAACAAAGGAAAGAACCTAAATATGAATGTTTAATATATAACACATTATTATATGCTTGATCACACACACAAGTACACATATTCATGTAATTATTTTTAAATTAATATAAAGTCTCTTGTCATGTCTTATTTTTGGGGGGCGGTATCCCTTAACCAGTTTTCAAACCCTAAAAATGAATGAACAAATAAAAAACTGATTGGAGTGAAAATTATAAGAGAAGACATATGCATGCATGTTTAAGTGTTTATCAATTTTTTTTTTTGTTTCTTTTTACATGAATGAGAAATCTCAACTAATTAAAAATAAAGAAGAAGAAGAAAAAAATCTCAGTACCAAGAAAAAGGTAACATATACATTTTATTTTTGACAATGACGTGTACATATGAATTTATAGTAACTCTTTATAAGTATATGTGTTTTATAATTTTGTTGATAATTATTTTTTCCTGCAATTGCAAGGCATTAATAGCTATTCTAAATAAAACCTTTTTAACTTTAACACCTTAGAAACTTAGATATCAAATTACATAAGTGTAACATTTGAGTGGTGTTACATTGTTTAATAACTTTTTACCGAGTAGATATTTTATAAAACATTTTGTTGAATTAAAAGTTTACATTATATAAATTATTTCTGTAAATTTCTAAGTAATATATGAAATCATTTGACAGGTGCACAGGTTGTACATTGGTAAGATGAAAAATAAATTAGCATTACAAATGAAGAGTGTAATAAAATGCCAATTATTATCAAATCATTTATCATGTTTCTCTTCAAACAAAAAATTAATAAGGATTTTAGATGTAACTTGATGTAGTTTTGGCAGCATGCATGTTTCTTAGTTAGCTGTGATGTTTTGTCTCAGACTTCGTCTATAGTAATTAGACTTTTTTTTATAGGTTGCTCTATGGAAGGCAATTCTATTTGATACAAAGAATTAAAATATATATACAAATGTCTAATTTATGGAAATGAAATAAAACTTAAAACTAAGTCTCTAACTGTGATCCCGTGACTTCACTATTCAGTTCTTCCATGTTAAAAACTTGAAAACATCTAAATAATTATTTTCTTATCTATATTATTGAGTTATACCAATAGAAATGCAATAGACAAGAGATTACAAAACACAAAAGACTAGATCACCTTTAAGTATACTTATACACTATTTAACATCTCAAACCTTATCACAAAATCCACTTTTCATTTGAAGAAAGATTATGAAGGATGCTCAATAGCTTTTTTTGGTTTGTTTCTTCTTGATCAATCTTGAATTAGTCTTCACAAACACAACACAGTTAATTGCTTTTTATTTCCAGACAGATTATTATCTATACATATAGATTTAAACAATAAGTATATTAAAATTTTTAAAATGAAATATATTTATTATACATAAAATATATATTATATATTTTAATACTTACAATCTCTAGGGAATAAGAGAGCATTCTCATGCTGAGGAACACTATGTCGAAGTAAATAAAATACATGGAGAACAAATTTTTAGAATTTTGGATGTTAATCCTACTACTGTATGAAGTTTTGGATTGCAAATTTAGTTGGACACCTGAAATCTTCAAGTTAAGTATCAATCTTAATAATTCTTCAAAACTACAAACCATAATTAATTCTAATATTTGTAAAATGTGTTTGATATAATTAAAATATCATTTCTAGAATTTTTAAACAATACTGCTGGTGCCCACTTTATGGAAATTGCAGTTAAGAAAACTTATATAAATTGTTTCTTGATTTTACTTTTGTTGATATAAGCAATTGATGCAATTGATGAGAGAAAACTGAAAAAAAAAATTAAAATGGAAATCATATATTGATTTATGATATATAAAATTTATATAATCAATTAATGAGAAACTAATTAGTTAAACTAATTAATAATTAATTAACTATTATGCATTATTTGTATAACTAATTAACTAGCTAATATGTCTTATATTGTCTCGCAAGCTGGATTGTGCTAATTACATTTCCAACACAAAAAATTCTATACATACTTTAAACTCCTAACAAGAGAAAGAAGGAAAACAAGGAGTAAACAAGAGCTACAACAACTAGAGTGTCAAGGCCAGGAGGAGGCAAGGGAAGTTTCTTTTGGGAAGCAAGCCCCTCAACTTTAAATACACAAATGTCAAAAATACTAACGGTTGAAAAAAAGTATAAAATGTCATAAATAGAACGACTAAAAAGAATATAAAATACCGTTAAGGTAAGAATGAAGAAAATTTGTTTAACCATCTACCATCTTTATGGATAGAAATTAAAATATCAATCTAAAAAGAATAAAATTGACTTAACCATCCATTTCTTTTATGGATAATGCTATATCGTTGATTAGGGTAAAAGGAATGAAATTTCTTAAGCCATCTATTTTCTTTATTGATAAAAGCTAAAATGTTATTTAAACTAAGAAGAATGAAATTTGTTTAAACATTCATTTTCTCTATGGATAAAAACTGAAATGTCTATTATGCTAAAAATATTTAAATTTGATTAATCATTGGAAAATACTCTTTGATGATGAAAATCAATAACATGTTCCCTTAGCAACGACGAATGGATAGTTGGAACATTTTAAACAGTCTGCTAATAGCATCATTGATGCACCAAGATTGAAATCGGAAGGATCATCCACTTCATTGAAATATTCATTGCAAAGGAAAGAAAATCATTGATGCAATTCTTGTGATAACGATATTGAAAATGGCTGTGAATGTGAGGTTGCAGCAATGTAAACGTGATAGAGGATACAACAACGTAGCTAATTAATTATCTTTTTAAGAAATTTCAAACTTAAAAATACATAAAAGATTATGAGAACTTACCCAAAAACTACTTCCAGAAAGAGAATTTAATACTATCCACCAATTAGTACTCAATAAATAGGTAATACGAGGAGACATAGTAAACCAAAGTACATAAGAACAACCTCACGAGTGGGGTTAGACATTACATCATAACTCAAAACCTTAAGGCAATGGTTTATGAGTCATCCCATTTATATAGTGTTCAATATCTATTTCTCCCTCCAATGTGGGACTTCTTTACTCACACTTGATACATCAACAATGCTCTTCGTCAAAAGAAAGTTTTTCATCCACTTGCATTGCCGTTGGAAGCACATCAACGGGATATGCTGCATGAACACCCTTGGTTAGTAAGACTTTCGATACATGAAGTCATTTATATCAAATCATTGGCTTAGGTACCACTATTGAGTCATAAGGGGGTTTGGGGAATCATCACATTGGACCAAGAGCAACCACAAGTGGATTGGACACCACATCTTAAACCAAAACCTTAAGGCAATGAGTTTATGGGTTATATTACTTAATATCTATTTTGCATATAGTGTTAGACTCCTTTACTCACACTTGATATACCAACATGTTTACCAAACCATCCACCAAAAGCTCTTTCCAAATGAAAATAGTCTCTCAAGTGAGCATCCAAATCTACTTCTAACATTCCCACCTACCTGAGTTTCCGACAGCAAGATCTTTCAAGTTGAAGACTTGAAAGAGCTTGGAGAATAAATATTGTTTCAGAGCTACATCTCGAACCCATCATTAGACAAAATGAAGTGGACAACCCTTCCCAACCTTTTTCACCACACCATTTGAGAACCAATCAGAGGTAGAATTCAAATATACTTCTAAAAAAAAAATAGTGCCATAAAGATGAGCATCGATGGTTAAGCTAGAAGCCACTACAAATAGGTGAAAGTGATATGTTAATATTGTACGTAGCCCTGATGACTTGCTTCCATAATGTTGGTCCTCTTGAAATGGGCCACCATATCCATTTACTCAACAAAACCCAATTGAAGATCCTTAGATCCCTAATACCAATACCATATTCCTTCTTAGGCTTACACAATCTGACTACCTAACACAAGAAATCTTAGTGCCACCATCAAACCACCCCAAAGGAACCGTCTATAAATCTAAGTCAACATGAGAGTGTGATTGATTTCATGTAATCCCAACAAAAGAGAGTTTAGTTATCCATTTCCACGGTAGCTATCGAATTTAACATGAAATGATGAAGATCATCAATCTTGAAAGATAAGATGAACTCCAATTCCTGAACATCCTGATCTCTAGTTTGTTCTCGTTGTCTCTAATTGTAGAAAATGTGATAACAATATCAATTTTAAACTAATTTTTTCCTATTATACCAGTTGCATAAGTTGAAATCCGCTTAGTGAATACATTTTAGCTAAGAGAATTCAAGCAATCTTCATGGTGAAGGAAGCCTTGTCAAGCTAAAACCACCTTAATTCGCTTAGAGAATTGCATTTTGCTAAGCGAACTTGCCTTGCACAATCTGATAACTTTTTTTTCTTGAATATGGTTCGCGAATAAAGGCTCATTATGCGAAATTGTACTTGTCTTTTTATAGTTACTTTTCTTGCTCATTCATGTACTTAACTACAAACAACAAGATATTAAGATGCAATCAAACTTTCACAAGATATTTTATATATTATTGATCAAAACTATCAACATAGGGGTCAAGTAAACACATTCTAATCTAGTTGAATTCAAAATGTACCTCCAATACATAACATTTTCAGATTGGTACTCTCTAAAATAAGTATATGAACTCTATCTCACAATACTTTAAGACATGAATATAAGAGAATAAAAGGAGACACACTTAAAAGACATCCACCCATTTTCTAAGCAAAGACTATCCTCCTCCAAACAAATTCACTGACCTAAAAATTATCCCTCAATTTTCTTGCTTACATTCAAACAATCTTTATTTTCATTAATCATTTACTACAATCGAGGAAACAATTCTTCCTTGTAAGAGTAAATTATATAAACATCCTTCTGAATTACACTAAGTTCCATTTACCTTATTTATTCTTTCGCTTACACCTCCCATGGGCACATTTCCTTCTACAAAACAAAAAGGAATTTCAAATTCCAAGTAGAAAAATTAGGGCTACTACAAATATCAACACATTATCTATTTATATATATTAAAACAAATTTCAAACTTTATTGATTGACACCTCACATACTTATGTGTCATATCATTACATTTATGTCACGTCACTTATATTTTTATGTGACACCTTTTACAAGCCTCTACAATTCATTTCACATTTTCCATACCTCTATTTAGCTTTTACATTTCACACACCATATCACATCTCTATTGAAATTCCACAAACTTATATTCCTATATGACACTCTTTACAAGCCTCTACAATTCATTTCACATTTTCCATACCTCTATTTAGCTTTTTCATTTTACACACCACATCACATCTCTATTGAAAATCCACAAATAATAGTTACTGACGAAAATAATTCTACTATCCTCCCACTCTCATCAACTTTCATAACTCCTCTATTTCTTATTTTTACTTTCGGTAAGACTACTCCTCCAATTCTAACTATACTTATCCCTACATATTATTTGGTGACAAAAGTTTCCTATATTAATATTATCTCATCCAAAATGTTTTAGTGTTTAGTTGCAAATATAGACACATTTTCATGAAGCCATACCTACTTTACACATTGCATGAAAAATTTGTCTCTCCATCAGTATGATCAAACCTCTCTACAACTAAGAAACTTTTCTAACTAAAAATTGTCCACACAAATTAGGCACACATGTTGTGTTCTATTTTGAGAAATCTATGCACATTTCAAGGTACATACTTGATTAATATGTAAGAAAAAAATTCAAGTAGTCATTTGCAATCCTCTTTCATTCTTTTACACTTTCATCACACATTTGCTATTATTGTATCATTCTACCTCGAGTCTTCAAATTATAAAGAAAATTGTTTATATATATGTACAAATTTGATATGATAAGATTTAAATCCATTTCACGCCATCAATTAACCATGATCAAATGTTAAAGTTAAAAATAATGTGAACTTAATTTTTTGTAGCTATTTTGTTAATGAAAAAGTTGATCAATGATATTATATTCTTCAACACTAAACATTGAAATTTTGGTAATTATTGAATATTTTATCAACAATTTAAGTTTTATATAATTGATCAAAAGAAACATTAATATTGCATTTCAACAAATAAATACATATATAACATTAATTCTATATATAATTTGAAAAAATAATTACTCTTAATGCTATTATTTTATTTATTTGTTGATGAAATTTAAAGATGTTATGTTACTTTTAATCTTTCTTCACAAAATAATAATTACATGTTCATTGTCACTATCATTATCATTATTAATATATAAAATGTACTATTAGTAGTCGAAACATATTATATCTTCTTAATATAAATATAGTCATCGTAATTTGTTGCCTAATAAATACAAATAAAGTATCACGTAAGTTACACTAACATACATAAAAAATATCAATAAATTTATACAAAACGTTAAGGTTCATTGAATATTAAATTAAATCTGTAAAATAAAAAATGCGAAAAGTCATAACAATTGACGACATTAAAAAATACTCATTAATTCATACGCACGTCTAAAAGTCCACCGAGATAAAAAAAATATTATCTGAAAAACTAACAGAACCCTAACATTTGCTAGAATCTAGAGTTCAAACCTTAAAAACTAACATAACCTCTAACATTTACTTAGCTGAGAAAATTATTATATAATTCAATTAAGGAATCATAAACTCATAATTCATATAAAAGCAATGTATATTGTTCAACCATATTTCTAATTTCACAATTAAAATTAATGATGTTTGTTTTTGTTTTATATTTGTTAATTAATATTGGTGGTGTGCTAACATGCTTTCTTAGAAAAACTTACAAACTAATTAATTATAAACATAAAAGTATTATAATGATTCGATCTTTTACTATTTGTACGGCAACATCATTTTCACAATATAAATGAATCAGTTATGCAAATAAATAAATATTCATTCACCTTTTGATAGTTATTTTTTTATCTTAACTCTTTGATTTTATGTTGACAATTCATTTGATTGTATTGCATCAAATAACAGTATAACATTATTGCATACAAATGCTTGAAAATTCTTCAAACACAAACAATTATTACTAATTGCACCGTAGCAACAATGTTATAAACAAACACAAATTTAAAGGATAAAAATATATAATTAAAATAAAATAAAATCATTCTTCTTTTATTTCTCATTTTATACTTAAACATTATATTTTATTTTATTTGTACAAAATAATATATTCAGAATACAATATTTATAAATACAAATTTATTAATAAATTTAAATATATATATATATATATATTCATAATCGTGCAACGCGTAGGTCACAATTTAGTTTTTCTTTAATTTTCTTTAAGAAGTTTACACCAAAAAGTCTCATTTTTGGTTAACAGTGTTACCTCTATTTTTCAAAAAGACTTACCTCCATTTTTGGTTATTCTTGCTTACTATTTGGCTTACAAACATAATCATAATTTTAAATTGTAGTTTATAAATACAATTGCAATTACTGTAAAAAAGTCTTAGTGGTCTTGCACATCGTAGTAACCAAATTGCAAATGCATCATTTGCATTGCTCACATTTTGCTGCAATAGTTACAACCACGACTGCTATTGAGAACTATGAACATTATTTCATCTCACAAATGGAATATTAGCTTAAGAGTTTGATACAAATAAGAATTCTTTAGAATATTTCATATTGAATAATGAGTAAAGGAGCATTTTGGTATTTCACAAAAACACACAAGACAAATCAATCTCTAACAAAATTAATATTGACTTTTTTTATCCCTAACAAACATAAATGGAGACAAGTTAGTTCATGAACCACATTCTATTATTGAATCGTATGACATGTATTGTTAAGTCATTAACAATGTTAGTGAACTTCTTATCTGACCTTTAAGAAAAACATAAGAGGTTAGTTTGGTCCCTCGTTCGAAAACTAAATAAAAAATAAATAAAAATAATAATAAATAAATAAAAAACAAAAACAAAAACAAAACTGACACACACATGAAAGTTGAAACACATAAAACCCTTTAAACAGAGAAAACTTGTGACCAAATTGTCCTAAACAAATTGTTGTAAGACCTAAATGTCCCATTATTTTTGTTTACAATACATATGAGTCATTATTTGACATGTTATAATCCAATCATGGTTCAAAAAAAAAAAAACCAATTCGGTAAAAAAATTGATAGAAGCACTAAAGTATTGTAGTTTATTTTTGTCACGAAATGGTCGTTTATTTTTTCAGAAACTAATTTGTCTTGCATGTTTTTTGTAAAAGGTCCAAATATCCCTTTATCGTAAATAATTATAAAAAAATATACAAAACAAAAAGAGCTCTATTTATTGAGTATGTTTGAATCTTTACAAAATAACTATTAACTAAGTCTAAACAATTAACAAATCAAGTGTAACCAACTAACTAATTTTCTAACTTTCTAACCAAAATATCTTAATCTTAAGTATCTTTTTTCTATCCAACTTACTTCTCCAAAGAAAATCCCTTTAAAGATGAATAACGGCTACTAACAACTATTTAATCTTAAGAATCTTCTTTCTAATAATCATAAAAGGCTATTTAATATTGAATTTCAAAGGACTATTACTCCTTCAAGAGATAAGTATAAATTCTTTCAAGAAGAGATCCTCTTACAAAACAAGTCAATAAATGGTTGTTATGTTGACAATTTTTACTTTCAAGTACGCACTTAGGTATAGACCATGAAATAGTCCAATGAATATTAATTCAATTGATAATGAGTTAACTCACATCAAAGTTATAGGTTCTATTTTCGTTGTTGATATAATTAAGGTCCTTTTTAATAAATGATCTATGAATACTTTTATTAATGCTATTTGAACATTGAGGGATCTGAACCCTAAAACTCAACTAATCTCAACTTGTTACGCTTGAAAAACAAATATGCCTTGATATATAAAAGAAACCATCTCATTTCTGACCTTGTAATTTTATGTAAGAGATACAACCATGCATGAAAATGTTCTCATTAAATTAAATCCAAATAATCTATTCTAAGAAATTCCAATACACCCAAGCTGTCACTTCAATTGAATATTGATAATCAATAAACCGTTGTTCTGAATAGCTCTCACTTCAATATTGGTTTGCTAGTCATCATTGATTGACTGGAGGGATACACAAAGAATCAGGACAAGATATATAAAGACAAGGTCTATTGGAATCACTTTGTACCAAACCTAGTTTATCAGTTTTACATTTTTACGGTAAACCTTGAAGCTAGATATGATTTTATATTATTTAAACATACAAAACATGATATTTTATCCGACATAGTATTAAATACACTCTTTATTTATAATATTATTTTTCATTCGAGGTGAAAAAAAATAATAATTAAAATATCTCAATAGTACTCGAATTGTATAAATACACGGTGTCATATGTCAATTTATGTGTCTATCAAATATTTCTCTTTTATATATTGTCGCAAAGGAGCCACAGAAGAGGTAAAAGAATAATACAGAAAAGGAAATAACACTATAAATAATAATTACCTATTTCTTCATGTATCATCGGTCAGAATATGATTGATGTAGCAAAAAGAATATTGATCATGTTGAGAAATATAGGTATATGAAATATTTGTAATTAATTCAATGAAATTTTTTTATTACAATGAGTATATGATACATTTTATATAGAGATAATAACCAAATTAATTGATTTTAATTAACTTGTAATCAATAATAACCAACTTATAACTACCTATAACCAACTCTCAGATCAAATAATATGTCAAAGCAAATAATATTTTATAAATAATAGTTACGCATACTTTATGTATAGTCAACTAGAATCATAATCATCAAATATCTTATTTTCATGTATTTTTCACTTTCTTACTCAAAATTATACAATGTGTGATTCTTGTTTGGTTTGCGAGAGAAGCCTAAAATGCCATAGAGTCATCCTCATTGCCTGAACAACAACCATGCAAGTGGGTAGCTTAGATACCACATCTTTTTCAAAATTTTAAGGTATTGAATATATGGATCTTTTCACTTATACGTTATTCAACATCATATTTTTAAATAACATTGGAGTTCTAACTTGCACTTAATACTCCAAGAAGTATTTATACATTGCTAAAAAAATGAGGGAAATTTAGAGAGGGACAACTTGAAATCTCTTTCTAATTTTCATAACTAAATTTTGTGATAAGGGAATTAGAGAGAAGTTTTATTTTTTCCGTCACTAATTTTTTGTGCTAATTTTGTTTTTCTGGAAGTGATAGATAGTGTTCATACCATGCTGATAATTCTTGTCTTTACTATGTGTTGTTGGTATATCAAGTGTAAGTAAGAGTTCTACATTAGATGAAAATATGGATGTTGAGTACCGTCAAAGTGAAAGGATCTATGTATTTAATACTTTAAAGTTTTGAGTGAAAATGTGATGTCCAGCATACTTGTGTGGTTTTTCTTAATCCAATGTGATGATCTTCGCATCTCTTTATGATCCAACAATGGTATTAGAATCGATGGTTCGACAAAGATACAACTGAATCTCTATATCAAAAGTTTTCTAACAGTAGTTTTCAAACATGTTCTGTTGATATTGAGTGCCAACGGCGATGCGTGTGTATGTGGATGTAAAAACTTCCACTTGAAGGCGAGCATATTCGGATAATGAATGAAATCACATTTGATAGGGAGATCATGGTTTTAAATTGCAGTTCGCAACATCAATTGTGACCGCAATATTGCAGATGTTTCAGTCTTGGCAACGACAATAGATGAAAAAGTGATTGTTGAATACCATATAAGTGATTGTTGAATACCATATAAGTAAATCAAGTGAGAGTAACACAATAGATGAAAAAGTGATTGTTGAATACCATATAAGTAAAAGAACCCAATGTTTTAAAGGTTGTGAGTGAAGTTATTGTGTCGAACTCATTTATGAGGTTGCTCTTAACCAACCTGGTTGATATTTCTTCATGAATTGTCTCCACCTATTATTTTTCACAGCCTCATGAAAGTATAGTTGACTATCCACAAATAGAAGTACTAAATCATTTACAACATTTTCATCACTTTGTTTGTATTTGAGTTAAATTTCTCAAGTAATAATACCTATGCTTCAGTTGGACTTTATAAATTTGGACTCACCAATCACCACGTTCCTGACATTATTTGGCCTTCACAACATGTCAATTGTCACTTATGAATTTAAGAAGACATGCTCTACAAATTCTTGAGTGCCTAATTTAATAACTGTTTTCTCATACTTTAACTAAGAAAGTGTGTCAATTTATATACTTGATATTTGAACCTTGAATTAATCAGTAACATTGGGTTTAATGATACAGCATACCAGGATCAATTGAACGATACCGCAGTCATACCAGGATTAATAATACTTCAACATCTGCATCAGTGGATCAAAATACTCAGGTACTTAAATACTGTATTTTCTCATAAATAGTACAAAGTGAAACTCATGCTCTCATAATTGAAAATAATAAAAAGTAATGTGAAAATTATAACTGATTGAAAAATAACAAGATCCAGAGTGAGTTATTTTAAGACATTACGTACGGCATGAGTTTCACTTTGTTATTTTATTTTAAGACATTCCCTCATGTCTAAAGATAGGGTAGAAAATAAATGAAAAACATCCTCGAATGATTGTTCCAAGTCATTTGCCACCTGTTCTTGAGATATACTAGTTTTCCTAATTAGTTAGTTTCTTTTTATAAGCAAATTTTTTATGAAATTTTATCCACCTTTTAGGAAGGGTTGTAAGTCCCACCAAATCACGTTAGTTAGTTAAATTGAATAGTTGTTCTTATTAGTTATATAAGTCTTATTATAACTTTAGATATAATCAATATTCTAATTTTCTGTACAATTTTCAAATTAAGTGATGTGGTACTAAAGTTAATCGATTTGGCTACTCATGATTTATATACAAACACTAAGTCTAATAGTATTTAGTGTGAGAGATGTATTGAGAAAAACTCAAGTATATTTAATAAAGATAAGACCTTAAATACATTTATAAACAGTGTCACCCATCACATTACAAGCCGGTTCGATAAGAGATGAGTTAGATCTAAACCAAATTCTAAGACCACCATTAACAAATTCACTTATGTTAAAGTGAACTAAGGTGTATGACATGTGTACTTCAAAATTGTATCTCATACAATAGTTGTGAAAAGCTTTAAGATCTATTAAGTCTTATTTGCGGTGTAGTCAGTAGACGTGTTATGTTGGTTGTTCAGTAGTGCAAGTATAGGATGTCGGAGACTCACACTTGAGGAGAGATTGTTGGTCTAAAGTGTGAGTGGTTAGACCTATATTGACTATGAATGAGCAAAATAATAGATATATAAGTGAAATGATCTATATATCTAATGCTCTAAAATTTTAGGTGAAGATGAAATGTCAAAATTTTTTGTGATCATGAATTTAGCTCAGCTCATTTTCATGTAACTCCACTTTCCAACAATTTTCTCTCTCTAGATTTAACGTTTCCTACAATACTATGCAGATGTCGTAAGGGATCTCACGTATATATTTTACCCTAATATATTGTTAATACTAATGGGCAATGTTTACTATATTTTCTAATAATCTAGAGTTTAGACACTCAATTCTACTTAAGAGACTTGAAGTTTGTATGGAATTGCCTAATATATTACAGGCCCAATTGAAGGAAGAAGCTCAACACATGATGAAGAAGATTGACCTTCTTGAGGCTTCAAAACGGTTAAAGATCTTTAATTGACGTTAACAAATTTTTTTACATTCAAGATATAATTACCCTTTCTTATAATGAAAATAATATGTTGCATTTGTAATTTGATTCCCTTAGGAAACTCTTAGGACAAGGTTTAGGGTCTTGTTCCATTGATGAACTACAAAAGATAGAACAACAATTGGAGAGAAGTATAAGCAGTATTCGAACAAAAAAGGTTAGCATGACAAGACAACTAGCTTATATAATTTTTATTTTTAAATATTATACAAATTTTTAATCTGAACTTTCTATTTTTCAGAATCAGATTTTCAGGGCACAAATTGAGCAGCTAAAAGAAAAAGTAAGCTGTTTATATATTTAACAAGGTGGATTGGTTTACATGAATGTCATATTGCATTTGCTTTTTATATATATACATACACACCGAAAATATTAGTAATTTAAATTACAAAATCAAACTGTCCACCACTTCCTTACAATCACTTCATTACAATTTATGTAACATAAACACTTTAGATTAAACGTATGTATTTAGTAATCAGTATTCAACACTTGTCGGTGTCTAATACTGATATGATATATATGATTAAATTCAGTTATTTTTATTTTCTAAAATTATTTTTGGTGCATGTGTGTCAATATTGCATATTAAATTACAATTCTGCAAATTTGTTATAACATTTGCAGCAAAAAAAATAGTGTAAAAATTAGACTACTATACAGTTGTGACCTAATATGAACTTGAAATGTTGTTTAACTAAAGCAATTATGAATTCATCCTATATCTAAAAGTTTGTGGTAATTAATTTACTTTTCTACATATATCATTATTGATGCATACATGCCGAGGAAAGAAAAAAGCTTCATAAGTTATAGGAAAAAGATTCTAACTAAACTGTTATGAATTCAATTCAGGAAAAAGCCCTAGTTGCTGAGAATACCAGGCTCTCTGAAAAGGTGAATTTAGTTTCAATTTGGAATTAATTTTTCCCACTTAATTATCTCATTTGGAGCATATTCATAGAAATAATGAAACAAAAATTTAGAGATTAAAAAAGATTTAAAGAGAAATTTGATTTATTTGGTCTCTATTTCTATCACTATGTAAACTTCTTTGAAAAAGCCTCCTTTTCATTTATGAAATGAAAATCAAAATGTGCTTGCAGTATGATAACTTTTACCAACCAGCAAAAAAGGATCAAAGAGAAAACGTACATGAACCCTATGCAGAAATTAGTCCAAGTTCAGATGTGGAGACTGGATTGTTCATTGGTCTTCCAGAAACAAGAACAAGGCCCAATTCTCCAAAGGTTTAGTTGGAATCTGAACAATTTGAACTGTGTGAATGTGTGTAGTCAGTAGAGAATTTGAGTTCAACAATGCAAATGAAAATAAAAATAAGGGTAAGGGAAAAGATGTTTCATTATGGTCTCAAACCTATGGTCTAATGACAGGTTGTATTGATATACCTTTATAACATATCACACAATTAATCACTTCCATTGTGTTGTAACATTGATGCCAACCTTTTAGGGTTTTACACTATTGTCCCAAAAAAAGTTTGTTTACACTAAGTATAAAATTTTCAGTTGTGTTATTCAAAAACACAGCGGATATGGTGTCAACACTGTATCTTTTGATTTTTTTTTTTTAGGTAACGTGTCTTTTAATGATTTCGAAAGTAGATTTTTTATTTATTGAAAAAACAATTTTTAAATTTTCAAGAAGTTAAGTAGACAAGTTCTAACATAAAATTTCTATATTTGACACCTTAAAATATGTCCTTGAGACATATATTAACATTTGTCATTTTTTAAGATAATCATATCATCGTTTAAAATTTTATCCAACTTTTAAATATATGATTTGGAGAGAGTCTTGCAACCCTTCATAGAAGATGGGCACGTGACTTCCGTTATGATGTTAGGTTTAGATTGTTTAATATGATGTAAGAGTTTGAGTATCATTTATATTTCCTTTAATAAATTTTTACTTATAAAATAATCTAAACTATTTTATCAATCATTAAAATGAAAATTATTAACCACTAATTTAACAGTTATACAAATATCTCATTAACTAATTAACCACTAAAATATAATTTATTAACTATTTAGAGTAGTTTATTAACTATTAAAATGCAAGTCTTTAATTACTTATGTTCCTTATTTTAGTTAATAAACTATTTTAAGTGGTTAGTGAAATATTTTTTTAACTCATTTTATAAGTAGTATTTATGAAATATATATATGTTGGTTGTGATATGAGAGTTTTATTTATGCACCATCAATATAAAATGTTTTACATTATTGATATATCACAATTACCAATCATTTGTGTGATTTGTGAGTAGTCATTAATTTAAAAGTCAATTTCGATATTACTCCTTTTAAATATCATATACCATCTCATAAACTCTTTTTTTTTCTTCCGGTGAAACTTTCTCATAAACTCTTTATTTTAGCCAAATTAAAAGAAAATATTCAATTCCTAAATTTCCAAGTTTCTCTAACATAAACATATACATCCTGAAAAAACCTAAAGATTAATAATTTGAAATATTAATAACTACGTTTAAGATTGACTTTCAATGTTGCTGTAAAAAAAAGGTTGACTTTGAATGTTATTGT
This sequence comes from Cicer cuneatum, assembly GCA_037974295.1. Taxonomy (NCBI): domain Eukaryota; kingdom Viridiplantae; phylum Streptophyta; class Magnoliopsida; order Fabales; family Fabaceae; genus Cicer; species Cicer cuneatum. The sequence continues at coordinate 61,997,203 of JBBPBO010001985.1, read as the reverse complement.
TTTCCTAGACCATATACTCAAAGAGAGTTAGGTCATACTATAATTATAAAAAAGTTTTCAAAGTTGCAAAATTTTGTTAATATAAAACTTAACCTTTCATCATTTACTACCTCTGTCAGGTGTCTCATTTTTGTTGCGCATATTTCTTAAAAAAATTGTTAATGTTGATTTAAATAATAAAATGAGATTTATTATTAAAATATTCTTATCAATAGTAGTTCCTGCATAGTTAAATAAATTGAGACACATTAAATAAGACTATATTAACAGAAAAAATTAATTAATACTTAATTGGTAATATAAAAAGATAAATAATTTTATATTAACAAATTAAACATTACAAATGAAACATGAGTATCTGTGTGGGCAATAACTTGACAATGCTTTAATTTCTTTATATCTTTATTTTTCACATTTAGCCTTTTAATTGGCTTTGGGTATCTCGTTTACTAGAGTCGTCAGGATTTTTTTTAGCTCAGTCCATGTAAACCTGAGTCCCAGATGAGTTAGCCCGATCAAACTTTGGGTAGGCTGAATTAATCAAATATTTATTTAAATTTTATCACTATTAATTTTGAGTACAAAACTAATTAACAAAATATTGGTATTTTGTCATATACTTTTTTAGTTAACAATTAAATATGAGTAAATAGTAGTAATATTAACGGAAAAACAATTAATGTAAAAACTATATATACATGTACGAGTTAATTTTATTTGTTTTGAGATTTATGTTGCTACCAATAATTTAATATTATCTAACTATATACGAGTACTTATTAAATATTATTTGAAAAAAATTAAATATTTGATATTAAAAATTGAATGGTAAATTTTATAATTTATTGAGCCTTATATTTTATTTTTACTTCTATCTATTGACTCTAAATTGTTCATATAACAATTGTAAACTTAATTCCATGAATTAATACACATATTTGTGATCAATTTATTTTTTATTTGAAGTAAATTTAGTTAAATGAAAATTCAAATAATATAAAATCATCTATTTTTATTTTGATAGAAATAATTTAGTTATAAATAAACGAATTAAATATGTTTTTAGTCGTTATAAAATTATGATCTTTTAGGTTTAGTTCTTAATTTTTTTTTCACTTTTAGTTACTATTTTGATTTTATAGAGCTTATTTTTAGGGACTACATGTACAATTTTTTGCAAAAACTTTTACAAATAGAAAATAAAAGAGAATAAAAAAATTATAGACTAAACTTGAAATATGATGACTTTGTAAGGAGTAAAAACTTCCGTAGAGGGCCGGACTCACACATCAATTTTGGACAAATCTATCTTCCACCCCTCACTTTTACTTCACATCTTCCAAAACACATAAAAATACTATTTACCCCATAATACTTGATAGTCGAATTTTTTTAAATTATTAACATTTCGATAATTTCAAAAAAAATTTAAAAAATTCTAAAAATTTTCATTTCGAAAGTTTCACATTAGAAATTTAAAAAATTTAAAAAATTCTAAAGAAATTTCATAAAGAAAATCTGAAAAATTTCGTTTTGGAGGTTCCACAATCATCCAAAGTTTCAAAAATTTTAAAATTTTTGGAAAAATTGCATTTCGAAGGTTCACGTTAATCCAAAGTTTCGAAATTTTTTTAAACTTTTGGAAAAATTGTATTTCAAAAGTCTTACATTCATCCAATGTTTCAATTTTTTTTTAAACTTTTGAAAAAATTGTATTTCAAAAGTCTTACATTCATCCAATGTTTCAAACTTTTTTTAAAATTTTTGGAAAAATTGCATTTTAGAAGTTTCACATTTATTCAAAGTTTTGAAATATTTTTAAATTGAAAAATTGCATTTCGGAAGTTTCACATTTATTCAAAGTTTTAAAATTCTTTTACATTTTTATTCAAAAATTTTGACTATCGAGTAAAAAATAAAAATAAAAGATAAAATAATTTTTTTATATATTTTAAAGAGGTGAAAGGTAAAAATGAGGGATGAGAACGAGAATCCTCCCAATTTTGTAACTCATATTTAATCTGAATTTTCTAAAGTAGTTGGAAAAATTCCGCTGCTCGGATGGTCCAGCCCGATGCGGAAGGGGTAGTCCATTTTAATACTTTTGCCTTTTACTCCAAATTAGTTTAATTTCATGATGGTAATTAAGAAGAAATTATATTCACGTCTTTTCCAAGAAAATTAGATTTCATATCTCTACTTTTTTATCACTACCCCACAATTCTTGAAAAAATTTAAATTTATTCCTAACATTTTCATCTCTTTTCATTTAAAATTTTTTGACCCATTTTTTACCTCATACAAATATGAAATTTTGTATTTCAAAAATCTGGTTTAGAAATAAGGTACCAGAAATTTTAAATTTATGGTGTATAAAAAAAAAAGAAATGTTACATATTAGTATAAAAAAAGAAATTTTAAAATTTTCAGTATAAAAAAATTGAAAAGAAATTTAACATACCAGAAATTTTGAAACGAAATTTCTTGTATATAAAAAAAATTGAGAATTTTTTTTTGTACTGGAAATTTCGAAAATTCAAAATTCTCGGTATGTAAAAACAATTGAGAAAAAATTTCTCATACCGGATGTTTCAAAAACTCAAATTTTTCAGTATATAAAAAAATTGAGATAAAATTTTACATACTAGAAAATTTCGAAAATTCAAAATTTCCGGTATGTATAACAAACATAGGTATCGGAGTACAAAAAACAGGCTGATTTTGTATTAAAATTTTTGTATTTTCTAGAAAAGTATTTTTGGAAGTTTATACATAAAATGGTAAAATATGGGAGTAAGAGTTAAAATGTAGGGGTATGAAATCTGTAAGACCCTTAAATTTAAAATTAAATTCAGATTTGATTTTAAGGGTATTTTGGGAATATCGGTGTAATATTCAATATATGTATATTTTGTGTAAATATATATATATATATATATATATATATATATATATATATAATTAATTGTTTTGGAGGTGGAATTAAAATTATTGGATAATTGATGAATTAATTTAATTTTGAGTAATTAAATTATCGGACCGTTAATTAAGATATTTTCTGCTAATTTCGACGGAAACGGGTTAAGTGCTGGAGGATCAAAAGATATTTTGATATAAGAATTGGTGAGGTGGCGTAGATATTTGTGAAAAAGGAAACAATTCCTCTCTCCTCTGCTGTGTCAGTTGCTTTATGTGGATATTTAAGTAAGAAGCTTTTCCTTCTTTCCTCTACGCGCCAGTTCTGCTTTATCTTCTTCTTCTTCTAATTTTCTGAGTGTTGGTGAAGAAAAACAGTTTACTTAAAAGTCATCGTTCTGGAAAATCTGAGTGTCGAATCAGAAAGTTTCGAGTACGAAAGTCATTCCTTTGATCGTTACGGAGCTAAAGAACTAATTTTCGTAGTGGCGAACGCGAACGGGAGTATCGTCGACTTTTGTCGCAGAAGCGTACGAGCTAAGGGAACGTAACTAAGGTAAGGGCACCTTCCAACTTTCTAGATTGCATTTAGGGCTGTAAATGCATGTGTGATGAATGATATTTGGTTTATGATTGTGAAAAACATTGTATTATGTTTTGAAAATCATTCTGTGAGCGTTGAATGATGATTCTGGTTCTGATTTTGTTTTGTTAAAAATCAGTGAGGTTATTCTGGTTTGAGTAAATCTGTGTTTTGCTGTGTTTTGTTAAACAATCTGGTGTTGATGGTTGTTTCAAATGAAAAGGGATTTAAAATGGTGGAAGTATTTTTATGAAAAATCTGTTGTTGGTATTTGATGAAAAATGTTCTGAGTTGAGGTTTTAAAAGAGGGGAATTATGATTCTGGTGTTGGGTTGGATTTTCAAAAGAAAAGGTTTTGAAAATGTGTTGAAGTTTCAGGAAAATTCACTAATTTCGAAGGTGTATTCGAATACGGCATTGAGTGTATTCGAATACAACCTGCAAAGCTTCTGTTTTCCCTAAGTTTTCGAACTTGTATTCGACTACGAGCCCCTGTAGTCGAATACAGATTTTCCAATTTTGCTACTGACTTAGCATCTGTATTCGACTACGACCCTCTGTAGCCGAATACAGATTTGCAATTTTTGCTTCTGTTTTAACCACTGTATTCGACTACAACCCTCTGTAGCCGAATACAGATTTGCAACTGTTGCCACTGACTTCGCATCTGTATTCGACTACGAAGGCCTCGTATTCGAATACAGAATGCTGATTTTTCACTGTTTTAGCTTTTGTATTCGAATACAAGGTAGCTGTAGTCGAATACAGATTCGTGTTTTTTAGAAATTCAAGTTTTTAACATTGTTTTATAAACCTTAAGTGTTGGGGTACCTTAGGAAGGTTTGTGGTGATTAAAAATGGAAATTTGGTGATAGTTTGAAGTGGTGATGATGAAGTTTTTTTAGAATTTACTCAAGTTGTAGAAATTCTGATTTTTGTACTGTGACAGCCCCTGTATTCGAATACAATGAAGCTGTATTTGAATATAGATTCGTATTTTTCGCCAGAAACCTCAGTTTTAATCACAGTTTTGAATCTTAACAGTTGGGGAAAAACCTTTGTTAATAAAGAGTGGAACTTTGAGGTAATGCAAAGTGTAATGCTTGCTTGAATGGTTAATCTTTGAATGTGTTGAGATGTTTTGAAAAATGAGGAAAATGCATGAATTTGACTAAGGTTGCATACTGTTTTCAATGAAGTGAAACAATGCATATTCATGCATGGCATAGTCAGGTGGTACCCGCGATGGGCCACAGAGTAATGCGCATCCACGTGCTGATCTATAGTGATTGCACGAGTGCTTATCTGTAGTGATTGCACTAGGTACTAATCTGTGATTGTACCTTGGTATATAAGTGTTGGTCAGATAAACGACTACACTGGTACTGGACTGTAGTGTCTGTATCCCGAAATGCGCAGCCACGTGCTGATCTGTAGTGATTGCACGAGTGCTGATCTGTAGTGATTGCACTAGGTACTGATCTGTAGTGATTGTACCTTGGTTTATGTCAAACGTGCTGGTCTGTAGTGACTGCACGAGTGCTGGTCTGTATGCGACTGCACTGGTGCTGATCTGTATGCGATTGCACCCTGGTCATGAGGGCCGTTAAATTGTGCTGGTCTATAAGTGACTGCACCTTGGTGATTCCAAGAATTTATGAACATGAACATATACATATTGCATCGGAGTGTTTGACCGGAGGGTCACGTTTGATTTTATGTTGATGGTGGAAAATTGTTGTGTGAGTAAGTATTTTTTTGAAAATCTGTAATTTCGGATGAATTGATGTTTGTGCTTACATCATGATTTTTATACTTACTTGGTTGCTGTTTTGTAAAGTACAAATGACATGTATTTCAAAATTTAGCATCCTTATTTATCATCATGTACTATGAATATGTTTGATATTCTTGATATAACTGCTATGTGGTAATTGTTATTTTCGGTCGGTGACCCTTTACAATTATTGTGGAAATTGGGCGTTGCCCTCAGATGAGATTCAGAACCGTACCCCTGATGGTCATACTAACGACAGCGAACGTCGTTAGCTTCCCTTGATCTTTACTTGTGGGCTATGCAAAGAGATGAGCAGCTGGGTGAAGAAAAGACTTGTGAATATTGTAATGCTACTGTAGCTTAGGGTATGATCAGAGTAGACTTATGTATAGGGTTTTGAACTCAATGGTTGTAAATATTCATTTTGGGAATTATTGTAAAACTCTTCCGCACTCTGATAAATATTTTGATGTATCTTTACTTTAGTATATTATAAAGATCAAATTCCCATAAATATCTCATTCGATTCAATTGTGATGTTGCTGTTTTAAAATTCCTTACTATTTTTAATTACGAAGTCGAATGATATTTAATTTGAATTGATTTTAATTTCCTTGGAATGCAATTCTGAAAACTCTTTTATTTAAGTATTCGTTTTAAAAAAAATAAATAAATACACTCGCGCTGTGTTTTAAACTCGGGGTGTTACAAAATCCAATTCTCCTTTTCCGAATGACTTTTGTTATTATTTCTTTCTATGGAAAATTGGATTATGTACCCCTCAAATAGACATGTATCCCTCAATATGTAAAAAAAATTCAATTTTACCATGACATTTTCATTCATTCTATTGGAAAAAAAACTACTCTAAATTTGTAATCCTATTCACCAAAATTTTCAATACGTAAATTTTTTTTTCTCAAAAATTCGGTACACAAATTAACACTATCGGAAAATTTATTTTCAAAAAATATGATATGCAATTTTTTTTTTAAATTGTCAAAAGATTCCAAATTTTTGAAAAATCAACATTTCTGGTAGTGTTAATTTTTGTAATGGAAATTTTTGATGAAATTTCCAGTAGTTATTTACTCCCTGGAAAATTATGTTTTGAAAATTTTGTAGTTAATTTTTTTCTATCAGAAATTTCAAAGTTGAAATTTCCAGTATGAAATCTTATTTTTGAAATAGGGATGGAAAAACACAATTATGTATTGATTTGACAGAAACATTCACAATTGATCAAATTTTTGAGTCACGAGAAACTGTAATGTCATGACAAGAGAGGTTGACCGAAAAAATCGAGTAGTTGTTATCATTACTCGTTCTGACATAGAGACCAGAAAGAAAGTAAGGAAGTAAAAATTAATTCTCAGCTGTGATAAAGGTGGAAAATATAAGTTAGATAAAAGTAATTCAAGGACTTCAACTAAAATGTGTGGTTATCCGTTAAAATTTAGATCGAGACCATTGGAGAATGGTGAATGATAGATTATTAGCTCAATGTGTGGAGTTCACAACCATGAATTAGTGACTACTTTTGAGGATAATGCTTTTGTGGGACGCTTAAAAGAAGAAGGTAAGAAACATGTTGAGAAGCTAACAAAGTATCACGTTGCACCGAAACACTGTAGTACCCAAATTTTGTCCGACTATTTAAAAATAACTCAAAATTAAGTAATAATATGTTTAATAAATACTTTATAAATATTATCATAAAAATCTGAAGATCATCCTTTTTACAATTTAGTCCAATTTACATAAGTGTTCTCTTTTTACAATTTAGTCAAATTTACATAAATGTTCTCATTTAATACAAAAAATAAGATAAAAGAAAAATTATGAACACACTTTCTTGTTTTTTTTTTTTTTTTTTTTTTTTTTTTTTTTTTTTTTTTTTACTATTTCTATTGTTCACATTCCTTTATCTTGCTTGCATTGTTAGCATTCTACTCCAAACTTTTCTTTATCTTGTTGGCCTTGTTAGCATCCTACGACAAACCTGTTACAAACCAGTTACTTGCTTCAGATTAATAAAGCTATTACTTGTACCACTTGAGTAGAGAAATTTTTCAAAAGAGAGATTCTGAAACAAAAATAAAATTGAGTAGAGAAACAACAATATAATTTCATCCTCAAACTCATATATTTCAAAAGAAATAGAAAACGAGAAACATAGATCATTACTGTCATTCCAACTTCCACCGGTAACCACCGCCAACAATCATCAACTGTACACTGCTGCCGCCTTCTTGTTCTTCGCTATTATACCTAGATTTGCATCTCCCATGTTTGTTTCGTTCTTTGCCTCTTTAATATTGCCCTTCATTTTGATGTTTGCTTGCTAACATTTTTATTTCTCCTTAAGAATGATGCTTTGTTCTGTTAGTTACTAGCTGAAAATCTGATTTGCATTGAAAATGAATATAGACATGTCTCTGTACAGCTTGCATCTTATGTTTTCTTTTTACACAAAGAGACACGTAAAGCCTGCATCATTTTTCTTTTACTTAGGCACGTACACGTACAGCTTGCATACGAAGCCTGCATCCTTTTTCTTTTTTCCCTTAACTTAGGCATGTACAGCTTGCATACTAAGCCCCTTTTTTTTATCCTTTATTTTATTAAAAAAAAACTATTGCAATAAATAAAAGTTAAATACAATCTTATTTCAAGTTATGTGTGGATATAAATTGTTATATCATAGCTCTAAAACTCGTTTTACTTTTTAATGAATTATTAATTATACTAAAATTATTTAAAAAATGATTAATTAGATGTCACATCTCCTTAATCTTTGTAAGGTTATAATACAAGTAGTATAACTTGGGGTTTTGAAGCTCATGTTTATAACCAAAATAACATAACTATTCTTAAATAGATTAACTAGATGAGACATCTTTTTAATCCTTGAATTTTCGAGACACGAGTTGTACAACTGAGTAGTCTTAAAATTTATATTTTAAAATAATTGTTCAAATTAAATAAACTTATTTTCATCCGTCAAAATAATTGATATTTATACTTAATAATAAAGAGAAATAAATATATTTAAGTTAATACTAATTTTGCACAATTAATTATAGGTAACCGTATTTTAACGGATGTCGTAGGGTGCTAATACCTTCCCTACGCATAATCGACTCCCGAACCAAAATTTGGTTTCAAAGACCATTTTTTTTTCTTTTTAAGGGTTTCCCAATGTTTTCCCTATTTTAAATAAACTTTGGTGGCGACTCCATTGAATTCGAGAAACACTCGAAATTTAGGCCGCGACAGACACATCTTGGCATCTTTGAGAGATTGAGATCAGGAGAACTTGACTATATGCTGGAATAATTTGAAAGGGCTCAAAACTGATATGCAACATCTGTTGAAGTTACTTGAAGCTGAGAAGTATGCTTGTTGGAGTAAGACCCATGAAGACTCCAACGTTGTGAGGGACATGTTTTGAACGTGCCCAGACTTCATAACTTTGTTGAACATGTTCCTTCTTGTATTGATCATGGTGTAACTTCAATTGGGTTGACATTCAACGTTGCATTTGCTTACATAGATTGTGAGTATCAAGAAAACTTTTGTTGGGTATTGGAGAAGTTAAAATAATTGTTTGTTTCAAATACCTCATTTCCTCAGGTGATTGTAATTGGCAGAGAACTTGCTTTGATGAATGCAATTGAAGTTGTATTTCCATCTTCAACAAATTTACTTTGTCAACTTCATATCGATAAAAATGTTGAGCCAAATGCAAACAATATATATTGAAGAAGGACATGTAGGAACCTATTCTAGATTTGTGGAGGAAAAATGTTTCTCGTTATGAAAAGAAGAAGTACGAGAAACTTTTGCAAAATTTTGAGCAAGCATGTGTCGATAATATTTTTTTATTTGACTACGTCAGAGACGCTTGATTGACTCCTCACAAGGAAAAGTTTGTTGAAGCATGAACTAATCAAGTGTTGCATTAGGAAATACTACGACCAATAGGTGTCTCATTAAAACTTTACATTTTGTTTTATATTTATACATGTTTAGGATTAAGCATGCATGTTTGATATATTATTTACTGAAATATTATTTGTTATGTTTTATGTTTTAATATTAGGGTTGAGATGACTCATTGGTCATTGAAGAGATTTTTGGCACACAGTAAATAAGATTTCTATAAGTCATGGGATGATATGAATGAGATGTTGAGTTTGCAAATTATTAAGATACAATGGTCATTTGAGACAAGTAAAGGTCGCAAAGAGCATATACACAACAAATTATTCTATGAGAATTTGACTTGAGTTGTATTAAAGAAAACTTTAGCTCATATTGTTGATGTCTACAAGAGAGTCAACTATGTCGGTAACAACAAATTCGTGTGTCGTTGTATACTTAAAAACTCTCGTGGATTACCTTGTGCATGTGAGTTGGCACGGTACAAGGTGGAAGGTGTTCCAATCCCATTGTATGCAGTTCATATACATTGGAGGAAATTAACCCTGAATAGTGGTCTAAAGGAGGAAAAGTTAGAAAATGATTTAGAGTTAGACATTACATCAAAGATGAAAATAATTTGGAAAACATCCAATGTTGCTGGAAAGAGGGCATTGAAGAGCAAGTTGCATGAAATAGTATATCTAGAGACAACATCAATGTCTGCACCATCAGATAAGATCAAAACAAAATGTGGTGTGAAGAGGAAGAAAGGTAAGAAATAAGTCGAATGGATTTGATGTATATCGTGATCCTTTGTTTTTCAACATGTGGATATGTTTTATTCTGATAATGCAACTACTCAAGTCTCACAGTAAGGACCCATGAAAACATCCAAACAAGTCTATCAGCAAGCATCCAAACAAATCTCTCAGCAAACAGCCAAACAAGCCTCTCAACAAGCACTCAAACAAGCCGTACAACAACCTGTGATGAGTGAAGTTCGAAAATATATTGAGAAACTCTTTGCTTGTAACCGATTTCGGAAACCAACCCAATGAGATGTGGATTAGCATTCCAAATATGGGTTACGTGATAATAATAAAATATAATCTCGTTCATGTCACTTGGGAAGAAAAAAATTTCATTGAGTGGTGTACAAAATGGAGACCTCTTACGTGATCGTATTATCAACATTGGTTTTATTAATAAAAGTCATTAAGTTAAGGTTAAATTGAAATTAGAATGTTTGTTGCCTCCACTTGCATGGTATTGGAAGGACCACCACAATGATGAGTCTACATCATGGATTATATCTTATGCAAAACGTCTACAGAATTGAAGCTCATTAGATTTAGAACATACATCAGATTATATGTCTTTGGCAGAAGATTAACACTTCTGATTTAGAACATACATTTAAACGTTTATTTCATATCTTAGATTGTATGTCTTTTGGTCGAATGAAAATCATTTCAACTTTTATTTCATATCTTGTTCTTGTTTATTTTAACGGCCAATAAATTAGTAAAAATAAATAAATCTAAAGCAATAAAGTAGTAAAAATAAATAAAGTATGAATAATAATTCAAAATTAAATAAGTCTGAATAATAATATAATTTACTCAAATTACAAATACAGTACTAATGATAATCATCTCCTTTGAATATATGTAAAGTCCTATCTAAGTAGACATACATCTCATCTTCAAGATCTAGCATCTATAAGTCTAAACTCTGCTGTATAAGACCACTCATTATTTGAAAACGTGTATACCATTCAGTAGGACTCAGGGGTTCAGGGGCAGAGTCACCAACACCATCATTATGACTAAGACCATGAACAACTTTAGCAGCACCTCCAGGAACGTCTAAACAAGAAGGTGTTGCAGCAACATAAGGGATCATCTGAGGATGAGATACCCTATAATATCACTAACTATCCCTCACGACACTTGTGTAGATATGTGACTGGATGCAAGTACGGAGGGATCGAACAAAGTTCATGTACATACTCCATTCGACATTAACATCACGAACAACGAGCACTGGTAGTGTAGGAGGGATGTATTGAGTATACCTAAAATTACTGTAGACACGTTCTCTGGCAAATACGGTACAATCGTAGAGCACTAACGAATATACCCTATAAACATCAACACATATTGAAATCCTATCGTGGCGTGCCAATAACATCGATAGGTCCCAAAGCATCCAAGCATCCAACTTCGCTCTATAATATGCAACATTCCCTGATTTTTGTTTAGCACTCCATCAAAACATCAGTGGCAGCGGAGATATAGGTTTACAAATACTACGCTTACAAATGTCACGAAAATTTTCATAAATCCATGTACGTAAAATAATTAAATAAACATTTTATCAAATAAAAATACAATAAGTATAAAAAATAATATAAAAGTACTTGAAATATAGACAGATATCCTTCGATCTGCTTCGTTGTAGGCATGGTATCATAGCTAAGATAGTCATATAAAACAACAAGAGCAGCTGGTCCCTATGCCCATTTGCCACAAGTATCAAAGTCTTGAATAAGAAACAAGTATTTTGCAGATACACGGGTAAAACGTTTTCAACTAGTATGGTACACCCTACCAAATGAAAGTAGGTATGCCCCCGTTGCACAGTCAAATCGTCCTTCATGAAGTTTCTTAAAAATACAACTTTCTGTTGGAACCAAGTTGGTTCTTGCAATTAAAGTTTTGATGTTAACAAATGTATTTTATGAAAATAATATATTTGACTTAGAAGAAGAATGAAAAATGTCACCAGAAGAATAGATCAGAGGATGACGTTATCAGAAGCAGAAATCAGATGATGATGTCACCAGAAGATGACGTCACTAGAAGCAGAAATCAGAGGATGACGTCACCAGAGGATGATCACCAGAGGATATCATCAGAGAAAAATGCTCAAAACAGAATTGGAGCAAAAGACTCGAGAAACAGAATCTAGCTAAAAATATGCTCAAAACAGAATCTGAGAAAAATGCTCAAAACAGAATTGGAGCAAAAGACTCGAGAAACAGAATCTAGCTAAAAGTATGCTCAAAACAGAAGCAGAGCAAAATGCTCAAAACAGATTAATCGAAATACACTCCAAAAGTAAAGCATCAGTGAAGCCCTAATTTCAACTATAAATAGAGGCTTAATGCTGAAGAATAAAGCATCGAAAAATAGAAGAACTCAAGTAAAAATTCATAAGTATTCAGAGAGTTCAAAGGAGAGAAACACTTGCTTAAAAGATAAATATTTTCTAAGTGTTCTTTTCTTAGAGTGTGAAGTTGATCTTCATCATAAATTATTCAGAAGCAAACACTCTAGTTCACTTTAAGCATATTGTGAGTATCAACTTTCCAGAAGTAATTACTCAGTTCTAATTTCTATCCCTTATATTAAATCCTATAGTGTTGAAGTTTCTTCTAAAATATGGGGTTGTCAGGTTATTAGAAAAAGACTTAGCTTGTAGGTTTAAGGTTGTGAAGTTCCTCAAAAGTCTGGGATTGTCAGACTGTTTGAGAAGACTTGGCTTGTTTAGTCAAGGTGTTGTTGTTTCTCAAAAGTCTGGGATTGTCAGGCTGTTTGAGAAGACTTAGCTAGTTTAGTTAAGGTGTTGTTGTTCCTCAAAAGTCTAGGGTTGCCAGGCTGTTTGAGAAGACTTGGCTGGTATAGTCAAGGTGTTGTTGTTCCTCAAAAGTCTGGGGTTGTCAGGCTGTTTGGGAAGACTGGCTTGTAGGGTCAGTGGTGTTATAATTCAAAGGAGTTTGAATGAGTGAAAAGGCCTTATGGAGGAAGGGACTGGACGTAGCCTAGTTAACTGTGAACCAATATAAATTGCTGTGTTATTATGTTATTATTATCCGCTGCTGAATCTGATTAGTTATATATCGAATAATTCACATTAACATTCAACAAAACAGCAAAAGAAACCAAGTTTGACAAACACAATTCAACCCCCCCTTCTCGTGTTTGCACCTTCACTTTCAACCATTCAAAACTATATGATACTCCTATGTTGACCCTGGTCTCATTCACAACTTCTCATCAACTCCCTATAACTCAATAGCAGCAACAATTGTCATTCATTCTTGTTAGCGGGAGGTGTGAACAATTTCCATAACACGATATGACCAACAGACCTCTAACATTGTCAAGAGTATAATCATTTCACCAAGAGGAAGGTGAAATGAACTAGTCTATGTGTGCCATCTCTCAAAAAAAGTATATATGAGATTACTATTGATCATATGCAAACTACATCTTTGCAAAGGACGTAACTCTAATGTAGTAATCCATTAATCTATTTCATTAGGTAATACATATCTGATATCAATGAATTTGTCTTTTTTTTTTCCGATTTGAAACAAATTTCAAGACACGTGTATCATGTTTAATTAAAATAACACAAAATAAATTATACAATGAGTTAGTTTACTCTCTCTCTCTCTCTATATATATATATATATATATATATATATATATATATATATATATATATATACTAAACTATATTATATTATACATAAAATAAACTATACTATATTATACATATACTAAACTATATTAAACTATACTATATTATACATATACTAATCTATCCATTCCACAATCTAATTGTAGTTTGGTGCTGATAGTCTTTAAGGACGAAAAGATCGAAAGATTCTCCAGGAAATAGAGGTTGGTCGGGCTGTTGATGCATGTGATGCTGATGCTCCTCCTGCACCTGCTATGTATGATCCTCAAACGCAGTATCTTGTTGCTGCTCAAGCTCAAGATGAATATAATCTTCCTCTTGTTGCATCTTCTGGTTCCTTTTTCTCCTTTTCTCAACAGCAACTCTCGTGTTAGATTATGTAAGAGGTCAAACTCGAGAGTGTTCCATAGTGTTATTCACTGAAAAAAAAATTTGAATGAAAAATGAAAAAAATTGAAAAATAAAAAAAAATGAAAAACATTTGAAAAAAATTATTCGCTCTTCTGGTAGTTATATTGAATCCCAAAATTTTTTTATTTGAGTGATTTAGAGAAAAAAATTACATATTCGAAAATTTTAGAATGTGGTGGTACACTCAATCATCCGAATTTATTTTAATTTTTACTATTCACTTAAGAGTATTTTAGTAAGTTAAAGGATAAAAATTATAAATGGGAGTACAAATCTAATTGAGAGGGTACAAAATCTAATTCTCTCCCTGTATGGCTTGTCTTCATATCATACGTTTTGTAACAAGTGGGTTAGCCCATCGGGGGAGAACTAACTTCAAACATAACAGAACTAGTCCACCTTTTTTTTTCATCTAAATACACTACCTACCTTCGTTTTGAAAATAAAATGTGTGCAGTATACATTATCTTTTCTGAAACACAACATCAATAAATTGAATTAGAGTACGAAATAAACTTCACGATTAATTTTGAACATTGACTATTTGACTATATGGATATGTTATTTGCATATTTCGAACTTTTGTGTTATGATTCTTAATTTAAATTGACAAGAGAGAATTATAAAAAATTAAATTGAATAATATTAATAATTAAAGAAACAATTACATTAATGGATACATAAATTTACACCCAATTAGTACAACTAACTAATTATCTAAGGTATCTAATATCACCTTTTTCGTAGTTTCAGACAGGGTTTTGAAAATGGATCTTCAATGAGTTTGTTGGATGAACACGTAAGATTTCTGTCCAAAATATTCTAATAAAAATATATGACAATGTATTAGAGAAAACTAAAATAATAAAAAAAAAAAAATGCTACATATTTTTAGACTATAGATTCTACAATCATGTGTTTAAATAGTTAGTAGCCATACAACCCGATTCTGTTTAATTTCTGAGCCCAAAACTAAAAAGGAGAGGGACAAGTTCAAGTAGCCTAACCATATAGGATTAAGGAGTACAATCTACTCCTATTTTATATATCCTTGAACATTTAATGTTAGGATTTTCATGATTTATTACCGTTATAAACCTCAAATTTATTAAAAATTATTTTAAAAAAAATACATATACGCTCCCATAATTTTTTATGTAAACTAAAATTTAGATTAAAGGGCAAGCCCATATGTAATGTTAGAGATTATTGAAGTTTTGTAATGTCTTTTAACGTTTTGGATGAAATGTAGTGTACAATAATATATTGAGTGTGTTCAAGTATGTATAGACATCTAACAATCCGAAAACCATGGCAATTAATTTGTGACTCCAATACAATTTCAATATTCACTTTCATGTCTAATGTAGGTCTTGGGTCCAATTCTCATGTTGTCATCCTTAATCCAACTTCGACCATGTTAAATGGGCTTGGATTTCACTTTCAAAATCTAGCTCAAAGAATGAGGGTGTCCAAACACATATTTTCCTTTGACTCATTTTCGTTCATATTTCAAGACAAATGTAGTATATACATTTAACAGCTCAAAAACCTTGAGAATGTAAGACTTCAATATATATATATATATATATATATATATATATATATATATATATATATATATTTATCATCGCTAAGAAACTTGGTAACGTGGAACTCCAATATAAATCTCCATCAACCTCATTTATCATGAAATTTACTTGTAACCTATCAAATACAACACCAAAATTGAGAATTTATAGCACACTTATTACAATGTTTTTTTTATAAAAAAAACGTTGTTAATTTAAATAAAAATTCCAAAGCCTTTAGACAACCATTTTCACAAAGTGTTGTCGTAGGCTCACCCCTTAGACAATTTTATACCTTTATCCCTCTTCTAAAAGCTAGTTTGAAGGATGAGGGTGCCCAAACACATACTCCTTTCCTGAAATATATACAAAAATGAGTCAAAGAAAGTTGATGTTTTTTATCCAAATTTAAAACCATATATTTTAGCTTATATTATCAAATAAAAGGAGTATATACATCTAACAATCTTAAAGGCTTAACAATATAAAACTCTGATATAGCTTAAGTACAAACCTTCATGTCTAGCATGGGTCTTAGGTACAATTGTCATATTATCTTTGATATCATTTTTGGATTATGAGGGGGAGCCATAGATCATTACATTGAACTAAGAACAACTACACATGTTGGTTGAAATATATCTTCACATAAAATCTTAAAACAATATGTGACTCTAATACAACTTCAATATTCACTCTTACTCACTTCGATATATTTAATTATAAGTTCAACATGTTAAGTGGATTAGAATCCCACTCTCAATAGCTAGTTCTGAAGATGAAGATATCCAAATATATATATAAAATCCGAACCTTTTGACAATTTGAGAGTCTAATACAACTTCAATAGGGATCACCATCAACCTCATTTACAAAGAATTTACTTCTAACATATCAAATGCAGAATTTTTTACTTTTTATTTTATTTTGTAGAAGCTTAAATATATCAACACATTATCCAAACACAAAATGTGCAAAAAGAGAGAAACATAATAAAATTTATAATCCACCATAGAACTATAATGTGGTAACACAAAAAACCAAACAAATAGGTACGAAAAGAGAACCTATAATTCATTCAAGAAACACCCAACTACCAACCATTTACAAATCAAAATTACTCAATACGGAAGATAAGAAAATTATAAGCAAATAAGGATAGTGCACCATAAATTTAGATTGTAACAAAAATCCAAAAGTCTTCACTTTAAACTCCCACTAAGAGTGAATCTTTATCTTGTCCATAATACTCATCATATTTGACTCTTTGTTATTAAAAAACTTATTATTGTGTTTTTCCTAAATTAGCTAGACACAACACAAGCTAACCAAATGACTTATGAACCCAAGTCAGAGCATGTGTAGGTGGAAGGCCCAGCCATATTGTCAACCGTAATTAATTCCATTGTCGTAATCTTTTTTTTCTTATTTTTTTAAAATAAAATAGTAAATAAATTCGTACACAACTGCGAGGTTTTAAATTCAAACTCAGAATATGAAATTCAGCAGTCAAATAATATCGATATTTTTCAGATGAACTATCGATCCTTTGCTATAATCTTAAAACTTCAATCTTTCTAATTTCTCATATTTATTTATTATAAATATTAATATTAATACAGTTCATTTCCTCTGGTTTGAAAGTGTATAAAAATTAAAAGTGTACTCTTTATCTTAACAAACCTTAGTTTATAAACAATTTTATTTTCCCTAAAATTTGAAAAGTAATGTTAAAGAGACAGATACATATATGGATATAAAAGAGTTAGGAGAATAGCAATTGTGTGGGGAGGTAGGAAAAGAAACAGATACATGTATTCAATTAAAGTTCAAAGTTGAACAACATAAATTATTTGTTTCAAATATATAAATAAATGACCATTATCTATATTTGTATCCAATTACAAATTAAGGATGCTATAGGAATCTTCAGTTTCCCATGCTGGTCACAATTAACAGCCAAAACATAAATCTAGAAATTAAAGCATACAGACAATAATGTAAATCTGATATTTTATTGATTAAATTATATATCAAAGCATCCATCCTTGCATGAAGTTAGTTTCACAAGCCATGCTCTTTGAAATATTAGATGCCTCAGCTTGAACGTACTGTTGGTATCTGTCCAATAACTAAAAGAGGTTAACATTATAATTTTTTTACCATTAAGATTGGATTACTTCTATTTTGAAATACCACTTACATCTTTCTATATAAATAAATACAAAAATATGTTCAATTTCAAATCACTATTTTTATTTCAGTCATGTTTATCTCTTTTGAGAAAGACATTTCTAATGAGTGCAAGCTAAATATTTTTCCTAAATTTTGTACAACAAAATATGACCACATATACTCAAAAATAAAAGAAAAATATTAAGTGTAAATTTATTGAGGTGTATACACTTTGAGAGATAAATATATATATATATATATATATATATATATATATATATATATATATATATATATAAATGATGTGATATATTAATAGTGTGATAAGATGAGAGAAATATTTTTTTTTGTTTGTGAGTCTAAAGCTAGAACTTTAGTAGCCTCTCACCCTTTGGCTGAATTCAACAAATTAATTACCAACTTAAGAGCCTCTCTAATCTTGTAAATTTATTTAACATTATCTAAGCTAAATTTTTATGAATCACTTGCGTGTAATTTAGTTACTCACATACAAAAATATGTTAATTCACTTGAGTAAATGGTTAATTTAAATCACAACAAAAATATGATTAATTCAATTACATGATTAATCATAATATTTAATGTGATTTAAATTAATTATCTACTCAACTGAATTAACAACATATTTACACTTAATTTATGAGGTGTTGCAAGTGTACGAAAAAGTAAGGGGTATCAAACATTTTTGTTTATGAATATTAAAGATCATATACTCATCTAATTAACTTCAAATTAGTAAAAAATATGCAAAAATGAAGTAAATTTTGTGTACCCTATTTGCAGAAAGGGTTCTGCTTGCATATCCATAGGGTTGGTTTGAGGTTGCTGAAATGTAAAGTTGGTATTTCCAGCAGCTGAAGTAGAGCTCCACAAGCTTTCCATAGCTTTAAGATTAAATCCTTCTCCTTCAAGCTGAAAATGGATTATTGAAGTAGGAATTAATAAAGAAATTAGTGTAAATAAATTAATCAATTTTTTAAATTAAAAAAAATATATATATTTATCTTCCTGCTTTAGAATGGTACACAATCTTATAACTAACCTTGAGTCTTAGTTGCTTGTTCATGTCTCCTAGATGGCGTTCCTGAAAAATGGTTCAAAATATCAAAATTAAAAGAAAAAAAAATTATTTTGATCTCAAAGATACATAAAAGTACTTTGGTGTGAATGAACACTAAACTCAAATGGAAAACTTAAGTAATTAACTAGATTGGCCCATTAAATGTATAGGCCTAAAGCAAAATTTGAAACGGGGTATTTAAAAAATTAAGATCGAAATTAGAGGTTTTTTAAGTCTAATTAATTTTTACAATAATAAAAATACAAAATTAATTAAATATAAAATACATTTACACAATTTATTGTTTTTTTACTAAATTAATTAGTAAGAAAAGTAGTTAGTAAAATTAATACTATGAGATTTAAAAAGATACTAATAAAATTAATAGTATTAATTTAATTAAAAAAATTTGATACCTAAAAAATTTAGGCCTATGGTGGTTGCTTTGTTAACAACCCCATTGGGCTGCCTTGCATGGACAATGATTGAAATAAAGGAAATTAAAATTATTTTTGAAGGGGTTCTTCTTGAACATTCAACTATATTGTAGTACATGTGAAAGATGATTTCTTGGGTTGGATTTTAGCAAAGAACAATAGGAATCTAAATTGGACTTGTGTCAAAATTGCTGTATGAATCTATTGGGATGTTTGGAATCAATTTCATTTAAACATTAACTTTAATGTATTGAGATGGAATACCCTCCTAGCATTCCATGTTAATAAATTTTTCCTTATAAAAAATAAAATAATTTGACCTAGTTAATAAAAATAAAAATCATAGGATAAAACATTTTTCATAATTGATCTTACCCTTTTGCGAAGCTCTTCCATTTGTTCAACCATAATTTGTGTCTGAAATAATTGAAATAAAATTTGAGGTATGATCATATCATATCAATGTTTCACAACTATTTTAATCAAGTATGGTAAAAAAACAAATATTTTAATCAAGTTAAGAAACTTCTAGAAAGGCAACACCCTATTTTTAATAATTCTATTGTAGTCATGTTTTACAACCAAGGGAAAAGTATCAACAAACTACTAAAGATAAATAGATATAGACATGATTTTAAATTGTGATTAATAATAACAATTGTGGTTACATTATTGTAGATTTTAATGTTTCTATAACATACTACAATTACGTCATATTAATATAAAAGTTTATATCATAACCATAACTGCGGCCACAATTTAAAACTATGAATATATATATAAAAAAAATGAGTGTACACCTTTCTTTGCCTAGCTTGTGCTAAAGCACCTTCAAGTTGTTTCTCAAGATTCTGAAGCTCCTTTATGTTCAAAGGTCCAAGATCTTCCCCAAGCAAATGCCTAAAATTACATTACATTACATTGGAAAGTAAATTTTATAAGTCCTTGCTAGTAATTAAGATATGTGACCACCGAAAACAACCCACTGCATCTTTGAATTGATAGTAATTAATAAAATTATTGTAACATCACGATTTTGTTGAAACTTCAAAGTGTAGATTTTGTTAAAATCACGGTGGTATCACGTTATTTTATCAAATTCTGTGCTAATCAAAAACATCTATACAAAAGTTATTGATAAATTAAAATTCTATAGTTATATGCATGTAAAATGGGCATAATATAAGTGAGTACCTCTGAGTCCTTTGAAGAGACTCATACTTTGCCTTCAACTTAGAGACCTCTTGGTACCAACTCTGATTAATTAAAAAAACAGAAATATATATTAATTCACTGGTTATATTGGATTATGATATATCTAATAGATAAAGCATATCATCTAAAATGATTTAGAATTTATACTGCATTATTATAGACAGGGGAATCATTTTTTGCATTCATTTTAAGAAAATTACTACTTTATATTTCCACTGAAAGAATTGTAGCATTTTCTAGTGGATTGAAGGAAGTCTAATAAACTCTTTCTTTTAAATTTATATACTATAATTGACCACCCTTTTTCAATTAAAGATAAAATATTCAATCCAAAACAATATGTGTAGATATAAAAAGTTAACATGATTTTGTTGAGGCTATAGATCACATAAGACAAAAATTTAACCTTTACCATATAATATATGACTTAGAAAATTTTCAATTAGTGCTATTGAGGTTTAAAAGGTAGGAAGAAGGCCCCTCCTAGAAAAATTTGAAATAGCCACAAAAATTAGACAAGAAAAATAAAATAGATCTCTAACATGTGCCTAACACTTAGAGACAAAATTTTCTTTATTTAGTGAGCATTGGTGTAAAGACATACCTGTGTTTCACAGTCGATTTGGTGGTCATCTGATTGAGGATTAAAAGAACATCGTTGGTATCGTTCAATAGTTTTGGTTGTGCTGAGGAGAAAACCCACTCAATATTAAACAAATAGACAAACTAAGCAAATTTTTAGTGTGAAATATGTATGTAATATGAGGTGTAGGTTTGTAAGCTTAAATTACTAAGGAAAAATGGAAATCTTGATCAATAAATTAAGGATATGTAGACAAAACAACACACACGAGTACTTTACTATGAGACTTATAATATTTACTACAAATCTTTATTTATATTTGATAATCTTACTATAATCTTATATTAATTATGTATGCAATATTCCAAGTTCTTAGCAAAAAAATTGTATTGTTAGTGAATGAATTTAAAATTAAATTTATTAATTATTTTATTCATTAAAATGGTATTTATGTAATTCAATTCGTTGCTTATGTCACACATTCTTACAAAATTACTTTTATGTAACATTCTTAGTAAAAAAAATTGACAACAACTAGTAACAAAAAGTTATTCTTTAACAGTAGCAATTTCTAGTAACAAAATGACTTACATAATTTACCCAAATTTCAACCACTCTAGTCTGGATAGTAAATCAAGATTTCTTAGGGGTTTCCCTACCAAGTCAGCACATTTACACCTTAATGCTGGGTTAATGTGTTGGGGTTTTTTTTTTATGTTAAATGTTATCTTAAAATTGTAAAAAAAAAAAAGTTTTCTTAAAAAAAATATTTTTTAAATATTTTTTAATATCTTTTAGGGCTAGCAAGAAAGGGGTAGAAAACTATTTCACATTTTAAATCAATTTTGACCAATTATTGGTATGAAACTGATCAAAATCATCATGCTGGGAAACTTTACTACACATAAAATGGTGTCGTATTTATTTATTTATTTAGACAAGAAAATGGTGTAGTAGATAGAAGAAAGGAACTTTAAAATGCTATTTTTAACCCAAAAAAAAAATAATTAAGAAGATTATTAAGAAAAATCACAAAAACCTAGCTTCAAAGTACAAAGTGCTTGACGAGTACTCATCCTCTTTTCATTTTAGACATGAAAAAATACACAATTGCTGGCTAATTAAGAAGATTCGATATATATATATATATATATATATATGAAAAAGATACAATGATAGAACTGAAAGATCAAACGGTTAAAAGGGATGTGGACAAAGTTTAAAGCTTTCTTGAACCTTCAATTATTTACAAGATGATTTTGGAAAGCGCTAGATCTTACACAGCGGTTACAAGAGAGTGAACAAAAAAACACATATAATTGAATATATTATTTTACTATATGATACAAAAAATACTGCATAGTCCAGTACTATACTCATATCATATGATTGTTTTCTTCCTTTTCTGTTTTCTTTGTTTCTTCTTTCTGACTACTCTCTTCTCACAAACACAAAAAATAATTTTGTACTGTGTCATTTCAAAGCTGAAACCTTTAGAGATAGTTTCAACCTATCAGGTGTGAAAGGACTATGAAACGTGTCGATCTAGGATTGGAACACAAAAATTCATAATTTACAAATCCTCTTTAACTCATAAATTAAAAATTTCTCTCCTTTGTTATGACTTCTAAAATAAAAAATATGATAAAAGTAATATATTTTTAGTGATTTATTAACAATTTTTTTTATTTACACGCTATCAATTAAATCTAAAATATAAAACATATAAATACAATAAATGAAAAATAATAAAATTTAATTAATATTTCATGGATGGTTTTAAGATCCATCAAACTATTATCCAGAAAAGGAGAAACTCGGAGAGAGAAGAAGAAGAAGAAGCCATGACTCATGAGGGTGTCAGGTGTATGTGTTAAGAGAAAAAAATAAATAAAAAACTTAAATGTGTCAAAAGTACTTATGAAAGGTGTGTGTAGTTAAATCTTAAAAGCATCAAATTCAGTTGTGGCAAGTTAAAAGGAAACAAAGAAGCAGAAAACCAGTAACCATTTTGGTGAAAGAAGCTGATGCAAAGAAGAAAGCTTTTTTGTACATAGAAAGAGAAGATGGTATATATAACTATTATAACCATATTATATATCACAATATTTTAGCTCACATCATCACAAAACCCAAAATATAAACAAATGAAACTGATTCTATTACCTATTGGGATTTGCACCTCACAAAAATGGACATAAAATATTGAATGAAACTTCAAAAACAAAATTTTAAAAGGCACATAAAAAAAATTGCAAATTAGTTAAAGATTGGATTTTTTAGAAATGAGAAAGAGAAAGAGAGACACCCAAAACTTCCAAATTAAAAGGGCATATAAAAAAAAATAATATTTCATAAAGAAAAATGAAAATTAATTAAAGGTTGGATTTTTAGAAATGAGAGAGAAAGAGATACCCAACATTTCAAATTAAAAGGGCAACTAAAAAAATAATTAATATTTCAATAAAAAAAAAATTGCAAAAATTATTTAAGGTTGGATATTTAGAAATGAGAGAGAGAGAAAGAGATACCCATTATTTCCAAATTAAAAGGGTAACTAAAAAAATTAAAAAATGAATTAAAGGTTTATTTTTTACTAAGAAAATGAATTAAAGGTTGGATTTTTAAAATGAGAGAGAGAAAGAGAAATACCCAACACTTCCAAATTCATAGAGTTTTCCACGGCTAGAGAAAATGATAAGTGCAACTTCAGCATCACAGAGAACAGAGAGTTCATAAGCTTTCTTGAGCAAACCATTCCTTCTTTTAGAGAAAGTAACCTGCCGGTTTATTTTGTTCTCTATTCTCTTCAACTCAACTCTCCCTCTTCCCATCTCTCTCTCTCTCTCTCTCTTTTTCTGTGTGTGTCTCGAAATAATAACCCTAACTTTATTTATATTAGGAATTTTGTGTTTCTGATTTCAGTTTCTGATGAATAGAAGAGGAGTGTGATTTAGTGCAATTTAGAAAGAAAAAAAAAAGTAAGAGAGAGAATAAATTGTTGTTGTGAGATAATGGAAGTTTGTGTGCTATATAAAAATAGACAATGAACATAAATAATAAAGGAACATACACTTGATCTTCTTTTACAAAAAAATGGAAACCATAATTATTCTTTATTTATTATTATTATTCTTTTTTTTCCAATTTAATTTTATTAGATGTGGTTTCTTATAGTTATTATCATCTCTTTTTCTCTTGTTGCATACTTTAATTGATGCAGTTTAGGGCAAAGGAAATTAAGGGTATATAAGTTCATGATTATTCACGCGCGTGTGTGGCTTCACGCGCCCATGTGATGGCTCTTTACACTTCAACATCAGATAGCAGTATTTGTGGAAATGCAGTAACCACCTGCTGCTAAGTCTGGTTACTCCAAAACTGGTTAACAATAGTGATGATGAAAGTTTGTAGGTTGACCATCACCAAAAAATCACTCATATATTGCAGTTGTGATTGGAGTAGCGTTAATGATTTAATAATTTTGGAAATTATAAAAGTTGTGTTACAAATTGTGATCCTTGTGGTATTAATTAATTGCAATATTACACAAATCTTATTAAAATATTTGTAATACATATAATGATGTATAAAACTAATTGAGACATGAGAGAAGGTCAGAATTAGAGAATTAGGTAAAGTAATAGGTTTAGATCTATATTAAAAATGTGTTGTTTATTGATATATGAGATTAAAAAAATTATATTTTTGGCTTTGTTTTTGATAATATATTGTTTTTTATCATGAACTATTTTTTAAAACTTTGATTATGAAAATATTTTTAATTGTTTTTGTTATATAATAATAGGCACACAAAATGAATTTTCTCCTAATTAAGTTTTCACCATGAACAAGAATCAAAATTAAACCATGACCATTTGTTTAAGATGATTTTGAGGCCATATGTATCGATTGAGTAATGTTTACTTTGTTCCTCGACCAAGTTCAAATTATTTTGAAGCAAAGGAGTTGGAGGTGACTGTTTTTTCTTGACAATTGTTTTTTAATTAAGGTTGTATTATGGAAATTGTTTTTGCCTAAATCAAAGGCAATATTTTGTTTGAACAATGATGAGTGATGTGTTGCTTCCTTTGAATGGAGATGTATGGAGTAATTTCCCCATTTAGGTAACCATAATAATATTGTATTTTAAATTTATAACCAACGTGTTTTTAAGGTGAGTGTATTAGCAAAATCCATTAAAAATAATTATCATTTTTATTTCAAGAGGACCAAATATATTTTTCATGATTTAACCCTTTGTTCAACTTTATAGATCACATATCAAGGTTCACCATTAAGTACTTCACTTGATGTCTAAGATCATGCAACCATAAGTTTTATAGTCACAAACATGGAAATCACAAAGGTTGAATTAAAATAATCAACACCCATAATATATTAATAGCAACAACTGGAATTTAGTAAATAACCATCATTGGACCTCTCACAGTCCTAAGACTAAGGAAAGAACTCACACACGTTCCTAGTAAAATTAAAGCAGTGAAATAGATATATTAAAAATATAAAGGGAAATAATTAAAAAAAAAAATGGAAGCAAGAAATACAACTTTTAATCAAAACCAAAAGTAGTAAGCATAAATAAGAGATTAAACAAGATAAATCGAGTTTTTAAACTAAGAGAAGAGTCTCTAGTTTGATGATTTTTGTGCTCTTATAGCCATTACAACCCCTTTATGCCCCACTACAAAAACCATACAATTTTCCTCAAAATAAATGAAATGTTACAAAATTGAAGGGAATTTCGACCATAATTGATGTGATCCTATGAGGGGTACTTTAGAACCAATCTTCAAGAATTGAAATTTATAGTTTCAAGAATAAAGGAGGGTTGATTGCCTGAAATTATGTCTAACTTATTTTATTTTAATTAAGTTGTAATAAAATGTGTTGATACATAATATTTATTTAATTAGACACCAAAAATTAAGTTAATTTTTGTGTGTCGGTTTTATTTTGAACATGGAGCATGGGTTGCAAGTAATAGGACGAAGATGAGGTTCAAAAGAGGTACAAGAGTACTTTTTGCACGTTGAAGCAATTTGTCTTAGTCTTGGATGCTTTGAGAGTTGATTTCTATTTCATAAAGATGAGACAAAAGCATTCAAGAGGTAGTTGAGTTACACATTCAACAAGGAGTAACACTAGTTTAATGCACTTTTTCTCTTTCTTTATAAGCAATCAACAAATTGATTTCTTCCTTCCCTATATGTATAACTCACACCCAAAATAAAGAGTTAGATGAACTTTGTTAAAAATTTACACTTCATAATTCTTGTTATATTATTCAATATTTCAAATTATATATGTGTTTGCCAATGATGTAGACATGACAAACCATGATGCTGAAAAAAATTTATAATCTGGCAATGTTTAATTTTTATTTTTTTGAAAAAATTGCCGAAGACAAAATATTATACTCTGTCGATGTGATAAAGAACCATGATGTTGATCAATGCCATAATGTTGAAGCTAGACACAAATTATATGATCATGAAGGAAAGCTATAATTGACACATGGTTTGTGTTCTAAATGTCTAGTCTTATTTCCCCTTTAAGATACATGGACATGATCATGCATGTTTAACATAACTCCCTTGGGACCAATATGTAGTGATTATAAGAAAAATGGATTAATTAAGTTTTCGATATCTAAAAATATATTATATTATTTCGTTTTTAATTATTTTAAATTTATTTTTATGATTTCTCAAATGTTTTTTATCAACAATTTTAATCTCTATTTTTAAATTAATTCATGTTTATCATTATAATTTTTGAATGAATTTTTGCATGAACATTTATAACATTATAAGAATATTTCCTACAAAAGTTTAATTTGTTTAGTAAAAGATGAATTAAATATGAATTTTTATATGTTAAAAGCTTCAAAAATTCATATTGAATTCATCACTTATTAAAAAACTCTAAATTTTTGTGTGAGAGTTTATTATAATGTTATAAATATGTATGTAAAAAGTCATTTAAAAAAATCACATTATACACATGAATTGATTTAAAAGCAGAGATTATATTGACATAAAATATTTAAAAGACTATTATTTAAAAAAAAAATTAGAGAAACTAAAAAACTAAATATGATGCATTTATAAAAATAATATTATATTTAACCATAAGAAAATCAATGGATTACAACATTAAAGACTAAGAAACGAGAAGAAAAAAAAATAGTTGAAATGTGCACAAGATCCTTTGTATTGGATTTGTATCGGCTTTACTGTTTGAAAAATAAAATAGTTCCGGAGACATTTGTTATACTACTAATCCAATTTAAGATACCACTTTTTCTATATTTAGTGTGTGTGAATTTTTCTACTAAACTCTTTAAAAAAATATATATTAAACAAGAATGTCTCCAGACATTATAATTCTATTTAAAATAATTTATCAGGATAAATATATTCCTTTTGTAAGTATATTCTGAAAAACACAATTATTTCTAAATATAAGTCTCTTTTAAATATTAGATACATATAATGTTTTTTTTAAATAAACATTATTTAAAATCCCTAAGTTTCTTAGTTTAAGACCCATCTAATTCTGTATCTGATTTAAGACCCATCTAAATATAAGTCTCTTTTAAATATTTTCTTTTCCAAA
Organism: Cicer cuneatum; assembly: GCA_037974295.1. Classification (NCBI taxonomy): domain Eukaryota; kingdom Viridiplantae; phylum Streptophyta; class Magnoliopsida; order Fabales; family Fabaceae; genus Cicer; species Cicer cuneatum. The sequence goes on along the minus strand of JBBPBO010001985.1, from coordinate 61,969,394 downwards.
TAAACATTATTTAAAATCCCTAAGTTTCTTAGTTTAAGACCATCTAATTTTGTCTGTTGTATGCTATTAAGGCTTTTGTCTTTTGTGAAGTTGTTGTATCTTATTGGGTTTTTGTTTGGATTATTTAAAATCACGATGAATATGTTTTCATTACTTAATTTCTATTGTTTTGTGGTGGTATGATTTTCTTCGAAGTATGTTAGTAAAATTTTACCTTTTTTAAAATACTTTACGCATTGATAAATTTTCAAACGTACTTAAAATTTGATGAAAATTAAACTATGATTTCTTAACTTGATAATTTAAAAATCTAGAGCATAGAATTATTTTTTATATGAAAAAATTATTATTTTTATTTGTAATAATAATCTTGCGATTTTATGGTAAAAAAATTATTATTAGTAGAAAATTGTTTGCATAAAATTTTAGTAGTTAGTCTTATAGATTAAATATGTTTTTAGATCTTATAATATTATAACCTTTTTAATTTTAATCCTTATAAAATAAAAATATATTTTATTAGTCCCTACAAAATTATTCAGTAATTATTTTTGGTCTCTACTGAAATAAAATATATTTAATAGTCATTTAACTTTAAAAATTTTAAATGATTTTTGCAATAATGTTTATAACATTATAAAAAGATCATCCACAAAAATTTAGTATTTTTCAACTTTAAATGAGTTAAATATGAGTTTTTTAAATGTTAAAATCTCAAGATATAAACAATGAAAATACAAACTTAGAAAATAAATTTTGAGTTCATTCTTTGTAGAATAACTTTTTATAATGTCATAAACATATATAAAAAAATATATATTGTCTTAACAAGTACGACTAAAACTATATGCATAAAAAAATTGTAAGGACTAAAAATTGTATTTTTATTTTACAAGGACTAAAATTAAAAAGTTAAAATTTTATAGGAACTGAAAATATATTTAACTCTAATCTTATCGTTAGTGAGTTAAGGTACGCTGATACAAGATAAGTCTCATGTATATAGGACATAAAGTTTATGGAAATAAAAAATGTGAAGTGATGGTTTCTTTTAGAAAGTCATGATATCTTAGTAAGACAATCTTTGGATTAATATTATTTTTGTGTTTAGTGGGGTGTTTTACTAATGATATCTTTCTAAGAAACAAATCTTGTCCCCCCTCTAAAAAAAAACACTTGGTTGAAGTCACAACACACACACCCAAGATGCCATGCCATATTAGAGGAGATTTCTCTTATGCTAGAGTTCGAACCAAATCAGATTAACATTTGAGATGAGTCAGATATACTTGTCGTAGCTCTTTTGTTTTTTATTTTTTGTAGTATGATAAATCTGCATAATTTAATTTGTTGAAGTAGAATATTATGTCACAAGAAAGGGAAATTTTAATTGTGACCTTATAGAAACAATTATCTCAAGTTATCACTTGGATAAGAAAATTAGTTTAAAACAAGGAGAATATTCTTTATAAAAAATTTGTAATGAAAAATGTAAATGGTATGTAGTGTGATTGGCGTATAAGAGTAAATATTTGTGCGATATTTATATATGTATTTTGCTATTGCTATAATCATGTATATACGTTTATTACGGTTGGTGATCTTATCATCTGTTATGTGTACTTGGGTTAATCGCCACCCTCCGAAATGAGGGAGTATATGTTCATGTAGTTGCCTCTAACTCTAGAAACGACACATGCATTTCTCAATAGAGACTTGATATCGACATAGAATTGGGACCACACTTCAGCCACGACATATTCTTGATTAGTGGTTGAGACAATAACTGCTATCAGACTTTGCTTGTGAGTATCACGAATAAGAGTATACAATTTCCTGTTTGGATGTGGTAGATTAAGGAGAGCTGGATGGCAGACTTGATTGATGATTTGGTAATTTCTACAACAGTGCACCTGATGTGTACTTCATTCTTTAGACCCCCACAAAGGTTAGAGACATTCTTCGTTCACTCTATTCCTCACAAGAAGAGACATGTAAGGGAAGAGGATGAGACAGTGCCCTCAATATCCATAGAAGCTTACCTGCAGATAGCTAAGCAGTTCTAGTGGTTTTTCCTACTTTGGTTCCAATGCCTACCCGTGTTACCGTAGATGTGCCTCTTACTCCTTAATGTTCCTTCGGGGGACACCAATGGGTGATTATGTTATTGCTGGAATAGTTGGGGCGACGATGTGTGGCTCAGATCGTAGTGAGAACCTCACGGGATTATATGGTGATTATGTTTCTAAACGTGTGAAGTGTTGAATGTGTTTCATTCTTATGCACTTCTATAATTGTTTGTTTTCATTTTTAAAGCAATTAATTTGGATTGAACTCGGTCTCATGTTATGATCGTACCTAATTTAAGAATAGTATTAAGAACAATTATTTTTATTTTATAGGGAAGGGTCTTTCCTTTGTGTATTCCACAAGAGAGATATGCTTATCGGGTCACACATATATTCTTTTTTTAGAAAAGCCAATATTAATAATAAATATAGTTAATATCATTAGTATTTTATTGGGATGAATATCTAAAATTTAACAGTTACAAATTAGTTATTTCAATTAAAAAACATTATTTTTTGCCAGCCAACTCATGTCACATATATAATATGATTTGAACCTTTATTTCCATTGAGAATACTTTGACTCATTCTAAAAATTTCATGTACTCAAAATCATTATATAGATTGGAGAGATCTAATAAGAGATTGGGGATTCTAAATTTTACATAATTGTTGACGAATCGCGTGCTAGATCTCTAAGAGAGAAAATTTATTATTTTGAGGTTTATGGATAAAAATGGTTGTTTGAACAATTTTTTTTATCTTGTGGATGTTAAAAACACTATGGTTATATCACTCTTAAAAAAACAGTTTGTGATGTTCTTTTACGACATGATCTTCAGGTTTCATATATATGTGAGCAAGGGTATGATGATGCTAATAATATAAGATTGGAGTGGAATGAATTGTAAACTTTATTTCTAAAAGGTTGTGCTTAACATACATCGTTTTGCACATAGATCACTAGTTTTAGTTTTAGTTTCCAGAGAAGCTTTCCTTGTCCATGATTTCTTTCCACACTTGATTTTCATTGTCAATATTGTATGATCCTCTAGTAAATGTCATAATAAATTGCAAGATGCCATATTGGAGAATATTTCTCTTATGCTAGAGATCGAACCAAATCAGATTGACACTTTGGAATGAGTCACATATACTTGTCAGAGATCTTTTTTCTGTTTGTAGTATGATAAATCTGCATAATCCAACTTGTTGAAGTAGAATATTATGTCACAAGAAAGAGGGATTTTAATTGTGACCTTATAAAAGCAATTATCTCAAGTTATCACTTGGATAAAAAAATTAGTTTAAAACAAGGAACACATTATTTATGCGATATTTATATATGTATTTTGCTATTGCTATAATCATGTATATACGTTTATCACGGTTGGTGACCCTATCATGTTTATGTGTACTTGGGTTGATCACCACCCTAAAAAATGAGGAAGTATATGTTCATGTAGTTGGCTCTAACTCTAAAAACGACACTTGCATTTCTCAATAGAGACATGATATTGACATATAATTGGGACCACACTTTAGCCATAGCGACATATTCTTGATTGGTGGTTGAAACAACAACTACTATCAGACTTTTCTTGTGGGTATCACAAATAAGATTATACAGTGTCTTGTTTCGATGTGGCATATTATGGAGAGTTGAATGGCAGACTTGATTGATGATTTGGAAATCTCTACAACAATGCACCTGATGTGTACTTTGTTCTTTAAACTCCCATAAAGGTCAGAGACATTTTTTTGTTGGAACCAAGTGGGTTCTATACTTAGTTTTGATGTTAACAAAAGTACTTTATGTAATCTTATTTTTGACTTAGAATAAATGCCACCAGAAAATGACGTCACCAGAGGCAGAAGATGACTTCACCAGAAGATAAAATCAAAAGCAGAAGATGAGTTACCAGAGGATAAAATCAGACCAGAGGATACACCTTCAGAAGATACCAGAGGATGCATCCAGAAGGCACTAGAGGATACATTTCCAGAGGATGTCATTAAAGGCAAACATCATCAAAGGATATCTTTCTTAGCCCAGATCAGAAGGAAGCAGAGTCTAGAAGGAGATTTGGTCCAGACCAGAAGGAATCACAAGTTAGACTTGGTCCAGACTTAACTATGACCAGAAGATAGCTTGGTCGTGAATATATGAATCAGACCAGACTTAATCCAGACTTGATCCAGAGTAGAAGATAACTATGACTTGGTCTAGACCAGAAGATAGCATTGTCCAGAACATAAAACTCAGTTCAGATCAAAAGAAATGTTTTCCAGATTTAATCCAGACTTAATCCAGATCAGAGGATAAATGTCCAGATTAAAATATCATAAGTCCAGATTTAATTCAAATTCAATCCAGACTCAGTCTAGATTTGGTCCATATCAGAGGGAAAATGTTCAGATCAATGGTCCAGATTTAAGCATCATGGCCCAGTGTTGGCCGAGATCAGATCATATGGCCCAGTGTTGGCCAAGATCAGAAGATTATATCATTTGGTCCAATGATTGGCCGAGATCAGAAGATCAGATCATATGGTCCAGTGTTGGCCGAAATCAGAGGATCACAGAATTAGGGCAGATCAGATTACATAAGTCCAGAGTTGGTCGAGATCAGAAGATCATACGATCCAGATTTTAATCATGATGAAAATCAGTGATGACTTGATTAAAATTTGAAGACTTGATTAAATTTTGATAGAAATTTGATCAAAGTACTAAAGGGATTTGATTCAAAAATTACTGAAGACTTGAAGAAATTCGAATGCAATCTGAAGCTTAAAAAGATATGGTTTGAAATTAAAAGAAACAAGATTGGTCAACAGAATTTTCAAATGCAATCTGAAGCTAAAAAGATACAATTTTTATTTAAGAGAAACCCGATTGGCCAAGTTATTTTTGCAAGAGAATCTGGGTAGATTCAGCTCGAATTTAAGCATAGAAGAAACCCTAATTATTCATCTATAAAAGGAGGCTCAAGGCAGAAGACTTAGCATCGAAAATCACTAAAAGAGTCATACACTTCCAGAAGCAAACACTCGAGTTTTCAGTGAGGTTAATTGTGAGTTTTAGCTTTCCAGAAGCAAGTACTCGTGTTTTTCGTTCTCTTGTGTTAGATCTATATTGTTGAAGTAGAGTCTACAATCTGAATAGTCAGAAAAAGTAGTAGGTGACTTAGCAATTAGACTCAAGGTGTTGAAATCCCTTCTACAATTTGGGGTTGTCAGATTGGTAGGAGAAGACTTGACTTGAGAAGTCAAGGTGTTGTGTTCCTCAAAAGTCTAGGATTGTTAGACTGTTTGGGAAGACTGACTTGGAGGGTCAGTAGTACTGTTGTAATTCAAAGGTTTGAATTAGTGAAAAAATTCTTCAAGTTGAAGGGACTGGATGTAGCCTAGTTAATGGTGAACTAGGATAAATCCTTGTGTTGTTTATTTTATTTTATCCGCTACTAACTCTACTTGATTATATTTCAGATTTCAAATAATCATCAACAAACAAAAAAATAATTCAAGTAGTACAAATACAATTCAACCCCCCCTTTTCGTATTTGTACCTTCATTGTTGACTCTATTGCTCACAAGAAGATATATGTAAGGGATGAGGATGAAACAGTGCCCTCAATACCCATAGTAGCCTATCTGCAAATAGCTAAGCAGTTCTAGTGGTTTTTCCTACTTCGGTTCCTATGCCTACCATAGATGTGCCTCTTACTCCTTAACTTGCCTCAAGGGACACCAATGGGTGGTTATGTTATTGCCGGATTAGTTGGGGCGACGATGTATTTTGAAAAACATTGTGATTACTCTTGTTGACTCTTTTTGAAAAAGGTTTTGAAGTAAAAAAATTACACGGATTATTTTATTAAAGGAAAATGAGTAATATTTTGAAGGTATATTTTTTTTTTTTAGTTTAAAAATTCACTTGTAACACTCCAAATATTGAAGTGCTCCACTTAGATTATTAGATATCACAGTTAACTATATACATAACAAGAGTATTTTAGGTATATGTATACATTAAAAAAAAACATATTAAATACACTCTCTGTTTTTGTTAATATACGCGAAAATTATAAAAGGTTCTTATAAAAAGGGGTAAAGATATAACTTCATGATGATTTGGTCAATTATTTTTCGGGTTTATATCAATGGTCCCTCTTGGGATGGAATTGAGATAGTTAATTATGATATGACATGTCATACTCTCGATTATCTCTAAAGAATTCTACTCTTCAAATAGACAATTCAGATAGGATATAAGCTATCACATTTTGTCTTAATCGAACGTTTAATAAATTAAAATATATGATAAGTTTATCCTTACCACTATCTTATTTTGTTTAGTTAAAAACTATCTTATTTTGTTTAGTTAAAAAATTTATCTTGAATATGACTTTGGTTAAAAACCAACAAAATAGTATAAAAAAATAATTCAGTTAATTACCTTAATAAAATATAATTTAAAATATAAAAAAAATGAAATATAGTAAAATATAAATAAAGAGAAATAAAATTTAATATTAAATTAAAAGTGAAATGTTAATAAATAATTGTAAAAAATATGTATCATTTTATCATAGTGGTTGTTTTTTATTTTATATAATCTAATAAATTAAAAATTTAAAGAAAATAGAAATTTAAATATAATATAATAGTTTAGTTTAATTATATTGGTCAGACACCCCTTGTACTTTGTCAACAAAAGAAAATATATATATATATATATATATATATATATATATATATATATATATATATATATATATATATATATATATATATTTTACTTGTCGTGTGTACATAAAACTTTAACAGAACTAATAAAAATATACATAGGAAAAAACTCAAATTAGAGATAATGATTGAAAAAAGTTTTAAAGAAAAAATTAACACATGTAGACGAGTAAAAACTCAAATTAGTCGATGAAATTGTAGGAGCTATCCATTTAGACACCTATATTATTAATACTAGCTTGTAGACGAGAATTTTTCAACAAAAAATAATGATTATTTAAAAAATCAGGTATTTGATTAGTATGGAATGTCGAAATTATAATTAAGATAGTTTAAATAGTGTAAAATTAAAAAGAAAAAATATTATATCAAAATTTGGTATACTGTTAAGTATAGGTATACATTTTACAAAAATTAGTTATTTAGTTAAATAAAGAGTAATAAATAGTTTAAATAAAAGATAGAATTAAAAGAAAAAACCTAGCCAAAACCATGTATTTTTTTTATATATAATATAATTTAAATATATTGTCATTGTAAAGATTTTTTACATTGTCAATCAATCATATTCATTGAATCATTAAATATTTTTGACTTTAATTATAACTATTTTGAAAGCCACGCCTATTAATGATTTAGATTTGTTGCATCTGTAAACAAATTTACACAACAATGCATAAAAATTAAATAATTATATATATATATACAAAATTTAATTATTTAATTAATGAGAAGGTTAAAATTGTAAATAAAATAGTTTAAGTGAATGATAAAATTAGAAGAAGAAAAAACCACACCAAAGTCATGTAGTCCTTTGTATATATAATATAGATTCCAAAGTGATCATTGAAAATATAAAATGTTAATAAAAATTCAACCCTATGTCTATATAGTTTTGTTAATGTTTTGGACTGACCCAAGGCTCAATCAGGCATTATTTGCCCGCTCTGACCCAACATGACTACCCCTTGCAAAAGTCTTAGGGTTTCTAGACTTGTAGCCGAACCTAACTCCACGATCGGGGACAATTATTCTCGCTCTTCCCGGCAAAGAGTTTGCAATATTCAATGCCATTTGACACCCCTGTCTTCAATAGGTTGGGGTTTCGGTCTATATAAACATTAACTTCAACACTGAGATAGGTACATATTTCTCATTCTATTTTATCTTTCACTCTCTTCAAACAACTATTTACTTGAGCATCAGAGTGCTTGTTAGTACCACCTCATCTCCGGACACGAAGCACACTTGGAGAGTCAAAGTCGACCATTCAACTCGGTCCAGTTCGAATGAATTATTAAATGCATCTTTGACATTATTCACATAGATTCAAATTTTTTGTCGGTGTTTTTAATCTAATCTCATTCTGATCCTCTCAAATACCAATAAATTGATGGATTAAATTAAAATTTTCAATTTTTAGAGATAATTTTGAAATATCAATACTTAAAAGGACTAAATGAATACAGATCTATAATTTTAAAGAGCAAATTGAGTATTTACTCAAAATTAGACTTAAATCAATTTGTAAGAAGAAAAAAAAAATCAAATTGTAAGAATATTCAATTATATATCACAGAGAAAAAAAAAAAAGAGGCATAATGGAAAAAGGGAATCTTAAAAACATATACTTAATTTTAATAGACAGAAGGAAAAGTAGAAGAAGACATATACGTCTTAGTAAAAAGAAATTGTTTCAATCATAATAGCAAAATCAAATAATGTGCCTCATGATAAGCATATGATATGATATCTTTAGAAAAAACGATAAACATATGATACGCATGCCTAGAAATTAAATTAGATCTACATGGAAAAGTAATATTCAATTATTTTAGCTAATTAAAATCACAAGATTTAATTTATATATTTCGGTGGCGTCAATAATTTTTATATTGTCAATCATTAGCAACATTTAATTTTTATTATAACTACTTCTAAAATCACCTACTAATTAATTGTAATATATTAATTATGTAAATTTTTTCACACAAATAAAATTCAAATGACAAATAAAATGCTGCTTAAATAATTAACACTTATATGAAGAAGAAAAAACGCGTTATGCGAATGATTTAATCACGATGAGGTCTCTTTCAAACACGAACAAAGAATTTGTTGGATTTGTTGATAGTGGTCACTTCAACCCCACAAAGCCTTATATTAAGGCATTGAAAGCTATTCGAAAGATGTGTTCACTTGGCTTCAAAAGCATACTTAAGTATATCTATCCATGAATTGACAATACATTTGATATTAATAATAATGTGTTGATGTGTGTGAGACTTCTTAGGAATCTCATGTGCAAATGAGTCTTATTTAAGACCACTTATTTTTTTCCCCAATCCTTTAGAGAATCACCTTTGTGTCATCTTGTACGTTGGACATCTTTATGTTCATCTAATGTTTCACTTACTATCACACCCTCAAAAGTAATAATTATGAAGTAGTTTAATTTTATTTCTTTACAATTTTACTGAAGAAATCTTTTACAAAAGATAAATTCTATACGTTTTTAAACTTATTTAAATGATGTGCCCACGCATCATTTAAACATTTGTAAAATATATTTATATTGATAATATGTATATAAGGAAAATAAAATGCATTTACTTATGTCTGCAATGAAAAATATATGGTTAGTTTAGTGGTTGAATGGAAGTAGTTAGAAAGTTGAGTGAGAAAGAGAGTATATATTCAATATTCACCTTCAATAACATACTAACATTATTAATAATATTAATTACTAACATTGACCATTGCAAAAAATATTTATAAAAGAAGTGCTAAGATTGACTCCGATAAAAATAGTGGTTGTTGATAAATACATTTTGATAGTAAGTGTAACACTTAAGTTTTTATTAATTCCTTTTAAGCTTCCTCGAGAATATAGAAATGTAAATTATTATATGTTTGGATGTTTAGACATCAATATAATATGACATAGCTAGAAGTAAATAGTTAATCAATTAATAAATAGTATTATGGGATCAATCAATTATTATAAGTTGGATAATCGATTATTAAGCCAGCTCAATACCAGACAAACCTATTTTTACTCAATTAATCAATTAAGGTTTTGTTTCTAATTGACTTATATTGACTAGAATTCAAAAATAACAATTGTTCTTAGTCTTGCATAGCCAATTCTGCATCTTATATTTTGAAAACAATTTGATTTATGGGTGGGAATAAGGTAGGCTGAGCTAGGCTTTGCTAGGCCTGAGCTTGGCCTGTCAAAAAATACAAGGCCTAAGTCTGACATGTGACCTGTCATAGGCTTACTTTTTAGGCCTGAGTGTGGTATTGATAGAAGTCTGATATGACTTGTTAGCCTACTTAAAAGCCTATTTCGTTTTAACATTTTTAAATAAGTTATCATACATATCTTTAAATAGATTAAAGAGTTAATATGTCAATGAAATTAAGTTTTATTTTAATATCTAACATCACATTTTGAAGAATATGACTTTATATACATTCTACTTAAATTATATTTTATAATAATACATTTAAATATGTCAAAAACTAAATGAGGTTAATATGCGTAAATTACTAAAAGTTGAATATATAACAAAAAGATCAAAATTTAATATAATAATTATAGTAGTAAAAAAGTATTATTTATATTTATTTAAATAGGCCGGTCTAAAAGGCTTATTTCATAGCCTGTAGTCTGACCTTTTTAACTAAATAGGTTTTTTAGAAGCCTTGGCCTTATCTGTGTAAGAAAAAAGTCTGATATGGCCTGAGCTTGACGTAGGCTAGGTCTTAGGCTCCTATCGGGCGATCTGGCATATTCTCATCCCTAATCTGATCACTTAACCTAGATATATAAGGACATTTTAACTTCAAAAACTTGTAGTTTTTCATATTGATAAGTTCAAGTGTCTCATAAATCTTTAAACACTTAAACTTTGTCAAATCCAAATCTCATAAATTCTATAACAATTGTCGATTGATTTTGTAAGTGTTCAATAATAAAGAAATAAACTCTCATCTATTTAAATTGGAATTAAATGTACTCTACATGCGAAAACAAAGTAGATAAACTAATATAAAAATCTCATTCTCATTTTTTCTCTCTCTAATATTTTTATTTTCATGATTATCTTTTCATTATATTTTCTATATTGGAGTTTGGAGGTGGAATTTTTTTGAACATTCTCATTATTTTGATTGTAATTGATAACAAATTTCTTTTGAAGAAATCAACAATAATGTAATAATGTAATGTGTTTGATTTAAATTTTCTGCTCTTAGAAGTTTGTCTACAATTGTTGCATTTTAAATTTAGTGCAATTCAACATTTACCTTGTTTAATTGAATCATCAAGCAATTGATGGAATCAGTTAACCCAGGTTTCTTGTGTCTAAATATCCTTATCACAATTAATTTAACTGCCTATCTCAATAGTTTCCTATGCAAATATTCCAATACGAATTAGCCTTAACAACCACATTAACGGAAAACTTACAATGTGTTATCATGTAATGTTATCATGTAATATTGATGATTAGTTGATAATTAGAATTATTGTCTTGTTATCATGTATTATTGATGATGACTAAAACGATTCAGCATGAAGTAGTTGATGAATTGGATTTTTGTCGTGTTATCATGTATTATTCATATTGTTCATTGTAAATTTTGAATCGTCGATTGTACATTTAATATATTTTGTTCTGTTAGATTATGCCTTTAAAATGATGACTCGTTTTCGTTTGCTTCCCATGTGTCTGCTTACTCACTACGTTTGTGGGTAGATGATGAGATAACAACAAATGAAGCAATCGCTAATGCCGAAGAGACATAGTAATTAACATGTCATCAATGAAGTAGACAGTAATTTATTTTCTATTGTTTGTAGACATGTTAGTTGATCAATAAATTGAAATTGTATAGATTCATCTCTGATTAGTGTGACAATTTTTTGATGTTTTCAGCATGTTTTCAAATTATGATCTTTTTATGATTGAATGCATTTTAATTGTGTATTCATTTACCGGTGTTTTAATTATATTTGCACTTTAAAATATTTTTAGAATAGAAGGTTGTACATAAAGGGACATTTTTTTAAAATAATAGGCACACATTTATACGATTGTTTTAAGATTCATTGAAGAAACATTACATTTCACAAGTAGCCGCCTTCATAAAAAAAAACCTTGTCACTTCACTTCGTTATAAATAGAAGAGTTGTTTTACGGCTATTTTTTTCTCAAATCAGTCATCTAAGTTATTTTTTCATCTCTTTTTATTTCAATGAGTGGTTTTTACATAATAATGAAAGAATATGTATGAAATAATAATTAAAGTGTAAGTACATTTAACATAAAATAATTTTAATGTTTCTTCAAAAAAAAATATTAGTATTATAAGAGGACTAAGTTTAGAGAGAGAAGAAAATACACATGTCTTAGAATTCAAGTCTTAAGTATCTTTTACACATTGTAAATCATCACTGATTTGTTAAGGTACTGTAGAAGCTCCGTGACTAATAATACATATATAATTTTGCTACTTTGTGCAAACATAATAGAAAAATCACTAAAGGCAGCCAACTCGTGAGTGATAATTATGTTTCTAAATGTGTAAAGTGTTGAATGCATTTCATTCTCATGCACTTTTACAGTTGTCTGTTTTTATTTTTAAAACAATTAATTTGGGTTGAACTCGGTCTCATGTCACGATCATACCTAATTTAAGAATTATATTAAGAACAGTGATTTTTATTTTATAGGGAAGGGTCTTTTCTTTGTGTATTCCACAAGTGAGATATTAATAACAAATATAGTTGATATCATTAGTATTTTGTTAGGGTGAAAATCTAAATTTTAACAATTATAAATTGGTTATTTCAATTAAAATACATTATATTTTGCCAGCCAACTCATGTCACATTTATAAACTGATTTGAACTTTCATTTCCATCTAGAATACTTTCACTCATTCTAAAAGTTTCATGTAGTCAAAATCATAATATAGATTGGAGAGAGTCTTTGTTCATCTTACAATAATGCTTGGAAAGTTTATCAAAACTTGTCCAATCAATCTATGAACATCAAAATTAACGTCATTAATTTGCAGAGTGGTGATCAAATCATCGAATATAGACTTAGTCTCGAGTGCTCTATTGTTTCACAATGATAAACTGGCAAAACTAGTGCTAGAGAGGGCTTCATACAATTCAAAGTTTATCTCTAATGAAATTCAAAAGGAAATTCTGCATATCATGTATAGTAAAGGGAAAAGCTATATCTAATAAGAGATTGGGGATTCTAAATTTTACATAATTGTTGATGAATCGCATGCTAGATCTCTAAGGGAGCAAATTTATTATTTTGAGGTTTATGGATAAAAATAGTTGTTTACAAGAACAATTTTTTTTATCTTGCGAGTGTTAAGAACTGTATGGTTATCACTCTTAAAAAAATAGTTTGTGATGTTCTTTTCTCGACGTGATCTTGAGGTTTCATATATATGTGAGCAAGGGTATGATGGTGCTAATAATACGAGAGGGGAGTGGAAGGAATTGCAAACATTATTTCTCAAAGATTGTTCTTATATATGCTTATTACATACATTGTTTTGTACAAAGATTACTAGTTTTAGTTTCCAGAGAAGCTTTCCTTGTCCATGATTTCTTTCCACACTTGATTTTCATTATCAATATTGTATGATCCTCTAGTAAATGTCATAATAAATTTCAAGATGTCATATTGGAGAAGATTTCTCTTATGCTAGAGATCGAACCAAATCAGATTGACACTTTGAAACGAGTCAGATATACTTGTCGAAGCTCTTTTTTCTATTTGTAGTATGATAAATCTGCATAATTCAACTTGTTGAAGTAGAATATTATGTCACAAGAAAGGGGAATTTTAGCTGTAACTTTATAAAAGGAATTATCTCAAGTTATCACTTGGTTAAGAAAGTTAGTTAAAAACAAGGAGAACATTCTTTATAAAAAATGTGTAATGAAAAATGTAAATGGTAGTGATGTAGTGTAATCGGTGTACAAGAGTAAAATAGCAAGTTAAAAAGAATCACATACAACTTTATCCTGTTTCTCCCTTAATCTTGGACTATGTTCAGTCCTCACACCTTGTAAGAATTTCCACTATTTTATTGAAGAGAACGTTCTTTCATCACTTTTACAATTTTCTTTATATCACAATTTGTATTATCAAAGTCTCGACAGACTTACAACTTGTATTATTACAGCCTCAATAGGCTTACAATTTTAGTCTAAACAAACTTAATACAACCTCACTCTTAACAATCATACATGAAATACTTTGATGTTGATTAAATGAATCACCACACTCAAAATTATAGAACTCGAGCTTAAGGTGCAAAAACTTAAGTGTGTATGAACAAAAAGAGCCTTATGAGAAATTGGAGAATAAAGCAGGTAGTTGATGATGATATAGTTTAGACTCTTGTTCTTCATGTTCAACAACCACTTGTATTTATATATGAGGAAAGCTTTAGATTGTTGTTGGAGAAAAGAGTTGTGGTGCATGGGATTTTAAAAAGTAACCCCTTTGATGAGCTATCTACCTGTTTAGTGCAAATCATGGAGAACATTCTCTTCATGGGCGTAACGTTCTTATGCTTTTTGTGCAGGATGGGTTTGTGAGAAATTTAAAGCTTGTGTCACCTCAAATTCATTTACTATAGCAACATGGGGAAATAAAAAAGTTCTAACAAACATATGAACCTTCTTGTACTTTGTTTTTGCCTCTTTGTGCTTTGCAAGTGGAATAACAAAGAGAGTTTTCTCTTTAAATCGTGGGTCGTCTTTGGCATGTCAAAGTATGAGTTGACTTGTTCATATTGGTCTAAATAAAATCTAGAAACAGTGCTGACAACTAAGTTGGATCATTCAAAACGTTTATGATATATTCCATTTGTTTGTTCCATAAAGAACGTTCTTACATTATTCTTCAATCAAACTTGTTTTTGAAAGGTATCTGAAATGCAATATTCTTGAAATGACTTCAACATTAAAGGTGTTCCTTATCCATTACTGAGTTGACTTAAATACACTTAAGGTGCTCATTTTGGTTTGAACATGTGAAAAACATTTCTATCATAAAATTCCAACAAGCAGAACGTTTTTCCTTATTAGGCAAAACGTTATTTTTGTATATTTTTAGTGTTGTTATGTTCTTGTATGAATAAGATGCTTAGTTTTAAAATTAATTTTTGTTTTCAATCTTAAAACACTCAAAAACACATGTTAGATCACAAAATAATCTGAATTCTAAAAATATAATTTAATTTAATATGTTTGTTGTCTTTAAAACATGAAAATAAATTTTGCCTAACACTTGTGTGGTTCTTAAAGATATTAGGAAAATGGATTAAGTTATTATACATGTGGAGATGTTAATGCTTCTTATAAGCTTTTGAATTCATTTGAGTTCATACACTACAAAAAAACATTCATTTTGTAGTTAACTTAAAAAATATTTTGTGGCCCAAAAAAACCCTCACAAATTTTTGACAAAAAAAGCTCTCACAAATACTAAAATTCACATTGGTTTTTATTTGTGGCTAAAAAAGCCCTCACAAATGAAAAATATTTTTTGGGCTGATTGTAACCTTTGTGAAGGCAAAAAACAGTCACAAATTTATGAGAGGGAAAAGTTATTTGAATTTGTGGTGGCCAATACTCCTTCAATGGACTTGATTGACTGAAAATGTCAGCAGGATTTTGTGGCGGCATATACCCTCACAAAATCACAACATATACAATTGCACTTTGTTTAGGGTAAAGGCCGCCACAAAATGTCGTCTTTTCTGACTACCTAGGCCACCACAAACGAATTATACTGTTTGAATTTTGTGGCTGCTTTGACCGCCACAAATGCCTACTTTACTCCCTATATATATCACTCTTCCTCTCATTTTTCAGTTCTAAATTCTCTCTAAATTTTTTCTCTACCTTCTCTCTACAAATATTTTGTCTCCAAATTTTCTCTCTACCTTTTCTTTTGAATTTTGATAAGTTTTTATTTTATGTTTTGTTCTTTAATTTTATTTATAATTTGAAGCTATTTATTTAATGAATATTATTAATTTTTATTTAGACACTGGAGCTATTGTGTTTATTACATAGAGTTGTTTGTAAGCATCAAGTCCGACACTAACCAACATCAAGTTAGTATGTAATGCATTTTAAATATAAATTAGTAATTTATATAATTCTTATTAAAAAAAAGTTATATGGTTAATATTTTATTTTAGAATGTAGAATATATTATTTTTAGAATTGGGTATAATATTATTTTTAAACTTTAATATTTGTAAGATTTGTTAAAAAAAGTAATAGTAAAAAATTAAAATTGTAAACTTTATACTCAAATCAAAATGTAGTTATTTGTTAAAATGTTGATGAAATGTTATTTTTTTATTGTAGTTATCTGGTATTATGATTTATTATGTTAGTAAAATAAATTTTATTAAGAAATTGTAATTTTTTTAGCAACAAAATAATACTTATGAAGAAAAAAATTATAATAATGATCTAATACTAAAATATGTAATATATTATTTTGAAAATACATAAAAAGTTCAACATTTGAAATGTTAGTATATTTGTCAAAATAAAAAAAAATAGAAATTATGTTGTTTTCATAATATATGATAAATAAAAATTTGAAACAAATATAAAACGTATTCATTTTAATGTAACTATTTTTTAAAAAACTTTATTAAAATTAATTATATTAATATTTGTTGTTAGTCATTACAAAGAGTGGTAGTTGAGTTCGTACAAAAAACTTATATACTTTACAGTCTCTATTTTTGTTTATATGGACTTATTTTATGAAAAAATTCATTAAACATCATTTAAATTTTTATTTTAGTTTATATATATATAGTCTCTATTATGATTTATTATATTGTTTGTAAATGCTCCCTTAATTGACATATAAAGTATCTCATAATTTATTATTTAGTAATTTGTAGATGTTAATAACAAAATAATACTTTTGAAAAATAAAGCAATTTATATATAAAACATCGATCTTGTTAATGATTGTGTAAAATTTATTTAATTTTCGGAATAAAGATACACACACACATACATATATGGATATAGACCATAGTTGGATGTATGATAGGAATTTTCCTGAAAGAAATTGTCTTAAACAATGTTTTGTTAACAAGGTTGAAGAGTTTCTCAATTTTGCGGGAGTGCAGGAAATTGTCGAAGATGAAGGGGAGGATGATATGTCCATGTTGTTTATGTCGATGTAGACAGTTTAATAGTGAAGATGAAATAAGAGTATATTTATATCAAGATGGATTTTTGCCTAACTACTAGATTTGGACTAATCATGGGGAAGAGTCTCCGACAGCGCCTAATACTAGTATACGGGTCAAAAATTACATAGGTGCTTCAAGTAGTACTAACATGTTAGGTGTAGATTATTATAACTATCAGCACTTTGAGGGTGATGAATGATATGATTTCGGATGCCTGCTGGGGTTAATTTGTCATTCAATGAAGATCAATATGACGATTTGAGGGACTTTTGTCGTCAAGTAATATTCTATCAAATAATGATGGAGGGAGTGAAGTTAATGATCAGAGGAATTTTTATGATGATTGATGTATTTGAATAATATTTGCTATTTTTATTTTTGGTTTGTATGAATATATTATACATTATTATTTAATTATGGTGTGTTTTATTTTTGGTTTGTATGACATAATTTATTAATTTTGGAATGTTTTATTTTGTTTGGTAGTAATAATTTAATTAATATTCAAATTATATTTTTATATATAATATTTTATTAAAACTTAATTTAAATTTTCAATTTTTAAATTATATTAATATTAATTTTTTATATATAATATCATTTTTTTTAATATTAATTTTGAATTTTATAAAAAAATTTTTAATAAAGTCACTCATTTGTGGCGGTCTTGGCCTCCACAAGCTCTGGAGTTTTTTTATCAGCTTTATCATTTGTGGCAGCTTAAGCCCCCATAAATTTGTGCGCGGACTTTCCTGTTACAATTTTGTGATGGCTTAAGCCCTCACAAATGGTAACCAAAATACTAATTTTTGTAGCCGTTTTGGCTGCCACAAATGTGTCTATTATGGCTTTTTTTTCCTTTTTGTGAGGATTTTTGGCCGCCACAAAATACAGTATCTCTTGCAATGATATTTATTTTGCACATGATGAAAAAGATTATGGAAATTACATGTTGTCTTTGTCAAGCTTTACAACATAAATCTCAAGATATACTCGTTATACAGTTATTCAACACTACAAAAACGTTAATTCAGAAATTGAGAGATGGTGGTTGGGATGATTTATTAAAAAAAGTGACATTATTTTGTAAATAACATGATATCGATTGGCCTGACTTTAGTGTTATTGATATAAAGTTTGTCCTCATCATCGAAATGATCACATCGTTGTAGGTCAACATTTTAGAGTGAGTTGCTTTTGTGTTACAAATGATAAGCAATTACAGGAGTTGAATGTGTGCAAACAATGAAGCTTTTAAGTCAAAGCAATAATTTGATTCTTAAGGATATTTAAAAAGCATTTGATATGAATAATATATGTACTCTTGTCAACAAATTCTATGCTCCGAATTTCAATGAGCAAGGGAAAACTAATTTGAGATTTCAACTTCAACATTTTATTCTTGATGTTATTAGTCATCCATAATTGAATAACTTGTCAACTATGTCTAAATTGTGTGAAGCTCTAAAAAAACAGTGAAAACTTATATATTACTTGATTGATGGTTAATCCTTCTTATCTTATGTTTCTACAACTACTACATAAATATCATTTTCAAAATAAAAAGTAATCAATCAAGACAAGATTGTGTAATAAGATGGAGGATAAATTTCCTTATTGACAATATAATATTTTTTATTGAAAAATAAATAATTGAACACTTTAGTTTTGATTCAATTATTGATGATTTCTTTAAAAGAACAAATGACTATCCTTTTAATTCAAGGTACATTTATCCTTTTATATTTTTTATTCATACCTCAAGATATCAAGTTCAATTACCTTCTAGGTTAGTTGAAAAAATGGACAATTAATATCATTTTAATTAATAGAATTTCTCTCTTTCTCTATTTTATTTATAATATAAATTTTAATTATAATATTTTAGTTAGTATTTATTGTTTCATCCAAATATCTAGTTAAAATCTGCCACCGCTTATGATGTGAATGTTTTTTATGTTTTGGAATATTTTACCTTTTTTGTTATATTTTTTTTTTCTTTTCCTAGTTCTGACAGCACACGCAAATCTGAAGGCAAAAACGTGTACACGACACCTCTTCTAAAAATGAATATAGATGAAAGAAATTGAGAGAGGAGAAAAAAAAGTCTCTCTCTTTGGCACTTTCTTTTACATTGTATAATGAATATAAATTTATAGCCTTTGGCAAGATTAATCCTAGCAAGTGCAATATGCAATCATAGCACATTACTTCTTTATGGGGTGTCACATGGTTGGTACATATTTGCTGTGACTAGCAAAATAGGCACTACCATAAAAAATATATTTTCCAATCCACGATAACTCTATAAACCAACTACCTCCAGAAACAAGGATTTACCACAAAGGGTGTGAGAATAGGAAAAGAGTTGAAAAAAAAGATAAAAGGGGTAAACAAAGTGTGAGAAGTCACATGACATTAATTAAAGTCACTCATAATTTTTCTCTCTCTATATGTGGGGTCCATTAACCCTAAAATACTCAGTAACTTATCCTTAGGCATAGGGTCTATTGAAAAAATTTATAGAGGTGGGTTAATTAAAGTTACTAATTTAGGAAAGCTTTCATGGATGTGTAAAGTACATTAATGTTAGTTTCTATTTTTGGTTGTGGACCCCTTTACAAGTAACCATCAGCCAGTTGAGCTTTCAAGTCCTCACACTGAGCGTGGCTGGCTTGCAGTGAATAGGGAACAAAGGGTACGAAATTTTTTGGAACTGTGATTTGTCTCTTACTTTGAGCATATATTAAAAAAATTATAATTATTTGATTTGATTTTCCATAAGGTGGGATCACATATATTTGAGAGACATACATGACACTTCAGCTTATTGGCAGCACTCAACATTGAACTTTAAAGATGCCACTTTCATGACACTCCACCTCATGTGCATCATGAGGTTATTCTATTCACTTTTTTCCCTCTAGCATTTTGGAATTTGGATAAACTCATCATTGTAAGTTGTAACATATTTATATTAACATTAATTAAAATACAAATCTTAAAGATGCATTGAACTTTTAATTTAAAAACTATCACTATAGATTTCTTTTTTTTTTCCTTATTAATTTGAATGTAAATAAATTTAAAATAATACAAAAACCATTAAATATAAAATATTCTAGTAATGTATACTTAAGTTAAATTAATGAATTGATAAAGATTCAACTCATATATTACAATAATATACTTGAATTTGAATTGTGCTACCAAATGTAAAAAGGTAAACATGGCATAATTGAAAGTTTTGTTGGTTATAGTACATAACAACCGAGCAATTTAAAATCACGTTATTTTTTATATTTATTTATCTAAGTAGTTTAGATTTTGTATTTATTTTACTTTGCAAGTATTAATTTTCACTTTTTCTCATGAGTTCTACAAAATTCTCCAATTTTATTGGTGAATAAAATAAAAATACTTCTATAATATTTCTTTTTGTCTTCGAACTTTATCATAATATTTATCTGACGTATAAGTTTTCTCACATAAGTTTAAGATTTATTAAATTTTTTTTACTCTACACTTCATATTAATTAAACTTAGGAGATATAAATTTGACTTAGCGGGCTATGATGAGAGTTTAAGAAGGTTAAGAGTTCAATTTCTATCATCAACATAATATTAACATACTAATATTAATATTGGCAGTAAAAACACCATTACACTATTCTTCTTTTTTTTTTTTTTTTTTAGAATGGAACACTAAAGTAATTCGCACAATGAAGTCTCGAATTCAAATTCGAGACATAATACTTAACTTAATAATATTAACATTTTTCAGTTGAATTTACGGACATTAAACTCTTCTAATATATTGTCATTTATCGTTCACTTATTTATCATCAAAAGTGGTATCATTTTTATATCATAGAAGTATTAATGTTGTTATACCCATTTATTATTTATTACTATCTTTTTTTCAATTATTTTAATTTCTCTTTTTATATTTAATAAAATGTAATTTTGAAAATTAACTAATAATGTTTCTTTCTCGTACGGAATTAACTATATATTTTAATTCGTATATTATACGTTAAAGTGGCATATATTTTGAAAATGAGTGTAGTTGTTAAATGTCTATCAAAATGAGACAAATTTTTTCTTTCTAAAAAATATCAATAAAATAGGATGGAGGGAATATATAATAAGACTAGAACAGATGCATATGTAGTTAATGATACTCAATCATCATGGACGTATGAGCTTATCTTTTTCGCTAAAATCCACCCAAATATCAAAGTTTTGACTTGGTAGTAGAATCACTATGGTCCATTTGTATAGAGCATATATTTTTATTAAAAATCAACTAAAATATCAAAGCTTTACTTGGCATGGGATGAGAATTATGTTTGAATTCAAGAAAGAGATATATAATTTAAGATAAATATAAAATTTGAAATGATAGAGTAACATATTATAATACAATTAGAATATGATGCACTTTTATATTGTGCTCTTAATGTAACTAATACAACAAAATTTCACCTAATCATAATCAACTTCTAACTACTTAAACCACATCTAACTAAATCTAATTATATCTCTCAGCCCTCGCAAGTTGAAAGTGTGTAATAACATTTCAATCTCGGTAAGAACAATACAATACAATACAAGGAAACAGAAAATACAATGCAACTAGTGGAAAAAGAATACAAGTTGTAATCACATTGACTAAACAATAAAGTTGATGCAGAACAAAATACAAGTTGTAATCACATCGACTAAACAATAAAGTTGATGCAGAAAGTGGTAACGACCAAGGTGCATAACTCTCGTCAAAGTCTTCTGTCTACTTTGGGCTAACATGAAAATCTCTTGGTGTTTCCACAACACTCACTCCATATAGAATCAAGAATATCTTGGATTTTCAAATATCAAATTTGACTAACAAAGCTTAACCACCTTAAGATGGAAGCACTAAGAGAAATGTCTAACTACCATAGAATAGAGGATCAAAGAGAATCATAATTATTTTACTATCATAGGTTGAAGTACAAGAAATTAAAAATGCTTAACTAAGCATATAGAGAAAGATAAATGTTTAACTACCATATGATAGAAACATATAGAAAAAGACATTGTGGATAATCAAGAAAGAAAATTTAAAGAAATATAGCACCAAACACTTGGAGCAAATGAGTAACTTCAACAAATATTAAGACAAGCGGATAAAAGAATAACAACCAACAAGCTCTACTTCAAACCATAATTGTAGCAACATAGTCATTTTTTGCCCAAATGAAATTCAACAAACAATAACAACCAACTTCCACCTAACCTTAGTAAAAATATGATGAATCAACTTGAATCTTGAATATTTCTAGGAACAAGATGATGAATAAGAGTAAGAAGGAAACTAAAACCAAATATAAACTTGATTGATCTCAAGAATTCAAATGAAAATAGAAAGTAACAATTAATCAATGAAAATTTTCTCAAGAAAATCTTAAGAAATAATGTAGCGGAATAATTATTGCTCTGATATCATGTTGAGAATCATAGTTGAGCCCAAAAAATAGAGAAATAATTAAAGATAAATATAAAACTTGAAATGATAGTGTAAAGAATTATGATACAATTAGAATATAATATGCACTTTATATAGTGCTCTTAATATAACTAGCATAACAAAATTTCAACTAACACTGCAAAAAAAATTGGTTTGCGGTGGTTGTAAGGGTTTATCAATTATGGGAATAAGGAATTGATCTTGAACAATCACAACGTTTAAGGCTATGTAGTCCACACAAAAAGTCAAGTCCTAATGTTTTTTTTTTTGCACTAGCAGCAAAAGAGAGGGAAAAAGGTTGTTACATGGGACAATGATGCCCTCTTTGAGCATATCCTAAATAATGGAGATCATTTCCTCCTTTTGAGAGTAGGAGTATCTATAGGATTCAACATTGACAGGAACAATGTCGAGTTATGTGAGAATATGATAATCATGAGGTCTAATAGGAGGTAGGCCATGTGGGTTTTGGAAAACTTTTGAAGAAACAGTTAGAATTGTGTGGATTTCAGAAGGTACTATTTTTGAAAATGAGTCAAGGGGTGGTTGGGAAGAAGTGATGGATAGGTTGATGGTAGGCTGAAAGGTTACAAAGTACATTGAAGTAATTGAGTTAGTTTGGAGTAAAGGTGCAAACACGAGAAGGGGGGTTGAATTGTGTTTGTCAAAGTTGAATTCTTTTGTTGTTTTGTTGAATGTTGAAGAGAATTATTTGATGAATAAGTAATCAAACTTAGCAGCGGATAATAACAACATAAGAACACAGCGATTTATCCTGGTTCACCATTTACTTGGCTACATCCAGTCCCTTCACTCCGAAGACTTTAATCCACTAATTCAAAACACTTTGAATTACAACACCTGACCCTCCAAGTCAGTCTTCCCAAACGGTCTGACAACCCCAGACTTTTGAGGAACGATAAAACACCTTGACCCTACAAGTGAAGTCTTCTCCTACCAATCTGACAACCCCATATTGAAGAAGGAATCTACACCTCTAACAGGTTTGATTACAAGGGTTTGGAACTTTGCAAAGTTGCTTCTGGAAAGCTGATTATAACATTTACTTTCACTCTCGAAAACACTAAGAGAATATTCCTTTTGCACTCAAGTGATTCTCTGTTTTGAACTCTCGGATTATGTTCAATATGAAGCTTGAGTTCTTGTATTTTCGATGCCTATTGCTGCTGCCTGAAGCCTCCTTTTATAGCTGCAATTAGGGCTTTGTCCAAGCTTAAATTCGAGATAAATCCTGCTCAGATTTCCTTTGAAAATTCTGTTGGTCAATCATGTTTCCCTTAATTTCAAAACGTATCTTTTAGCTTCAGATTACATTTGAAAATTCTGTTGACCAATCTTGTTTCTCTTAATTTCAGACCGTATCTTTTAGCTTTAGATTTCATTCGAATTTCCTTCAAGTCTTCACTGATTTTTGAATTAAATCTCCTTAATACTTTGATCAAATTTCTATCAAAATTCAGTCAAGTCTTCTTCGAATTTTAATCAAGTCTTCATTGATCTGCATAATGATTTAAATTCTGGATCGCATGATCCGCTGATCTGGACCAAGTCTGGACCATGTGATCTGATCTGTACCATTCTGTCTCATGATCTGGACTGTGCGATCTTCTGATCTAGACCATTGATCTTTTGATCTAGACCAAGTCTAGACCAAATCTTCTGTTCTGGACCATGCTATCTTCTGGTCTGGACCAAGTTTAGACAAAGTCTGAACCAAGTATGACTTATGTTTCCTTCTGGTATGGACCATGTTTCCTTCTGAACAATGTTTCCTTCTGAACAATGTTTCCTTCTGGTCTGGACCAAGTCTCCTTCTGGACATGCTTCCTTCTGGTCTGGACAAAGTCTCCTTCTGGACTCTGCTTCCTTCTTATCTGGGCTAAGAGTAATATCCTCTGATGATGTCATTGTTTCTTCCCTCTGATTGATGATATCCTCTGATGTTTGCTTTTGATGACATCATCTGATTCTTTCTTCTGATGGGATCCTCTGGAGGTATCTTCTAGTATCCTCTAGAGGTATCTTCTGGAGGTATCCTCTAGAGGCATCCTCTGATGACATCGCCGTATCTTCTGCTGGCATTTTTATCTTCTCGTGACGTCATTCTCTGATGACATCTTCTGCTTCTGATTTGTATCTTCTGGAGGTATCTTCTGGTGATGTCATCCTCTGGTGTATCCTTTGGTGACATCATCCTCTGATTTTTCACATCCTCTGATTTTTGATTTTTCATACTTCTTCAAATTCAAAATATGATTTTCATAAAATACTTTTGTTAACATCAAAACTTTAATTGAAAGAACCAACTTGGTTCCAACAATCTCCCCCTTTTTAATGATGATAAAACTTTGTATTTTTTATAACACTTTTTCTTTCTTTTGACTTTGACTCCCCCTAAGACTAAGCTCCAATTTTATTTTTCTCCTCCTAAGTCTAATGCCCCAGATACTTTATCAAATACATCTTCTCCCCCTTTGTCATCAGACAAAAAGGATTGAAGGAATAAATGAGATCCTCTAAATTTTTTTTTCATCTTCTGTTTTATTTTTCATTTTGAATAACATGAACATATTAAATTACAAGAAAATAATAAAATACATATAACAAATAAAAAAAATTCACTAAGCTATTTGGTTAGGGATGAAGGTAAGGTTAAGGTTTTTCTTGATGAAGTCAAACCTATCTTCAGGTAGTGGTTTAATGAATATGCCAGCCCATTGATGGTCAGTGTCTACAAACTGGATGTTGAGTATCCCTTTTTGAACATAATCTCTGATGAAGTCGTATTTGATCTATATGTGTTTGGCTCTAGAATGAAGGATAGAGTTTTTGGTTAGGTTGATGGCTGAAGTGTTGTCACAATATCCACTAAGTTGATATGTAGGAGTTTTCTTGTAGAACATGGTGAGATTGGTAGTGCCTTTTAGGTATCTTTGTAGGATTTTTGGCCTTAGTCATCCTTTTTCAAGTGAGGTGGTAGGGTGCATTGGGGTAGTCATAGGTTTGCAATCACTCATCTTAAACTTCTTGAGAAACTCTTTTGTATATTTTGTTTGATGAATGTATATACCTTTTTGACTTTGTGAATTTGAATCCCTAGGAAGAACTTAAGTTCTCCTATCATGCTCATTTGAAATTCCTGCTGCATCAATTTAGACAATTCTTGGCAGAGAGTGCAATTAGTATATCCAAAGATAATATCATCAATATAAACTTGAATGATCAGAATATTATCTTTAATTGATTTTCTAAAAAGTGTATTGTCTACTTGTCCTCTTTCAAAGTTATTTTTAAGTAAGAATTAACTAAGTCTATCATACCATGCCCTAGGTGCTTGTTTTAAACCATACAATGATTTTTTAAGTTTAAAAACATGGTTTGGAAATTCAGAACTTTCAAAACTTGGAGGTTGTTTAACATAGACTTCTTCACTTATATAACCATTTAAAAATTCACTTTTAACATCCATTTGAAATAATGAAATGTTATTATAAGCATCAAAGGAAAGTAGGATACGAATAGTTTCTAACCTGGCCACTGGAGCAAATGTTTCAGTGTAGTCAATACCTTCTTCTTGATTGTATCCTTGTGCAACACATCGTGCCTTGTTTCTGACAACTTCTCCTTTTTCATTCAGCTTGTTTCTGAAAACCCACTTGGTTCCAATAATGTTCTTTTCTAGTCTTGGAACTAGATCCAAAATATCATTCATTTAGCTCTTCTTGCATTGGTAGACTCCATTTATATCCTTCTTCTGACTCATCTTCAGATTTATCCTCTAAAGATTTGTCGTATTCTTGCTTGTAGCTTATGCTTTTTCAAGTTCTTTTGCCTGCATCAGCTTCTGGTTCTGGTAAATTAGCTTTTGGTTATAGTAAATTAGCTTCTGGTTCTGGTAGATCGGCATCAGCTTCTAGTTCTAGTAAACCTGCATCAGCTTCTGGTTCCGGTAAATCAGCTTCTGGTTCTGGTAGATCTGCATCAACTTCTAGTTCTAGTAAACCTGCATCAGCTTCCTCTAGTTCTGGTAAACCAGCTTCGGTTTCTTCTGGTTCTGGTTAACCTGCATCAGCTTCATCTTGCTTTGACTTTTCAGGTCAAGCAATTTTTCATATAACATAATACAAATCAAATAATTTAACAATGAACTCAATACATTCAAACCATTAATTCTGCTTCTAGTGGTTTCTGCTTGTTTTTGAAACCACTTAAATACTATTTTTGTTGAAGTGTTCACAGCACGTGGATCACTTGGTTCCTCTGACAGTTTGGAAAGCTGCAGAATACGTATCTAGCTTTGATTTTTAAGATCAAGCTTCTTGTTATCACAGTAAACATAAATATCAAACAATAATAGTATTTACAGCAAGATGTAACCTCTATGTCAACAGTTTCAGTTTTACTCTAAAAATCCTCTTGTTTCTGATTTTTAGATCCTGAATCTGTATGTTCTGTGATTAGATGGCTTGGATGAAGGGCTTTCAATTCCTTCCTGGTTTGTAGTCTTGATGAATTTTATTGGAGTGTTTGAATAACTCTCTTGATTCTGATTGTTTTCTTTCTACTGATATATCAATTTCCTCTGATAATTCTGGAACTGGTGATAATTCTGTTTTTTCTGGTAGTTCCAATTTTGTTGATATGTGTGCTTCCTCTGTCTGTTTTGATACTTCCTGTTCTTCATATAGTTTTGGTTCTGATAGGCATTGTTTTTACCAAATCTTCTTCCACCAGAGTCACTTTGCTTCTGCTTGGTACGTGCTGGAACATAGACCTTTTTCCCTTTATATATTGCCAGCATCCATTGACCAGGCACCATGACTGGTGTTTCACTTTGGTTGCTCAGAACATTTGCAACATAAACAATTTTATCTTTTGGTACTCAAATCTGGTTGGGTCCAGGTTTGTTAGTCTTGAAAGGTTTCTTGTCTTTCTTTGATTGTATCATGGGACAAGACAATTTTGAGTGACCTTTCTTAGCACAAACAGCACATAAAACATTAAAGGGAATAGGTTTAGTTGCAATTATAGATTCATCAAATCCTAAGCCTTTTTACCATTGTTACTAGCCCCATAGATCATAGAAGCATATTTGCTTCTTTCCATACCTTTAGCAATAAAATATTGTAACACTTGTTCATGCATATCAAAACTACATACACTATTTTCACTTGATGTTGAACAAAGATTACTTTTTAGCGTTAAGTTTTCAGATTTAAGTTCAACAATTTCAGTTTTAAGAGTTGTATTTTCTGTTTTACATTTTGCATTTTGATTCTTTAAAACATCAATATCTTTGGTTAGAATTTTATTTTCTTCCCTAAGTGGTTTCAGTTTTAAAGTCAGTTTGTTATTGATATTTAAAATATCATTCATTGCAGTAATTAAATCAGATCGGGTAAGTTCAGAAAATACCTCTTTTTCATCTTTTGATAATTCACTTCCAGAATTAGATTCTATATCGGATCCAGAGGCAGTATTGAAGTGAGCCATTAAAGCCATTTCTGCATCTTCATCTTCCGATTCTCTTCCAGAGTCAGCATCTGTGTCGGATCCAGAGGCAGAATGAATGTGAGCCATCAGAGCCAATTCTGCTTCTTCTTATTCACTTCCAGGGTTGGATCCAGATGCAAAATGAATGCGAACTGTTTGAGCCAATTCTGCTTCTTCTGATTTTCTTCCAGAGTTGGATACAGAGGCAGAATGAGTGCAAACTGTCTGAGCTAATTCTTCTTCTTGGGTCTAGCGTCTTTCTTCTGATTTTTCCCTTTCTCCAGATTTTTACATTCTGACTTGATGTGCCCAGGTTCATTGCATCCATAGCAGATGATACTCTTCTTGTCTTGTTCATCCTTTCCTCTGTTGGAATGCTTGGAATACTCTGGCGAAACTTCTTCTTTTTGTTCTGCCACGTCTTCAAAACCTTCCTAGTTATGAAGGCAATTTCTTCTTCTTCTGGTTTCTGATTCTGGTCATCAGAGTCACTGTCTTCTGATTCTGCTTCTACTTCTGCTTTTAGAACTTTCTTCTGTTTGGATTTTAAGCCTAGGGTTTTGTTCTTCTTCTTGGGCTCATCTTCTTCCAGCTCTATTTCATGTGACTTGAGGGAGCTGATTAATTCTTCCAGCTTCAGAGTGTTCAAGTCCTTTGCTTCCTGAATGGCAGTGACCTCTGGTCTCCACTTGGTTGGCAGACTTCTAAGAATTTTCTTCACGTGGTCAGCAGTGGTATAGCTCTTATTGAGTACTCTTAATCCCGAAACCAGAGTCTAAAATCTGGAAAACATTGCTTCAATGTCTTCATCTTCTTCCATCTGGAACAACTCGTACTTCTAGACTAGAATGTTTTGTTGGAACCAAGTTGGTTTTAAGTACTTAGGATTTTGATGTTTTCAAAAACACTCCATGTAATCTAATTTTGTACTTAGAATTATTATATTAAATACCACCAGAAGATGAAGTTACCAGAGGTAGAAGATGAAGTCACCAGAGGCAGAAGATGAATTACCAGAGGATAAAATTAGACCAAAGGATACACCTCCAGAAGATACCAGATATAATGCATCTAGAAGGTACTAGAGGATGCATCCTGAAGGCACCAGAGGATACACCAGGATGTCAAAAGATTATCAGAGGATACATTTTCTGGCCCAGATCAGAAGGAAGCAGAGTCTAGAAAGATACCTGAACCAAATCAGAAGGAAGCCTGCCAGAAGGAGACTTGTTCCAGACCAGAAGGTATCATAAGTCAGACATGGTTCAGAATTAATTCTGACCAAAAGATAGCCTGGTCATCAGTCCAGACTTGATCCAGACTTAATCAGAGCAGAAATTAATTGGTCCAGAACAAGAGTTTTAATCCAGACTTGATCCAGATCAGAAGGTAAATGTCCAGATTAAAATATCTTATGTCTAGACTTAATTTAAGTTCAATCCAGACCCAGTCCAGAATTGGTCGAGATCAGAGGTAAAATGTTTAGATCAATGGTCCAGATTTAAGCATCATGGCCCAGTGTTGGCTGAGATCAGAAGATCAGACCATATAGCCCAGTGTTGGCTGAGATTACAATATCATATCATATGGTCTAGTGATTGGCCGAAATCAGAAGATCAGAACGTGTGGTCCAGTGTTGGCCGATATCAGAGGATCACAGCAGATCACTTAGTATGGTTCAGATCTAGACAAGAGCATAAGATCAAACGGTCCAGATTTGATCATGATGATAATCAGTGAAGACTTGATTAAATTCAAATAAGACTTGATTAAATTTTAATAGCAATTTGATCAAAGTATTAAGAAGATTTGATACAAAAATAAATTGAAGTCGTATGGGAATTTAGAAGCTACTGGCGGGAAGAAAGATTTGGCCCAAAATTAACGAAAAACAGGATTGGCCAAAGTTATTTTTGAATGCAAATCTGGAGCTAAAAATATATGTTTTTTATTTAAGTGAAACCCGATTAGCCATGTTATTTTTGCAAGAGTATCTGGTAAGATACAGCTCGAACTTAAGCATGGAAGAAACCCTAATTATTGATCTATAAAAGGAGGCTCAAGGCAGAAGACTTAGTATCGAAAATACTTGAGAGTCATACACTTCCAAAAGCAAAATACTTGGGTTTTCAGTAAGGTCAATTGTGAGTATCAGCTTTCCAGAAGCAATCACTCTAAGTTTTCGTTCCCTTGTGTTAGATCTAAGTTGTTGAAGTAGAGTCTACAATCTGAAGGAGTCAGAAGGAGTAGCAGATTACTTAGCAGTTAGATTCAAGGTTCTTTTCCTCAAAAGTCTAGGTCAGTGGTATTATTGTAATTCAAGGTTTTTGAATTAGTGAAATCCTTTAAAGTGAAGGGACTGGACGTAGTCTAGTTAACGGTGAACCAGTATAAAATTCTGTGTTTTATATTTACTTTATATCCGCTGCTAACTCTGTTTTATTCATACATCAGGTTTTGTTATAAAACTGCAAAAACAGAAAAAGTAATCAAGTTATTCAAACACAATTCAACCCCTCCTTCTCGTGTTTGCACCTTCAATTGGCATTAGAGCTCGGTCTCAAGGCTGAGCACTTAACTAGTGTTTGAGGAAAGGTCCAAGGGGTCAACAACATGGCAGAATCCAAAGATGATTTTGGAGGCAACATCAACAGACCACCACTTTTTGATGGAGACTGGTTTGAGTATTGGCAGAACAAAATGAGAAGTTTCTTGATATCTCAAGATCCTGAATTATGGAAGCTGGTAGTCAAAGGATACATTGCACCTACTGTTCCAGGAGATCCAACTAAAGAACTGCACATGGAAGATATGAAACCAGATCAGAGCAAATTATACAAACTGCATCACAAGTCCAGAACCATCATGATCAGTGCCATCACATTCATGGAATTTGACAGATGCACAGATAAAGAAACAGCAAAGAGCATATTCGACATGGTTCTGACCTATGAAGGAAGCCAGCAGGTTCAAGAAGCAATGGCTAACATATTGGTCAAACAGTATGAGATGTTCAAGGTGGAAGATGATGAAGACATTGATGGAATGTTTTGTAGATTCCAGACTCTGATATCTAGACTGAAGGTCTTGAAGAAAAGCTACACAACAGTAGATGATGTCAAGAAGATTCTAAGAAGCCTACCAACCAAGTGGAGACCAATGGTTACTTCAGTTCAGCAAGCCAAAGATCTGAATAACTTAAGACTTGAAGATCTGATAGGCTCACTCAAGTCTCATGAAATAGAACTGGAAGCAGATGAACCAAAGAAGAAGAAGAATCTTGCCCTGAAGTCAAAACAGAAGAAAGCTGCAAAGGCAGCACCAGAATCAGAGGATAGTGACAGTGGCTGTGATGATATGGCTTACTTAACCAAACAGATGGTTAAGATCTGGGAAAACAGGAAGAGGAGAGGCTCCAAGAAGAAACATTATAACAAAGGAAAGGAAAAATCTGACAAGAAGAGCATCATCTGTTATGGATACAATGAACCTGGACAATCAAGTCATTTGATGGCAGCCTAGGATGCATTAGAATCAGAAGAAGAATCGTCTCATGAAGAAGAGGCAGAAACAGTAATGATGGCACACATCAGGTCTGCCTCTAGACTTTGTAAAGGCACTATTTCACGAAGGAAAGCAGGCAGAATGAAGAATGATCAAAGCAGTCATTCAGGCAAGTTTCGAAGCACATCATAGGAAGCAATTCTGGCTCTGATGGCTCATACCAACTCAAGTTCTGGATACAACTCAGGCTTTGGACAGATTCAGAAGATGAAGACAGTGAGGTATTTTCTGATCTCACTAAATCTGAATTAATTGAGGCTTTAAAAGATTTTTTAAATGCAAACAATAAGATGTCTTTAAAACTGAAAACTCTTAGGGAAGATAAGAAAAATCTGACCAAAAAAGTCCAAGTTTTAAAGAATCGAAATTCTAAGTATGCAACTGAAAACAAGGATTTTAAAACTGAAGTTGCAAGACTCAAATATGAAAACCAAACTCTCAAAAGTAATATTTGTTCCACTTCCAAAACTGTTTTGGAATCTGATATGCATGAGCAATTTTTTCAAAACTTTATTTCTAATGGAATGGAAAGAAGTAAATATGCATTAATGATTTATGAAAACAATAACACTGGAAAGAGAGGTATTGGTTTTACAGAAACTATTGCTGAAACTAAAATTGTTCATTCTGATGTTTTATGCATTGTTTTGTTGGAACCAAGTTGGTTCTAAGTACTTAGGATTTTGATGTTTACAAAAGCACTCCATGTAATCTTATTTTGAACCTTGAATTATTACATTAAATGCCACCAGAAAATGAAGTTTCTAGAGGCAGAATATGAAGACACCAGAAAATGCATCCAGAAGGTACCAGAGGATGCATCCTGGAATTACCAGAGGATATCTTTGCTGGCCCAAATTAGAAGGAAGCAAAGTCAGAAGGAGACCTGGACCAGACAAGAAAGAAGCCTGCAAGAGAGAGACTTGATCTAGACCAAAAGGAATCATAATTCTGACTTAGTCTAGAAGTTATTCGGACCAGAAGATGGCCTGGCAGTGAAATGATAAACAGCCTAGACTTGATCCAGACTTAATCGGAGGATAAATTAATGGGTCCAGAACAAGAGATTCAATCCAGATTTGACCCAGACCAGAAGATATCATGGTTCAGGGTATGAAACTAAGTCCTGGCCAGAAGAAATGATGTCCATAATTGATCCAGACCTGATCCAAAATAGAAGGTAAAATGTCCAAACTGAAATATTATTTGTCCAGAGTTAATTTCAGTTCAATGCAGACCAAGTCCAGAATTGGTCCAGATTAGAGGGAAGATATTCAGATCAATTGTTCAGATTTAAGTATTTGGCCCAGTGTTGGCCGATATCAGAAGATCATACCATGGCTCAGTGTTGGCCGAAATCAGAAGGTCAGAATGTGTGGTCCAGCATTGGCCGAGATCAGAGGATCACAACAGATCAGTTTGCTAGACCAGGTTGGCCGAGATCACAAGATCAGAAAGTGTGGTCCAGGGTTGGCCGAAATCAGAGGATCACAGCAGATTACTTAGTATGGTCCAGATGTGGACTAGCGCATAAGATCAAACAGTCCAGATTTAATTATGAGGATTAACAGTGGAGATTTAATTAAATTCGATCAAAGTATTAAAAGGATTTGTTACAAAAATAATGTGAAGTCATATGGGAGTTCAGAAGCTGTTGGCGGGAAGAAACTAAAGACAGGATTGGCCAGTTATTTTTGAAAGCAAATCTGAAGCTTAAAAATATATGTTTTTTATTTAAGTGAAGCCGTATTGGTCAAGATACTTTTGCAAGAGAATTCAACAAGATACAGCTCGAAATTAAGCTTGGAAGAGACCCTAATTCGCATCTATAAAAGGAGGCTCAAGGCAGAATACTTAGCATCAAAAATTACAAAAGAGTCATACACTTCCAAAGCAAACACTCAAGTTTTCAGTGAGGTTAATTGTGAGTTCCAACTTTCCAGAAGCAAGCACTCGTGTTATTTTCTTTCCCTTGTGTTAGATCTAAATTTTTGAAGTAGAGTCTACAATCTGAGGGAGTCAGAAGGGGTAGCAGATTACTTGGCAATTAGATTCATGGCGTTGTAGTTCCTTCTATAATCTAGGGTTGTCAGATTGGTAGGAGAAGACTTGACTTAGGAAGCCAAGGTGGTGTGTTCCTCAAGAGTCTAGGATTGTTAGACTGTTTGAGAAGACTGACTTGGAGAGTCAGTGGAACTGTTGTTATTCAAGGTTTTGAATTAGTGAAGTCCTTCAAGATGAAGGGATTGGATGTAGTCTCGTTAACGGTGAACCAGTATAAAATTATGTGTTTTTATTTTTACTTTATATCCACTGCTAACTCTTTTTTTATTCATACATCAAATTTTGTTTTAAATGTGAAAAAACAAGAAAAGTATTCAAGTTAGTCAAACACAATTCAACCTCCCCTTCTCGTGTTTGCATCTTCATGTTTGTGCTAAGAAAGGTTACTCTGAATTATCTTGTCCAATGGTAAAATCTGAACAAGATCAGAGAACAAACCTGGACCCAATCAGTTCTGGGTACCAAAAGATCAAATTGTCTATGTTGCAGATATTCTGAGCAACCAGAAGGAGACACCAAGAATAGTGCCTGGACAATGGATGTTGGCAATGCACAAGCAGAAAAAGGTTTATGTTCCTGCTACAACCAGACAGAGGCAATCTGAGTCTGATGGAAGAAGGTCTGGTCAACTCAACCAGAATCAGAATCAGAACCACAACTGAAACCATAATCAAAACTGGAACCAGAATTAGAACAGGAACTGGAACCAGAACTGGAACGAGTATCAGAGGCACAGGAATTGGAACCAGAACCAACACTGGAACCAGTATCAGAGGTACAGGAACTGGAACTATAACCAACGCTGGAACCAAAATCAGAACATGAATTGGAACCAGAATCTGGAACAAGTATCAGAGGCATAGGAACTGGAACTAGAACCAACACTGGAACCAGAATCAGAATCAGTACCCGAACCAGAACCAAAACTAGTATAAGTATCAGAATCAGAGGTTCAACCACAAATAGCAGAATCACACACATTAGCTTCAGTATTACCAGAAGAAGCATAATTACCAGAATCACCATAAGTTCCAAAATCACCAGAGGAACATGGTGTATCAACCGAAGCAGAAAGAGAAGAATCAGAATCAGGAGAGTTCTTCAAACACTCCAGTGAAATTCATCAAGACTACAAACCTGGAAGGGAATTCAAAACCCTTCATCCAAGTCATTTAAACATACAGATTCGGAATCTAAAAATCAGAAGCAAGAGGATTTTCAGAGTAAAACTGAAACTGCTGACATAGAGGTTACATCTTGCTGTGAATACTATTATTGTTTGATATTTATGTTTACTGTGATAACAAGAAGGTTGATCTTAAAAATCAAAGCTATATAAGTATTTTGCAGTTTCTCAAAGATTAAAAGGAACCAGGTGATTCACACGAATTGAACACTTCAGCAGAAATAGCATTCCATTGGTTTCAAAAACAAGCAGAAACCACCAGAAGCAGAATTGATGTTCTGAACCAGAGGAAACCTATGCAGGTTTACCAGAACCAGAAGCTGTTGCAGGAAAAAGAACTTGAAAAAGCAGAAGCTTCAAGCAAGAATTCGACAAATCTTCAAATCTAAAGTAGAAGGTTGGGTACTTGCAATGCAAGAAGAGCTGAATGAATTTCAAAGGAATGATGTTTGGGATCTTGTATCCAGACCAAACAAAAACATTATTGGAACCAAGTGGGTGTTCAGGAATAAACTCAATGAAAAAGGTGAAGTGGTAAGGAACAAAGCTAGACTTGTAGCTCAAGGATACAGTCAACGAGAAGGTATTGATTACACTGAGACTTTTGCTCCAGTGGCCAGGTTAGAAGCAATTAGAATTCTGTTATCATTTGCTGCTAATCATGATATAATTATGTATCAAATGGATGTTAAAAGTGCATTTTTAAATGGATATATAAGTGAGGAAGTCATTATTAGACTTAGGGGAAGATATTGGTCTGAGGGGGAGTATTTCAAGTACTTCGAGTTATAAGCTAGCAAAATAAGTTAAGGTTTTGTCATCATCAAAAAGAGGGAGATTGTTGGAACCAAGTTGGTTCTAAGTACTAAAGATTTTGATGTTTACGAAAGCACTCCATGTAATCTTATTTTGTACTTAGAATTATTATATTAAATGCCACCAGAAGATGAAGTTACCAGAGGCAGAAAATGAAGTCACCAGAGGCAGAAGATGAATTACTAGAGGATAAAATCAGACCAAAGGATACACCTCCAGAAGATACCAGATAATGCATCGAGAAGGTACTAGAGGATGCATACTAAAGGCACCAAATGATACACCAGGATGTCAAAACATCATCAGAGGATACCTTTTCTGGCCCAGATCAGAAGGAAGCAGAGTCTAGAAAGAGACATGGATCAAACCAGAAGGAAGCCTGCCAGAGGGAGATTTGTTCCAGACCAGAAGGTATCATAAGTCAGACTTGGTTCAGAATTAATTCTGACCAGAAGATAGCCTGGTCATCAGTCCAGACTTAATCAAAGCAGAAATTAATTGGTCCAGAAAAATAGTTTTAATCCAGACTTGATCCAAATCAGAAGGTAAATGTCTAGATTAAAATATCATATGTCCAGATTTAATTTCAGTTCAATCCGGATCCAGTCCAAAATTGGTCCAGATCAGAGGGAAAATGTTCAGATCAATGGTCCATATTTAAGCATCATGGCCCAGTGTTGGCCGAGATCAAAAGATCAGACCATATGGCCCAGTTTTGGCCGAGATCAGAAGATCGGATCATATGGTCCAGTGATTGGCCGAAATCAGAAGATCATAACGTGTGGTCTAGTGTTGGCCGATATCAGAGGATCATAGCAGATCAGTTAGGATGGTCCAAATGTGGACGAGAGCAGAAGATCAAACGGTTTAGATTTGATCATGATGATAATCAATGAAGACTTGATTAAATTTGAATAAGACTTGATTAAATTTTCATATAAATTTGATCAAAGTATTAAGAAGATTTGATACAAAAATAAATTGAAGTCGTATGG
Source organism: Cicer cuneatum (assembly GCA_037974295.1). Classification (NCBI taxonomy): domain Eukaryota; kingdom Viridiplantae; phylum Streptophyta; class Magnoliopsida; order Fabales; family Fabaceae; genus Cicer; species Cicer cuneatum. Next base: position 61,932,639 of record JBBPBO010001985.1, on the reverse strand, counting down.
GAATTCAGAAGCTATTGGCGGGAAGAAAGATTTGGCCCATAATTAACCAAGAACAGGAATGGCCAAAGTTATTTTTGAATGCAAATCTGGAGCTAAAAAGATATGTTTTTTATTTAAGTGAAACCCGATTGGCCAAGTTATTTTTGCAAGAGTATCTCGTAAGATACAGCTCGAACTTAAGCATGGAAGAAACCCTAATTATTCATCTTTAAAAGGAGGCTCAAGGCAGAAGACTTAGTATCGAAAATACTTGAGAGTCATACACTTCCAAAAGCAAAATACTTGAGTTTTCAGTGAGGTCAATTGTGAGTATCAGCTTTCTAGAAGCAAGCACTCTAAGTTTTCATTCCCTTGTGTTAGATCTAAGTTGTTGAAGTAGAGTCTACAATCTGAAGGAGTCAGAAAGAGTAGCAGATTACTTAGCTGTTAGATTCAAGGTTCTTTTCCTCAAAAGTCTAGGATTGTTAGACTGTTTGAGAAGACTGACTTGGAGGGTCAGTGGTATTGTTGTAATTCAAGGTTTTTGAATTAGTGAAATCCTTCAAAGTGAAAGGACTGGACGTAGCCTAGTTAATGGTGAACCAGTATAAAATTTTGTGTTTTATATTTACTTTATATCCGCTACTAACTCTGTTTTATTCATACAACAGGTTTTGTTATAAAACTGCAAAAACAGAAAAAGTAATCAAGTTAGTCAAACACAATTCAACCCCTCTTCTCGTGTTTGCACCTTCATGTTGGCCTTTGCTTCTTGGACTTGCTTGTCGAACTCCTTGAATGTGATTGCATTGATCATGAACGTTCTAGATTTATGATGCATCTTGAACATCTTCTTCTGGTCAACATCCATATCTTTTATAGGAATTTCAACACCATCAGCATCTTCTGGAGCAGTATAGCCATCTTCCACCAAGTCCTAAAGTTCGGAATCTTGTGGAAAAAAAAAGAAACTCTTCAGTCTGTCCTTCCAGTACTCGAACCGTTCCCCACCAAACAGAGGTGGTCTGTTGATGTTTCCTTCAACAGCTTCTTCATTGAATCCAGACATGTTGAACCCTTGGATATTTCCTCAAACACTGTAAAGTGCTTAGCCTTGAGACCGAGCTCTGATACCAATTGAAGGTGCAAACACGAGAAGGGAGGGGTTGAATTGTGTTTGTCAAACTTGAATTCTTTTGTCGTTTTGTTGAATGTTGATGAGAATTATTTGATGAATAAGTAATCAGACTTAGCAGCGGATAATAACAACATAAGAACACATCGATTTATCCTGGTTCACCATTAACTTGGCTACATTCTATCCCTTCACTCTGAAGGCTTTAATCCACTAATTCAAAACACTTTGAATTACAATTCCTGATCCTCCAAGTTAGTCTTCCCAAACAGTCTGACAACCCCATACTTTTGAGGAACGATAACAACACCTTGACCCTACAAGTCAAGTCTTCTCCTACCAATCTGACAACCCCAGATTGAAGATGGAATCTACTCCTCTAACGGGTTTGATTACAAGGGTTTGGAACTTTGCAGAGTTGCTTTTGGAAAGATGATTGTTGCAATGACTTTCTTGAGTAGTTGCTTCTGGAAAGCTGATTATAACATTTACTTTCACTCTCAAAAACACTTAGAAAATATTCCTTTCGCACTCAAGTGATTCTCTCTTTTGAACTCTCGGATTATGTTGAATATGAAGCTTGAGTTATTGTATTTTTGATGCCTAATGCTGCTGCCTGAAGCCTATTTTTATAGCTGCAATTAGGGCTTTGTCCAAGCTTAAATTCAAGATAAATCCTGCTCATATTTCATTTGAAAATTCTATTGGCATATCCTGTTTCTCTTAATTTCAAAACGTATCTTTTAGCTTCATATTACATTTGAAAATTTTGTTGACCAATCATGTTTATCTTAATTTTAGACCGTATCTTTTAGCTTCAGATTGCATTCCATTTTCCTTCAAGTCTTCAGTGATTTTTGAATTACATCTCCTTAATACTTTGATGATCTGCTGATCTGGACCATTTGATCTGATATGTACCATTCTGTCTCATCATCTGGACTGTGTGATCTTCTGATTTGGACCATTGATCTTCTAATCTAGACCAAGTCTGGACCAAGTCTTATGTTCTGGACCACGCTATCTTCTAGTCTGGACCAAGTCTTCTGTTCTGGACCATGCTATCTTCTGGTCTGGACCAAGTCTGAATTATGTTTCCTTCTGGTATGGACCAAGTTTCCTTTTGGACAATGTTTCCTTCTAGTCTAGACCAAGTCTCCTTCTGGACTCTGCTTCCTTCTGATCTGGGCCAAGAGTAATATCCTCTGATGATGTCATTGTTTCTTCGCTCTGATGATATCCTCTGATGTTTGCCTTTGATGACATCCTCTGATTCTTGCTTCTGATGGGATCCTCTGGTGATATCCTCTGGAGGTATCTTCTGAAGGTATCCTCTAGAGGCATCCTCTAATGACATCCTCTAGTATCCTCTGGTGATATCTTTTGGCCGTATCTTCTGGTGACATTTTTATCTTCTGGTGACGTCATCCTATGATGACATCTTCTGCTTCTGATTTGTATCTTCTAGAGGTATCTTCTGGTTGTATCTTCTAGAGGTATCTTCTGCTGACGTCGTCCTCTGATTTTTCACATCATCTGATTTTTCATACTTCTTCTAAGTCAAAATATGATTTTCATAAAATACTTTTGTTAACATCAAAACTTTAATTGAAAGAACCAACTTGGTTCCAACATGGAGGAGGTGTCATGTTTGGTTATAAGATGTATATGGGGTGAGGGAATGGATCTCTTCTAAGGGTTATCTTAAAATGGTAATAGTTAAAATATATAGAGGGAATAGATAAATCAATTAAGATGGGTCTAATGGTCCTTAGTCATTCCAAGCGTAAGATAACACCGGCTCCCTCAGAAGGCAAAAGGTAAAAAGGAATATAGAACAAGTAGTTTGGAAGGTTAATTGGTATCTTAGGACAAAGCCATAAACACTGAATATGGGAACCATTTCCCACCATAACAGAGAAGTTAGGGTTGGTTTTGAACATATTTATAGATGATTGGTTAGTCTAGGTTGTAGTATATTCTAAGTGCAAACTGTATCAATCAATATAGTCACAACAAGGCCATGAAACAGTCCTTTAAATTTCAAGTTTTGGGGGAAAACTCTTCTACAAGGGCGTGTGGGGATAGTTGGGAAAAGGTCTCATCTTCCATTGGTATTTTTTACTTAACTTCTGTAGTAATGGTTTCGACGTCGTCCTCAGGTTCCAAAATGAGTAAGAGGTAACAACCCATAGGACAACGATGTCGAGAAACAAATTTTTCACATCATAGTTATATCACATACCAATTGCTCTACGTTCTTGCATTTGTGCGACTGATACGCGCCTAATTGGAAATTTAGAGGAGTTAAGGTTTGCAATTTGGTTGGGAATGTTTGGTGTGGTAGTTTTGGATAAGGGTAAATTGGAAGAAGTTGGTTTGGTGAAGTTAGGATTGGGAACTATTATTAGGGTGGATTGGTGATGTAAGTTTATTTGGAATATGTGTTTAAAATCTTTAATCTTAGCTTCAATGACTTTAAATAACCCAATGGCTTGTAAAATAGAGAATGGTTGTTGTATGGCTAATTCACATCTAGTGATGGGTTTAAGCTAGAGATAAAACAATTAAGGATAGCATTATGTGATAATCCATAAACCCAATTACCCAACTTTTCAAAGCTTGCTTGGTACTCAAAAATAGAGCCTTGTTAGTGAAGTTTAAATAATTGTGTCAGATGGTTTTCATAAATGGGGGGCCCAAATCCCAATTCTAGGGATAAAAAAACTAGCCAATCAATAAATTGGTGGTTTTGAAACATCCACTTATATCAACTTAGTGTATCTCATTTCATATAAAATGCTTCCATAGGTAAACGGTTTTGTAGTGGAATATTTAAAATGAAAAAATTGTTGGATAGGGTTGTTTTGGGAGAGTTTTCGAGAGTATATGTTAGTAATTAATTTGAGGTAAACTGGTTGTTGTTGAGAAAAAGAGTGTAAGGAAAAAAAATTGTACGAAACACGGTAGGTGTTACTTCAGTTGTGTGAATTAGTAGGGGTTGATACGGTGGGGGTGGTGGGTAAATAGATGGGTATACACTAGGTTGGCTAATTGGAGTATGGATAAAGGGGGTGGGTAAAGAAAATGTAATAAGTGGTGTGGTCAAGGGAATTTGAAAGATGGTTGTGAGTAACGACACATGTGCAATGAATGGTGTTGTATGTATAGAAACATCAACAGGGGTTGTAGGGTGGAGGTAGTAACATATTCATAACCAAAGAGAATAGAGGGTGAATGTGATATACCTGAGAATGAAGCCATGTTGTGATGCACAACAACGCCTAGGGATTGCAACGTTTTTGTGAGAAGTGTTATGAGAGACTTTTATCTTGCAACCATTGTTCTGTTAAAGTTCTCATGTTTATTGTCATGGAGTTGTTGATGGTTATCTAACTTAGTGTTTATCAGCCCCAGCTGCTCGTTCGAGTGAAGGTTGGTGGTGGATATGGCTTCTTCAAGTTGGTGATAGGTAGCCTGAATTACATTATCCAAGTGCTTAGGTGTATGGTTTGTAGGTTTATGATGCATTGAGCAAGGGAATGAAAGCACCAATGATAACGGGTTCTTCAACTACAATAACAAACTAGGGTTCTACTAGAAGACTAGGGCAAAAAGATAAAATTTAAACAAGTACATATTCATTCATAGAGATTTCTACCAAGCACCCCCACAGCTGTATCTATCACCCCTTCAAGACACATGAAAAGACAATTTTATCATGTTAACTATTTATAATAAGTTTCAAAATGGATAGTTTCAGAAATTTCAAATTTTTGAAACTTTCGGAAGTTTCAAATTTTCGAAATAAGGATTACATTTTGAAAATTTGGAAAGTTTTCAAATCTGGAGAATTTCGAAAGTTTCCAAATCTGGAGAATTTCAAAAGTTTCCAAACTTTATAGAATTCTGCCTTTTATTTGAAATTATCCAAATCTTCTAAATTCAAAAGTAAGTATCATTCGAAGTTTTAAAATTTTCTAAATGAAAATTTTTTAGTTTTCTAAACTTTCAAACATTTTGAAAATTTTGAAATACAAATTTTTCAGATTTTTGAAAGTTTTAAACAATTTGAAACTTTCGAAATAGAAAGATTTCAGATTTTCGAAAGTTTTGAAATTTTTGAAATGAAAGTTTTCTGGATTTTCCAAACTTTCAATGATTTCGAAATAGAAATTAAAAAAATTTGAAACTTCCGAAACTCTCCAAAATTCTTGAAATTTTCTATTTTGAAAGTTTTAAATTGTTTGAAAGTTTCGAAATTCTGGAATTTTTCTATTTTGAAACTTTTCAAATTTGGAAACTTCGAAAATTTCCAGATTTGGAAACGTTCCAAATTTTCGAAATGTAATCCTTATTTCGAAAATTTGAAACTTCCGAAAGTTTCGAAATTTTGAAATTTCTGAAACTGTCTATTTTGAAACTTATTATAAATTGTTAAAAGGATAAAATTGTCTTTTCATGTGTCTTAAGGAGGTGGTAGATACAACTGTGGAGGTGTTCGATAGAAATCTCTCGTTCATAATCCTAATGAGGCAAAAGAGTCCACTTAAAAAGTTATGTCTTTTCTAATGGACCTGGTGACATTTGGGTCATGGATCACGTGAAGGAAAATAAAGAAATAACAAACATTGTCCATAACAATAAACTAGGCCACAACATTAAAAAAAACTATATCATTCTAAAATAAATCCCTGGTTCCTAAATGGCTTTTGAATCGTCCTTTTGGTCTTAGATTGGTCCAGCTTGCTAGCCGTTTTTGTTGGGATGGAGGAAATAAGGGCTTCGCAAGTCCAATGTTGGATCTTTGATGTTCTGGTCATAAACAAGGCTTAATTGTTCATAGTAGCTTAATTATTCATAATGGGAGCTTTCAACTCTTCCAAAGCAAGAATTGAAAGAAGAAGAATGGTTTGAAAGCTAAAAAATTCAATTTGATTTCATAAATTGTTAATGCAATAGTAGGCCGAATAAGCTAATTTATTTTATTGATAAAATATAATTATAATTCATTATTTTCGGTTTATAAAATAAACTATGTATTGTTATTGGGCAGTTGTGATAATTGTCTATACAAGGATATTATAATTTTTTTTGTCATTCCATTTTTTAACTTTGTTTTTGGTTTTAGTGTTGTAACTTGTGTGTTTACCAATGAAGGTATAATTGAAGAAAAAACATTGATAACTCATTTCTTTCCATTTATTTTCCAAACAATGAAATGAAGTTTTTCTTTCATTCCACTCCAGTGTATTATGCTCTATTTTATATTGATTTATTCTGCTCATTTTAAAATAATCAAACCAAAAGCTTAGTCAAATATACTTAATAATAATTACCATACTAAAAGAAAGAAAGTTGAATCAAAATATGGCGAAACATATTTTTGGTTATTAATAGGTTAGGTGCGATCAATATATCTACATTTCTTTGAAAAATGGGACATAAAATTAGATCATTGATTTGGCCTAGTTGTTTTTTTAGCATAATAAACTCATATTCTCCCTCCAACCTTATGGTAATCTAGAAGTCAGTTTTAAACTTTCTTTTTCTTTTTTATTTCAGGGGACAAAAGACACATAAAGAAAACTACATATGAGTTAACATCCCACCAATAGTTTTAATCTTGTACTATCCAGTTGTGAAATTCATGCTATATTCAACTCTTATAAAAAAATGCTATTTTCGATAAATAATAAAGATGCACTCAGACAATTCTTAAATTTGACTGACATTGTTTTGTCCTTTTATTTATTTATTTAAAGAATACAAATAAATAGTAAAATTATTATAGTGTTGCCTAGCCTCAAACCTGCATTTTTTTTTACCTTTTATCGGATTTTATGGTTCGATAATATAAAACATACTACTAAATTTTGACTTTTCATAATATATTTAAAAATAGAGAGGTAAAATCAAGAGACAGATATACTTTCACCAATTTTATAATTTAAGTATAATATATCTAATCGGTTCAATAACTTAAAAGAGTTTTTTGTTTTGAAATACTCAAATGAGTTTGAGTTTAGTGGAGTTTGATGCTAGGTTCACTACTTCACTTAATCTAAATAATTGGTAAATCAAATAAATTTGGTAAAAAAAATATTGAAAAACTAATATTGTGAATCGGCCACATTTTTTAAACTTGGATAGTTTTATAATTTCTATTTTGATACTCAAAATTATACTGTTTAGACAAATAAATGTCTAATATCAACTCGTATATACTAATATTTATACTAATATTGATAATATATATATACAGGCTAAATAGTGGTCCCTTAACTTAATTTCAATTAACGTTTTAGTTCTTTATCTTTTTTTTTCTTTTCTAATTTGGTCATTTATTTTAATTTTAAGTGACAATTTGATCTTTTATGTTTTAAAATGTCAACAATATTATCCTTTTTTTTTTACAAAATTTTCAACCAAAACCCATAAAATTAATTATATTATTTAATATAATATAAATTTCATCAAATTCGTAACTCAAATTTTCAAATAAACTCATACAAAAATTTCATCAAATTTTATTCTTTATTTGATGTTGTTAAAAATGAAAATATGAGTTTATTTGAAGATTTGAATTTCGAATTTGATGAAATTTGTATTATATTAATATGAATAATTTTATAGATTTTGGTTGAAAATTTTGATGAATTTTTTGAATTTTTGTAAAAAAAAAAAAAAGATAACATTGTTGATATTTTAAAACATAAAAGATCAAATTGTCACTTAAAATTAAAATAAATAACCAAATCGGAAGAAAAAAAATAAAGGACTAAAACGTTAACTAAAATTAAGTTAAGGGACCACGGGTGCTATTTAGCTTATATATATAATAAAAACAAAATTAGAGTGAAAGGATAAATGATGATGCATTAATTTAAAGTAGAAAATACTAAAAAAATTTATAATTCATTAAACACACTCTTACAAAAAAATTTATATTTCCCTACCTCTAATTATAAAAAATAAAACCTGCAATAGAAATCACCTAATATAAAAAATTTATATCTTTTTTATCCTTACTTCAAAGAAAAATAAAAAATAAAAAATTCAGAATAAAAAAAAATCGTATAAAAAATTTTAAAGTTTGAAATTTTCAATAGAATAAAGTTAGCTGTCAAAAATTTTGTTGACGAAATTTCTTATACACAATTTATACTACCGGAAATTTCATCAGTACACAAATTATACCACCAAAAATTTTGATTTTTCAAAAATCTGAAATCTTTTGACAATCTAAAAATAAAATTGTATACTAGATCTTTTGAAAATAAAATTTTTTGTAGTCTTAATTTATGTATCAAATTTTTTGAGTAAAAATTTAATACCAAAATTTTTAGAGAATGGTACATTTTTGGAGCAATTTTTTACCTTAAAATCATTATAAATGAAAGAAGTAAAATTGAATTTTTAATATATTAAAAAGTATTACGTTAACAACACCCGCTCTATAACGAGGACATTATTTTCTCTGGTAGGCTGAATAACTACCCATACTGGGCCCGACAGCCAACATTAATTAGAAGGCCCAGTGGATTTTTCATTATGACATTGGGTTGGGTAGGCAGCCTCTCTCATTTTTCTTCTAGTAAATGACTGTCATTGTAAATTCCAACTGCATTTAAGTGTCTTAACTCAGTCTTCTCCTCCACTTGTTTAACTGCATCTTTTCTCTCCCAATAATCATGTTGTCATGACATTGGCAATTTCCCTATGTTTGGTCCTCCGACCCCTTGTTGAAAATCATCAGATAAACTTTTAAAACTATTTTAAAATTATTTATAGAAAAATCTCATAGTCAAAGACTGTGTAAACACAAAATTTTACATATGATTGTTGACCTAATCACATTTATGATTGTCTTGTTAAAAACAACGTTTGATGGATTTAAAGCCTACAATTCTCTATGTAAAGATCGTATTAACTTCAAGTTGAAGAACTACTTGTTGTGATCATATTAGAATCGCTAATGAGACTTACATAATAACAATTATGCAACATTCTCATGGTGGATTAATCCAGTATAAATATTACTCATAATATTTATATAAATATGATGACTTGATATCTCATATTCATTATATGTGAAACGTGATCAAATAATACTCTCAATGTAATATTGTCGTCATAATTAACAATAATACTTTGACTATAAATATTTTAAGAATATCATTTTAAATGTTCAATAAAGTCTGAGTATCAAGTCACATTTGATGTTCTATTGATCGAACCATCTATTATTAAGACTTTATTATATGATACAATTAATTACATAATAAATGATGTTTTGTACATATATCTAAAATTAGATATATATAAATTAAATTCATAATATAAATAATAATCTATATAAAATAGATTGGCTAGTTTACACCAACACGTTTCCGTTGCTTCCAAGCATACTACTTGGACCTTCCTCTCTCACACTTTATCTCTCTATTCCAAACATCTTCTCTAAAGTGAAGAAATTTTATTTCTTGGATTTCTCAGTCTTATATCTCGTTAACTACTAATTCTATAAAAATAAAGAAGTGTGGTGACGAATTCAAAAAATTGGAGAAAGAAAAATAATGTGGAAAGGTAAAATATAGATGATGATGAAATGTGGGGTGGGTCCATAGGAAGAAAGATGGATATAAAAAAGACAATAATTTTGGATGGTTTAAGTTTCACCTTAGTTTGATTTTTAAATTTTTTTAATAATACTTAAATCTTTTAAGTCAAAAAAACGTATATATTATTACATTTTGTTAACACATTCCATTATAGAAATGTACACTTGGACACTACGAATGTAACCTGTATTAAACGATTATTATATGGCAAATATTGAAATAGTTCTGTAGTGAAAAATAATATTTTTAATTGATTTTTTGTTAATAAATTTTTTGAAAAATCTGGAGATGTTCATTTTTTCCTTTATTATCTTCCAATTTCACCATAAACCCATAAATTTAAGCAAAAAATCTAACAAAGTTAGATTTGAATTTTGGTTTTTGTTTTAAATTTTTGCTTAAATTTCTGGATATAGAGTAAAATGTTGAAAGATGATAAAGGGAAGAAGATGAAAATCTTAGAATTCTTCAAGAAAAAGTTGTTAAAATCTTAGGATTCTTCAAGAAAAAGTTTTTAATAATATTTATTTAAAATATTATTATTTTAGTAAAAGACTATTTAAGAAAAGATTCTATGTTAGATTCGTATCTACAACCTACCTCAAGAGTATTGAAGGCTAAAGATCATATTTACAATTGCTTTAGACATCGGCACTTTTTTATTTCTTGATGAAACAACCAACACAAGAATATTGGGGCATGAAATAAGAACTGAGAGATCGCATTCTGGTTGAACTGAGAGATATGCATTTTTTGTTTGCATTGATTATAAAAAACTTATACTGTTTTGTAAATCCTGTAAGATTGTAGGACATTCCATACATAAGTGCCAAAAATATTCTAATAGTCATGGAATAACTCAATTTGTTGAAGATATTGCACTTGTAAAGAACTTGGTAAAAAAAAATAGATGTCTCTAAAAACATGGTTGCTCTACACAAGGTTGAACTTGAAAGTACAAATAAATAAAGTCAATGTATTAGTACTCATCGTGTTGTTCATTCTTCTTTTGTTGATCACATCTATAACATTGACCTAGGAGACAACACAATTATTCGAGAAGTTTATCTCTCTGATTTGGAAAGAATTGACAAAAATCATGATGAAGCATCTGATTCACAATTAGTTGAGAAAGTGGTAGTAGATTCACTCACTTCGAAAGAAGATAATGTCAAGTTACATCAGGAAACAAATGTAATTCACGAGGTATTTGGATTTAATTTATCTAATTTATATAGCATATAACTACAAAGAGAAGATCTTCATTATTCAAATATGTGTATTAGAGGTTATTGAAATGATGCAACGTTAGAGGATAACGTCCAAAATCATCAAATTCATTCGAATTTGGAAGCAAATTTACATTCAAGTGATTTGATGGATGATATGATATATCTAAATATTATAATCAATAATGATGATATACATCTCAGAATTACTCATGATTTAAAAAGTTTATCTATTCTTTTTAAGTTTGCATATTTTTTTAAGGATAGAGATGCTAATGATTTATAGAATTGTTCTACTGCTTGTAGAGAGTCTTTCACAAATAATTATTGTATTGTCAATGAAAAGTCTTTTATGAAGATTATTTATAAGACACACAAAAAGAATATGCAGAAGAAAACTATAATATATAGTATTCATGGACTGTTTAGAATGATTTGAAAAACATTTTCTTACATTTCTCGTTCTCCCAATGTTTTTCCTTTTCTTTTAATACATTTTTAACTTAAAAAAGTTATCATGTTGGCATCTCGTATGGTTAATACACATCAGACTTATTCAGGTCCCCGTATATTACTATAAAGAAATATGTAACATAGGACAATGATGTACATGTTTTTGTGATTTAAAAAATATGTATTATAAAAATATTAAAGAATCAAATTAATATTTTGATAAAATTTAAAAAATAACGCATTTTTTCATTATTTTAATATATAAATTGTTTCTGGTCTCGTATTAAATATCTGAAGGACATTTATTAAAAAATAAAAAGAAATTATTTGAAAAATCAAAATTTAAACTTTAAAAAAAGTTAAATAAACAAGATTACGTTCACTTTCAATAATGAATTTTTATATTTGGATAAGTGACAAATGCCTTGGACATTTGCCTTCTTATCATAATGTTGTGTTAATCTTTAAACTTGATTGATTTTGTCCTATGTTGCTTGAAAGTTGAAACACTCCATGGTTCAACATAAGGGCCACTTGTCATTTGACTCTTGGATCTTGTCAACACCACTTAAAAACCGAGGTCAAGTCAACCAAACAAACTTACCCATCTCCTTTTTCTTATTATAGTAACTTACACTTCTGATATGTCTTTCTTATTTTCACATAAAATTGGCATGAAACACACAAGAAGGGCATCTGGGTCAATTAGCCCTCAATGATATTTTGTCTTTGGAGACTTTTCTTTCCTTTGCGCGTTCCATCCCGTTTATATTGCGTGTTGGTATGAATTATGAATGGATATGCATGCCAACAACACACACTAATGAAGTGTAACAAAATAATTTTTTGAGAGAATTAACACATCATCTAACAATTTTGCGTCAAGTAAAAAGTTTATCTTGGAGTTAGTTTGCATTAAGGTTGTGCAGTAATTTGAATTGGAAGTATTCTAGTTAGTGTATGAATTCGTTAAAATGTCTAAAATATATTCACTTTTAGAAAATATTTAATGCAATGAGTTCAAGTACCCCTTATACTCTTTTTTTTTATATAATTTTGTTGCTTTTAAAAAAAATACTGTAAATTATCAATTTGTTCTTCAAAATTATAAATACCGACTATTTTAATTTAAATTTTACAAACAAATTTATAAATTGGATGTTAAATACATACATAATTAATATCTCACACATATATATCACATCATTCTCACGTCATCGATAAGATTATTTTTCTTGAAAGGTCGTTTTTTATTTATGGATAGTCGATTTGTTCTTTTCATAGTTGTCTTGTCTACTTTATTGGTCTATTTTCTTTCCTTCTTCAAGATTCATTCAAATATCATTACTAAACTCAAATCCCTTTACGAATATTTTTTGTGGGGGAAGAAGTGAGGCGTCTCCTAAAATTAATTGGATAAAGTGAAATAAGGTGTGTTTAGATCAATAAAAAAAAGGTTAGGGAGATTCATGAGTTTAAATGTGCATTACTAGGCAAGTGGTGATGGAGGTTGAGGACATATCAAAGTGGTGGGTAATGGGGCTGATATGTCGTTTTGGAATGACCCTTGGTTAGAGGGTGGAACTTTAAGTGAGAAATTTAATAGATTGTTTGGTTTAGTATGTGATAAAAATGTGTCCATTGCGGAGATGCCTAGAAATGGGTGGGGTGGGAGGCAAAGGTCGGTGGTGGTGGCAACATTTGTTTGCTTGGAAAGAGAAGTTGCTTAGGGATTGTTGTTCTTTGTTGTCTAACGTTCTTTTGTAGGAAATTTTTCTTGAAAGATGGGCAAGGTTAGGAGAACATAATGATGAGTATTATGTCAAAAGTGCATATAAATTGTTGACTTTTGAGGCAGACTATGCGACATCTCTCTTGCATGCTCTAATTTGGAATATGTCGGTACTGCTGAAAATTTCTCTTTTTATTTGGCTATTGTTTTACAATAGATTGCCTACAAATTAAGGACAATTTAGATAGGCGTGAAATCTTAAACACAAACTCACTACTTTGTGTTTCTAGTTGTGGAGGGTGAAGAATCGGTGCTTTAACATCTATTGTTTTGATTGTGTGTTTTTTACTAAGTTTTGGAGTGCAATTTTGAATGGTTGGGTTTGTGTAATGCTTTAACTCATCACGTCTATGATCATGTACAACAATTTTGTGGCATTCTCCCTTATGGTTCAAAAGTTAAGGTACATGTAATTTGGTTGACACACATCTAATCAATTTGGAAAGATCCTAACAATCGGATTTTTGGTCAAAAAGAGTTATCGTTGGATCATCTTATTGATAGAATCGAAATTCAATCTTGGTGGTGGATAAAAGGCAGGTCTAAAGGTTTTGTCTTCAAGTTGAATAAATGGTGGACAAACTCTTTAGTTTGAGCTTCTTTGTGTTGGTTTTTCTTGGAGTTTTATGAGTGCGGGTTTGAACTCTCAGGTGTTGAGAATGTAATGTTGTTTTTGTAACTATTCTTGGCATTTGAAAAAAAATTACTTTTCCTAAAAATATTTGTAGTTTTACATAGGCTAATTAGACAACTCTAAATTTTATAGTAAACAATTTTTCAACACAAATAACTACTAATTTGGATAGTTGGCAACACCTTCCCTCATGTTTTTATAAATGTAATGTTGGTGCGGGATTCTTCCGACAATTAGGGAAAACCAATTTTGGTATGTGCACATGAGATCACCATGAGAATTTTGTTCAAACTAGAACGGTTTAGGTTCCTTATTGCTTATCTACTATTGAAAGAAAAACTACAAAGTTTTATTCATGCTCTCCTTTGAGTGAGAGATTTGGATCTCCAACATGTCATCTTTGAGTTAGATAGTTAAAGTATTGTTAATTGTTTACACTAACCCCTTGACCATGTATATGAGTTTGATACTATTGTGAAATCTTACAAGCTCCTTCTAAGTTCATTTACAAATTATGGTGTTAGTTTCGTTAGACACACTTAACAAATTGTGTAACTCATTCTTAAACAAGAATGACAGAATTTACAACTAATCCTCAATATTTTTATCATCCCCACTTTATATTTCCCGATTAATTTTAAATGAAATGAATTGAATTATTACTCTAAAAAACTACTAATTTAATTGAAAACTAAGTAACTTTATAAAACATCAAACAACTACATCAAAATTCCATATGCAACATTAACAATGCACAATATTACACAAAAATAATAATAAAATGAGTTATGTAATTAATCTGAAATAACCAAACTCTTGAATGAATAAAAAACAATTATTCAACGACACAAATAAAATAATGATCTATTTTCTAAATAAAAATATAAGCGATTTGGAAAATGGAACAAAAAGATTCACAAGGTGTGAATTGAATCCTTACCTCTTTATGGCCTATTTACTGTGAATTGAAATTATTATTTTTTTATCATTTTTTAAAATTTGTAATAATTTTAATTTATTAAGAAAGTGTTATATTCATGAATGAACTATTGTGATGGGGAGAAGATGAAATATTTGTTAAAGATAATGCATTTATAAAAATATTTTTTAAAACAATTATTTGACATTTTTAGTATTTTCAAAAAATACAAATAATTGTATACTTCCCAAGTCCTAGAGCTTCTTTGTTAGCAAGTAAATGTAACACAAGTTTTAGGGAGAAAAAAATTCACAAAGTAAATGGATCTTTAGCTTTAGAACGTAAGTTGAATCAATGCAAGCAAGAAATCATCTTTGTTGGTTAAAATAATATACTATATTCATTCCTATTTATAGGTATCTTTAGCGTGTTTTACGTATATTAAGAAAATTAGATATTTAATGTTCCTTTTTTTAACCATTTGATTTATATGGGAATGAGGTTCTAGTAATCTGTAATTTGGTTGTGAGGTGATTAAGTAAAATGTTTTACTCTCTCAGTGTATACTAATTAAATTATAATACCTTATCAGTATAAATATGTTTAAGTGTTTAATTGTCATATTGTTAATGTAAAAGGTTTTCCACAGCATATCACAATCATTCATTAATATGACTTTAGATATAGTTATGATATAAGTCAAACATCTCTAATGATCCATTGACTGTGGTTGACTAACAATGTACTGTGACACTACGCCAAAAATGACTTTTTACAGCGCGCATCTTAAAGCGCTTAATAACTAAAAGTGTTGTTGTAGGATCATGAAGGATTTACAGAAAAGCGCTGTTGTAGGATCATAGTGATTTCACATAATGTTTACAGTGCTTTTAGAGCGCTTCGCGTAAAAGTGCTGTAGAATATAGCGCTCTCATATAATGTTTACAGCGCATTTAGAGCGCTATATTTACAGCGCTTTGTATAAAAGCGTTGTAAACTCTGTAAATGTTTTAAAATTTAATTTTTAAAAGCCGTTTACAGCTTTTATGGATAAAAGCGCTGTAAAATTACAATCAGTTATATATAAATAAAAAAATAAAAACATATTTAATACGTTCTATCCCTTCGAACCCTATTACAAACTTTCCTCTCCTCTAATTTGCGCCCATTTTTACTGAGTGATTGTTGTTTCAGGTACTGTATTTATTAATTTGTTATGTCTCTAAAACTGATAAATTGTTCCCTGATAAATCATATAAACTTTTAGATGATAAATCTATTCTGTTTTGAAACTTGTTCGATCTGTTCTATTTTGAAATCAGACTTGTATGCATGACCTTAGACCTTGGTTTCCATTTTCCAATATTATTCTATATATACTATAGATTTGTATGATGTTATAGATTGATAAATTTGTGTAACACTGCATTCATAAACTGCATTCATAAACTGCATTCATAAATTCTTATATGATAAATCATATAAAATATGTTCGATCTGTTCTATTATGTTTTGAAATATATATAACTTGTATGAATATATATATATATATATATATAATGTTATAGATTGATACATTTGTTATAGATTGATTTGTTCTTACTGCATTCATATAGGTCATATAATTAAAATGGACCGGAATGGATGTCTGTCAATCGATTGTCAAAAGAGTATGAAAATCGAGTGAAGGAGTTTGTTGAATTTGCAGTGAAGAATGCAAAAGACCCAAATCAAATCACTTGTCTTTGTTTAAAATGTTGTTTTGGAAAACGCGTTAGAGTAGATGAATTGGAAGGACATTTAGTATGGCATGGAATTGATAAAAGCTATACATGTTGGATAAAACATGGTGAAAAAAAAGGGAACACTTATTTTGACAGTGATGCGAGATATGATTCAAATGATTTCGACATAGATACATATGAGCAGGACCGAGTTGAAGATATTGCAAAAGCAGTTGAAGAAGATATTCGGGATTGTCCTAAAATGTTTGCGAGTTTGTTGAGTGATGCAGAGAAACCATTATATAATGTTTGTACTAAATTCACAAGACTTTCAGCGATATTAAAGTTGTATAACTTAAAGGCGAGAAATGGATGGTCTGATAAAAGCTTCATAGAATTATTAACACTCCTAAAAGATATGTTGTCAGATGATAATGAACTTCTCAGTCGAACCTACTAGGCTAAATGAATTTTGTGCTCTATTGGCATGAGTTACGAAAGGATTCATGCATGTCCTAACGATTGCGTTTTATTTTGAAACGAATATGAATTACTAAAGGCGTGTCCGAAATGCAATGTCTCTCGATATAAGAAGAAAGAATATGAATTACTAAAGGCGTGTCCAGCAAAAGTCGTGTGGTATTTTCCTATAATACCCAGATTTAGGTGAATCTATCGCAGTGAAGAAGATTCAAAACACTTGACATGGCATGCAGATGAAAGAACTAGAGATGGAAATTTATGACACCATGCAGATTCTCCACAATGGGCAAAAATTGATCACGAGTATCTTGATTTCGGTAGAGAGTAAAGAAATTTATGACTTGCACTTTCTACTGATGGAATGAATCCACATGGTCTTCAAAGCATATCACATAGCATGAAGCTTAAGTTTATGATGTTGTCTCTGTTAATTTTTGGACCCAAACAACCGGGGAATGATATCGATGTTTACTTGGCTCCTTTAATTGAAGATTTAACAAAGTTACGAGAGTCAGGTGTGGAAGTTTATGATGGGTATAAGAAAGAATGTTACAATTTGAGGGCTATATTGTTCGGCACAATTAATGATTTTCCAGCATATGGTAATTTATCAGGGTATAGCATTAAAGCTCACTGTGCATGTCCTATATGTGAAGAGAGTACAGATTGAATGCGGTTGAAACATTGTAACAAGAACGTCTTTCTTGGACATTGTAGATTTTACCTTTTATTCATCATTATCGTGGGTGGATAAATGCATTCAATGGAAAATCAGAGGAATGTACTGCTCCAAAAGCACCAACTAGATATTGAATATTGGAAAAAGTACAAGGTTTGACCAATAAATTTGGAAAACCATTTGCGGGAGAGCTTGTCAAAACTGGGTGGAAGAAAAAGTCAATTTTCTTTGAATTGCCATATTAGAAGTTGAAGACATAGAATGCATAACCAAGGAAGGAAACATAGAGGATATTCAAGGTCTTGGAACTCCAATGACAAGAGCAAGGTCAAAGAAAGCAAAAGAGGTTCTAAATAGCTTGATAACCACGTTATTTGAAGCAAGTACAAGTCATGAAGAATTGAAGCCCAAGATAATAAATTGTTTAATTCAAATTGAAGAAGTTAAGGAATGAAGGCGACATCTATGTGTTATCATATTTTAATATTAGTTTTAATTAATTAGTAGACTGAATTAATAAGAAAATTTGGGTCTAATTGTAGAAACATGAATTGGGGCAAATTTACAGAACTTGTAAGGAGTTGTCACTATAAAAGGCAAACCCTTATTTTTTTTTTATCAGTAGATTTGGGAACATTATTGTTGTGAGGCTTTGCTCTCTAGAGTTCTTGAAAGAATTCACTTTGAACTTATCAAGGTTGTTAATCTTTGTGGTGTTCTTTTGGCTGATCAATCCTTATATTGTGGCGCCATTCTTTTCTTGGTTCGTTTGTTAAATAGTAATTTGAATTTCCTTTACATCAAACTCTATTACTCAAATTCTATCAATTTTCGTGTTTAGTAACCTGCGATCATATCTTGAGTTCTACGTACTTGTTTTCGGTGATTCAACAGCCTAACTTGCGTTTCGGAAAGTCATCTTTCACCTCTTTTTGGAATCGTCTGATTCTGACTTTCGGAGCCCCGGTTTCCTACCTAGAACGATCCTTAAAGTGATTCATGGCAACCAGGATCATATCATTTGGTACCAGAGCTTGTCTCTAGGTTTGGAATTGAGTAAAATCCTGTTTATGCATTTTTTATTTTTGTTGTGAAACATAAATTGTTAGTTATGTTTCTTTTGTTTGAATTGTCGTCCTTAGTTAATTTGTGTGTTGCTGCTACAAAAAATATATATATATACAAAAAAAAAGTACCGCACACTACTTGTTTGACAAAACTCCTAAAAGTAATTTTTTTTTCTCAATCACATTACTATTGCTTTGTGTTACGTTAAGTCTTCGTACCAATTTTTTTGGTTCAAAATATTGAGATCCTTGCTGATTCAATTAAGAACTTGAAGAGAGCAATTGAGTGGAAAAAGGCAAGAGGGATTCATCATTGAAAAAGCCGAAATTGAGTGGAACACGAGTGATAAATTCAAGAGTGTAAACACGTGAACTGTGTGGTGAGGTCCTGTTCTTTCACTTTTGTTAGTTTTCTTTTTGTTTAAGATATGGCAGGAATAAGTGGTGATGATACCCCTCTTCAAGGGGGAAACAACAGATTGTTAGTAGAAGCTATAACTGCTCAAATGCAAAGAATGCTGAGGGAACATACTGAAGATTTACATGCTAGAATTGAACAGTTAAAAATCACGAAAATCATGGTGATGAAGGAGGTAGAAGAAGGAGAAGAGAAACTGAAATGGTGGTAGAGGAGATAGAATAGAGGGAGTGAAGCTTAAAATACCATCGTTTCAGGGAAAAAGTGATCCGGAGGCTTACCTTGAGTTGGAGATGAAAATTGAACAACTTTTTTCTTGCAATAATTACACGGAAGAGAAGAAGGTAATAGTGGCATCCATGGAATTTACTGATTATGCACTCATTTGGTGGGACCAATTACAAAAAGAAAGAGTGAGGTATGAAGAACCAATGGTGGATAGCTGGGTGGAGATGAAGAGGTTAATGCAGAAGAGATTTGTTCCTTCTTACTATCATAGAGACCTTCACAACAAGCTTCAAAGGCTCACACAAGGTAGCAAAAGTGTGGATGATTATTGTAACACCCCGAGTTTAAAACACAGCGCGAGTGTATTTATATTTTTTTTTTAAAACGAATACATAAATAAAAGAGTTTTCAGAATTGCGTTCCAAGGAAATTAAAATCAATTCAAATTAAATATCATTCGACTTCGTAATTAAAAATAGTAAGGAATTTTAAAGCAGCAACATCACAATTGAATCGAATGAGATATTTATGGGAATTTGATCTTTATAATACACTAAAATAAAGATACATCAAAATATTTATCAGAGTGCGGAAGAGTTTTACAATAATTCCCAAAATGAATATTTACAACCATTGAGTTCAAAACCCTATACATAAGTCTACTCTGATCATACCCTAAGCTACAGTAGCATTACAATATTCACAAGTCTTTTCTTCACCCAGCTGCTCATCTATTTGCATAGCCCACAAGTAAAGATCAAGGGAAACTAACGACGTTCCCTGTCGTTAGTATGACCATCAGGGGTACGGTTCTGAATCTCATCTGAGGGCAACGCCCAATTTCCACAATAATTGTAAAGGGTCACCGACCGAAAATAACAATTACCACATAGCAGTTATATCAAGAATATCAAACCTATTCAGTACATGATGATAAATAAGGATGCTAAATTTTGAAATACATGTCATTTGTACTTTACAAAACAGCAACCAAGTAAGTATAAAAATCATGATGTAAGCACAAACATCAATTCATCCGAAATTACAGATTTTCAAAAAAATACTTACTCACACAACAATTTTCCACCATCAACATAAAATCAAACGTGACCCTCCGGTCAAACACTCCGATGCAATATGTATATGCTCATGTTCATAAATTCTTGGTATCACCAAGGTGCAGTCACTTATAGACCAGCACAATTTAACGGCCCTCATGACCAGGGTGCAATCGCATACAGATCAGCACCAGTGCAGTCGCATACAGACCAGCACTCGTGCAGTCACTACAGACCAGCACGTTTGACATAAACCAAGGTACAATCACTACAGATCAGTACCTAGTGCAATCACTACAGATCAGCACTCGTGCAATCACTACAGATCAGCACGTGGCTGCGCATTTCAGGGTACAGACACTACAGTCCAGTACCAGTGCAGTCGTTTATCTGACCAACACTTATATACCAAGGTACAATCACATATTAGTACCTAGTGCAATCACTACAGATCAGCACTCGTGCAATCACTACAGATCAGCACGTGAATGCGCATTACTCTGTGGCCCATCGCGGGTACCACCTGACTATGCCATGCATGAATATGCATTGTTTCACTTCATTGAAAACAGTATGCAACCTTAGTAAAATTCATGCATTTTCCTCATTTGTCAAAACATCTCAACACATTCAAAGATTAACCATTCAAGCAAGCATTACACTTTGCATTACCTCAAAGTTCCACTCTTTATTAACAAAGGTTTTTCCCCAACTGTTAAGATTTAAAACTGTGATTAAAACTGAGGTTTCTGGCAAAAATACGAATCTGTATTCGAATACAGCTTCATTGTATTCGAATATAGGGGCTGTCACAGTACAAAAATCAGAATTTCTACAACTTCAGTAAATTCTAAAAAAACTTCATCATCACCACTTCAAACTATCACCAAATTTCCATTTTTAATCACCACAAACCTTCCTAAGGTACCTCAACACTTAAGGTTTATAAAACAATGTTAAAAACTTGAATTTCTGAAAAAACACGAATTTGTATTCGACTACAGCTACCTTGTATTCGAATACAGAAGCTAAAACAGTGAAAAATCAGCATTCTGTATTCGAATACGAGGCCTTCGTAGTCGAATACAGATGCGAAGTCAGTGGCAAAAGTTGCAAATCTGTATTCGGCTACAGAGGGTTGTAGTCGAATATAGTGGTTAAAACAGAAGCAAAAATTGCAAATCTGTATTCGGCTACAGAGGGTCGTAGTCGAATACAGATGCTAAGTCAGTAGCAAAATTGGAAAATCTGTATTCGACTACAGGAGCTCGTAGTCGAATACAAGTTCGAAAACTTAGGGAAAATAGAAGCTTTGCAGGTTGTATTCGAATACACTCAATGCTGTATTCGAATACACATTCGAAATCAGTGAATTTTCCTGAAACTTCAACACATTTTCAAAACCTTTTCTTAAGAAAATCCAACCCAACACCAGAATTCTAATTCCCCTCTTTTAAAACCTCAACTCAGAACATTTTTCATCAAATACCAACAACAGATTTTTCATAAAAATACTTCCACCATTTTAAATCCCTTTTCATTTGAAACAACCATCAACACCAAATTGTTTAACAAAACACAGCAAAACACAAATTTACTCAAACCAGAATAACCTCACTGATTTTTAACAAAACAAAATCAGAACCAGAATCATCATTCCACGCTCACAGAATGTTTTTCACAATCATAAACCAAATATCATTCATCACACAAGCATTTACAGCCCTAAATGCAAATCTAGAAAGTTGGAAAGTGCCCTTACCTTAGTTACGTTCCCTTAGCTCGTACGCTTCTGCGACAAAAGCCGACGATACTCCCGTTCGCGTTCGCCGCTACGAAAATTAGTTCTTTAGCTCCGTAACGATCAGAGGAATGACTTTTGTACTCGAAACTTTCTGATTCGACACTCAGATTTTCCAGAACGATGACTTTTAAGTAAACTGTTTTTCTTCACCAACACTCAGAAAATTAGAAGAAGAAGAAGATAAAGCAGAACTGGCGCGTAGAGGAAAGAAGGAAAAGCTTCTTACTTAAATATTCACATAAAGCAACTGACACAGCAGAGGAGAGAGGAATTTTTCCTTTTTCACAAATATCTACGCCACCTCACCAATTCTTATATCAAAATATCTTTTGATCCTCCAGCACTTAACCCGTTTCCGTCGAAATTAGCAGAGAATATCTTAATTAACGGTCTGATAATTTAATTACTCAAAATTAAATTAATTCATCCATTATCCAATAATTTTAATTCCACCTCCAAAACAATTAATTATAAATATATATATATATATATATTTACACAAAATATACATATATTGAATATTACACCGATATTCCCAAAATACCCTTATAATCAAATCTGAATTTAATTTTAAATTTAAGGGTCTTACAATTATTATAAGGAGATGGAGGTGTGCTTGATTAGAGCCAATATTAGTGAAGATAGGGAAGCTACTATGGCACGTTTCTTACAAGGACTGAATAGTGATATAAATGATGTTGTGGAATTACAAAATTATGTGGAGTTGGAGGACTTAGTGCATCAAGCTACTAAGGTAGAACAACAACTAAAGAGAAAAGGTATTAGAAAGAATTCTTCTAACTTTAATTCCTCTAGTTGGAGGGATATAAATAAGAAGGAGGGAAGTACTTCATCAAACACCTCCACGGTTGCACCTCAGAGAATTCAAAATAAATCCAATGATGCTCATAAGAAAACAAAAAGTAATGAAATTAAATGTTTCAAATGCTTGGGAAGAGGTCACATAGCTTTTCAATGTCCAACTAAGAAGACCATGTTGCTTAAGGAGAATGGAGATATTTCTAGTGGATCATCTTCTGAACCTGCTACATCTAGTGATGAAGAGAATGAGGATGAAGTTGCTGAGGGAGGAGACTTGTTCATGGTTAGAAGAATGTTTCAGTCAATCAAGAGACTTGGATGACACGCAAAGGAAGAATATTTTTCATACTCGATGTCTCATCCAAGGTAAGTTATGCTCTTTAATTATAGATGGAGGAAGTTGCACTAATGTTGCAAGTGCAAGAATGGTGTCAAAAATGAACCTGGTGACTAAACCCCACCCAGAACCATACAAACTTCAATGGTTTAGTGAGGAAGGCGAGCAGGTTGTGAGTGAGCAAGTAGAGGTGAATTTTTCTATTGGGAAGTATAAGGATACAGTTATATGTGATGTAGTTCCAATGGAGGCTTGTCATTTACTTCTCAGAAGACCATGGTAGTATGATAAGAAAAGCAATCATGATGGTTATACAAATAAGTTCTCTTTTGTACATAAAGAACGCAAAATTACTCTTGCTCCTTTGTCTCCAAGAGAGGTTGGTGAGGATGAATCCAAAATGAGAGAGAAGAGAAAAAAAAAAGAGAAAAGAAAAAAGGAGTCAAAAGAAAGAGGGAAAAGAACAAGAGAGTGAAAAGAAAAAGAGAAAAACACAAAATTTGTTCATAAGAGAAAAAGAGGTAAAAAAAGCTATGCAATTAAAAAAACTAATGTTATTGCTTTTGAGCAAGGAGAGTGACTCAAAGGTTGCAGGTCTTATTAATTTTTTTCCTAGTGAAGTTGTTTCTTTGTTGCAGGATTTTGAAGACGTAATTCCGAAAGAGGTTCCTCGAGGCCTACCACCTATAAGAGGTATAGAACATCAAATTGATCTCATTCCAGGTGTTTCATTGCCCAACAGACCAGCATATAGGGCTAACCCCCAAGAGACCAAAGAAATCCAAAGGCAAGTTGAAGACTTGATGCAAAAAGGATGGGTGCAAGAGAGCCTAAGTCCATGTGCAGTCCCTGTTATTCTTGTGCCTAAGAAAGATGGGACTTGGAGGATGTGCACTAATTGTAGAGCCATCAATAATATCACGGTAAAGTATCGACATCTCATTCCTAGATTAGATGATTTGTTGGATGAATTGCATGGTGCTTGTGTGTTTTCCAAAATTGATCTTAAAAGTGGATATCATCAAATTAGGATTAGAGAAGGAGATGAATGGAAAACAGCCTTTAAAACAAAATATGGCTTGTATCAATGGTTAGTCATGCCCTTTGGATTAACAAATGCACCTAGCACTTTCATGAGGTTGATGAACCATGTGTTAAGGGAGTTTCTAGGGAAATTTGTTGTGGTCTACTTTGATGACATTTTGATTTATAGCAAATCTTATGATGATCATCTTTTGCACTTGAGAAGTGTGTTGGAAGCTCTTAGGCGTGAGAAATTGTATGCAAACATGGAAAAATGTGTTTTATATACAAATCATGTTGTTTTTCTTGGTTTTGTTATTAGCTCACAGGAGTGCAGGTTGATCAAGAGAAGGTGAAAGCTATTCAGGAGTGGCCAACTCCTAACAATGTTCACGAGGTAAGAAGCTTTCATGGCTTAGCTAGTTTCTTTAGGAGGTTTGTTAAAGATTTTAGTACATTAGCTGCACCTTTAAATGAAGTGATTAAAAAGAATGTGGGATTTAAATGGGGTGAAAAACAAGAACAAGCATTTGCTACCCTCAAAGACAAATTGACTCATGCACCTATTCTTTCATTGCCTAATTTCTCTAAATCTTTTGAAATTGAATGTGATGCATCGAATGTAGGGATAGGAGCTGTTTTGATGCAAGAAGGGCATCCCCATGCTTATTTTAGTGAGAAATTTAATGGTGTTGTTCTTAATTATCCTACATATGATAAAGAGTTGTATGCATTAGTTAGAGCATTACAAACATGGCAGCACTACCTTTTACCAAAGGAATTTGTAATACATAGTGATCACGAATCATTGAAGTATTTAAAGAGCCAAGGTAAGCTCAACAAGAGACATGCCAAGTGGGTTGAATTTCTTGAGCAATTTCAGTACGTGATCAAGCATAAAAAAGGTAAGTCAAATGTTGTTGCTGATGCACTTTCACGAAGGTATGTTTTGTTCTCTACTCTTGAAACTAAGTTTATTAGTTTTGAGGTAATTAAGGAATTGTATGAACATGATCCCGAATTTTCTCAAATATATAAATCCTGTGTACATGCGGCCCAAAATGGGTATTTTAAGCATCATGACTATTTGTTTAACGAAAAGAGGTTATGTGTGCCTAAAAGTTCCTTTAGGGATTTACTTGTGAAGGAAGCACACGAGGGGGGATTAATGGGACATTTTGGGGTACAAAATACTTTAGACATGCTGCATGAACATTTTTATTGGCCACACATGAAACGTGATGTACACAAATTTTGTGACAGATGCATTGTTTGTAAGAAATCTAAGTCTAAAGTTATGCCTCATGGTTTGTATACTCCTTTACCAATACCTAACTCCCCTTGGATTGATATTTCCATGGATTTTGTTTTAGGTCTTCCTCGGTCTAAAAGCGGAAAAGATTCAATTTTTGTAGTGGTGGACAGATTCTCCAAGATGGCTCACTTCATACCTTGTAGAAAAGTGGATGATGCTTGTCACGTGGCAGATTTGTTCTTTAAAGAAGTAGTTAGACTTCATGGTATACCTAGAAGCATTGTGAGTGATCGAGACAATAAATTCATTAGTCACTTTTGGAGGACACTTTGGGGTAAGCTTGGAACTAAACTTCTCTTTTCGACTACTTGCCACCCACAAACTGATGGCCAAACTGAGGTAGTGAATCGAACTCTTTCTTCTCTTCTAAGGGTTGTAATCCAAAAGAATATTAAGACATGGGAAGAATGTTTGCCCCACGTTGAGTTTGCATATAATAGGGTTGTTCATAGCACTACTCGTTATTCTCCCTTTGAAATTGTTTATGGTTTTAACCCTCTCACTCCTCTTGATTTAATGTCTTTGCCAAGTAGTTCTATTTTAATTCATAAGGATGGGAACGCTAAGGCTGAATATGTTCGAAAATTACATGAGAAGGTAAAGGCACAAATTGAAAAGAAAGTGGATAGCTATGCTCGACAAGCTAATAAAAGAAGGAAAAAGGTTGTGTTTGAACCAGGTGATTGGGTTTGGATTCATTTCACGAAGGAAAGATTTCTTTCTCAAAGAAAATCTAAGCTTCAACCAAGGGGAGATGGACCTTTTCAAGTGCTGTCCAAAATTAATGATAATGCGTACAAAATAGATCTTCCAGGTGAGTATGGTGTTAGTCCTACTTTTAATGTGGCTGACTTGTCTCCTTATGATGCAGTTGAAGCAAATTGCAATTTGAGGGCAAATTCAGTTCAAGAAGGAGGAAATGATGAAGACATAGAATGCATAACCAAGGAAGGAAACATAGAGGATATTCAAGGTCTTGGAACTCCAATGACAAGAGCAAGGTCAAAGAAAGCAAAAGAGGTTCTAAATAGCTTGATAACCACGTTATTTGAAGCAAGTACAAGTCATGAAGAATTGAAGCCCAAGATAATAAATTGTTTAATTCAAATTGAAGAAGTTAAGGAATGAAGGCGGCATCTATGTGTTATCAGATTTTAATATTAGTTTTAATTAATTAGTAGACTGAATTAATAAGAAAATTTGGGTCTAATTGTAGAAACATGAATTGGGCCAAATTTACAGAACTTGTAAGGAGTTGCCACTATAAAAGGCAAACCCTTATTTTTTTTATCGGCAGATTTTGAACATTATTTTTGTGAGGCTTTGCTATCTAGAGTTCATGAAATAATTCACTTTGAACTTATCAAGGTTGTTAATCCTTGTGGCATTCTTTTGGCTTATCAATCCTTAGATTGTGGCGCCATTCTTTTCTTGGTTCGTTTGTTAAATAGTAATTTGAATTTCCTTTACATCAAACCCTATTACTCAAATTCTATCAATTTTCGTGTTCAATAACCTGCGATCATATCTTGAGTTCTACGTACTTGTTTTCGGTGATTCAACAGCATAACTTGCGTTTCAGAACGTCATCTTTCACCTCGTTTTGGAATCGTCTGATTCTGACTTTCGAAGCCCCGGTTTCCTACCTAGAACGATCCTTAAAGTGATTCATGACAACCAGGATCATATCAGAAGTCATTGTATATAAGACATTTTCTCGATGTGATGCATATAAAAAAAATGTATTTGATAGTGTTATTGGTACGTTACTCAGTGTTCCAGGAAAGTCTAAGGGTGGCATCAATGCAAGATTGGATTTGGTCGATATAGGAATAAGAAATGAATTGGGTCCTGTAAAGAAAGGAAATCACATATATCTACCTCCAACTAGTCATACTCTATCTAGAAAGGAAAAAATTGTTTTATGTAAATATCTACACGAAGTTAAAGTTCCAGAAGGATACAGTTCAAACATAAAAAATTTAGTTTGTATGAAAGACCTCAAGTTAAAAGGTTTGAAGACTCATGATTGTCATGTTCTAATGGAGCATTTGCTACCAATAGGTATACGTTCCATTTTACCTGAAAAAGTTAGATGAGCCATAACTAAATCATGTTTCTTCTTCAGGGAAATTTGTAGTAAAGTGATCGATCCTCAGAAATTACCGGCATTGCAGAGGGAAATTGTTGTTACTTTGTGTGAGCATGAAATGTATTTCCCACCCTCGTTTTTTGATATAATGGTTCACCTTACTGTTCATCTTGTTAAGGAGACACAACTTTGTGGGCCAGCTTACATGAGATGGATGTATTCGATAGAACGATATATGAAAATATTAAAAGGGTACATAAAAAGTAGAAGTGGACAAGAAGGATGTATTGCTGAACGGTACATTGTCGAAGAAGCTGCTGAATTTTATACTGAATATCTATCCAATGTTGAATTCATAGGACTTCCTATGTCTCGTCATTCGGGAAGAATAACAGGAGAAGGGATAATTGGAAAGAGAGTAATGACTATATCAAGAACAGAATGGGAGCCACAATTGTATGTTATGTCCAATGATGATGAGATTCAACCGTATGTTACAATACACATGGATCAGTTATCTAGTTTGAACATGAACAGGAATAAAAATTTGATAACACGAGAGTACAATCGAAGTTTTATCCCTTGGCTAAAAAATCACATTAGCTCAAAGTTTAATATAGACCCCACTTCAATTTCAAAGAGATTGAGGTGCCTAGAAAATGACCTGAGTTTACATGTCTTTTCTTACATCGGTTATGTAATTAACGGCTATACATTTTATACGACTAAACAAGATGAGCAAACCACTATGCAAAATAGCGGAGTCACTCTAGTAGCTGAAGCGATGCATATCTCAAGTGCAAAAGATAAAAACCCAATATATGCAAATCTATCATATTTTGGGGTTATCGAGCACATATGGAGTTGGATTACACAATGTTTCGTGTTCCCATCTTTGGTTTTAAGTGGGTCGATAATAATAATGGCGTTCTGATTGATGAGTCAGGGTTCTTGCTTTTTGATTTTAGTAGGGTGGGATACAAAGATGAGCCTTTTACTTTAGCGTCGCGAGCTCAACAAGTGTTTTATGTCACTGATCCTGCTGATGATAAATGGTTTGTTGTCCTATCGACCAATAAAATAAGTGATGATAACAACAACGTTGAAGATGTTGGTAATGATATTTTCTTTGCGACATCACAACCATGTGAAATTGATTCAACTGATGATGGTTTATATCTTAGAGATGATCATGATGAGGGAATTTGGATTAATCCATCGTTTCGTATCATTAATGGACAAACAAATGTGAATCCCACCAAGAAAAGAAGAAGGGCATCTTAAGTGTGTTTATGTGTTTTATATAAGTCATGTAATGATATGTACTCATTGTGTAAAATTTCATGTAACTTGACCTGCCAAAACTGAGTATTTGATTTTATGCTTATATAATTCATCATATAATTTTTTAATTATATTATTTAATTATTTTAGAGATGACAATTTGATAAATTTGTAACTATAATCTGAATTCGTCATATAAGTTGATATGAACAATTTGATATCCATGAGTATGGATATTATATCACAGTGCTGTAAATAGTTTCAAAAAAATAAATTACAATTACAAGAGATAAAACATTTACAGCGCTTATGGGAAAAAGCGTTGTAAAATGCAAAATAAAATACAAGTACAAAACATTTACAGCCCTATCGGAGGAAGTTGCATACTTGGTTAAAAAAGATAAGGAAAAACAACTTCAACGTGAAATGCAAATAGAAAGTGAAGATGGAAGTTGCAACATTGTTCATAAAAGTCTACCGAAGGTAATTAATTACTTAACGAAATAAGAAATTCATTCAACATAATTGTTTCACATACTTATGTATTAACCGTTGATTTAATTTAGGGTGTTTCACGTTGCTGCCTATACTTGTCTTCCTCTATCTGCATGGTTGAGAAAGGAAAATTGTACAATACTTTGGGAGAAGTATTGCACAACAAAGATGTCTCTGCCGACCATGTTAAAGTGTCACTTGTGGTAGCTTTAGAACCACTTGCATCGTTGCCTATCCCCGACAACGATGGAGATATGAAACTTTTGGGAGAAGCAATAGATAGCTATGTGGCATGGCCGAAACATCTTGTTGGCACTGATCAGGAGGTATGTTTTAATTGCTATGTATGTTTAGTTGTATGATTATGATTGATTATATGTAATTGCTGATTTTTCCGCTTTTATATTTCACATTTATTTAGATTATTGATAAAGGGAAGGATATATCCCTCGCAACGAGTCTGTCATTTCACCAGAAAAGGCAGAAAAGATTTGACATATACATCAATTCATTTATACGAAATGATTAGCTTACTATTAACTTACAAACTGATCAACCTCATTTTTTCAGATTAAACCAAAAAATAAACCCGTTGCACCGCAGGTGCAGGTCCGTGGTAAAAATAAACCTTCAAAAATGCAAAAACTAGATCGAGGAAAATCAGTTGCTCTTCCTAAAATAAGTCAACCACGCCTTGCTCGATTTGGGTCGTATCTTGACACAACAACAAAGATGAATATGAAGAGCAACAATGATGCACATATGATAAACATGGAAAAAAGTATATTCGGAGAAGAGTATTTAGAAATACTTGGCAAAGAGCAAATATATGAACTTCTCGATCATAAAGAGTTGAGTGCTACTTTATTTAAGATAAATACTTTATTTAAGTAATATATACATCAAGTAATATAAATACTTTATTTAAGATCATATACATCAAGTAATATAAATACTTTATTTAAGATAAAAATTACTTTTTAATTGCATCACTGCCACATTAATTTATTGATATTATAATCTAATTTTATATTTGAAGGTTTTTGTATGAGAAGTTGGTGTGCATGCGGAAATTGTCAAATAGATTTTCATTCTTATCTCCACATAAACTATCCATGTTTAAATTCGATCTAGATAATGTAAATAAATATGTAGTTGATAGACTTATAGAAAATAAAGAGAAGGACAAGCTGTTTCTGGCACCATACAATTCAGGGTACGTAATTAAATACTTTATCTATATCTTTTTTAATTTATGATATTATGAATTGTGTAAACAAATTTGTCAACCAAATTTGTGTTGTTGTAGGCAACATTGGGTGTTGTTTTCCATAAATGCGACTTCTGAAATTGTATATTATTTAGACCCATTGAACGGTCATTTTAACAATCACCCTGATATAAAGAACATCTTCGACACGTAAGTAATAATCATTTATTTCTTACATATATAAATAATGTGTTTGGTCATTGAATAATAATCACATTTATTTGATAGTGCTCTGCAAGTTTTCCGCGCTCAAATGGGTGATTCAGTGTCGAAGAATAAGTCAAACAACATCACATGGCTTATAGTAAAGGTTTGAAATTTTTGTTATAGAATTTAATTATATGCTTTTAAATTTTCATTTACAATCAATGCATAAATATTTATTGGCGTACATGTTTTATTTTATAGTGTCAGTGTCAAACTAACAACATAGACTGCGAATACTATATAATGAGGTTCATGAAGGAGATTGTTGATCTGAATCAACATATAATTTCAGAAACGGTACGTTATTTTTATTATATTTTGATTTTCATATATAAACTATATATATATATATATTTGATTATAACTTATTTTGCTTCAGTATTTTGATAACTTCAACCCAACATACTCTGAAAATGATCTCAAAGAAATGAAAGAAGAATGATGTCATTTTGTCCTCGAAATGCAAGTTATATAATTTGTAATTAATTTGTTGATATACTGTCATGATGTAATTTGTTCTGTGAATATCTTGCTACTGTCATGATGTAATTTGTTACGTGAATATGTAATTCATACTGTGAATATGTTGAATGTAATTTGTTCTGATAATATATGTAATTCATATTGTAATTTATTGTAATTTGTTGTTGTGAAACACTTGTAATTGATATTGTTGAATGTGAATATGAATTTGTTGATGTGATGTGAATTTTAATGTTGAAAAGAAGAATCTGAATGTGATATTTGATGTTCATAATATGTAATAAAAAAGACAGCGCTTCTTTAAAAAATGTCATAAAAAATCCTTTTACAGAGCTTTTTTAAACGTTTTACAGCGATTTGTTTAAGTTCTTTTACAGCGCTTTTTTGAACAAGCGCTCTATATCTAAGTTAAATAACTATATATGGGACCAATTACAGCGCTTTTTTGAAAAAGCGTTGTAAATCTAATATAAGAAGTGCGCTATATATGGGACCAATTACAACGCTTTTTTGAAAAAGCGCTGTAAATCTATTATGAGAAGCGCGCTGTATATGAGACCTATTACAACGCTGTTTTGAAAAATCACTGTAAATCTATTATAAGAAGCGCGCTATATATGGGACCTATTACAACGCTTTTTTGAAAAAACGATGTAAATCTATTATAAGAAGCGCACTATATATGAGACTTATTACAACGCTTTTTTGAAAAAACCCGGTAAATCTATTATAAGAAGCGCATTATATATTGAACATATTACAGCGCTTTTTTGAAACAACGCTGTAAATCGAATATAAGAAGCGCGCTATATATGAGACCTATTACAACGCTTTTTTAAAAAAGTGTTGTAAATCTAATATAAGAAGCGCGCTATATATGTGACCTATTACAACGCTTTTTTATATTTTCAATATAAGAAGCGCGCTGTTGTATCATTTTACAACACTAGATACTAGAGCATTTAAAAACGCTGTAAAGGGCTTAAAAAAGCGCTGTAAAAGGCAATTTTTGGCGTAGTGTGATTGACTAACAATGTAAAATCATTTTAAATTGACGGTGTAGAAAAATTAAATTATATATTCAATCATAATTTTATATCTCCAAACCCTTAGAAGTATTAAATAAGAATATGTTTAAAAATAAACAATAAATTTTTCTATTAATTTAAAATAAAATTTATATTTAATGACAAATAAATTTTAAAAAGTATTTATATTTAGGGGTAGAGTACTAACTATCATAATAACAATTGTGGGGCATGCATGAAATGAAACACAAATCTTAAAATGAAAGAGTAAATACGTTTTTTTAGTCTTTATAAAAATTTTAAATTTTATTTTTCTTTGTTATAAAAAAAATTATTTCCCCCACAATATTTTTCACTAGTAATTTTTGTCGGTAGTTAAGTCAATTCATGTGTACTCTTTAAATTTTTTATTGATATTTTTATATGCATGTATGTTTAGAACATTATAAACATATTTCGACAAAAATTAATAATTATTTAACATATAATTAATGGGATATGAATTTTTAAACTTTAAAATCTCAAAATAACATAAACCTCAACTAAAAATTGAATTTTGATCTCATTTTATGCAAAGAATTCTATCAAATAACATAAAGTGTATTTGTAAAGTTTTGATAACATCCTAATAAAATTTCAATTTAATTTAATTTTACAGATACTAGTATTGTTGAGAGAAAATATTATGGAGACCAAGAGTTAAAGAAAAAATTTACAACTTGTAAAACAAAATTTACCAAAATTAAAACTAAAATTTTATATGATTAAAATTAGGGTTAAGTATTGCAAATAAGGGTCTTTTTAATTTAATCATGGTAAATAAGTTTTCTTTTAATTTGACCCTTGTAATTTCAAATGTTTTAATTTAGTCTCTTGTCATAAATTTTTGCTAAAGTGAACATATTTAAATGACGTGACATGAATTACATGACTTTTTTTTTGCTCACACGTCAAAATACATTACTAATCACAAATTAAACACTTATAGTCATTTTTAATTGTTTTTTTTAAAAGAATAACATTATAGTATGGAATGTTATAATTATAATTTGAATATAGAATGCTTTCTTTGCATATTAACTCTAAATTATTACTATATTTTTTCTCATAATTTTGTTTCTTTTCTTTTATGCCAATATTTTATATTTCATATCAATATTATATTTCTTTCATTCATCTTATAACTTTTATTTTAACATGTTAATCTTGCATATTTCTTGCGCAAGAAATTTGTTAAAAACTTTTATTTGATTTGTATAATTATGAAATATATGATAAATTTCAAAAGAATTTAAAAATTAAGCATCCTTGAATGATTGCACGAGTGTGATTTTCTTGAATAACCATTTATGGAGTGTTTTTTACATAGTTCCTAAACAACTAAAACTTTAATATTAAAATATTCATGTTGAATTGCTCAAAGTATGATTTTTTTTTGTCATTATTTAGTGGTTGGATTTATGAAGAAATAGACTTTTATACCCATGATAATAATATATAAAATTTATTTGATCTTAGTATGATTTGGAATAAAGAAAGTTAAGAGAATACTAAATTAAGATAATATTATTCATGTCCGTTGAATATGCTCTCGAAGTAGCAAAATATTTATTAAATGCAAAAGATTTGTGGTTGAGTTCCTAAAAAATTACACATTTAGACCATAATTGAAATATATAAGATTTATTTGAACTTAGTATTGATTTAAAAGAAAGAAAAATAAGATAAAAATACATATATTTTTGTGTCACTCAAATATGCTCATGAAGTAGCAAAATTGAGAAAATATTTTCAAAAATATTTTGAAAGATTGATCACAAATTGTCATTGAACAAAATAAAAATTATTGATTAAAAATGTGAAAATCACATGATAGATTGAACTATATTCCTTGAAGTGAATGATTGATACTATTTTTGTATACCCATATTGTTGTGATTATTGTAATTGATATATTAGAGATTATTATTTATGAGGTATTGATGTGTGCTTGGAAATTTTTGAATGTAATCTATAAATGTTTAGTGTTAATTAAATTTGAAAATCATACATAATTTTTAAATGACACATTGTCAATATTTGAGTCAAAGAAATATTTTGTGAAAATATAGTTTTGACATGTTATATTTGAAATTATTTTATGAAATCTATAAATATTTTGTTGTATTTAATAAGAATCGTTTATTATTTTAAATCAAATAATCTCAATATTTGAGGCTAAAATATTCTATGAAAAATTCTAATTTATAGTAGTAACACAAATATAAATATATTTTCTATTAAAGTTTTACGACCGCAGATTATATAGACTTAATTTCCTTGATTCTCATGCCAAATACTATTGATTTGGGTTATTGACTTTGGTTGTTATTATAATGTTCATTTGTAAACTGTTATAAATTTTTTTGAGCAATTCTTAAGTCAATTTAAATTGTATTATCCTTGTAGTAACTATTTGTCTCATAAATTATACATGTGAGCTATGAATAATATAATATGTGAGCTATTATCGAAGTCTTGTTAATGTTAATATTTTAACATTAACAATTGAGTTAATTTTAAATTTTTATTATGAAAGTTATTTAAGTACTAATGTTGATCTTAATATAGGAGTACTATTTGATATATGTATAGTAATGCACAAGGTAAATCATATCTTTAGAATATTTTTATTATATATTTTTATTTGGAAAACAAAGTTATATAAAGATATGTTTGTTTATTATTGGTTCAAAATAATTAGAACAACTAAAACACATGTCCTTGTAAATTTGAAGTTCACAAATCATATTAAAGTTTGTTGTTGGCAAGACCGGTTGGGCCATCATAGATCTATTACGATGCAAAAACAAAAATGGTTATAAGTTTCTATGGGTATCTATTGAAGAACCAAAAGTTTCTTCAATCTAAGAGCTTTTGTGCAATACTAGTTCCTAAAAAAAAGTTGATAATTTGAGAAAATGAGTCGCACATTTCTAAACTAGATATAAAGTGATATTTGTGAGTCAATCATGATCATGTGGACCACTTAGATACATTGATGCATCAACATGGTCACATGAATGTTAATTGCAACTCACAACGAGGAGTGTGCGAGATCATTTTCTTAACTAATTTGACTAAGGGTTCATTATCTAAATTTTACAAAAAACATTTAATAAGTATCGTATGTCAATTGAAATTGATATATTGTGGACAATTTGTATTATTGTGGACAATTTTATTTTTTAATGAAAAATATATAGGCATTCTATAAACAGATTTATCCCGTTAAAAATTATACATTTCCTAATATATGATTTTTGATTTATTGTCTCATTTTGACATATGATTATGTGCAGGAGCATTAAATGACATTCCTTGAGGAGGACTCTGGTGCAAGAAAATATTTATGGCATACTTTGAAATAAGTCTAAAATATTTATAATATAAATTTGGGATTGTTGAATTTGTTAATTGATTAGGGATGTATTTATTATTTAATAAATTGGTACTTTCAACTCGACAATCTATATCCGTCCCACCTCACTTTTTAGCGGAGTAATGGCGAGGCGTTCCCCCGCATTGCCATCCCTAAAATTTATGAGTTTAGATATTCTCAATTCAAATTTCTTCTAATCATCTACCTATCTCTTAATTTTACATTTTTTTGATATACATTAGAATTAACTATACACTTTTATTTATGCCATTACGAGTTTCAATAATATATTTAATGATTTTATATTTATGTAAAATTTAAATATATTATCTATATACTATAAATTTTTGATCAAACAAAAAAAAATAAAATAAAAAAATAAAAATGATTGACCGAGATTGTGATAGATTTAAATTGAGAAAATCCAAACTCAACAGCTATACTCCATCTAATTTAAAATATTAACAAATGTCAAAATATATTTATTTAAAAAAAAAGTCAAAATGTATTTAGGGTAAGTAATTATTTAACCCTTAAATAATAAAAAATAAAAAAGGGGATAAAAACAAAAAGACCAAGTTTGTCTGCTCCTCCCTTTAAAACAAAAATTATGTGCTCCTCTATTGGACCTTTTCCCAGTATATTCCAATTGAATATTTTTAAGTTTTTTTCTTTTTTACCGAAATTTTTTAAGATTTAAGAATCTTCCAAACAACACCAAATTATATATTCTTCGCTATTATTAACCCTTTTACACGATTCTCTCCCCGCAATCTAACTTCCTTTCAATTTCGCCGTAATGGGTTTCGAATCTAACGGCACGGAAACCCAAACGGTTCAACTCCAACCCAATCACCAACTTCACAGTAATTCTGATTCACCTGAAATTAGTTACCATGATGGGGGTGCAGATAGTAAAACCCATGGCAACGTAGGGTTTATTCCTCCTCATTCACTTCTCCCGATGCCGGTTCCGCCTGAGACTTTTAAAACAATAAAAAACGACGAATCTCAATCGAGCTTCTCCGTCGCCGACACCATGCCGGCGTTCGGAAGTTTTATTCGTCAGCGGAGTATCAACCTATCGGCGGCGATTGCAAAACGAGTTTCATCGTTCCGGCAATCGATTGAAGAGAACGAGACGGAGAATAACGATCGGAATCAGGAAGTTACGGAGTTCAACCTTTCAGGTCTGAAAGTTGTGGTGAAGGTGAAACCGGAAGAGGAATCGACGAAGAAAGGGAGAATCACGTTCTTCTCGAGGTCAGGTTGCAGAGACTGTACGGCGGTTCGGAAATTCTTCAAAGAGAAAGAGCTTAAGTTCGTTGAAATCAACGTCGATGTATTTCGCGAGAGGGAGAAGGAGTTGAGAGATAGAACGGGAAAACCTTCGGTGCCGCAGATTTTCTTCAACGAGAAACTTATAGGAGGATTAGTTGCATTGAATTCGCTTCGAAATAGCGGCGAATTTGATCGGAGGTTGGAGGAGATTGTGGCGGAGAATTTCGCCGGCGATGATACGCCTTTGCCGCCGGTGTACGGTTATGATTATGATGAGGATGATCGGACGGATGAAATGGTTGGAGTTGTTAGTATTTTACGGCAGAAAATACCGATTCAAGATCGGTTAAGGAGAATGAAAATTGTTAAGAATTGTTTTGAAGGGAACGAGTTGGTGGAGGTTGTGGTTCAATACCTCAAATGCGCGCGTAATGAGGTACGCTTCTTATACCGTATTTGTTATGGATTTCCTTATTGTTTATACGTTTTTGTCACCGTATGTACGTGTGTCGAGTACGTTTTGTTTATCTTACTAAATTACATTAATTAAATTTACTCGTATCATAAATATAGGAGTATGTTGATAATACTATCGTAAATGAAATTAATGACTTTAAAAATTATTGAAATTATTAGTAATAATGGACTAATGACTTATAAGTGAGGAGAATGAAGGGTGGTTCATTTATGAGCTTAAAAAACCATTAATGTAAATCAATTTTATATTGTTACTCAATGCAATAATATTGTCACTCAATTCAAATATATATTGTTTGCTTCTATTTTATTACATAATTAGTATTTTGAATATGATTATGTTAAGTGCCAAAATGAATGAAGATTTTTGCATAAAATAGTTTAACATAGAGAGTACTAGTTGTACTCTTTAACTCTTCATTTATTTGATTGCTTTTTGTGTGACGAAGTGTTTTTTTGGATGTGGCAAAGAAACATGAACAGTAATAATCACAACACGCACGGCTTTGAGAAATATGATGATCACATAGCTTGTGTGTTGAAAGGTCATGATTCGGTTTTCGAAATGATGAGGGTGCTATCGGGTTATGTTTATTCTTTTTGGATTATGCGAGTGTCTTTAGGGCACCGGTAGCTACATTCTTTTTAAAATAATTGAATTATTTAATTACTTTATATAAATTAAGAAAATGATAATTTAATTTAATTAATAAATGTTAATGTTGATATTGTTATGTTATATGTCATAATTCAAGTTCTAATTCAAAATTTTATATGAGTTAATTATGGTGGTATAAAAAAATTTATAAATAAAAAAAAGAATATTATTTTTATTAAACTATATTTATTAAATATTGATGCATTATTAATATCATAAATACTAAAAAATATTGTATTAAAAATGATTTTAATGATATTACAATTGAAATAGTCAATTATTTTAAAATAATTTTTTTATTTATAAATGGATCAATTATTTTGAGATGAAGTCAGTATTATTTTATATAAAAAATGTTGCTACAAATGTCTTAAAGAATTAAAAATGAAAATTTTAAATAAAAATCAAATGAATTGAAAATACAACTTTTCATACACACATATATTGAATGACCTTTTTAATGTTAAATAGAAATACTTACTAGTAACTATTTACATTAGATATTTTTAAATTAAATATACTTTTCATTAAAGATAATTTTTATTTATAATAATAACCAAAATTTAAGATTGTTTATTTTATTTTATTTATATATAGATACTAGAGTATGATATATAAAATCTGAACTTTTTTTTAGTTATTTTCTGAGTTTATTTTATAAGAGACAGTTAAATTAAAATTTAATCAATAAAAATTAATGTATCCGATCTATGATGAGTTAATTACATAAACTTTTATCAACTAAACTTTATCTCAACTATTATCTTTTTATTGATGGTTTTAATTTTTAAGAGTCTCATGATCATTGATGTAATATATATGTAATTTTTTATTCCTACCATGCCTTATGCTTTAAACAGTATCTTTGAATATAATTCTGTCAGGTTTCTTCAAAAAATAAAAATAAAACTCTACGACAAAATAATTATATAAAATTGTAAATTGAATTTTTATATTTTATTTAATTGATTATATTTAACTTTATCAAAAAAGGATTATTTAATTAATAGATATTCTTTAAAAAAAAAGTATGAAAAACTATTTATATTCTAATGACTTCAACTTTATTAAATAATAAATCAATAGTAATATACATTTGTTGTCACAATTTCAAGACGGATATAGGTCAATTTTATATGTCAAGTTCGATTAAACACGAGCCGAATCCATTAGGAAAAATGGATAAAAAGTGGATTTAGTCCTTAAATAAACGTGTTGACCAAAAAAGTCCTTAAATAAATGGGCGAGACTTTATCACAAATTCTAATCTTTTAGCACAATTACTGATTGTTAAATGTATCAAAAATTATAAAAAAATATATTTAATTGTTTTTTTGTTAAATATTTTGTTCCTTGAATGTATTTTCTATAGTTAATTTAATTCTTGATTATGTATTTGTATTAATTAACTTGGTGATTAAAATTCTCAACAAAAGAGAAATTTAGGAATATATTTATAATTATGATTCATTCACAGATTATAATAATAATGCATCACACAATTAACTATCTAGCGTGGAACAACCAAAGCTCTCATTTTGATATTTTGAACTTTTCTGTACTGTGAATAATCTTTTGATTATTATTATTTTTTATTTTACCCCACAACTTGGTGAGACGGAAAGGGTTATCTTATTATAAAAAATATAACTATAAACAAGTTTTATCTAAAAAAATAAAAGAATAATTATGTTATCATGTTTGGCTCGTTCGGCACGGCATTTCGACGTCAGACTCAAACAATTCTTAAGTTGCGTCAGTAGCTAACATTCTTAGTGTACATTTTTAATTAGTAGGAGTAATAGATAAATAAAATAATAATTATGCAAGTGCTTCTAATTCATATGGGAGAGTTGTGCATCTAAAAATAAAATACTAGTAATGAATAACTTGGAAAAAAAAAATAGACAGAGTCATAAAATGTCATGCATCATATTTGAAAAGCAAACTATCAAGTGTTTGTGCTGGGGCCTGTTTGATTTCAACAACTATCTGAAAACGTTTTTTTTCTAATTAAAAACAATTATTTCCAAAAGTAAAAGAAAATACAATTTGCTAAACACTCAGTTGGTCGCAACATTAGCTCAATTCAATCACAAATAAAAAATATACTATCTCTAGTTTTAATATAAGAAGAAATTAAAAACAAAAAGAAACAGTTAAAAAATTGAATGTTATTTCTGATATACCTCTAATATTAAATGTTGTATATTGGAGTATATGAGTCTTTAGAAAGTACTGTATATATTCCACATTAGTATAAAAAGAATTCTATCAATTAATTTATCTCGAAATGAATTTCTTTTTCTTATAATAAATATCATAGTATACACCAACATTTTTTCTTATAATATCCAACAAAATATTCTTATAATAAATACAAGAGGTAGTATTATATTATGGAGAACTTTCTTAGTTCTATAGGCCTGCACAATTGTGTCCTTGATTACTAAGGAGAGAGGAACCTTTCGATTCTATAATATTACTTTATTGATTTAAATATAATTCTGATATTTTAATTTTTATTTAATTTTTTGTTTTGGTTTTTTTAATTAATTTTTGTCTATTTATAAATGATAAATTTTAATTATTTTTTATAATTACAACAAAAGTTATAGAATTATCTGATAATTAAATTTTTTTAAACAATTATCAATATGTGTATATTATAATATTTTTTTTAAAAAAATATTCATTTAATTTAATTATAGACTTGTATTTTAAAAAAAAATTCTTCCATGCTATAAAATAGATATAAACTCTTTAAAATAAAAAATATTAAATTTGTACACTTAATTTTATAATTGATCAAATATTAAATTTTAACAATTGTGTCATAAAATCTTTTTAAAAGAATTACGATGAAATGATTAATTTTCATAAATTAAAAAGATAAATAACAAAAATAAATTAAAAAAAAAATCCGAACAAGTATTTAATAAAAGATAAATAATAAAAGTATATTTAAGTCAACTTTATTTTATTAAATAAAAAAATAATAAACAAATGTGATATCTTATGTCCTTATTATTGTTGTTGTTTCATTTCATGTGACTGTTTCTAATAATGCTTTTTAAGCTTGTAAAAAAAATTGAATATTTTGGGGTTCCATATTTAAACAGTTCTC
Organism: Cicer cuneatum; assembly: GCA_037974295.1. NCBI lineage: Eukaryota > Viridiplantae > Streptophyta > Magnoliopsida > Fabales > Fabaceae > Cicer > Cicer cuneatum. The sequence goes on along the minus strand of JBBPBO010001985.1, from coordinate 61,891,093 downwards.
CCAACTTTCGGTTTTTTTAGCTGTAATGTTCCCCTAAAATTAAATTTTGCATTCGTGAACAATTTCTTAGGCTGTTGAAATTGGAAAAGAGTTATCCAGGAAGCACTTCATCCATCATGTTTTTGGGTAAGAAAAGAGCTTTTGAACCTAATGAAACTATATGCTGTTTTAATTTAATATGAGTCACAATAATTTTGGTGATTTCCTTATTGGCATTGGTAACTTTCTTTTGTAGGGAAAATGATTTTGAAGATGGAAATGACTTGTATCGTTTCCTTGAGCATGAACCCTTTGCCCCTAGATGCTTTAATTTCCGTGGTGCCACAAATGACAATGAACCAAAGACAGCAGCTTCTGTTTGCGAAAGGCTTACCAAGATTATGTCTGCCATTCTTGAGTCTTATGCTTCTGATGATAGACAACATGTTGATTATGTGGCCATTAGCAAAAGCGAAGAATTTCGTAGGTATGAGTGTATGATAGTCACAATACTTAATTTTTTCTTATATTTAATTCTTTATATTGCGGTATAATGTGAATTCAAATGTGGAGAGAGTAAACCATCAAATTAGTCCCTTATTTTGTATGTCTCTCTCAAATAGTTCCCTGAAATAACTAATATTTCTAATAGGTCCCTTACTTTGTCAAAAGTAACTTACATTTCTCCTTCTGGCAAAATCTGTTGGTTAACATTGTTTAACCTAAGGACCAAATTGAGAGTAAGTGATTAAATTTAGGGACAAAATTGATATTAAGTGATTAAATAAGAATCAACTTGATAATTTATGTATTTGACATTGGACTGAAGGATGGATTTGAGTTTTTTTTTATATAGTCTGGACGTATTTGAAATATTTGTAATTTTAGGGACGTATTTGAGAGTGTTTTATAAAGTCAGGGACGAATTTGGTAGTCAGCTCAATGTGTAGAACTAGTGTGGATCATCAAACAGTATTAGGTTAGTTACATAGATGCCAAATCTCTAAAGCTATGTGATAGTTCCCTACTTCCCTTATCCTTTTTGTTATGTTAGTTAGAGGTATGTTGTAACCGTTAGTAAACTACCTTGATAGGATTAGTAGGAAGGCTGTATAAGTTTTAGCTTGATGCTTTGTGTGTGAGCATAACAATTGTGAGTATTTCTGTGATCAAATCTGTGAGAGCAAGTGAGTAGATAGCATAGGTTCTACCAAGGCTGAGAAAATCTTGTAACTCTACCTCTAATTGATCAAAAATAGAAAGCTAAATCAGTGAAGATGTAGGAGTTCAACTACTCTGAAACTTGATAATCCGTGTGTTCCTCCTCCTTCTATTTTCCTTCCTTATTCTTGCTGCAATCAGTCATCTAGATTGGTTTCTATTTCATGACAATATGGTATGTGGATATCAATTAATATATGATAATCTACTCATGGACAAGGTTTTTAAATCACGCTTTCATTGTGATATTTGATATTGCGGATAACCGTGGTTCAATATAGCTGCCGCTTCAATTATACTGGCTTATATTCAGAGACATTAAAAACCTTGATGTTAGTGTCCAAATTGTTGTCAATCTGGTTCGTTGAATCAACTACAAAGCTTGCAAAGCCGATTCTTAAGTTTTCCTTCATTTGGGGTGGATTCCTTCTGGCCTCCACCATCTCTAGTTTGCCTAGTTTTTCTCATTAGTATGAGATTATTAATTTCTAGTGTTAAAACTTACTTTTCTTGCTGTTTTTCTTTTCTAAATTCAGGTATGTAAATATGACTCAGGATCTGCAGCGCGTGAATATGTTGGAACTATCAGAAAATGAGAAACTTGCCTTCTTCATAAATTTGTATAATGCCATGGTCATCCATATTGTCATTAGTGTAGGGTGTCCGGAAGGTGTAATTGATAGGAGATCATTCTTCAATGATTTCCCGTATTTGATTGGAGGATATCCTTATTCTCTTGCCATTATTGAAAATGGTATTCTCAGATGCAATCAGAGGTCACCATATTCCTTAATGAAGCCCTTAAGCACCGGAGACAGGCGGTTAGAGGTAAATTGTTTTAATCAATTTCTAGTTCTGTTTTTGTATAAACAACAACAACATCAATGAGACAATTAGCATAGTAATCTTCAACTGAGATAGATTAAAAAGGACACTGATCTCAGGGTTATGCATTCTGTTAAAAACAAATGATTTTTTTTTTCTTTCATAAAAGGTTTTTAGACTAAATTTCTTGTGTTAGCAGTGACACTATATCGTTTTTACAGTATGAATTGATTAAAGTTAAAAGTGAGTTGAATGTAACAATTTATGTTTAAATACATTCACGTAAAAATGATTTGAAAAATATATTTGAAATTGCTTTCTCTTTATAAAAGCTATCATTAATAGCTTATAGCTAAAAACCATTTTTGAAACATATCAAATAATACTATTTCTTACAAACTGCAGGTTGCTCTTGTGAAGTTGAATCCATTATTTCACTTTGGACTTTGCAATGGTACAAAATCTAGCCCAAACGTGAGGTTCTTCTCACCCAATAGAGTTGTAGATGAATTAAGAGGTGCTGCAAGAGAGTTCTTTGAGAATGATGGAATTGAAGTGGACCTAGAGAAGAGGACTGTTCATCTCAAACGGGTTTTCAAGTGGTAAGCAATTCTAACTTTATAGTACCGGCACTTCTGATCGGAGGTGTGATCCAATGTCCGACACGTGTCGGTATCTTACCCTGATACGACACAACACCGACACATTGATTACATTTAAGTAATAATTTTTCTCAAATTATTGGCGATGTCGATTTGTCGGTGTTGTATCCGGTGTTCGTGTTAATATCTGTGTTTCATATTCTAGCTGCCTTGGTTTCTGACTGAATTCAATTTCTTGATCCTTTCTTATGAAATATATTTTTGCAGGTTCAGTGGGGATTTTGGACAAGAGAAAGGCATACTTAAGTGGATACTTAATTACTTAAATCCAAATAAAGCAGGTCTTGTGACACATCTCTTAAGTGATAATGGACCTGTTAGTATATCTTACCAGAATTTTGATTGGTCATTAAATTCTTGAGTAGTGGTTAACCAATTTGATTCTGCCATCTTATTCCAACCGAAGAATAGAATTTGAGGGATGTGATATCAGAACAAATAATTCATAACACGTTATCAGGTATTGCACACCACTTGTGCAGAGCAGTGTTGTAAAGAAATTTTAGATGGTAAAGTTTAAATTATTATTACAGGATTATTTTATTTTTAAAAAAAGAAGTTTGAGTATGGAAAAATATAAAGTATTGTTGGGGAATTAATAAGAGAAAATCTTCATACAAGCAGAAGTAGAGACAGATTCAGAAATTTTGATTTATCTCTATATTTCTTCATATTGTATATCTAATAAATTTAAAAACACCTCAACATCTATAAATTTTAATTTCTCTATTTTGATGTTTCTACTCCCTCCTTTCCAAAATAATTAAATCATTAAATTATTTAAAATATATTAAGAAAAATGTATAAATAAAAAATAAAGAATACTACTTTTCTTAATATATTTTTCTTAGGTACTGGTGCATTATCTATGTCATAAATATTTAGTAAAAGATAGACAAAATACTTTTTGCGTCTCTTAATTTAATTTTAGGTAATAACTCAGTCTTTTTTTTTTTTATCAATTTGATTATTTATTTAATTTTAAGTAATGATTTGATTATTTATATCTTAAAATGTCAACGATGTTATTATTTTTTATAGAAATTCAGAAAATTTATTGTCATCTTCAAACAAAATCCAAAAAATTTAATATCAATTTCAAAAAAATTTATATATTCATCAAATTCATAACTATAATTTTTAAATAAATTCATATTTTTATCCCTAACGACAATATCATCAAATAAATAACTCATACTTTAAGATTTTGATGCCTAAATTACTAAATTAATATCAAACTAAAATAGTCAATTATTTTGAAATAATTTTCTTATTTTTTACAAATAAATCAATTATTTTATGATAAAGAGAATATATAAGTAATTATTTTGAGGATTACTATAGGGATCTATGAATGGGATGGAATAAGCGATGAAATAATTATTCAACAATTAATCGCTCGTATTGTTGGACTTTTGATTCTTTGAAAAATTCATTGTAGAAAAGCTGGAGTGTTGTAAACTTGTAATTGTCATATGTAAAATCAAAATTAACTTCAAAATTAAATACATTATAGGATACTTATATGTTCTTTAGTTTCTACAGATATTTTCAGAAAGTCTTAATTAAACACACAACTAGCTATATAATTTGCAAACAAACAACTCATGCTTCGAGACACTATCTATGCATTCCAAAATCATACTGACAAAAACATTGGAGGAAGGCAATATAATTTTTCTTGTAAATATTCACTAAATTCGAAAATCTTCTTTACTTTATATTGAACAATATTTCGTCACTCTAAATTTTGTAGTAAAAATTAATATTTTTCTTTCAAAATAATTTTACAAGAGAGATAAACAAAAAGGGATGAAAAAAGCAAACACGGGCAAAGAAGGCCCATAGTGGCCCAATAGTTATTATTAATTTAATTTAATTTAATTTAATTGAGAATTGAATTGAGTAGTAGTAGTGACTGAAAATTCAAGAAAATTGAATCACCATTGGTAAGAAAGAACCGAAAACATAAGAAAAAGAAGAGATGAGCGAGGGAGGTGCAAAACGACAAAGTGGAAGACCATTACCTCCGCCTCCTAGAGGTCCCCCTCCTCCTTCCTCTCGCCCTCGCCTGGAACCCGTCGATCGCGAAAAGGTATCCTAACCTAACCTAACTTATTTTCTTCCATTCTCTCTTTCAACTTGACTATATTATTTTCTTGTAATTCCAGACTTGCCCCTTACTTCTCCGTGTTTTCACTAAGGTACCTCACCACTACACTAACCTCTTTTTTCCTCTTTCTGATAACCGTTTTTTGTTCAGTAATAATGTTCTAGAATCTTCTTATTTGATTTTTCAGATTGGAAGTCATCATACAATGGATGATTTTTCAGTTAGAGGGAAAGAGCCTAAGGATGAAGTTCAGATTTATACATGGAAAGACGCTACTCTCAGAGAGTTAACCGATCTTGTATTTCACTCTCTAACCCTATCTTTTTCACACTCTTTTTTTTTTTTTCTGTTATAATGTTTTACTCGAATTAGGTGCAATATTTTTATTTAGTTATTTAGAGCATATTTCAGATTATTTCATAGCATAATAGTCATTTTCTTTAAGTTTTTTTTTCCAAAGTATCTTGTTAGTAAGTGTTTAGTGTCGGTGCTACGTAAGTTGTAAGTGTCTGAGTGAGCTTTAAAATAATAGCTTATGATGTGTACATAAGTTGTTTTTAACTTACTTGAAAGATTAGGAAAATAGCTTGTAGTTTCTGTAGAAACAGTATAAACTTGTTTCATGTTTGATTATAAAATAGATTATGTATTAGCACTTATATATGATAAGCGTTTATTCAATAAATGCTTAATTAATCTGTTTACCCAAACACACTTTGGTTGTTTATGTTGGCTGGATCCGATTTATTTTATTTAGCTATTATTAGTGAGCCATGCTTTTGGCAATGTCCTGGCATAAGTTGAAACCAATTTGTTTGTCCATTTTAATGCTCTTCAATTGATGATCATAAAATTTTTATATTGTTTCTTTATAGTGAAAATAAGATTAAGTTTTTCAAATTAGTGGTCAGAATATGAAATTCTCCGTTATCTGTAAATTTTTTGATACAGTGATAATGTTTTTCAAATTTTCATTTTAGCTTATATGCTTGGTTTTAATGTATATTTTGTATAGGTCAAAGAAGTGGCTCCAGCTGCAAGAAGAAGAAATGCCAAGCTCTCTTTTGCTTTTGTGTTTCCTGATAAAAATGGCCGTTTCAAAGTTCAAGAGGTAAATCTCCTCCCTATGTGGCTCTTGCTTATTACTCTTCTTACTGCCATGTTTTTTCTTTGTGTGTGTATATATTGTTATTATTTTATCCATAATTTAAAACACAATGTGTCGTGTTTTGGTTTTATAAGTGAGTTGTTTCAATCATGATTTTGTGTGTACTAATGCTGGGTTGAATTGTGAAGTAACTACTACATCTTGCATATGTGAGTGTTATTATGGAGTGCGGAGAAAATTATTATATCGTGGTTGCAACAAAATTCTTGTGGTCTCTGCAACCTCATGACTGCATTAGCAGCTTTTATCCATTATTTTCTGCATATCAATTGCAACATAATTGCAATTTGCAAGTGCAATTTAAAATCCTTTGACATGTATAATTGTTGGGCCTTCCCATATATAATATTTATTGTGGGATTCTACACTTCACTAGTCCTTTTCCAGTGGAACTGAACAGTGAATATCTACACATTTTTTAAGATTCTTATATTGTGTTGTTTGTTTTCATTTCATGAATTTGATTTATTAAGCTAATAATCACACAAACCCTCCTTATTTTGTTGTTTAACAAGCTAACGTCTATAAGTTGATTTTCCTCATTTGGCACAAGTTTGAAAACATCATTTTTTCTAGTTTGTGGTCGTTTTGGTTCTGCTTGTACACCTTTAGCATCTTATTGATGAACCTAAAGTGTGGGATTCACTTTAGAGGAGAAAAAAGGAGGGTTATTGCTAATAATCAGAAAATTGTAGTTTTGACTCTGAACATCTGCATGAACAAATATTACTGTTTTCTTCCCCACTCCACACCTCAAAGCATTGAAGCCCTCTGTCTCCTCAATCGAGCCCTTTAGTTACTGTGGATATAGTGATTTGAAGTCAAAGCTATATACTGTAAAAAGTCTTATAATGTTAAGCGATCTCCATATTTTCCAAAAAAGACAATGAAGTTATTACCTCTAATAGTACCTCTTATAATGGACTGGTGTAAGTTGCAATCATGAATAATATCTTTCTTGTTGAATCAAACTAATATCTTGTCTTTCCTACTTGATTGCACTATGAAGGTGGGTAAGACATTATCTTATGGAAATGGAAGATTAGATGATGGCAAGGCTTTAGCTGATCTTGGTTTTGAGGTAAAGAATTATTCTTCTTGCATTTATTTATGCTTGCATTTCACAAAATTCTTTCACTGACTTGTTTTTTATTACGCAGATTGGTGATTACTTGGATGTGGCTATTATATAGGTTATGTCTATGTAACTCTCGTGTTTTTGGGCTGTGCTCATGTGTGAAGGTCTTCAACACTAGATCTATTTTGGAGTTAAAGACTGTAGAATGTTTAGTGGTTAATTAAAATGGACCAGTTTCTTTGATTGCAAAAATGATAGATTGATGATTGTAAACACCAAGACCCATCTATATACTGGTTAAGGAGCAGAAAAGTAATGAAAAGAGAAGGGGTTACATCTATATTATTATTATTAGTAGTAGTATTATTATTATTATGGTCTCTTCCCTGTACTTTTGTTCTCGTAAAGACTAAAGCATAATATAAGATGGACAAATTTTAGATGCATGGAAAAGAAATTTAATGATAGGGAATCAATCTAATAAGCAGGTATTTGGTGTTTGATTTTTAGTATATTTAGATTGAATAATGCTAAAATGTACGAATAAATATTTAAAAGAAACACGAATTAAAAAATCCTTCAGATACAACTTTTTCACTTAGTTTCGGAATTCGATCTAAAACGTGTTGGGTTCCTTCCCCTGATTACAGCAAAAGCAAACCAGTTTCATCTTCTACATCCATGACCACATCGTGTTGGGTTCCTTCCCCTGATTCCAGCAAAAGCAAACCAGTTTCATCTTCTACATCCATAACCACATCGCCACTCCACAATTGCAATTTTACCTAGTCTTGTAAAGAGATCTACCATGGACTTAACACTCAAAGAATTAACTTAGAGAATCAAGAATAATTTAGAGAGAAATTTTCAACTACTTTTTCAACTATTTAATGTTTTAATTTTGCTACCCACACCCCCTTTATTTTGTCATCCACACTCCATAAATTTTTCATAAAATTGATATATTCAAAATGTCCCTTCCTTATTTGCTTCATTCTTCAAACTCTAATTTTTATCTTTCTCTCTTCATCACCATCACTCACCTCATACTCATTCATAAATTACACTTCATAAGTCTCATATTCATATTGCAGTTAAAGTCGCCAACAATGTATCTGCATTTGAGTTCGTATTTTTTTCTTTCAAAATATGAGAATTTTACGTGATCTGAGTTCACGTACGTTGTAAATAATACATTCTACACAAGCTTAAACCACATATCTTTACGTGATTTGTTTTCACGTACGTGATGAAATTTAAAAAATTACAAATAGTATGTAAATATAGTTCACGTACATCTACATGAATTGAGTTCACGTATGCAATGAAGTTTAAGTATTTATAGGCACTACACAAATACAGTTCACGTACACCTACGTTAATTGAGTTCACGTAAATGTACGCTAATTTAGTTTACATAGGTGAATTGAAAAAACACACGTAAATGTAATCTCAATTCAGAGGCAATGATCAGAAACAATACCTATATTATATGAGTTCATGTAGTTTGCGTGAATCCAATGAATTCAGTTTACGTACGATACGTTAATTGAAATCACATAAACAATAAAAATAGGAATAAAAATAGGGTTTAAAGAATGGGGCAAATAAAGAATAGATATTTTGAGCATTTTAATTTTATGAAAAGTTTATAGAGTGTAAGTAGTTAAAGTTTTCATTTTCGTTTAGCATCATTTGAATGCCATTAACATTCCTACCTTTCTAAAAGACGTCCTTGAGTAATTGTTGGGTGGTAGATCGAAGAACTATTACTCCTGGAAAAGTTTTTATATTGGTTTGACATCTTTTTTTAATTTTGATATATTATCTGAGAAAAAGTTCCATAAGTTTGCACCGTTAGCGAGCAATTCAAACACATTTGTGCTTTTTTTGCGACTTTGCTTCGCAATATCTAGAAGTGCTTATTTAGATTTTATTTGATTTGTAAAAACATATTTTTATATTTTAAGAAATTTGTGCTAATAAAGACACAAGTAACTTTTTAAGTAAATAATTATTTGCATTTTTATAATCTCAATTTCAGAGGCAATGATCAGAAACAATACCTATATGATATGAGTTCATGTAGGTTGCGTGAATTTAGTTTACGTATGATACGTTAATTGAAATCACATAAACAATAAAAATAGGATTTAAAGAATGAGGCAAATAAAAAATAGACATTTTGAGCATTTCAATTTTATGAAAAGTTTATAGAGTGTAGGTAGTTAAATTTTTCATTTTCGTTTAGCATCATTTGAATGTCATTAACATGATTTCCTACCTTTCTAAAAGACATCCTTGAGTAATTGTTGGGTGGTAGATCGAAGAACTATTACTCGTGGGAAAGTTTTTATATTGGTTTGACATCTTTTTTTAATTTTGATATATTATCTGAGAAAAAGCTCCATAAATTTGCACCATTAGCGAGCAATTCACACACGTTTGTCTGTCCTTAGAACATTTCAAAGAGATTTATGTTAATATAAAAAATATGGCGATCTCAAGGAACAAACAGAGATATCTCCTTTAACCAACAATCCTTCCACACCCTAAAATCCTCCCCTCTACCAATACTCCAACAAAAATCAACCCTTAGCATAGCTTTGGTGATTCATATGCTCTTCCACACATAACTGGGATTGCTTCTAATTGCGACATCCAACAACTCACAATTTTTAAAGTATTTGGCTTTGAACTTGCGAGAAACAAGAGATAATGGTTGTGTTATCATCCTACATCCTTGTTTTGCGTGTAAATAAAAATTAAAGGCATAGAAGTTATGAAATCCCATTCCACCACGAGACTTGTTGATTGACATATTGTCGCAAGACAACCAATTTATTCTTCTCCTATTATGACCACCAAAAATAATTCACGAGTCTTTGAACCTCATTCCCTAAAGACTCAAGAATAAGAAAAATATTCATATAGTATGTAGGAATATATTGCAATATCGAATTCATCATCACTTCTTTACTTGCTTTTGATAAAGATCTACATGTCAAAGAGTTTATTTTTTTGCCCCAAACCTTATCCTTAATAAACTTGAAACAAGACTTCTTGCTTCCACCAATCATAGAGGGCAAACCCAAGTTTTTGCGGCTTTGCTTTGCAATATCTAGAATTGCTCATTTAGATTTTGTTTGATTTCTAAAAACATATTTTTATATTTTAAGAAATTTGTGCTAATAAAGACAAAAGTAACTTTTTAAGTAAATAATTATTTGCATTTTTATGAACAATGAAAATTTGAAAAAAAAAAATCTAATTAACAAGTTGAATTTTTTTATTAACAATTTGTTTTTTTTTTACAATTTAAAAATTTGTTTTCTATCTTTCCATTTTCAACAGTATTAAACTCAAATCTGTTTATTACTTTGTTTCTAAAAAAATGATTATTTTTACACAAATAAAACTTCATTTCATCAAATATAAGTTTTTTAATACACGTAAGGATATCATGATAGCACTTAGGACTAGGTTTATATGTTGCTACCTTTGTTAAGGTGTGAACGACCACATTTTCTTCTCTTTTAAAGAACTCAACATGAAAGTTTTCAAAATAAAGTGCAAATAAAACTCTAAAATAGCACCAAATTCATAGAGAACAATTGAGGAAGAATGAAAACTATCAACCACATATTTTGAATCTATCTAGAAAATAACCTTCTTAACATGTAGCTCCATCATTCATAAACAAGTTTGATGTAGAACAAAAGCTTCCCCTTCATGAATAAACAATTGGGTAAGGAACAAAGAGTTTTTGCAACTATGAAAGCTCGATTCTCATCCCTTAAACATAAACCAATGCCAACAACATTATGATCTATGAGAAAAGAGGCATCAATATTGCACTTAAGAAAATCATAAGGCAGTTTAGACCATCGATCTCTACTAGAAGCCAAAGTGTTACAATTACCTTCATCATTTTCTCCACGAACTTTGTTCCATTCTTCTAGAGTAGGAGTACTATGAGCTATAATGGCATATGAGTTATCTTGAGCATGATCCAAAATCTTCTAGTTTTGCTCATACCAAATAGACCACAACAACATGACGAAAGTATGTCTTACATTTCTCGATAGATGTTGTATAGATGAGAAGGCAAACAACAGAAAATCAATAACTCCAGTCTCAAAATTTAGACCATCTCCCACATTTCAATATCTTGCCACACAGTCACACTATGAGGACATTCCAAAAAAGTATGTCATTTTTTTGACTCAATCAGACACCAAACACAATGATAAGGGCATGCAACTCCCTTGCATTGTTGTTCGTTCAAGTTGGGAGTACATTGTGATACACCCTCCAAAGAAAACATCTAACTTTAGGAGGAAGTTTAAGCTTCCACATTTCTATCAAATGCTCTTTCACCTAAAGATTAAGCATATCAATGAATAATTTATGCAAAAAGTATAAGTTAACCTTACTGTTAGATTGCCATCTTTTTCTGGTCCCTAAACAATACGGTCTTCAAGGACCGAGGAAAAGAGAGAAGGTTGAGTACTTCAGTAGTAATCGACAGATTAAAAGTTTGATAGATCTTTGACACATCTTATCATTTCATACCTATCACATATAGTTCAAAGAGATTTATGTTAATATAAAAAATATGGCTATCTCAAGGAACAAATAGAGATACCTCCTTTAACCAACAATCCTTCCACACCCTAAAATCCTCCCCTCTACCAATACTCCAACAAAAACCAACCCTTAGAATAGCTTTGGTGATTCATATGCTCTTCCACATATAACTGGGATTGCTTCTAATTGTGGCATCCAAGAACTCACAATTTTTAAAGTATTTGGCTTTGAACATGCGAGAAACAAGAGATAATGGTTGTGTTATCATCCTGCATCCTTGTTTTGCGTGTAAATAAAAATTAAAGGCATAGAAGTTATGAAATCCCATTCCACCACGAGACTTGTTGATTGACATATTGTCGCAAGACAACCAATTTATTCTTCTCCTATTATGACCACCAAAAATAATTCATGAGTCTCTTAATCTCATTCCCTAAAGACTTAAGAATAAGACTAATACTCATATAGTATGTAGGAATATATTGCAATATCGAATTGCTCATCACTTATTTACTTGCTTTTGATAAAGATCTACATGTCAAAGAGTTTATTTTTTTTCCCAAACCTTATCCTTAATAAACTTGAAACAAGACTTCTTGCTTCCACCAATCATAGAGGGAAAACCCAAGTATTTTTCTGTCCTTAGAACATTTCTCACATCAAGAAGCGAGCTAATAGCCAATTTTTGTCTCTCATCAACATTTATGACGAAAAACACTTCATACTTCTGGTAATTTATAGATTTCCCAGAGGTAGCTTCATAGACACCTAAGATATTGTTCAAATTTATAGCTTCTTCATCCACAACCCTAAAATAGAGAAATGAATCATTTGCAAAATGTAAATGATATATTACCAGGGAACCTCTACAAATGCTAACATCCTCTTGCAACAACCTAAGAAATTAGGATAGTTAAACCTGTTGGAACCAAGTTGGTTCTAAGTACTTAGGATTTTGATGTTTATAAAAGCACTCCATGTAATCTTATTTTGAACCTTGAATTATTACATTAAATGCCACCAGAAAATGAAGTTTCCAGAGGCAGAAGATGAAGACATCAGAAAATACATCCAGAAGGTACTAGAGGATGCATCCTGGAATTACTAGAGGATATCTTTGTTGACTCAGATAAGAAGGAAGCAAAGTCAGAAGGAAACCTGGACCAGACCAGAAGGAAACCTGGACCAGACCAGAAGGAATCCTGCTAGAGGGAGACTTGATCCAGACCAGTAGGAGTCATAAGTCAGACTTAATCCAGAAGTTATTCTGACCAGAAGATGGCCTGGCAGTGAAATAATAAATAGCCCAGACTTGATCCAGACTTAATCAGAGGATAAGTTAATGGGTCCAGAACAAGAGAATCAATCCAGATTTGACCCAGACTAGAAGATAGCATGATTCAGGGTATGAAACTAAGTCCAGACCAGAAGAAATGATCTCTAGAATTGATCCAGAACTGATCCAAAACACAAGGTAAAATGTCCAGACTGAAATATTATTTGTCCAGATTTAATTTCAGTTTAATCCAGACCAAGTCCAGAATTAGTCCAGATCAGAGGGAAGATATTCAGATCAATGGTCCAGATTTAAGTATATGGCCTAGTGTTGGCTGAGATCAGAAGATCAGACCATGGCCCAGTGTTGGCCGAAATGAGAAGGTCACAATGTGTGGTCCAGCAGTGGCTGAGATCAAAGGATCACAGCAGATCAGTTTGCTAGACCAGGATGGCCGAGATCAGAAGATCAAAAGATTAGAAAGTATGGTCCAGGGTTGGCCAAAATCAGAGGATCATAGCAGATCACTTAGTATGGTCCAGATGTGGACTAGCGCAGAAGATCAAACGGTCCAGATTTAATCATGAGGATTAACGGTGGAGATTTAATTTAATTTGATCAAAGTATTAAAAGGATTTGTTACAAAAATAAAGTGAAGTCGTATGGGAGTCCAGAAGCTGTTGGCGGGAAGGAACTAAAGACATGATTGGCCAGTTATTTTTGAAAGCAAATCTGAAGCTTAAAAAGATATGATTTTTGTTTATATGAAATCCGATTGGTCAGAGTATTTTTGCAAGAGAATCCAGCAAGATACAGCTCGAAATTAAGCTTGGAAGAGACCCTAATTCACATCTATAAAAGGAGGCTCAAAGCAGAATACTTAGTATCGAAAATCACAAAAGAGTCATACACTTCCAAAAGCAAACACTCGAGTTTTCAGTGAAGTTAATTGTGAGTTCCAGCTTTCCAGAAGCAAGCACTCGTGTTAATTTCTTTCCCTTGTGTTAGATCTAAGTTGTTGAAGTAGAGTCTACAATCTGAGGGAGTCAAAAGGGGTAGTAGATTACTTGGCAATTAGATTCAAGGCGTTGTAATTCCTTCTACAATCTGGGGTTGTCAGATTGGTAGGAGAAGACTTGACTTAAGAAGTCAAGGTGCTGCATTCCTCAAAAGTCTAGGATTGTTAGACTGTTTGAGAAGACTGACTTGGAGGGTCAGTGGTATTGTTGTAATTCAAGGTTTGAATTAGTGAAATCCTTCAAGGTGAAGGGACTGGACGTAGCCTCGTTAACGGTGAACCAATATAAAATTCTGTGTTTTTATTTTACTTTATATCCGCTGCTAACTCTGTTTTATTCATACATCAAGTTTTGTTATAAAACTGCAAAAACAGAAAAAGTATTCAAGTTAGTCAAACACAATTCAACCCCCCCTTCTCGTGTTTGCACCTTCAAAACCTTTTGAGCAAACAATGAAGATATGAGCGAAAATTAAACTGATTCAACATGTTGCATCACCTAACCAATCTAAGTAGCATCACAACTCGTTTTCACCATCACCACATTCAAGTAACCCCAATCAATCCTATCACAAGTCTTGCTCATATTAATGTTAAGAGATACATCCCCCAATCTAGCCCTTGTCTTCCTCTTAATGTAGTGAATTACTTCGGTAGCCATAATTGCATTATCCAAAATAGACCGACATGTGACAAAAGCATATTGCTCATCTGAGATACACTTATGAAGGACAAGTCTTGACCTATTTGCCAAACACTTTTGATAGTAACTTGTAGATAATATTACATAATGATATGGGGTGCCAACCTTGCATTGTTTTCATATCATCCAGCTTAGGGCTGAGAGTAAAATGTGTTTCATTAACAATTGGAGAAAACACACCATTATGAAGCTAAGAAACATGCCTGAAAAATCTTATCACCATAATGATCATAGAATCTTTTAAAAAATGCAGGATTAAAACCATTTGGGCATGGTACCTTATTAGAGTCCATCTACGACAAAGCCACAAAAGATTCCTCATTTTCAAAAGCAGAAAGTAAGTGTCCATTCTGCCTTACCACAATACAAGCTATTATTGCCTTAAGAACTTGTCCATACATTTCATGTCTAGCCTAAAAAAGGTCACCAAAGTAATGCTTTGCTATTTTCTTTACCTCCATTGGATCCTTAGTTACAACTCCGCTTGTCGCACTCATCTTAGTCATTTTATTCTTATTTCTGCTTGAGCTAGCCATTGCATGAAAAAATTGTGTTGAAGTATCCATCTTTCAACCTAGAAGATTTGCCTCGTTGCTTCCAAAACATTTCATCCTACATGATTAATCTCACCATCCTCTCCTTTAGATTATTGTAAGCACTCATACCTTCAATGACGTGGTGATGCCTCAAAAGTTCAAGTTTTCTTCTACATACCTCAATCATTTTGCTAAATTTGATCTTTAGGTTACGTCCCTATATAGTGAAATCCTTCACACAAGATTCTAAGCATTGAAGGACATCTTTGAGGTTACCCTTATTCCAACCCCCACCAACGAATTTATTTAGCTCGTTCTCTTGGAGCCAATTGTTCTCAAAACCGAATATCTAATTTGAAACCTCCATAATGATTACAATGCGAGTAAGCAAAATTGGAGAGAGAATAACTAGACGTCATATTAATCAAATTTTGGAGTCTCATATTAGGAAACATATCAATTTAGGATTTGGTAGCAATGACTATATCTAGACGCTCCCCCATCACCAAACTAGTACCTTTGTTGCGAGACCAAGTGTATGGATAACCTTCTAAGTAAATATCAACAAGACCAAATGATTGAACAACTTCTTGAAAACTCCTTATTATCCCAATAGGGTGGTCACATCTTCCCCATTAGTCATCAGTACTCAAAATGTCATTGAAATCATCTATAACACATCATGGTAGAGTCGACATGCTAGCCAAACGCCTTTAAAATATCCAAGAATATCTATGTTGAACTCTATCTAGGATACCATAAAACCCATTCAACCTCCATTTTCCATTCTTACCCTTATCAACCTCCATCAAAATATGTTTTTGAGAGAAATTTAAAAATTGAAGTAGAGATGGCTGCCCTCCATAATACCGCTACTCCTCCTCCACGACATTCTCTATCAATTACAAAACAAAAATCAAACTCCAAAGTTCTTCTAACCTCATCTATCTTAACGACATTAACTAACATCTCAAGCAAAAAAATAAGCTCATGTTTGGTGACTCTGGACAAGGGTCTTCAAACTAAGAACTCACAAACATTACCTATCCCCTAAAAATTCCAACTAAGAATTGTCATTGTTTGTGGCATGTTTCATATGAAGTAGGTAGAATATCACTAAAAGGGTGGTTGAATAGAGATATTTGTTATTTTAAATTTTCTTGTGTTTTAACGCTTTATCTTTTTCGAGAGGATGAAAATCAGAGGTTCGAAATTTAAAACTTTGAGTATGCCACTCACAACTTTATACTGGTTCACCCAATGAAGGCTACATCCAGTCCTCTCACACTTGTGAAATTTCACTAAAAACGATCAACCTCTCACAGAGGTCAGTTACAATTTGTGTGTTCTAGAGCCTCACCAAGCTTACATCTCTTCTCACATATTTCAACTATTCCCTAAGTGTAACTCACTTGGAAATTACAAGATGATACAATGAAGTTTAAGATATTTCTCTTTACTAACACTTTCTAAAAAAAATATTTCAGAGATCTAATGTAAGATTATAGAAAGTATAAAGAGAGGATGGGAATGCTCTTAATAGCTTTAGACTTTCTCTTTTGTAAGCTTTGTAGTTGTGTGTTGAATGAAGAAGAGCACCATTCTTTTATAAAGTTGTAAGATAGTCTATCCATGTGTTAAGATGCTTCATGACCGTTGGGGATTTAATCAAAAGTCCAAGGCCAGTAATCTTAATTACAGAAATGCCATCCAACTATTTTTTGTCTTGTTTGAGCGCAGGAGGATGGGAATTCAGTCCATCCTCGTATAGGAGGTTCAAACCTCCTTGATGTTTAGGCCTTAGCTGTCCTTTTTCTTTTTCATTCTTCAAGACATGTCAGATTCTATTTTGGTCTTGTTTAGTACAACTTTTATGCCCGTTGATAAGATAGAACCATTTTCATCATATGAGGATGAAGAGATCTGGAGGTCTATCCTCTTACAGTTCATCCTTCTTTGTTTATCCTCTGCCTTTATCCTCTTCAGTTAACTTTCTTTTTCTTTCAAACTTTAACATTGATTTAACTTCTCTTTTGATAAGAAATCATTATTATAGTGATTTTGAAGATTTCTCATATTTGTTGGTTCATCCTCTAGTCTATCCTCCAGTTTGAAAAACTTGTTCGATTGACTCATATTTTATTTCTTTTGAAGAGCAACCTGTTTTCTAGTATTAATTCACTCTAGAGCACATATTAGTCATTAACAGGAATCATAATCAATAATTTTGTTATCATTTAAATAATTTGAAAGAGATTTTGTCTCAACAATGTCCCCCTTTTTTATGATGACAAAATTCTTTAGATTATGATAAAAATATGTAATTACGTACTTAAGCCCCCCCTTAATTATACAAGTATTGATTTTAAAAAATTTCCCTTCAAGCATTCTTGTAGAAATGTTTTTGAGATATGCAATTTTTAGAATGAGCTAACTTTCATTAAACTGAACAATAAACAAATGGCATATTTCAAAAAGACATTTTTAAAATTAACATACAAGGGGCAATAGATAAACAGAGAAACAAGCAATATTTTTTAGGACAAACTGAAGGTGCAAATACGAGAAGGGGGGTTGAATTGTGTTTGACTAACTTGAATACTTTTTCTGTTTTTGCAGTTTTATAACAAAACCTGATGTATGAATCAAACAGAGTTAGCAGCGAATATAAAGTAAAAATAAAAACACAGAATTTTATACTGGTTCACCGTTAACGAGACTACGTCCAGTCCCTTCACTTTGAATAAGTTCACTAATTCAAAACCTTGAATTACAACAATACCATTGACCCTCCAAGTTAGTCTTCTCAAACAGTCTAATAATCCTAGACTTTTGAGGAATACAACACCTTGACTTCTCAAGTCAAGTCTTCTCCTACCAATCTAACCACGCCTTGAATCTAATTGCCAAGTAATCTGCTAATTGCCTTGAATCTAATTGCCTTGAATCTAATTGTCAAGTCTTCTCAAGTTAGATTGTAGAAGGAATTACAACGCCTTGAATCTAATTGCCAAGTAATCTGCTACCCCTTCTGACTCCCTCAGATTGTAGACTCTACTTCAACAACTTAGATCTAACACAAGGGAAAGAAAAACACGAGTGCTTGCTTCTGGAAAGCTGAAACTCACAATTAACCTCACTGAAAACTCGAGTGTTTGCTTCTGGAAGTGTATGACTCTTTTGTGATTTTCGATGCTGAGTCTTCAGTCTTGAGCCTCATTTTATAGATGTGAATTAGGGTCTCTTCCAAGCTTAAATTCGAGCTGTATCTTGCCAGATACTCTTGCAAAAATACTTTGTCCAATCGGGTTTCTCTTAAATAAAAAACATATCTTTTTAGCTCCAGATTTGCTTTCAAAAATAACTCTGGCCAATCCTGTCTTTAATTAATTCTGGATCAAATCTTTCTTCCCGCCAATAGCTTCTGAAATTCCCACAAGACTTCAATTTATTTTTGAATCAAATCCTTTTAATACTTTGATCAAATTTAATTAAATCTTCACCGATTATCATCATGATTAAATCTGGACCGTTTGATCTTCTGCTCTCATCCACATCTGGACCATACTAACTGATCTACTGCAATCCTCTAATCTCGGCCAACACTGGACCACACTTTATGATCTTCTGATCTCGACCACTCAAGACTTGCAATCTGATCTGCTGTGATCCTCTGATCTCGGCCAATACTAGACCACACGTTCTGATCTTCTGATCTCGGCCAACACTGGGCCATATGCTTATATCTGGACCATTGATTTGAACACCTTCCCTCTGATCTGGTCAAATTCTGGACTGGGCTTGGATTGAACTGAAATTAACTCTGGACAAAGGATATTTAATTCTGGACATTTACCTCTTGATCTGGATTAGGTCTGGATTAAATCTGGACATCATTTCTTCTGGTCTGGACTTAGTTTCATACTCTAAACCAAGCTATCTTCTGGTCTGGGCCAAATCTGGACCAAGTCACTTGTTCTGGACCAATTATCTAAAGCTCTGGTTAAGTCTGGACTGTTTATCATTTCACTGCCAAGCTATCTTCTGGTCAGAACAAATTCTGGACCAAGTCTGATTTATGATTCCTTCTGGTCTAGATCAACTCTCCCTCTGGCATGCTTCCTACTGGTCTGGTCCAAGTCTCCTTCTGGACTCTGCTTCCTTATGATCAGGACCAGGAAAGATATCCTCTGATGGTATTTTGACATCCTGGAGTATCCTCTGGTACCTTCTGGATGCATTATCTGGTGACTTTTGGAGGTGTATCCTTTGGTGTGATTTTACCTTCTGTTTACTCATCTTTTGCCTCTGGTGACTTCAGCTTTTGCCTCTGATAACTTCATCTTCTGGTGGCATTTAATATAGTAATTCAAGGTACAAAATAAGATTACATGGAGTGCTTTTGTAAACATCAAAATCCTAAGTACTTAGAACCAACTTGGTTCCAACACAAACAACAAAAATCTTCATAATCTTGCTCCCCATGAGTTTGGGCAGCAACAAAAAGAGAAATCAAAGATACTGGAGGATGGTCATTTGAACGGAGATGAATCATCTGAAGAGGAGGATGTGGAAGGACGTGGAACATCAAATGGAGGAAGTTGGGCCTACAATACTGGAGGATGGTTTCCAGGTGCAATGGTAGGAACCAAATGCTTTGACCCATTCAAGGATGAGGCTGAACTGAGCCATCTGGTATTGAAAGTTTGTGAAACTTACAAACAGCTTCTTTTGATCTTTTCCAATTTTCTGTAACAACCTGATTTCCCTTTGACTTCGACGTTCTTCCATCCTCTTGCAAGAGCGATTGTCTTTGGGTACATCTTGACACTCGCACTTTTATTTTGCGAGCTGCCAACTTAGTCTGGAGACAAGTGCTCAATGGTCTTGGCCAAGAAAGAGTTAATAGAGCTAAACTGACCAGTAATCTCAGGAAGAGGTCGAGAGGAATCACCAATAGCAGGAGCAGTTAAAAAGGGAGCAGTTGTAGTAGGAGGAAGGATAGAAGGAGGACCAGCGTTCAAACTTGCTTGTGGCTGTTGTGATGGACTAGTTGGAGGATATGAGGGTATCATGAAAGTTTCTGCTAAGTTTAGAGAGGTTTCATCATGCTCAACTCCAGTAGGGATTCTTGGAGAGAATTTATGGTTGCTTAAAATTAGATCATAGTAAAGCTCTTCACCATCCTCCATAATTTGTGGAGGAACATCCTCAAGGGGATCTTTGGCAGTATAAACGTCTGTTGGAACCAAGTTGGTTCTAAGTACTTAGGATTTTGATGCTTACAAATGTACTCAATGTAAACTTATTTTGTACTTTGAATTATTAAGTTAAATGCCCCAGAAACTGAAGGAAACAGAAGAAGTGATCAAAGGATTCCAGAAAAATGAATTCTGGAATGACCAGAAGATACTCCAGGAATGTCAAAACATGACCAGAAGATATCTTTGATGGCCCAGATCAGAAGGAATAAAAATCAGAATGAAACATGGATCATACCATTGGAAAGCCTACCAGAAGGAGAGTTGTTCCAGACAAACAGGAATCAAATATCAATTTTATTCTAGAAGTTATTCTGACAAGAAGATGGCCTGGCAGTGAATAATTACACAGTCCAGACTTGTTCCAGACTTGACAAGAAGGTTTGTTTATGAGTCCAGAACAAGAGGATCAATCCAGATTTGGCCCAGACCATAAGATAGCATGATTCAGGGCATGGAACTAAGTCCAGACCAAAAGAAATGAGTTCCATAATCAATCCAGACCTGGTCCAAAATTAAAGGTAAAATGTCCAGACTGAAATATTTTTTGTTCAAGTTAATTTCAGTTTGTTCCAGACCAAAGTCCAGAATCTGTCCAGATCAGAGTAAAAACTTCCAGATCAATGGTTCAGAAATAATTATTTGGTCCAGTGATGGTCCAGATCAGAAAATCAGACCATGGCCCAGTGTTGGCCGAAATCAGAGGAACAGGATGTGCAAGTCCAGAAATGGCCGAGTCCAGAAGATTTTAGCATATCAGGCGCGCATCCAGGCTGGCCAAAATCAGAAGATCAGAGGGTCAGGAAGTGTGGTCCAGGGAAGGCCGAAATCAGAGGATCACAGCATAACAATCAGTATGGTCTAGATGTGGACTAGCGCATGAAGATCCAATGGTGCAGATTTGATCATGGGAATTAATGGTGAAGATCTCATGATATTATAAAAGATTTGTTATAAATTAAATTGGAGTAGCATGGAAGTCAGAAGCTGTGGCGGGAAGCAATGAAAGGATTTGATTGGCCAGTTATTTTGAAAGAAAATCTGAAGATATGTTTTTTATTTAAATAAAGCCCAATTGGTCAAGTTATTTTTGCAAGAGAATCCAGCAAGATTCAGCTCGAAATTAAGCTTAGAAAAGGCCCAAATCTGCATCTATAAAAGGAGGCACAAGGCAGAATACTGAAGAATCGAAAATCACAAAAGAGTCATACACTTCCAAAGCAACCACTCTCAAATTTTCATATAAGTCAATTGTGAGTTTCAGCTTTCAATAAGCAAGTACTCGGTTATTTTCTTTCCACTGTGGCAAATCTAAGTTGTTGAAGTAGAGTCTACAATCTGAGGGAGTCAGTAGAGGTAGCAGGTTACTTGGCAATTAGATAGGGTTGTATCTAAGTTGTTGAAGTAGAGTCTACAAACTGAGGGATTCAGAAAGGGTAGCAAGGTACTTAGCAATTAGATTCATAGTGTTGTGAATTCTTCTACAATCTGGGGTGTCAGATTGGCTGAAGAACATGAGTTGTTTTTCCTCAAAGAAGTCTAGGATTGTTAGACTATTTGAGAAGACTGATTTGGAGGGTCAGTAGCAAGGTTGTAATTCAAGGTTTGAATTAGTGAAATCCTTCAAGGCGAAGGGACTGGACGTAGCCTCGTTAACGGTGAACCAGTATAAAATCTGTGAGTTTTAATTTTATTTTTATCCGCTGCTAACTCTGTTTTAATTATACATCAAGTTTTGTTTTGAAAGTATTAAAACAGGAAAAGTATTCAAGTTAAGTCAAACACAATTCAACCCCCCTTCTCGTGTTTGCACCTTCAACGTCTTCATGATTATACGGAATGATTGATAGTGGTGGAGATTGTGTTGGACATGGATCATCAAACTCACAAGGAGGAGAGGGAGTTCGGTCAGTGTTAATAAAGGGTTCCTAATTGGTAGGAGTGGCGGTATCCTCTATAGGAGGTTGGATGGTTTCTTTTTGAGATGGTTGAGGAGTGTGAGAATTTTTTCTTTGTTTTTTCTTTTTCTTGGATGGTGGTGCAGATGATGGTTTAGATGGTACAGAAATGTTGGTGGTGGATTTGGTGGAGTGAGGCATATCAAGAAAATGAAGCTTCATCTGCTTCACATTTCTCATGGAGAATGTGCTATTGAAGTAGACTGAGGGCTCGTCCTCAAGAGGTAGTTTAAAAAATTTGTAAGGAGCGGAACGACCCTAAACAACAGCATTCAACGTGAAATTAAAAATGATGTACCCCAAGTGTAAAGGAGTGCCAGTTGTAAGATGGTGGATGAGAATAAGGTCAAGTTCAGTGACTTTTTGAAAACTCCCAGCCCTTGGTACAATGGAATGTACGCAGATGTTGTGGAGGGTACGACATAAGGGGAGGAGGTTTGAAGCCACTTGAGGCCTAGGAGGATGGATTAGGGTGTTTTGAAGCACAGAGGTTCTTGAGACACGGCACTGAGAGTACCATTTTTCAGAGAAGAAAAGGGAGCCTTTATCTTGATTATCCAGAATTTGACACAAGGAAGTAGGATTAATTTCCATGTGTACTCCTTTGAGGACGATACTGAAACCAGTATCTCCTTTGGATCCATTAGCAGCAGCGTAAAATGCTCGCACAAGGCAAGGATATTGTGGTATATTCACACTCACAACAGAGGTCCATCCAATTTGGTCGAATACTTCTTCAATATTGAAGCCTCCCTTTTTTAAGTCAGTAAGGTCAATGAACTTGCAATTCACCACAGACTTATCATGCCATTTAGAAAGATAACTTTTTGAAGGTGCAAACACAAGAAGGGAGTTGGATTGTGTTTGTAATACTTGAATTCTTTTTCTGTTTTTGATGATTATTTAAAATATGATATATAAGCAAGCAGAATTAGCATCCAATAAAGTAAAACAATCAACACAAAGATTTATCCCGGTTCACCATTAACTAGGCTACATCCAGTCCCTTCACCTTGAAGGATTTTTCCACTAATTCAAAACCTCTGAATTACAACAGCACTACTGACCCTCCAAGTCAGTCTTCCTAAACAGTTTAACAATCCTAGACTTTTGAGAAACACAGCACCTTAAATTCACAAGTCAAGTCTTCTCCTACCAATCTGACAACCCCAGATTGCAGAAGGGATTTCAACACCTTGAATCTAATTGCTAAGTCACCCGCTACTTCTTCTGACTCTTCAGATTTTAGACTCTACTTCAACAATATAGATCTGACACAAGGGAATGAAAAACAAGAGTACTTGCTTCTAGAAAGCTGATACTCACATTTATTCTCACTGAAAACTCGAGTGTTTGCCTCTGGAAGTTTATGACTCTTTTACTGATTTTTGATGACAAAGTCTTCTGCCTGAGCCTCCTTTTATAGATGAAAATTAGGGTTTCTTCCATGATCAAATTCGAGTTGTATCTGTCCAGATTCTCTTGCAAAAATATCTTGGCCAATCGGGTTTGAGCTTTATGCTTGATCCGAACCTTTTTGCTTCAGATTTGTTCTGAAAATAACTTTGGCCAATCATGTTCTTGTTTAATTCTGGACCGTATCTTTCTTCCCTCAAAGACTTCAATTTATTTTTGTATCAAGTCCTCTTAATACTTTGATCAAATTTCTACCAAAATTTAATCAAGTCTTCACTGATTTTCATCATGATTAAAATCCGGACCGCATGATCCTCTGATCTTGACCAACTCTGGACTATGTAATCTGATGTGCGCTAATTCTGTGATCCTCTGATCTTGGCCAACACTGGATCATGATACTTTAATCTGGACCATTGATATTTTAATCTGAACATTTACCCTTTGATCTGGAACAAGTCTGGACTGAGTCTGGATTGAAGTTGAATTAAATCTGGACTTATGATATTTTAATCTGGACCATTGATCTTTTAATCTGGACATTTATCCTCTGATCTGGATCAAGTCTGGATTAAATCTGGATCAAGTCTGAACTAAGTCTGGATTAAATCTGGACTATGTCTTATGTTCTGGACAATCAAATCTTCTGATCTAGACTGAGTTTTATGTTCTGGACCATGCTATCTTCTGGTCTAGACCAAGTCTAGACCAAGTCATTTGCTCTGGACCAGTTATCTTCTGCTCTGGACCAAGTCTGGATTAAATCTTATATTCACGACCAAACTATCTTCTGGTCAGGATTAAGTTTGGACCAAGTTTGACTTATGTTTCCTTCTGGTTTGGACCAAGTCTCCCTCTAACAAGCTTCCTTCTGGTATGGACCAGGTCTCCTTCTAGACTCTGCTTCCTTCTGATCTGGACCATGAAAGATATCCTCTGATGATGTTATTTTTCCTTTGATGTTTTGCCTTTGATGACATCCTCTGATATTGTAAGACCCTTAAATTTAAAATTTAATTATGGAATTAATATTAAGTGTATTTTGGGGATATTTGTAAAATATTTAATATATGTATGTTTTGAGTGAATATATATATATATATATAAATATTTATTTGGAAGATGAATTAAGATTATTGGATGAAGAGTAAATTAATTTAATTACGAGTAATTAAATTATCGGACAGTTAATTAAGGGATTATCGGCTAATTGCGACGAGACTGGTTAAGTGCTGAGGATCAGACAGGTGTCGGGTGAGGTGGCACCCACACAAGCCTATATATAGGAGTGAGAAGGAAGGGCAAAGTCAGAAATCCATTCCTCCTCTCTTACTGCATGTAACAGTACTCACCTTATTCCTTCACCCATTCTGATTTTTGTTTCACGATAAAAAAAAATAAAAAAAAGGGAGTTCCTCAAAAGTGATATTACTTGGAAATCCAAGCACCAAACCAGAAAACCTCCAGAACAAAAGTTGTTCTCCTCATCATTACGGAGCTAGAGAACCCATTTTCGTAGCGGCGAACGCGAGCGGGAGTTTCACCGATTTTTGACGCAGAAACGTGAACAGTAGTAGAAACGCAACAAGGGTAAGGGCACCTTCCACTTTCTAGCTGCATTAGGGCTGTAAATGCATAACTGTCATGACATTACTGATGTTTCATCATTGTTTGAGAAAAACTGTTTTGCAATGACATTTTGAAAAAAATGAAGAAAATGCATTCTGTTGATGTGTACTGATTCTGTGATGGTTTCTGTTTGGTTGAATGCATTAATGTTGTTTTGTTTGTGTGTGGGAAAGCTGAAAAATGTCTTGCATGTTGCTCTGAAGATGATCAAAATGCATATTTACAAAATTGTTTTGCTTGTTGTTATAAAATGTGAAAATGCAATTCTGTTGGTGTTTTGTTGTTATGTGATGGTTGCTGTTTGGCTGAGTGCATTAATGTGGTTCTGTTTTGTGTGAGAAAGTTGGAAATGCTTTGTATGTTATTATGGTGGTGTGAGAATACTAGAAAACATTGTGCATGTTGTTTGGAAATGATCAAAATGTGAACGTTGATAAATGTTTGTTTTGTTGTGAATGACATTCTGTTTTTGAGTGATTCTGGTGTTACTGATGTTTCAAAAGAAAAGGGATTTTAAATGATGAAAGTGTTTTTCTGGACAAGTTGTTATTGATGAAAAATGTCTGAGTTTTGTGGTTTGCAAAAGAGTGGTAAAACTGTTTTTGGGTTGTTGGTTTTCCAAAGGAAAAAGTTTCAAAATGTGTTGAAGTCTCAAGAAAATTTCACTGAATTCGAAGGTGTATTCGAATACAGCATGAGTGTATTCGAATACAGCCTGCCAAGCTTCTGTTTTACTCAAGTTTTTGAACTTGTATTCGAATACGGGCCCCTGTATTCGAATACAGAGGAAGGATTTTTGCTTCTAACTTAGCCTCTGTATTCGACTACGACCCTGTTGTATTCGAATACAGGACTGCAATTTTGCCACTGTATTCGCATCTGTATTCGACTACGACAGTCTCGTATTCGAATACAGAATGCTGATTTTCACAATTTTTGCTTCTGTATTCGAATACAAGGGAGCTGTATTCGAATACAGATTCGTGTTTTCCCAGAAATTCAAGTTTTAGCTTTTGTATTCGAATACAAGGGAGCTGTATTCGAATACAGATTCGTGTTTTTCAGAAAATCAAGTTTTAAACACTGCCATGGGAACTTTAAAGTGTTGGAAAACATTGGAAAGGTTTGAAATGATTTAAAATGGAGTTTTTGAAATAGTTTTGAAGAGGAGATGATGAAATTCTTGAAAACCTTAAATGATGTTGGGAAAATGTTGAATTTACACTGTTTTGTCTTCTGTATTCGACTATAGGTATGCTGTATTCGAATACTTAGTGTTGAAATTGCAGTTTTATGCTTCTGTATTCGAATACAAGGGAGTTGTATTCGAATACAGATTCGTGTTTTTTCAGAAAATCAGAGTTTTAAACATCGTTTTATAAACCCTAAGTGTTGGGGAATATTGGGAAGGTTTGTGATGAATTAAAATGGAATTTTTGGTGATAATTTGAGGTGGTGGTGATGAAGTTTTTGAGAGTTTACTGATGTAGTAAAAATGTTGTTTTGTGCACTGGGACTGCCTTTGTATTCGAATACCAGGGAGCTGTATTCGAATACATAGTGTTAATTCTGCACTATTTTGGCTTCTGTATTTGAATACAGATTCATGTTTTCCAGAAATCCCAGTTTTAAACACCGTTTTATGAATTTTAAGAATTGGGGAAACATTGGAAGGACTTATGATAATTAAGAATGGAATTTTGAGATAATGTAAAGTGATAATGATGGGATTGCTTGAACGTTTAATTATTGATGTGATGATGATGAAATTAATTGTGTTGAGATGTCTTGAGAAATGATGGAAAGGCATGAATTTTACTGATGTTGCATACTGTTTTCAGTGAAGAGAAAACACTGCATATTCATGCATTGCATAATCAGGTGGTACCCGCGATGGACCACAGAGTAATGCGTAAACGTGCTGATCTGTTGAGCGATTGCACGAGTGCTGGTCTGTTGAGCGACTGCACTGGTACTGGTCTGTTGAGCGACTGCACTGGTACTGGTCTGTTGAGCGACTGTACCCTGAAATGCGCAAAAACGTGCTGATCTATTGAGCGATTGCACGAGTGTTGGTCTGTTGAGCGACTGCACTGGTACTGATTTGTTGAGCGATTGTACCTTGGAATATGTTAAACGTGCTGGTCTGTTGAGCAACTGCACGAGTGCTGATCTGTTGAGCGACTGCACTGGTGCTGATCTATTGAGCGACTGCACCCTGGTCTTAAGGGCCGTTAAAGTCAAACATATTTAAAATGTGCTGGTCTGTTGAGCGACTGCACCTTGGAAATTCCAAGAAGTTGAATACATGAGCATATACATATTGCATCGGGGTGATTGACCGGTGGGTCACGATTTGGATATATGTTGATGATTGGAAATTGTTGTGTGTAAGTACTTTATAAAATCTGAATTTCTGATAAATGATTGTGATTGCTGAAGTGTTGGCTGTACTTACAACATATTTTCCATATTAATTAGTTGCTGTTTTGAAAAGGCATACATGTCATGAAATTTCAAAATGAGCATCCTTATTTTTCATCATTGTTATATGATATGCCATGGATATATTTATTACTGTGAGATATATGTTATCTGTTAAATGTTAATTTCGGTCGGTGACCATTTACTATTATTATGGAAATTGGGCTTTGCCCTCATATGCCCCTCAAACCCATGTCACCCGTGGGTCCCCAGACGACGAAAACGTCGCTCGATTTCATTGATCGTTCTGTGCCTATTGCTTGGGTATACGACCGCATCTCAAGCAGGGTCACGTACACGGGGAGATTGAAGAGGACCTGTAGGACTGACGGAGTGGTGCACTATGTGGAGCACACCTATGCGAAGATTGACTTTCCCGTGCCTTTCCGTTTGGTATTAGAGGCGCACAGAATTTTTGATGATGCGGAGGAGCCAGCTGGAGGGGTTGAGACGGAGGCCACCGTAGGAGTGGTGACTCCTAACCCGGTGATTGGAGGGGCTGTACGTGATTCTGAGGCGGAAGAAAGGAACAAAGGGCCGACGCCAGTAGCAGCTGATATTCCGGGTCCATCTAGGATATCTGATGATTGTTATGAGATCCTGGCACCGCCAAAGCGACCTAGATTGTGCATCGATCTACTTCGGAGGAGACTGATCCCTCTCTGTATGATGAGGAGGAGGAGGTTACATCGAGGCGAGCGGCGGAGTCGGATGAGACTTGTATGGGATGCGGAGGAAACCCGTGCTACTGTAGCTTTAGTGCATGATTGGTTAGATTTGATGTATAGGATTTTGAGCTGGAAAATGTAATTTGTTTTATTTTGGAAATTATTGTACTACTTTTCCACTAAACTATTCCGCACTCTGATATTTTCTTTTGGGACTATATGACACTGATCTTTTGAAATGTATTAATGTTTATTATTAATTTCTAAAGATAAGTACTTAGTGATATTTATGATGAAACTAATTAATTACGTTCATCGATTAAATTACGACGTACCATTTTATGAAATGAATTAATGAAAATTTTATTTTAATTCTTTTTGAATTAATTCTGAAAATTCTTTTATTTATTTAAAAAAAAATACATTCGCGCTGTGTTTTAAACTCGGGGTGTTACAGATATCTTATGGAGGCGTATCCTATGGTGTCATTCTCTGATTTTATTCTCTAGTTTCCTCATCTTCTGCTTCTGATTTTATCTTCTGGTGGCATTTTCCATTATTATTCTAAGTCAAAAATAAGATTACATAAAAGTACTTTTGTAAACATCAAAATTCTAAGTATAGAACCAACTTGGTTCCAACAATCTCCCCCTATTTGATGATGACAAAACCTTGTATTTTTTATAACTTATTTTGTTAGGCTCCCCCTCAGATCAAGCTTCTCCCCCTAAGTCTAATGCCTCATATTTTTCCTCTCCTTTTCAACTCTTTCTTTTGTCACTCTTTCTTTTTCACTCTCCTTGTTACTTCTCCTTTTCAACTCCTTCTTTATTTGACTCTTTCTTTTTCACTCTTCTTTTCTGCTCTCCTTTTCAAAATTTTCTCCTTTTCTCTCTTACTTTCTCTCCCCCTTTTTGTCATCAGCCAAAAAGAGGTTTTTATTTATTTTTTATTTTTTTTACATAGTACAAAAAAATAAATAACAGAAAATAAAAGACAAAAAATATAAATTTAAAAAATACTCCTATAAAAAGACTACTTGATCTAGTCAGATATGGAGATTATGTTGAGATGCTTCTTGATGAACTCAAATCGATCTTCAGGCAATGGTTTGGTGAAGATATCAGCCCATTGATGATCTGTGTCTATAAACTGGATGCTTATTGTTCCCTTTTGAACATGGTCTCTGATAAAGTGATGCTTGATTTCAATGTGCTTGGCTCTAGAGTGTAGGATAGGGTTCTTGGTTAGGTTTATGGCTCAAGTATTGTCACAAAACAAAGGGATGTTGGTTTCAAAGATGTTGTAGTCTTCCAACTGATGTTTCATCCAGATTAACTGTGAACTGCAACCTGCTGCTGATATGTATTCAACTTCTGCTATTGACATGACAATGGTGCTTTGTCTCTTGCTTGACCAAGAAATCAGATTATCACCTAGAAACGTACAGTTTCCACTTGTGCTTTTTCTATCTAATTTGTCTCCAGCATAATCAGAATCACAAGAACCACTTAGTTTGTAGGATGGGGTTTTCTTGTAGAGCAAGGTAAGATGTGTGGTTCCTTTAAGGTATCTAAGGATTCTTTTGACAGCAGTTAAGTGGGATTCCCTAGGGTCAGCTTGAAAACGAGCACAAACACAAACACTAAACAAAATGTCAGGTCTAAAAGCAGTTAGGTAAAGAAGGGATCCAATCAAACCTCTATATGTTTTTTGGTCTACCTTTTGGTTGGATTCATCTTTTTCAAGTGAGCAGGTGGGGTCTACCTTTTGTGTTCTTCCTTTCAACTTTATCTCTTGCATAGTCCGCATCACAATATGCTAAGAGGTCAAGATTTGAACTCCTTTTATACCATATTCCAAGATCAATGGTGCCAACCAGATATCTAAAAATTCTTTTCGCAGCTGTGCGATAAGATTCTTTAGGAGAGGATTGAAACCGTGCACAAAGACCAACAACAAACACAATGTCAGGCCTACTAGCAGTTAAGTATAGTAAGGATCCAATCATCCCTCTGTACTCATTTTCAGATATTGAAGTTCCTTCATCATCCTAGTGTAACATGGAGGATGGATGCATAAGAGTGCCCATAGTTTTTGCTGATTCCACGTTGTATTTCTTTAGGAGATATTTGGTGTATTTTTCTTGAGAAATGAAGATGCCGATTTCCATTTGTTTAATTTGTAAACCGAGAAAGAATTTCAGTTCACCCATCATGCTCATCTCAAACTCGCTTTGCATGAGGTTAGAGAAATCTTCACACATCCTTTCATTTATGGACCCAAAGATTATATCATCTACATATATTTGTACAATTAACAGATCCTCTTTAAGAGTTTTCTTGAAGGGTGTGGTATCAATCTGTCCTCTTAAAAAGCCATTTTCTTTCAAAAAAGAGCTTAACCTCTCATACCAAGCTCGAGGAGCTTGTTTTAATCCATAAAGAGCTTTAGAAAGTTTGAACACGTGATTAGGCTTCTTTTCATTTACAAAGCCAGGAGGTTGGTGATCATAAACCTCCTAATTTAAGAAACCATTCAAAAAGACACTTTTGACGTCCATTTGAAATAGTTTGATACCTTTATGAGTGGCATATGCTAGGAGGATTCTAATTGCTTCAAGTCTAGCAACCGGAGCAAATGTTTCATCATAATCTATTCCCTCTTGTCGGTTGTAACCATGACCCACTAGTCTTGCTTTATTTCTAACAACCTCTCTATCCTTATTCAATTTATTTTTAAATATCCATTTAGTTCCAATGATGGATTTGTCCAGAGGATGGGGCACAAGATCCCATACTTTATTTCTTTCAAACTGTGATAGTTCCTCCATCATGGCCCCAACCCATGATTTGTCACTTATTGCTTGATCAATATTTTTAGGTTCAACTTGTGATATCATGGCCATGTTGTTTGTGAACAATTGTCTGGTCTTAACACCATCAGCAGTATTCCCAATTATCAGATCAAGAGGATGATGCGTTACTACCTTCCATCCTCTTGGAGGCTGCTGAGAGGTTGGATCAGAATCGTTCTCTTCATTTGGATTGTGTACTCTAGAGGATGAATGTGCATCTTCTTCAAACTTATCCATATTTTCTAAACACAAGTCATCAAACTCATCAAAAATAACATGCATGAATTCCTCCACAGTTTCAGTCATAAGATTATATATTCTATAACCTTTTGTCAATGTGGAGTATCCTAAAAATATTCCTTTATCAAAATTTCCCAAATTTTCTTTATTATTTAGTATGTAGCAATAACATTCAAATATATGAAAATAAGAAATATTTGGTTTTCTGCCTTTCCAAAGTTCGTATGGAGTTTTAATTAAAATATTTCTGATGGATACACGGTTTGAAACATAGCAAGCTGGGTTGATGGCTTCAACCTAAAAGTATTTTTCAATGTTGGCTTCATTCAAAATAGTTCTAGCCATTTCTTGTAGAGTTTTATTTTTCCTTTCAACAACTCCATTTTGTTGAGGAGTTCTTGGACAAGAAAAATTAAGAGAAATTATGTTTTCATCAAAAAACATTTTGAAAGACTCATTTTCAAATTCACCTCCTTGATCACTTCTCACAGAAATAACTTTAGTAGCCTTTTCATTTTGAATCTTTTTACAAAAATATTGAAATGCATCAAAGGCTTCATTTTTATGTTTTAAAAATAAAACCCATGTATATCGTGAGAAGTCATCAACTATTACAAATCCATATCTTTTTCCACTAAGACTTGGAGTTTTAATAGGACCAAAGAGGTCAATACGAAGGAGTTCAAAAGGATGATTTGTTGAAACAATATTTTTTGAGTGAAAGTTGCTTTTAACTTGCTTTCCTTTGACACAAGCTTTGCATACTTTATCTTTCTCAAAATTAATTTTTGGAAGACTTTTGACTAATTCTAATTTTGATAATTTAAAGATAGTGTTTAGGCTTGTATGACCAGCTCGTTTGTGCTATATCCATTTATCTTTTTCAAGAGAGATAAAATAAGATTCAGTAGGTAAATCATGCAAATATAAAACATATAAATTCTTTTTTCGAATACCGGAGAAGAAAACTCTACCCGAGGATGAATGTTTAACCTCGCATAGAGTGGGTTTAAAAATTACTTCAAATCCACTATCACACAATTGGCTAATGCTTAGCAAGTTATGTTTTAAACCATCTATATACTGAACATTTTCAATTTTGGCTGAATTGTTTTTACCAATGATACCTGTTTCCAAAGGTGACTGATCCTCCATCCTTTGTTTCTAAACAAATGAAATAATGCTTATCCCCTGTCATATGCCTTGAGCAGCCATTGTCGAAGAACCATGGCTTTCTTTTGCTAATCAGAGGATGTGTCTGTGTTAGAGTTTAGAAGTGACTTAAGTACCCATGTAGAGTGTTGGAACCAAGTTGGTTCTAAGACTTAGGATTTTGATGTTTACAAAAGCACTCAAAGTAAACTTATTTTGTACCTTGAATTATTAAATTAAATACAACCAGAATATGAAGAAATCAGAAGCAGAAGATCAAAGGAAAATGAATTCTGGAATTTCCAGATGTTCCAGGATGTCAAAACATCACCAGAAGATATCTTTGCAGGCCTATATCAGAAGGAGGAAAAATCAGAAGGAAACATGGATCATACCATTGCAAAGCCTGCCAGAAGGAGAGTTGATCAAGACAAACAGGAATCAAATATCAATTTTATTCTAGAAGGTATTCTGACCAGAAGATGGCCTGGCAGTGAAAAATTACACATCCCAGACTTGTTCCAGACTTGACCAGAAGGTATGATTATGAGTCCAGAACAAGAGGATCAATCCAGATTTGGCCCAGACCATAAGATAGCATGATTCAGGGCATGGAACTAAGTCCAGAACAAAAGAAATGAGTTCCAGAATCAATCCAGACCTGGTCCAAAATCAAAGGTAAAATGTCCAGACTGAAATATTTTTTGTTCAAGTTAATTTCAGTTTGTTCCAGACCAAAATCCAGAATCTGTCTAGATCAGAGTAAAAAATTCCAGATCAATGGTTCAGAAATAATTTTTTGAGTCCAGTGATGGTCCAGATTAGAAAATCAGACCATGGCCCAGTGGTGGCCGAAATCAGAGGGACAGGATGTGCAAGTCCAGAAATGGCTGAGTCCAGAAGAATTCAGCATATCAGGCGCACATCCAGGCTGGCCGAAATCAGAAGATCAGAGGGTTAGGGAGTGTGGTCCAGGAATGGCCGAAATCAGAGGATCTCAGAATATCAAATAAACTGGTCCAGGCTGGACTATCGCATGAAGATCCAATGGTGCAGATTTGATCATGGGAATTAATGGTGACGATCTCGTGATATTTTTATCAAAGTATTATAAAAGATTTGTTATAAATTAAATTGGAGTAGCATGGAAATCAGGAGCTGTGGCGGGAAGCAATGAAAGGATTTAATTGGCCAGTTATTTTGAAAGGAAATCTGAAGATATGTTTTTTATTTATATGCAGCCCAATTGGTCAAGTTATTTTTACAGAGAATCCAACAAGATTCAGCTCGAATTTAAGCATTGGAAGAGGCCCAAATCTGCATCTATAAAAGGAGGCTCAAGGCAGAATACTCAAAAATCGAAAATCACAAAAGAGTCATACACTTCCAAAGCAACCACTCTCAAATTTTCATATAAGTCAATTGTGAGTTTCAGCTTTCAAGAAGCAAGTACTCGGTTATTTTCTTTCCACTGTGGCAAATCTAAGTTGTTGAAGTAGAGTCTACAATATGAGGGAGTTAGTAGAGGTAGCAGGTTACTTGGCAATTAGATAGGGTTGTATCTAAGTTGTTAAAGTAGAGTCTACAAACTGAGGGATTCAGAAAGGGTAGCAAGGTACTTAGCAATTAGATTCATAGTGTTGTGAATTCTTCTACAATCTGGGGTGTCAGATTGGCTGAAGAACAGGAGTTGTTTTTCCTCAAAGAAGTCTAGGATTGTTAGACTATTTGAGAAGACTGACTTGGAGGGTCAGTAGCAAGGTTGTAATTCAAGGTTGAATTAGTGAAATCCTTCAAGGCGAAGGGACTGGACGTAGCCTCGTTAACGGTGAACCAGTATAAAATCTGTGAGTTTTTATTTTTATTTTTATCTGCTGCTAACTCTATTTTAATTATACATCAAGTTTTGTTTTGAAAGTATTAAAACAGGAAAAGTATTCAAGTTAAGTCAAACACAATTCAACCCCCCCTTCTCGTGTTTGCACCTTCAATTGGCATCAGAGCTCGGTCTCAAGGCTGAGCACTTAACAGTGTTTGAGGAAAGGTCCAAAGGGGTTCAATATGTCAAAAGAATTGGGAGGCAACATCAACAGACCACCAATATTTGATGGAGAAAGGTTTAAGTATTGGAAGGACAGACTGAGAAGTTTTGTCATATCTCAAGATCCTGAATTATGGAAGATGATAGTCAGAGGATACACTGCACCTACTGATCCAGAAGATCCAACTAAGAAACTAGACTTGGATGATATGAAACCAGATCAGATTAGACTACACAGACTTCATCACAAGTCCAGAACCATCATGGTCAGTGCAATCACATTCAAGGAATTTGATAGATGCACAAATAAAGAAATAGCAAAGAGTATATTCGATAGTCTGGTTCTGACCTATGAAGGAACCAAGCAGGTTCAACAAACAAAAGCTAACATATTGGTCAGAAAGTATGAGCTGTTCAAGATGGAAGAGGATGAAGACATTGACACAATGTTCTGCAGATTCCAGACTTTGGTATCAGGACTGAAAGTATTAAACAAAAGCTATACCACTGAAGATCATGTCTGGAAAATTCTGAGAAGTCTACCAAAAAGGTGGAGATCAAAGGTTACTGCAATTCAGGAAGCTAAGGATCTGAGTACCTTGAGGCTGGAAGATCTGATCAGCTCACTCAGGTCACATGAAATAGAACTGGAAGAAGATGAACCTAAGAAGAAGAAGAATATGGCTCTGAAATCGAAACAGAAGAAAGCTGCAAAGGCAGAATTAGAATCAGAGGATAGTGATAGTGAATGTGATGATATGGCTTACTTAACCAAAAAGATGGTTAAGATCTGGGAAAACAGAAAGAGGAGAGGTTCCCAGAAGAAACATAACAGCAAGGAAGAATCTGACAAGAAGAACATCATCTGTTATGGATGCAATGAACCTGGACATATCAAGTCAGAATGTCCAAATCTAGAAAAAGGAAAACAACACAAGAAGAATTCCAGATACAAAAAGAAAGGTCTGATGGCTGCATGTGATGTATCAGAATCAGAGGAAGAATCTTCTGATGAAGAAGAGGCAGAAACAGCAAAGATAGCTCACATCAAGTCTACTTCTGGACCTCATAAAGGCACGAATTCCATAAGGAAAACAGGCAGAAGGAAGAATGATCGAAGCAATCATTTGGGCAATCAGAGGAAACAATTCTGTCTCTGATGGCTCATACCAACTCAAGTTCTGAATATAGCTCAGGCTCTGGAACAGAATCATAAGATGAAGACAATGAGGTATTTTCTGATCTGTCTAAATCTGAATTAATTGAGACTTTAAAAGACTTGTTAAATGCAAACAATAAAAGGTCTTTAAAACTGAAAACTCTTAGGGAAGATAAGGAAAATCTAACCAAAGAATTCCAAGTTTTAAAGAATCGAAATTCTGAGTATGCAACTGAAAACAAAAATTTTAAAACTGATGTTGCAAGACTCAAATCTGAAAACCAAACTCTGAAAAGTAATAATTGTTCCACTTCTGAAACTGTTTGTAAATCTGATATGCATGAGCAAGTTTTTCAAAACTTTATTTCCAATGGAATGGAAAGAAGTAAAAATGCATCTATGATTTATGGAAACAGTAATTCTGGAAAAAGAGGTCTTGGTTTTACAGAAACAATTACTGAAAATAACGTTGTTTATTCTGATGTTTTATGTAGTGTTTGTGCCAAGAAAGGTCACTCTGAATTATCTTGTCCAATGGTAAAATCTGAACAAGATCAGAGAGCTGTTATAACTAACAAACCTGGACCCAATCAGTTCTGGGTACCAAAAGATCAAATTGTCTATGTTGCAGATATTCTGAGCAACCAGAAGGAGACACCAACAATGGTGCCTGGACAATGGATGTTGGCAACGCACAAGCAGAAGAAGGTTTATGTTCCAACATCTACCAAACAGAAGCAAAGTGACTCTGGTAGAAGAAGAATTGGTCAACACAATCAGAACCAGAACCAGAATTATAGGAGGAACAGGAAATATCATGGATATCACTCGTATCAGAACAAGAACTGGAACCAGAATCAGAACTGGAACCAGTATCAGAGGAACAGGAACTGGAACTAGAACCAGAACTGGAACCAGTACCAGAAGCACAGAAACTGGAACCAGAACCAAAACTGGAACCAGTATCAGAGGTACAGGAACTGGAACCAGAACCAACACTGGAACCAGAACTGGAGGCACAGAAACTGGAACCAGAATCAGAATCAATACCAGAACCAGAACCTGAATAGGTATCAGTATCAAAGGTTGAGGTATGATCATCAGAACTAATTTAATTAACAGAATTAGTATAATTATTAGAATCACCACATGTTCCAGAATCACCAGAGGAACATGGTATATGAGCCAAAGCAGAAATATCATAATCAGGAGAGTTCTTCAAAAACTCCAGTGAGATTCATCAAGACTACAAACCTGGAAGGGAATTCAAATTCCCTCATCCAAACCATGTAATCTCAGAACATATAGATTAGGAATCTGAAAATCAGAAGCAAGACGATTTTCAGAGTAAACCTGAGGCTACATTTTGCTGTAAATACTATTATTATTTAATATTTACTGTGATAACAAGAAGCTTGATCTTAACAAATCAAAGCTAGATAAGTATTCTGCATGTTTTCAAAACATCAGAGGAACCAGGTGATTCACACGAATTGAACACTCAGAAGAAACAGCATTCCAGTGGTTTCAAAAACAAACAGAAACCACCAGAAGCAGAATTAATGGTTTGGCTGTACTAAGTTCATTTTTAAATTAATTGATTTATATTATGGTATATGACAAACTGCTTGACAAATCAAAGCAAGATAAAGATAGTACAGGTTCATCAGAACCAAATGGAGCAGAAGCAGAAGCAGAACAAATGGTTTGGATGTATTGAGTTAAATTTTAACTTATTTGATTTGCATTATGTAAAATGACAAACTGCTTGATCTTAACAAATCAAAGCAAGATAAAAATAGTGCAAGGAGCAGAAGCACAAGAAACAGAAGTACCTGGAAAGGTAAAGGATAAAAGCAAGTCAGCAACACATGACAAATCTTCAAAAGATAAATCTGATCAAGTCAGAAATAGCCAAGATAAGTGAGAAGAGAAATCTGGATATTTACCAGAATCTGAAGCTGTTACAGATTCACCAGAACCAGAAGCTGATTTATCAGAATCAGAAGCTGTTACAGATTCACCAGAAGCTGATTCATCAGAATCAGAAGCTGTTACAGAACCAGAAGCTGATGCGAACCAAGCATTGTTGATGAAGTTTTGGCAGAGGAAGGTTGGATACTTGTAATGC
The DNA here is from genome assembly GCA_037974295.1 of Cicer cuneatum. Lineage (NCBI taxonomy): Eukaryota > Viridiplantae > Streptophyta > Magnoliopsida > Fabales > Fabaceae > Cicer > Cicer cuneatum. The sequence continues at coordinate 61,852,928 of JBBPBO010001985.1, read as the reverse complement.
AAGAAGAGCTGAATGAAATTCAAAGGAATGATGTTTGGGATCTGGTACCCAGACCAAACAAAAACATTATTGGAACCAAGTGGGTTTTTAGGAATAAACTCAATGAAAAGGGTGAAGTGGTAAGGAACAAAGCCAAACTTGTAGCTCAAGGATACAGTCAACAGGAAGGTATAGATTACACTGAGACTTTTACTCCAGTGGCCAGGTTAGAAGCAATAAGAATTCTTTTATCATTTGCTGTTAATCATGATATAATGTTGTATCAAATGGATGTCAAAAGTGCATTCTTAAATGAATACATAAGTGAAGAAGTCTATGTCAAACAGCCCCCTGGTTTTGAAAATTCTGATTTTCCATACCATGTTTTCAAACTTAAAAAATCTTTATATGGTTTAAAACAAGCACCAAGGGCATGGTAGGACAGACTTAGTAACTTTCTGCTTAAGAATGATTTTAATAGAGGCCAGATTGATAATACACTATTTAGGAAAGCCATTAAACATGATATTCTGATTATTTAAGTCTATGTTGATGATATCATATTTGGATCCACTAATGGCACTTTGTGCAAAGAGTTTTCTGACCTAATGCAGAAGGAGTTTCAAATGAGCATGATGGGAGAACTTAAGCTCTTCCTGGGAATTCAGATTCACCAAGGTAAATCAGGTATACTCATTCACCAATCAAAATATACTAAAGAACTTCTCAAAAAGTTCAAGATGAGTGACTGTAAGCCTATGGCCACCCCCATGCACCCAACCTGCTCACTTGAGAAAGATGAAACCAGCCAAAAGGTAGACCAGAAAACATACAGAGGTATGATTGGATCCCTTCTCTATTTAACTGCTTCTAGACCTGACATTATGTTTAGTGTTTGTGTCTGTGCCTGATTTCAAGCTGACCCTAGGGAGTCCCATTTAACTGCTGTCAAACGAATTCTAAGATACCTCAAAGGAACCACAAACCTTACCTTGTTATACAAGAAAACCCCCACCTACAAACTCAAAGGTTTTTGTGATTCTGATTATGCTGGAGACAAGCTGGAAAGGAAAAGTACAAGTGGCAACTGCACTTTCTTAGGTGATAATCTAATCTCTTGGTCAAGCAAAAGACAAAGCACCATTGCCATGTCAACAGCAGAAGCTGAATATATATCAACAGCAGGATGCAGTTCACAGTTACTCTGGATGAAACACCAACTTGAAGATTACAACATCTTTGAAAACAATATCCCTTTGTTCTGTGATAACACTTCAGCCATAAACCTAACCAAGAACCCTATCTTACACTCTAGAGCCAAACACATTGAAATAAAACACCGTTTCATTAGGGACCATGTTCAGAAAGGAACTTTAAGCATCCAGTTTGTGGACACTGATCATCAATGGGCTGACATCTTCACCAAGGCTTTACCAGAAGATAGGTTCGAGTTCATTAAAAAGCATCTCAGCATGACCTCCATATCTGACTAGCTCAAGTAGTCATCTTAGGAGTTTTTAAATTTTTGCAATTTTATTTTATGTCTTTTATTTTCAGCTTTTACTTTCTGTAATTTGTAAAGAAAAAATCAAAAAATGAATATTTCCTATTGTTATTTTCAGCCCTTTTCTTAGCATGACAAACTTTGATAGTATGTCCATGTTTTTTTGCAAAATGTGCATTTTGGCCCATCCTCTTGTTTTTCGGGTAGACATAATTTTTCATATGATTTTTGCTTTTGAGAACCTTTAAATCCAATACCAGCTTTGTCAAAAATTCCAGATTCAGATCCCATGATTTTTTGAAAAGTTTCAGTGGATTTAACAAAGTTGGTAATGTCATTCTTAAATTCTTCAACTTTTATTTTCAAATCCTTCTTTTCTGTATCCTCTTCTGGAGGATGAATTATCACATTCTTTTTGTTCAAAATTTTTTTTTGCTCAGACATTTTTCTATGAGATTGCTGCAAGTCTAGAATTATTTTTTGATATTTCTCATTTTTAGCTTGAAGTTCCTCATTTAGTTTCTTTATTTCATATGAAGGTGCAAACACGAGAAGGGGGGTTGAATTGTGTTTGACTAACTTGAATATTTTTTTTCTGTTTTTGCAGTTTTTAACCAAAACTTGATGTATGAATAAAACAGAGTTAGGAGCGGATATAAAGTAAAAATAAAAACACAGAATTTTATATTGGTTCACCGTTAACAAGGCTACGTCCAGTCCCTTCACCTTGAAGGATTTCACTAATTCAAACCTTGAATTACAACAGTTCCACTGACCCTCCAAGTCAGTCTTCTACAACAGTCTAACAATCCTAAACTATTGAGGAATACAACACCTTGACTTCCTAAGTCAAGTCTTCTCCTACCAATCTGACAACCCTAGATTGTAGAAGGAATTACAACGCCTTGAATCTAATTGCCAAGTAATCTGCTACCCCTTCTGACTCCCTCAGATTGTAGACTCTACTTCAACAACTTAGATCTAACACAAGGGAAAGAAAATAACACGAGTGCTTGCTTCTGGAAAGCTGGAACTCACAATTAACCTCACTGAAAACTTGAGTGTTTGCTTTTGGAAGTGTATGACTCTTTTGTGATTTTCGATACTGAGTATTCTGCCTTGAGCCTCCTTTTATAGATGCGAATTAGGGTCTCTTCCAAGCTTAATTTCGAGTTGTATCTTGCTGGATTCTCTTGCAAAAATATCTTGACCAATCGGGCTTCACTTAAATAAAAAACATATCTTTTTTAAGCTTCAGATTTGCTTTCAAAAATAACTGGCCAATCATGTCTTTAGTTTCTTCCCGCCAACAGCTTCTGAATTCCACAAGACTTCACTTTATTTTTGTAACAAATCCTTTTAATACTTTGATCAAATTTAATTAAATCTCCACCATTAATCCTTATGATTAAATCTAGACTGTTGATCCTCTGCGCTAGTCGACATCTGGACCATAGTAAGTGATCTACTGTGATCCTTTGATTTCGGCCAACCTTGGATCACACTTTCTGATCTTCTGATCTCGGCCAACACTGGGCCATGGTCTGATCTGCTGTGATCCTCTGATCTCGGCCAATAACGGACCACACTTTCTGACCTTCTGATTTCGGCTAACACTGGGTCATGGTCTGATCTTCTAATCTCGGCCAATACTGGGCCAAATACTTAAATCTGAACCATTGATCTGAATATCTTCCCTCTGATCTGGACCAATTCTGGACTTGGTCTGGATTGAACTGAAATTAACTCTGGACAAATAATATTTCACTCTGGACATTTTACCTTTTGTTTTGGATCAGTTCTGGATCAAATATGGAGATAATTTCTTCTGGTATGGACTTAGTTTCATACCCTGAACCATGCTATCTTCTAGTCTGGGTCAAATATGGATTGATTCTCTTGTTCTAGACCCATTAACTTATCCTCTGATTAAGTCTGGATCATGTCTGGGCTGTTTTATCATTTTATTGCCAAGCCATCTTCTGGTCAAAATAACTTGTGGAATAAGTCTGACTTATGACTTCTACTAGTCTGGATCAAGTTTCCCTCTGGCAGGCTTCGTTCTGGTCTGGTCCAGGTTTCCTTCTGACTTTGCTTCCTTCTAATCTAGGCCAGCAAAGATATCTTCTGGTGATGTTTTGACATCCTAGAGTATCTCCTGGTACCTTCAAGATTCAATCTCTAGAACCCTTTGATCTTCTACTTCTGATTATTTCAGCTTCTGGTGGCATTTAATTTAATAATTCAAGGTACAAAATAAGATTATATTCAGTGCTTTTGTAAACATCAAAATCCTAAGTACTTAGAACCAACTTGGTTCCAACATCATAAAGTTGATTTTTAAGAAAACCACATTTATGAGATAGAGTGTTTGAGTCATTTAAAAGATTATCAAATTCTATTTCTAATTTTACACAAGAAGGACATAGTTCTGTAATGGTTACCTCATCAGTATCTGAGTTTACCATGAGACAAAGGTTAGCCTCTTCTTCCTTTTCCTGCTCGGAGGGTGATTCTTCGCTGTCATCCTATGTAGCCATCATAGATTTATTTTTGTTGTGAAATCTTCTTGTGTTCCTTTTGTTCATAGGGCACTCAGTTTTATAGTGTCCCATTTTGTTGCATCCAAAACAAGTTATCTGACTTTTGTCAATTTTTTCTTTTTGAAGAGATCTTATGTCTTGTCCTCTCCGATTTATCATCCTCTGAATTCTTCTGGAAATCAGAGCAAGTTCATCCTCCTCCTCAGATAGAGGATACTTTGAGTTTTCCCTTTTTGTTACATCTTCAGTCTTCTTGGAGGATGGACTTTCTATTTGGCTAGATTTTAAAGCAATCATTTTCCCCTTTTTTCTTAGTTTATCAGCAAGAAATAATGGTTCATGAGCTCTAAGAGTTCCAACCAGATTCTCTAACCTCATGGTGGCCAAGTTTCTTGCTTTTGTAATGGCAGTCACCATTGGCCTCCATTCTTTTGGTAAACTCTTTAGAATTTTTCTTATCCTTTCTTGAACGAGGTATTCCTTTCCAAGAGACCTTAAGTTGTTTAGGATGATTGTTAGCCTTGAGAACATCTCATCAATTGTTTCTTCTTCCTTCATTTCGAACAGTTTGAATTCTCTTACACCCATGTCGATCCTAGCTTCTTTAACATGACTTGATCCTTCATGATGAATCTTCAGAGTGTCCCATAGTTGCTTAGCACTTTGGCATTCTTCAACTCTGTCATATTCTTCCCTGTTCAAAGCACACGTTAGAAATAAATTAGCTTTAGATTTTAGGAGTACCTTAGCATTTTCTTCAGCCGTCCATTGTGCTTGAGCTTTTTCGTCGGAGGATGAATCTGTGTTGTTGATTCTAATGACATGATTTCCATTTTCAACCACAGACCACATGTTGTTATCTTGTGATATGAGAAACAATCTCATATTTCCTTTCCAGTGGTAGTAATCCATGCCATCAAAATAGGGAGGTCTGCTGGATGATCCTCCTTTAGAGATATACTTAGCTTTTGACATTTTTCCTTTTGATCTTTTTCTCTTACATTGTTAGGTGTAGTTTTCTAGAGAACCTTGCTCTGATGCCAGTTGAAGTAGTTAGAATATCACTAGAAAGGGAGTTGAATAGAGATATTTGTTGTTTTAAATTTTCTTTTGTGTTTTAACGCTTTATCCTATTTGATAGGATGAAAATCAGAGGTTGGAAATTTAAAACTTTGAGTATGAACTGATTACTGAAAGATAGAGAGAGAGAATAGAGAATGTCACCCACAACTTTATATTGGTTCACCCAATGAAGCCTACGTCCAGTTCTCACAAACTTGTGAGATTTCACTAAAAATGATCAACCTCTCACAGAGGTCAGTTACAATTTGTGTGTTCTAGAGGTTCACCAAGCTTACAATCTCTTCTCACAGATTTCAACTATTCCCTAAGTGTAACTCACTTGGAAATTACAAGATGATACAATGAAGTTTAAGATATTTCTCTTTACTAACACTTTCTAAAAAAACATTTTAGAGATCTAGTGTAAGATTATAGAAAGTATAAAGAGAGGATGAGAATGCTCTTGATAGCTTTAGACTTTCTCTTTTGTAAGCTTTGTAGTTGTGTGTTGAATGAAGAAGAGCACAATTCCTTTTATAGAGTTGTAAGATAGTCTATCCATGTGTTAAAATGCTTCATGACCGTTGGGGATTTAATCAAAAGTCCAAGGCTAGTAATCTTAGTTATTGAAATGTCATCCAGCTGTCTTTTATCTTGTTTGAGCGCAGGAGGATGGGAATTTAGTCCATCCTCATATAGGAGGTTCAAACTGTTGGAACCAAGTTGGTTCTTTCATTTAAAGTTTTGATGTTAACAAAAGTATTTTATGAAAATAACATATTTGACTTTGAAGAATAATGAAAAATGCCACCAGAAGATGACGTCACCAGAAGATACAAGTCAGAAGTAGGATGAAGTCATCAGAGGATATCACTAGAGGATATCATTAGAGGATATCATCAGAGGATATCACCAGATGATATCACCAGAGGATATCATCAGAGGATATCACCAGAGGATATCACCAGAGGATATTACCAGAGGATATCTTTAGAGGATATCTTTAGAGGATATCACCAGAGCATATCATCAGAGGATATCACCAGAGGATATCATCAGAGGATATCATCGAAGGATATCATCAGAGGATATCACCAGAGGATATCATCATAGGATATTACCAGAGGATATCACCAGAGGATATCTTTAGAGGAACCTGTCAGAGGATATCATAAGAAGATCCCATCAGAGGATATAATCATAAGTTCCCATCAGAGGATACAATCAGAGGAGCCCGACGAAGGAGAATTCCAGAGGATCTCATTAGAGGCAAAAACCAGAAGCTACATCATTAGAAACTGAAAGTATGCTCAAAACAGAATCTGAGCAAACTGCTCAAAACAGAATCAGAGCAAAAGACTCCAAAAACAGAATCTAGCTGAAAGTATGCTCAAAACAGAATATGAGCAAAATGCTCAAAACAGAATCGGAGCAAAAGATTCCAGAAACAGAATCTAAGCAAAATACTCCAGAATATTCTCAAAACAGAATCAATCGAAATACACTCCAGAAGTAAAGCAACATATCAAAGTGAAGCTCTAATTTCAACTATAAATAGATGCTTAGTGCTGAAGAATAATGTATCGAAAAATAGAAGAACTCAAGCAAAATTCCTAAGTATTCAAAGAGTTCAAAGGAGAGAAACACTTGCTTAAAAGATAAATATTTTCTAACTGTTCTTTTCTTATAGTGTGAGGCTGGTTGTCATCATAAATTTTTCAGAAGCAAACACTCAAGTTCAAGTTAAGCTTATTGCGAGTATCAACTTTCCAGAAGTAGTTACTCAGTTTTCATTTTGGTCCCTTGTATAAAATCCTATAGTGTTGAAGTTCCTTCTAAAATCTGGGGTTGTCAGATTGTTAGAAAAAGACTTAACTTGTAAGTTTAAGGTTGTGAAGTTCCTCAAAAGTCTGGGGTTGACAGACTGTTTGAGATGACTTGGCTGGTATAGTCAAGGTGTTGTTGTTCCTCAAAAGTATGGGGTTGTCAGGCTATTTGGGAAGACTGGCTTGAAGGATCAGTGGTGTTGTAGTTCAAAGAAGTTTGAATTAGTGAAAATGCCTTCTGAAGGAAGGGACTGGACGTAGCCTAGTTAAAGGTGAACCAGTATAAATTCGAGGTGTTAACTTTTATTATCCACTGCTTATTTACTTTGATTGCTCATTATTCAACTAATTAGGAAAAAGAATTAAAGTTTGTTAAACACAATTCAACCCCCTTCTTGTGTTGCACCTTCACAAACCTCCTTGATGTTTGGGCCTTAGCTTTCCTTTTTCTTTTCCGTTCTTTAAGACATGTCAGATTCTATTTTGGTCTTGCTTAGTACAGCTTTTATGTCCTTTGATAAGATAGAACCATTTTCATCATATGAGGATGAAGAGAGTTGGAGGTCCATCCTGTTACAATTCATCCTTCTTTGTTTATCCTCTGCCTTTGTCCTCTTCAGTTAACTTTCTTTTTCTTTCAAACTCTAACATTAATTTAACTTCTCTTTTGATAAGAAATCATTGTTATAGTGATTTTGAAGATTTTGTATATTTGTTGGTTCATCCTCTTAAGGGTTCATCCTCTAGTCTATCCTCCAATTTGAAAAACTTGTTGGATTGACTCAAATTTTATTTCTTTTGAAGAACAACCTATTTTCTAGTATTAATTCACTCAAGAGCACATATTGGTCATTAACAAGAATCATAATCAATAATTTTGTTATCATTAAAACAATTTGAAAGAGATTTTGTCTCAATATGATAAAGATCTTCCGTCCAACCTTTGTTTTACAAGAAAATAATGCAATGTTCTATAATATGGAGAGAAGAAAATCAATATCTCACAGGCAGAGTGAAAACCACTAGAATACTCACAAGAAGAGAAACAATAGTCTTTTAAAGCACTTCACTTTTGCTACGATTTTACATTAGAAGCCAAACCATGGATGCTGCAAAAAAATAAGGAAAACAAGTAAAAGGAGCGTGACATCATATATTATTATTATTATTATTATTATTATTATTATTATTCTCATTGTTTAAAAAATAAGTTTAATTTGTATGCAGTATCAATATACAAAGTTTTACACTGTCTGCAAATCATAATCAATCATGTGGATTACTTTATGAGTAATTATAGCCAAAGACAAATATTACACTAACGATGTACATAAATTAAATTCTTAAGAAAATACTATTATTCTTTTTATGAAAAATTATTATTATTATTATTATTATTATTATTATTATTATTGTTGTTGTTGTTGTTGCTGCTGCTGTTGATGCTCATGAAAACTGGAACAATGAAATGAATAAGAGAATTTTTTAGGAGACTAGGATAAGACCCAAGTATACATAATAGATTGACATCAATTGTCTCATTGAATACCTTATTCAATGAAATAAAATTATGATGAAAAGAAAAAGAGTGCAGTAAAACAAGATTCAATTAATATTAAAAATGTAAACTTTTTCTTCTGTTGAATATGATATTTTATAATTTTATTTTGTGTTTTATGTACACCAAATAATAAATTAGATTATGTGGAAAAAAGAATAACAAATTAGATAATATTATATTATGTAGTTTTTTTTACTCGAGTAAGCTCATTACTTTTCATTCAAACAATAGACATAATATAATCAGGTACATAATTAAAGTTATTGCTAGGAGCATGGGAGATAGATACTTTAGCCAAACCATGAGTACTACCATTTGTTGATCGCCTAGCAAAAACAATTTGATAATTGTTGTACAAGTGAAGTAAATTTCTACACTTATTAACGATAGAACCATATTATCTGTAATACGATTTAACCTTGAGCACATCATCCACTATTTGTTTGCAGTCCATCTCAAAAACAACATGTGTTAACACATACGATGTTATCCACTTGGTCGCTTGAAACAGACCCCAAGCTTCCGCCTCTAACGCAATCATCTTCCATGGGTGCCACTCTGATTGAGTAGCCAACACTCTTCCCCATTCGTTACGTAAACAAAAACCCACTATGATGCAACCCATATTGAAGGTGCAAACACGAGAAAGGGGTTGAATTGTGTTTGCCAAACTCAAATTCCTTTTTTATGTTTTGTTGAATGTTGAAGTAAATTATTTGATGAATAAATAATCAGATTAAACAGCGGATAATAACAACATAAGAACACAACAACTTATCCTGGTTCACCATTAAGTTGGCTACATCCAGTCCCTTCATCCTGAAGGCTTTAATCCACTAATTCAAAACCTTTGAATTACAGCACCTGAACCTTCTAAGCCAGTCTTCTCAAACATCTTGACAACCCCAGACTTTTGAGGAACGAGAACAACACCTTGACTCTACAAGTCAAGTCTTCTCCTACCAATCTGACAACCCCAGATTGAAGAAGGAATCTACACCACTATCGGGTTAGATTACAAGGGTTTGGAACATTGCAATGTTGCTTTTGGAAAGCTGATTGTAGCACTGTTTTTCACACTCTTTAGTTGCTTCTGGAAAGCTGATTGTTACACTGAATTTCTCTTTCGAAAACACTTAGAGAATATTGCTTTTGCACTCAAGTATTTCTCTCTATTGAACTCTCGGGTACCTTTGAATTTGAAGCTTGAGTTCTATGTTTTTCGATGCCTATTAGTGCTGCTTGGAGCCTTCTTTTATAGCTGAAATTTGGGTTGTGTCCAAGCTTATTTTCGAGATGAATCTTGCTCATATTTCCTTTGAAAATTCTGTTGGCCAATCTTGTTTCTCTTAATTTCAAACCGTATCTTTTTAGCTTCATATTGCATTTGAAAATTCTGTTGACCAATCTTGTTTCTCTTAATTTAAAACCGTATCTTTTTAGAATCAAATCCCCTTAATACTTTGATCAAATTTCTATCAAAATTCAATTAAGTCTTCTTCGAATTTTAATCAAGTCTTCACTGATCTGCATCATGATTTAAATTCTGGACCGTATGATCTTCTGATCTCGACCAACTCTGGACCATACGATCTGATCTGTACCATTCTGTGATCTTCTGATCTCGACCATTGATCTTCTAATCTGGACCATTTATCTTCTGATCTGGACCATTGATCTTCTGATCTGGACCATTTTTCTTTTGACTTTGACTCCCCCTAAGACTAAGCTATAATTTTATTGTTCTCCCCATAAGTCTAATGCCTCAGATACTTTATCAAATATATATTCTCCCCTTTTTTCATTAGACAAAAAGGATTGAAGGAATGAAGGAGATCCTCTGAATTTTTTTTTATCTTCTGTTTTTTTTTTTGAATAACACGAGTACACGAAAATAATATTAAAAAAATAAAATACATATATCAAAAAAAAAATTAACTAAGCTATTTGGTTAGAGATGAAGGTATGGTTAAGGTTTTTCTTGATCAAGTCAAACATATCTTCAGGTAGGGGTTTAGTGAATATGTTAGCCCATTGATGGTTAGTGTCTACAGACTGGATGTTGAGTGTCCCTTTTTGAAAATAATCTCTGATGAAGTGGTGTTTAATCTCTATGTGTTTGGCTCTAGAATGAAGGATAGGGTTTTTGGTTAGGTTAATGCTGAAGTGTTGTCACAATATCCACTAAGTTGATATGTAGGAGTTTTCTTGTAGAACAGAGTGAGATTGATAGTGCCTTTTAGGTATCTCTGTAGGACTTTTTTGGCCTTAGTAATCCTTTTTCAAGTGAGCTGATAGGGTGCATTGGGATAGCCATAGGTTTGCAATCACTCATCTTAAACTTCTTGAGAGGCTCTTTTGTATATTTTGTTTGATGAATGTATAGACCTTTTTGACTTTGCTGAATTTGAATCCCTAGGAAGAACTTAATGAATGTGCAAATACGAGAAAGGGGGTTGAATTGTGTTTGACTAACTTGAATACTTTTTCTATTTTTTCCATTTTATAACAAAACCTGATGTATGAATCAAACAGAGTTAGCAGCGGATATAAAATAAAAATAAAAACACAGAATTTTATACTAGTTCACAGTTAACGAGGCTACGTCCAGTCCATTCACTTTGAAGGATTTCACTAATTCAAAACCTTGAATTACAACAGCACCACTGACCCTCCAATTCATTCTTCTCAAACAGTCTAACAATCCTAGACTTTTGAGGAATACAACACCTTGACTTCTCAAGTCAAATCTTCTCCTACCAATCTGACAACCCCAGATTGTAGAAGGAATTACAACGCCTTGAATCTAATTGCTAAGTAATCTGCTACCCCTTCTGACTCCCTTGTTGGAACCAAGTTGGTTCTAAGTACTTAGGATTTTGATGTTTACAAAATCACTCCATGTAATCTTATTTTGTACCTTGATTTATTACATTAAATGCCACCAGAAGATGAAGTTTCCAGAGGCAGAAGATTAAGACACCAGATAATGCATCCAGAAGGTACCAGAGGATGCATCATGAAATTACCAGAGGATATCTTTGCTGGCCTAGATCAGAAGGAGGAAAAGTCAGAAGGAGACCTGGACCAGACCAGAAGGAAGCCTGCCAGAGGGAGACTTGATCCAGACCAGAAGGAAACATTAGTCAGACTTAGTCCAGAAGTTATTCTGACCAGAAGATGGTCTGGCAGTGAAATGATAAACAGCCCAGACTTGATCCAGACTTAATCAGAGGATAAATTAATGGGTCCAGAACAAGAGATTCAATCCAGATTTGACCCAGACCAGAAGATAGCATGGTTTAGGGTATAAAACTAAGCCCAGACCAGAAAAAATTATCTCCATATTTGATCAAGAACTGATGCAAAACAGAAGGTAAAATGTCCAAACTGAAATATTATTTGTCCAGATTTAATTTCAGTTCAATCCAGACCTAGGTCAGAATTGGTCCAGATCAGAGGGAAGTGAAGGTGCAAACACGAGAAGGGGGGTTGAATTGTGTTTGACTTAACTTGAATACTTTTCCTGTTTTAATACTTTCAAAACAAAACTTGATGTATAATTAAAACAGAGTTAGCAGCGGATAAAAATAAAAATAAAAACTCACATATTTTATACTGGTTCACCGTTAACGAGGCTACGTCCAGTCCTTTCGCCTTGAAGGATTTCACTAATTCAACCTTGAATTACAACCTTGCTACTAACCCTCCAAGTCAGTCTTCTCAAATAGTCTAACAATCCTAGACTTATTTGAGGAAAAACAACTCCTGTTCTTCAGCCAATCTGACACCCCAGATTGTAGAAGAATTCACAACACTATGAATCTAATTGCTAAGTACTTTGCTACCCTTTCTGAATCCCTCAGTTTGTAGACTCTACTTCAACAACTTAGATACAACCCTATCTAATTGCCAAGTAACCTGCTACCTCTACTGACTCCCTCAGATTGTAGACTCTACTTCAACAACTTAGATTTGACACAGTGGAAAGAAAATAAGACGAGTACTTGCTTCTTGAAAGCTGAAACTCACAATTGACTTATATGAAAATTTGGGAGCGTTTGCTTTTCAAGTGTATGACTCTTTTTGTGATTTTCGATGTTGAGTATTCTGCCTTGAGCCTCCTTTTATAGATGCAGATTTGGGCCTTTTCCAATGCTTAAATTCGAGCTGAATCTTGCTGAATTCTCTGTAAAAATAACTTGACCAATTGGGCTTCATATAAATAAAAAACATATCTTCAGATTTCCTTTCAAAATAACTGGCCAATTAAATTTGTTGGTTCCTTCCCGCCACAGCTCCTGAATTCCACAACACCTCACTTTATTTTTGTAATAAATCTTTTTAATCCTTTGATCAAAATAAATTAAATTCTCCACCGTATAAATTTCATGATTAAATCTGGACCATTGGATCTTTATGCGCTAGTCCACATCTGGACCATACTGATTGTTATGCTGTGATCCTCTGATTTCGGCCTTCCCTGGACCACACTTCCTGACCCTCTGATCTTCTAATTTCGGCCAACCTGGATGCGCGCCTAATATGCTATAATCCTCTGAACTCGGCCTTTGCTGGACTGCTCATCCTGTCCCTCTGATTTCGGCCAACACTGGGCCATGGTCTGATCTTCTGATCTGGACCATCACTGGACCAAATAATTAATTCTAAACCATTGATCTGGAAATCTTCCCTCTGATCTGGACCATCACTAGACCAAATAATTAATTCTGAACCATTGATCTGGAAATCTTCCCTCTGATCTAGACTAATTCTGGACTTTGGTCTGGATTAAATTGAAATTAAATCTGGACAATAAATATTTCAGTCTGGACATTTTACCTTTGATTTTGGACCAGATCTGGATTGATTCTGGAATTCATTTCTTCTGGTCTGGACTTAGTTTCATGCCCTGAATCATGCTATCTTATGGTCTGGGTCATATCTGGATTGATTCTCTTGTTCTGGACCCTTAAACATAGCTTCTGGTTGAGTCTGGAACAAGTCTGGGTAGTTTAATATTTCACTGCCAGGCCATCTTCTGGTCATAATAACTTCTGGAATAAATTTGATATTTGATTCCTCTTGGTCTGGATCAACTCTCCCTCTGGCAGGCTTTCCTCTGGTATGATCCATGTTTCCTTCTGATTTTTCTTCCTTCTGTTCTGGGCCAGCAAACATATCTTCTGGTGATGTTTTGACATCCTGGAACATCTTCTGGAAATTCCATAATTCATTTTCCTTTGATCTTCTGCTTCTGATTTCTTCATATTCTGATTGTATTTAATTTAATAATTCAAGGTACAAAATAAGATTACATTGAGTGCTTTTGTAACCATCAAAATCCTAAGTACTTAGAACCAACTTGGTTCCAACATAGACCACACATTCTGATCTTCTAATTTCGGCCAATATTGGACTACACATTCTGATCTTCTGATCTCGGCCATCACTGGGCCATATGGTCTGATCTCGGCCAACACTGGGCCATGATGTTTAAATCTGGACCATTGATCTGAACACCTTCCTTCTGATCTAGACCAATTCTGAACTGGGCCTGGATTGAATTGAAATTAACTCTAGACAAAGGATATTTAATTCTGGACATTTACCTCTTGATCTGGATCAGGTCTGGATTAAATCTGGATATCATTTCTTCTAGGCTGGACTTAGTTTGATACTCTAAACCAAGCTATCTTCTGGTCTGGGCCAAATATGGACCAAGTCACTTGTTCTGGACCAATTATATGAAGCTTTGGTTAAGTATGGACTGTTTGTCATTTCACTGCCAAGCTATCTTCTTGTCAGAATAAATTCTGAACCAAGTCTGATTTATGATACCTTCTTGCCTGGAACAAGTCTTCCTCTGGCAGACTTCCTACTGGTCTGGTCCAGATCTCCTTCTGGACTCTACTTCCTTCTAATCTAGACCAGGAAAGATGTCCTCTGATGGTATTTTGACATCCTGGAGTATCCTCTGGTGCTTTTAGGATGCATCCTCTGGTACCTTCTGGAGGTGTATCCTCTGGTCTGATTTTACCTTCTAATTACTCATCTTCTGCCTCTGGTGACTTCAGCTTTTGCCTCTGATAACTTCATCTTCCGGTGGCGTTTAATATAGTAATTCAAGGTAAAAAATAAGATTACATGGAGTGCTTTTGTAAACATCAAGATCCTAAGTACTTAGAACCAACTTGGTTCCAACACTTAAGTTCTCTTATCATGCTCATTTGAAATTTCTGTTGCATCAATTTAGACAATTCTTGGCAGAGAGTGCCATTTGTAGATCCAAAGATAATATCATCAATATAAACTTGAATGATCAGAATATCATCTTTAATTGATTTTCTAAAAGTGTATTATCTACTTGTCCTTTTTTAGTTGTCAGAAACAAGCTGAATGAAAAAGGAGAAGTTGTTAGAAACAAGGCACGATGTGTTGCACAAGGATACAGTCAGCAAGAAGGTATTGACTACACAAACATTTGTTCTAGTGGCCAGGTTAGAAGCTATTCGTATCCTACTTTCCTTTGCTGCTTATAATAACATTTCATTATTTCAAATGAATGTTAAAAGTGCATTCTTAAATGGTTATATAAGTGAAGAAGTCTATGTTAAACAACCCCTAAGTTTTGAAAGTTATGAATTTCCAAACCATGTTTTTAAACTTAAAAAAAAATAATCTTTGTATGGTTTAAAACAAGCACCTAGGGCATGGTATGATAGACTTAGTTACTTCTTACTTAAAAATAACTTTGGTTCCAATAATGTTCTTTTCTAGTCTTGGAACTAGATCCAAAATATCATTCATTTAGCTCTTCTTGCATTGGTAGACTCCATCTATATCCTTCTTCTGACTCATCTTCAGATTTATCCTCTGAAGATTTGTCGTATTCTTGCTTGTAGCTTCTGCTTTTTCAAGTCTTTTGCCTGCATCAACTTCTGGTTCTGGTAAATCAGCTTCTGGTTCTAGTAGATCTGTATCAGCTTTTGGTTCTAGTAACTCAGCTTTTGGTTATGGTAAATCAGCTTCTGGTTCTGGTAGATCTGTATCAGCTTTCTCTAGTTTTGGTAAACCAGATCAGTTTCCTTTGGTTATGGTTAACCTGCATCAGCTTCATCTATCTTTGACTTTTCAGGTCAAGCTATTTGTCATATAGCATAATACAAATCAAATAATTTAAAAATGAACTCAATACAACCAAACCATTAATTTTGCTTCTGGTGGTTTCTGCTTGTTTTTGAAACCACTGAAATACTGTTTCTATTGAAGTGTTCACATCACGTGGATCACTTGGTTCCTCTGACAGTTTGAAAACCTGCAGAATACTTATCTAGCTTTGATTTTTAAGATCAAGCTTCTTGTTATCACAGTAAACATAAATATCAAACAATAATAGTATTTATAGTAAGATGTAACCTCTATGTCAACAGTTTCAGTTTTACTCTGAAAATCCTCTTGTTTCTGATTTTCAGATTCTGAATCTATATGTTCTATGATTATATGGTTGGATGAAGGGCTTTGAATTCCCTTCCTGGTTTATAATCTTGATGAATTTTACTGGAGTGTTTGAAGAACTCTCCTGATTCTGATTCTTCTCTTTCTACTGATATATCAGGTTCCTCTGATAATTCTGGAACTGATGATAATTATGTTTCTTCTGGTAGTTCCAGTTTTGTTGATATGTGTGCTTCCTCTGTCTGTTTTGATATTTCCTGTTCTTCATATAGTTTTGGTTCTGATAGGCATTGTATTTACCAGTTCTTCTTCCATCAGAGTCACTTTGCTTCTGCTTGGTAAGTGCTGGAACATAGACTTTTTTCCCTTCATATATTGCCAGCATCCATTGACCAGGCACCATGACTGGTGTTTTACTTTGGTTGCTCAGAACATCTGCAACATAAACAATTTTATCTTTTGGTACCCAAATTTGGTTGGGTCCAGGTTTGTTAGTCTTGAAAGGTTTCTTCTCTTTTCTTGTTTTTATCATGGGACAAGACAATTTTGAGTGACCTTTCTTAGCATAAACAGCACACAAACCATAAGAGGAAATATGTTTAGTTACAATTATAGTTTCATCAAATCATATGCCTATTTTACCATTGTTACTAACTCCATAGATCATAGAAGCATATTTGCTTCTTTCCATACCATTAACAATAAAATCTTGTAAAACTTGTTCATGCATATCAGAATTACATACAACATTTTTACTTGATGTTGAACAAAGATTTCTTTTTAGAGTTAGGTTTTCAGACTTAAGCTCAGCAATATCAATTTTAAGAGTTGCATTTTATGTTTTACATTCTGCATTTTGATTCTTTAAAAAATCAATTTCTTTGGTTAAAGTTTTATTTTCTTCCCTAAGTGTTTTCAATTTTAAAGACAGTTTGTTATTGATATTTAAAATATCATTCATTGCAGTAATTAAATCAGATCGAGTGAGTTCAGAAAATACCTCTTTTTGATCTTCTGATGATTCACTTCTAGGATCAGAGTCTGTATCGGATCCAGAGGAAGAGCTTGTGTGAGCCATCAGAGCGAGTTCTATTTCTAATTAACTTCCAGAATTAGAGTCTAGGTTGGATCTAGAGGCAGAGCTGGTGTAAGCCATCAGAGCCAATTCTGCTTCTTCTGATTTACTTCCATTGTTGGATCCATAGGCAGAATGAGTGCGAACTTTCTGAGCCAATTCTGCTTCTTCTGATTCACTTTCAGAGTCAGAATTTATGTTGGATCAAGAGGCAAAATTGATGTGAGCCATCATGGCTAATTATGCTTCTTCGTCTTGAGTACTCTTAATCCCGAAACCAGAGTCTGAAATCTAGAAAACATTGCTTCAATGTCTTCATCTTCTTCCATCTTGAACAGCTCGTACTTCTTGACTAGAATGTTGGCCTTTGCTTCTTGGACTTGCTTGCTGCCTTCGTAAGTCAGAACCAGACTATCATAGATGCTCTTTGTTGGTTCATTTGTCGAACTCCTTCAATATGATTGCATTGATCATGAACGTTCTGGATTTGTGATGCAACTTGAACATCTTCTTCTAGTCAGCATCCATATCTCTCCTGGGAATTTTAACACCATCAACATATTCTGGAGCAGTATAGCCATCTTCCACCAAGTCCCAAAGTTTGGGATCTTGTGAAAAAAAGAAACTCTTCAGCCTGTCCTTCCAGTACTCGAACCATTCCCCATCAAACAGAGGTGGTCTATTGATGTTTCCTCCAACAGCTTCTTCATTGAATCCAGACATGTTGAACCCGTGGATCTTTCCTCAAACAATATACAGTGCTCAGTCTTGAGACCGAGCTCTGATGCCAATTGAAGGTGCAAATACGAGAAGGGGGGTTGAATTGTGTTTGCCAAACTCGAATTCTTTTTTTCTGTTTTGTTGAATTGTGTTTCTCTTTCAAAAACACTTAGGAAATATTGCTTTTGCACTAAAGTATTTCTCTCTATTGAACTCTCAGATAACTTTGAATTTGAAGATTGAGTTCTGTGTTTTTCGATACCTATTACTGCTGCCTGAAGCCTTCTTTTATAGCTGAAATTTGGGTTGTGTCCAAGCTTATTTTCGAGACGAATCTTGCTCAGATTTCCTTTGAAAATTATGTTGACCAATCTTGTTTCTCTTAATTTCAAACCGTATCTTTTTAGCTTCAGATTGCATTTGAAAATTCTATTGACCAATCAATGTTTCTCTTAATTTCAAACCGTATCTTTTTAGCTTCAGATTGCATTCGAATTTCCTTCAAGTCGTTAGTGATTTTTGAATCAAATCCCCTTAATACTTTGATCAAATTTCTATCAAAATTTAATCAAGTCTTCTTCGAATTTTAATCAATTCTTCACTGATCTGCATCATGATTTAAATTCTGGACCGTATGATCTTTTGACCTCGACCAACTCTGGACCATACGATCTGATCTGTACCATTCTGTGATCTTCTTATCTGGACCATTGATCTTCTGATCTGGACCATTTATTTTCTGATCTGGACCAAGTCTTATGTTCTGGACCATGCTATCTTCTAGTCTGGACCAAGTCAGACTTATGTTACCTTCTGGTATGGACCAAGTCTCCCTCTGACAAGTTTCTTTCTAGTTTGGTCCAAGTCTCCTTCTGAACACTACTTCCTTCTGATCTGGGCCAAGAAAAATATCCTCTAATGATGTTATTTTTTCTTCCCTTTGATAATATCCTCTGATGTTTGCCTTTGATGACATCCTCTGGTATTCTCTGGAGGTATCTTTTGGTACCCTCTAGTGACATCATCTGGTATCCTCTGGATGCATCCTCTGGTGATATCTTCTGGTGGCATTTTTATCTTCTGCTGACATTATCCTCTGGTGACATCTTCTGCTTCTAATTTGTATCTTCTGGTTGTATATTCTGGAGGTATCCTCTGATGACGTCATCCTCTGATGACATCCTCTGGTGACGTCATACATCCTCTGATTTTTCATTCTTCTAAGTCAAAATACGATTTACATAAAATACTTTTGTTAACATCAAAACTTTAATTGAAAGAACCAACTTGGTTCCAACACATATTTGTGAATAATGTTGCATTAATGTTGTATTTAACTGTACCTGTTGTCAGAGGTTGCCACGACACCTTTCCCTTCTGCTAATGAGAAGCATGATGTGAGACTTGTTGCAAATGTTGGTTTGGTAACAGAGCAACTGTCTGGTTCACTGACTAGTGCACAATTAGTTGTACTGGCTGATGTGCTACATGTTGCCCGAGCTGGAGAGCGAGCCTGTCATAGCAATGAGTTGTTGTCTAAGTAGCTCGCAATCCTTGCCCGAGATGAATCACCCGATCGGTCGAGTCCTTAATGTTATCGCAAAGGATCAAGTTACGTTTCTTCCAAATACTCCAAGCAATAACAGAAAAAAGACATAATTGATCCATATTAAGAAAACTCCAAATTTTTGCAAAACACATCATCAAAACCTTATGAACTCTATAAAATAGGCTCCAAAACATGTCAAAGATTGATCTTCCACCAACAAGCAAGACTTTCTTCACAAACAAAGAACATATGCTAAGTGGTTTCCGATGTATTTTGGCACATCACACAAGCCGAAGTACAATAAAGGCCTTTACTCCAAAGTCTTGGTCTAGTAAGGAAACAATTCATTCCTAGTTGCTACATAAAGTTCTTCACCTTCGATGGGACTTTCATACTCCAAAATTTGTTCCAATCACCAACCACTTTCCGTTCCTCCCGATCAATTATAGTATCAACTCAAAGCCTATAGACACTCTGAACTATATTGTTCTTCACCTTCGATGGGATATTCACGCACAAGGATATTCACCACAAAGCCTATAAGCACTCTCAATCAATTAAAATATCAACACATAAAGTTATTCTCCTTCAATGGGATATTCTTGCACAAGGAAGAATCAAAATAGGATGATGGAGTAGTAATTTGAGGGTTAGGTTCACAACGAAGCCAAGATGAATCACTAATTTTAATGGATGAGCCATTACCAATCTTCCATCTATGCCATTCATTCAACAAAATTCAAGAAGACCAAATGCTATGTCAAACATAACTAAGATTGCGTCCCAAGGATGCTCCCAAAAAAGTCCTATTCGGAAAATATTTAGCTTTGAAAACTCAATTCACCATAGCATCAGAGTTGGTCATAAATTTCCATCCTTGCTTCCCCAATAAAGTGAGATTAAAACCGTGCATGTATTGAAAGCCCAACTCATCCACCTTATACCTTCTGACCACCATCAGAAGACTCCCACCAAAAGGAGTTAAGCATCCTCTGAATTTCTTCTTCAATAGAAGTGGGAAGAAGGAATATACTCATGCAGTACGAAGGAATAACTTGAGCAACATATTTGATAAGTACTTTTTTCCCCAGCATGTGACAAAGTCCCACTTCTAGATTCTCTCCTTGATGTAATGAAAGATGGATTTCTTGCTTCTTCCAATCATAGAAGGAAGACCAAGGTATTTACTGGTGCCGATACACGCTCAAACTCCAAGAGTATTTGAAAGCATAATTTTACCATGTTAATATGTTGCCCCGATGTTGTAGCATATACTTCAAGAATGGCTTGCATAGCTCTAGTTACTACCATCAATCAGCAGAAGAAGCATAACATCAACAACAATCAACACAAACACTGCGTCCCTTGACAAAAAAAAAAAAAACTATGGCAAAGACGACGATGCGGTCAGCTTTGAAATTTTTGTAGCCATATCCGATCTCATTCTCTAAAAAAAAACCATAATTTTATATAATTTTTAATAAAGTATTTATAACTCAATACATAATTAAATATACAGCTGTATAAGTTTGTAATGAACAATACAACAACAATACTCTAAGAAAAAATAATACTAATAGTAAACCATAATAATTTGATCTCTAATCTTAAAAGAAATCAGAAAATTATTATTATTGTTATAAGATGAGAGCTCCATTACCAAATTATTATTATTTTAGTCAAATCTTTTTTAATATATTTCAAGACCCGAGTCAAAAAAAATATATAAAGATCCATTTAAAAAAAATTAATGGCATAATTAGACTTAAAAACTTTAATAAAAAATTATGATTTTGGATTAAGGTATGTAAAATATATCGTTAAATGGATAATGAATTGCACTATATTAAAAAATCAAACTAAGATTTTTTTCTTAAAAAATTTATTTATGGTTTTGGATTAGGGTGTGTAAAATATATGTTTAAATGAATAATGAATAACTGAAAATTTATTTTATTGAAAAAGTTTTTATATCTATTTTTTTTTGAAAAAATTTAAAAAATTTGTCAAAAGAATTTCGAATTTTTTTATCAGAAAATGTTTACAACTATTTTTTCCAAAAAAAAAAATGGTTATTTTTTTAAAAAAAAATTAAAATTTTTTTTTTTGAATATTTAATTTAAAATCAATTTTAATTAAAAATTTATTTAAAATATTAAATTAATCTATATTTATAAACTAATTTCCGGTTCAGAATAAAAAGGTTTTCAAAAATTCAACTGAACCATCGATATAATCTAGTTCAATTTTTGTACTAAATTTCGGACCGACAGTAGCTTATCCAATTTAGTACTAAATTGGTAATGAAGTCAAAAGGAGTCAGGAATTACTTTACTAACCAACAATAACGACATCGTTTCCACCATCAGCGCCGTTATCTAATTAAGAAATATCCCAACTGTGCGGATTATCATTAATAATCACCTCGCATTATTGTTCGCTCAGAAAATAACAACGAAAACGATAGAAAAAGATAAAAGAAAGAAAGAAGAGAATATCCCACTACCATTACTCACTTCTTCTCGCTTACGCATACGGAATCAACGCTCTCGTTTTCGTTTCTTTCGTTTTTCTTCTTTCTTTCTCACTCTCACAAAGAATATCTCTCACATTGTGATTTTCTGTTTTTTTCTTTCTTTCTTTGGGAACTTCGTAATTACGCACAGTGTCTATGCTTCACTGTGTTGGTGGTGGATTTCTACTCATTACGTAAACCCTAACAACCTCAATTGCTTATCACTTGCAACTTCAATCTCTCTCTGTCTCTTTCAATTTTCTCAATTTTGCTATATTTTGCAGGTTTTTCATACGCAATGGCGCGAGGGGTTCCCTTCACCAAGAACGGAAGCAAAGTAATTCGTTTCCCTGTTTTGTGTTTCGTTCTTCTCTGTGTTCTTGCACCTGGTTTTTTCTTCCTCGGTTCGGGGTTTCACGCTGCGGGTTAGTTTACTACTTCTCTCTCTCTCTCTCTGTTGATTTTAAATCCTTTTGTTCTGTTTGTGAATGGTTTTTGTTTTTTATTTTTTATTTATTGGAGAACAAAATTCGAAGTGAGAGGGATTTTTGAAAGTGTAGTTGGATTAACTTGTTTTTTGAATTGTTTCTGTATTAGGACATTAGATTAAGGAAATCTTATTAAGAGATTATGGTAACTATGGTGAAGTTTTATTGATGTCACTGTTTTGACTTGGATTGGAAAGTTCTGCTAAGTTGTATTAATATAGTTTTTGTTCTTCCCTTTTATTCCGTTTTTAGCTTAAGTAGTTATTGTCATTGCCTTTTATTCTGTATTAGAATTAGATTATTAATTAACTAGGAGTTCTTTGTAGTTTTTGAGATGCGATCTATTTCGTGTTTTGGTTTTGGCATCTTTGGGACAGTGGTGATAGTCGTCGTTATGCTCATGCAATTTTTCATGTTGATACCTGATGATAGGGTTGTGTTGTAAGATGGGACTGTGTCTGTACGTGTGTAAAATGATAGGGTAGGTGTGATGATCATGACAACATATGTCTTGCGTATATTTCAGAGATAAGAAGTGGCAAAAGTAAGGGATTTTGTGGAAGTTTATGATGATTGTTTCTACTTTGCACTTTATTTGGAGCTCTTTGGGCTTTCTGAGATTGACAGTCATATGAATGCATCATCATGAAACAAGGTGATTTAGGATTGGAGTAACTAGGAAACCGGTAGGGAGGGGAGGGCAGTTATATTAGGTTCCTGTAAATAATTATTTTGTAACTATGGATGAAATATTAGAAGAGGAAGTTGACGGTGATTCTATTGCAGCTTCTTTTAACAGCCTTATTTCGGATAAAGATGATAATTGCATCTGTCCTAATTTCCGTGACGAGTGAGTCAATATCATAACCCTTGATCTATATTCTTTAATTACATGCCATGTATATTTCTCACTAATAGTTCAAATATAACTTCATATCAAATATATTTCTCACTAATAGTTCAAATATAACTTCATATCAAATATATTTCTCAAATTAATGCTTTCGGTTCTTATTGCGTAACTTATTGTTGCATTAATCTCACTCAATATCTGATTCTAGTTTTAAGTCTTTGATTCTTCTGCTAGAGATGGATGTTCTAGGTAGTATTTGACAGTGCTAAATATCCTGTTTAAGTGTGGTAGATAAGTTTACCATGGATGCAACTTGTTTCTTTAGCATTTTGCTAATACACTTTCATGGTGCACTGAAACTGACGTAGTCATGTAAGGGAAAAAAGCTTTATTGTGATTCCTCAAAAGGTAATCTCTTAGTTAGTTGACTAATGAGTTAGTTAGTAAGTCTCTTAGTTAAGAGCGTAGGGTTGGAGGCTATAAATAATAGAAAGGAGATTAGTTTAGATGGGGTATCTCTGGTTTTGTAAGGAAATTGGAGTGAGTGAGCACCAAGTCTCTCAAATACCTGGACTGTAATAGTTAATTTCAAACAATAGACAGAATTTCTTCTATAATCTAATTCAGTTCCTATCAACTGGTATTAGAGTTCCTATTTTGGAGCTGTGGGGATATCATTCCTAGAAGTGACTTTATTGGAAATGAGTCCAACATTTGATGGGAAAGGAGGCTTATTGGTGGCTCATCCAAATACATAAGCATTTTGAAGCCATTAGAATCCCGAGGGAAGTAAGTTATTCTATGTGGTTGTCTTCGCATGGAGAGAGTTGATGCTCTCGCGGCTTTTCTAGAAGGCAGTGCTCAAGTGATTTCAACCATAGGTTTGGCTTTATCTTCAGGATTCTGGATCTGGGGAGCAACAAGTCATAAGTGCTGACGAAGTTTAAACAATTGGGGAAGCCAACAGCCGTGGAACTAAATAAAGACAACCCACGAAGTGAAAATACAATGTTAACAAGCTCTCAATATCAAGGGTTAAGACCTGAGAAATTGAAGGAAACACAAAGCAGTGAAGGTGGAGAACAAAGTGAGTGAGAAAGTAGAGCAATATATAATGCTTTGACAGTATACTATGCTTATAGTTATATTGATGTAATACACAACTTGTGGATAAGTAGAGCAAATATTGTTGTTGCTTGTTGGTATATCTGCTATGGAGTCAGGAGTTTGGTCCTCCTTAAGTAAGGTTTTGGGGTTTGTTGACAGATAACAATCAGATCTGATATGATTGTTTTTATTAGTTGATTTTCTATTTAAGTTTATTTGTATTTTGGGAGAGAGTCAAATCACTCTGATTTGATTTATTTCCTAATTTATTTTCCCTTTATTCTCTGCATTCATTAGATATCTAACAACATTGTATATATATATGTCTGTAATGTTTTAGTTTCAATATATAATAATAAGAAATTTTCCTTCCCTCTCTTGATTTAACGTAGCTGCACCCTAAAACACATGGTATCAGAGCTTTGGCTCTGATCCTGTGGCAGCTCACCATGTCCTCACAAGAAACTGAAAAAAATGATTCCTCCACCACTACAATACCAGAAAAAAATTCCGTCGACCCTAAAATCGTGTCAACCCCTACTACAATTGATCCATTATCCATAAACTCTACTTTACAGCTTCTAACCCAATAGCTGAATGGCAGAAACTATGTTGAATGGGCCCAGACTGCGAAGTTAGCTCTTGATGGCAAGGGAAAGTTAGGCTACTTGACTGGAGACACTCCTCAACAAGAGAAGACTGATCCATCCTACCATAAAAGGAAGTTAGAGAACTCCCTAATCATTGGGTCGCTGATCCAATGGAATCTTCCATTGGGAAGCCCTACCTATTCATTTCCACTACAAAAGAGGTGTGGGAAGCTGTACGCTATTGTTATTATGACTTGGAGAACTCCTCACAGATTTATGAACTTAAGACTCGTTTGTGGCAGTCCGAACAAGGAGATAAGGATGTCACAACATTCTTTAATCTCATGGTTGTCTGCTGGAAGGAGCTTGACCAATGTTATGAGGATGATTAGGAGAATTCCAAAGATGCAAACAGATTTAAGAAAAGAGAAGAACATGATAGGGTTTATATGTTTCTAGCAGGACTCAATCCAGAACTTGAAGTCCGTGATCGAATTTTGGGCAAAAAACCTTTTCCTTCATTGAGGGAAGTATTTTCTGATGTAAGGAGGGAGGAATCCAGAAGAAAAGTTATGTTGCAAAACTCTGATAGTACAAGGGTGCAAGAAACTGGGAGTTCTGCCATTGGCTGCAAAGGGATACGACAGATGGAGAAAGAGAAAAACGACCTTGGTGTGATCATTGTAGACGACCATGGCATTCTAAGGAAACTTACTGGAAACTTAATGGAAAACTACCCAACCTGAAGAAGCCAATGGAGAGGGTAGGGTCTTCTGATGAGCAACATCTTCCAAGCTGCAAATGGAAAAAATGTGGAGAATAAAGTCAACTCTGAGGCATCTCCTTTCTCTAAGGAACAACTAAAGCACCTGTATAAGCTCTTTACCTCTATGTCAGTTACTTCTTCATCCACTCTTGCTCAAAAAGGTATCTCTTTCTCTTCTGCTCTTTTAAGTTCCAAACCAAATTCAAAAACTCCATGGATCATTGATTCTGGAGCCACTGATCATATGGCAGATTGCTCAAAATTGTTTTCCACTTAGAGTACTTGTGCAAGTCATAAAAAGGTAAAGATAGCTGATGGTACTTTTTCCACCATAGCTGGAGTTGGTTATATCCCTATTTCTAAAACTATAACTCTTCATAATGTCCTTCATGTTCCAAATTTGTCATGTAACTTGCTGTCCATAACCAAATTAACACAAGATCTTAACTGTTTGGCTATTTTTAACCCAGTTAATTGTCAACTTCAGGAGTTGAAATTTGGGAGGATGATTGGCAGTGCTAAAGAGGTTAATGGTCTCTATCTCTTTGATGATGAGGCTGATCTTAAAGAGGAATTTCAAAGTAACTGTCTCAACTCAGCTTTGGTTCATAATAATTATAGTAACTGTCTCAACTCAGTTTTTCTGTGAAGTTTGCCAATTTGCAAAGCATCATCGTTCTTCCTATTCTCCTTAGGCGCATAAACCATCTAGTCCTTTCACATTAATTCATAGTTATGTTTGGGGACCCTGTAGGGACCCTACTCCTAATGGAAGAATATGGTTTATTACCTTCATAGATGATCACACTTGATTATTTTGACCCAATTTTAAGTAAAAAAACAAAATTCTCTGTAGTGATAATGGAAGGGAATATTTTAATAAACACTGAGATGAGTTTTTCCTTCGACAAGGTATCATCATCAAAGTTTATGTGTGGATACTCCACAACAAAATGGAGTGGCTGAACGAAAAAATAAACATCTCCTTGAAGTTGCTTGGGCATTTGTTATTTCAAAATAAGGTTCCAAAGTATCTTTGAGGAGAAGCAATTCTCACTGGAAATTTTTTGATAAATAGGATGCCTACCAAAATCTTAAATTACAAAACTCCATTTGATGGTTTCACTAGTCTATTTCCTAATAGTAAACTTTCATATCTACCCCTAAGGATATTTGGATGTACTGTTTTTTTTCATATTCATGATTCGAATCAAGGAAAACTTGAGCCTAGAGCAAGAAAATGTGTTTTTATTGGCTATTCATCCAATCAAAAAGGATACAAATGTTTTGAACCTATTTCCAAAAAGATTTTTGTGACTATGGATCACTTTCTTTGAAAAACTCCTTTTTTGGTAATCATCTTCAATGAGGGAAAATAGAAGAAGATGATGTTCAATATTCAAAAATTGCAATTCTGGATTTTTTAAACAATTTGGAAAAAAAGATTGTGAGGAAAGTAACATAACTGAATCCTATTTGAAAATACTAGAAATTGAGAAAAGTAACAAGAAAAAATCCTTTGGTGAATCTAGTCAAGAAAGTGTCTTGACAGAACCAGAAGTTGAGAATGAGACAGTTGAAATTGGTAACAAAGGTATCCAACCCTTTGACCACATATACTTAAGGAAAAAAGTGCCTCAGAGAAGAGAACCTCAACACTGCCAAACATCCAAGGATCCAACAGGTAATAGTCTTTCTAATTTTGTTGTACTCTTACAAAATTCTGATCATAATAATCTTGTCCTTGCTGAATCTGTTCCCAATGATTTTATCCCTTTAGGACCTACCTTTGATGATTCTAGTCTACCCATTGCTGTTAGAAAAGGGATAAGATCATGTACAAAACATCCTATCTCTAACTTTATATCTTAAGAAGCAGGGATATTCTCAGTGTCAAAGCGATCACACCATGTTTGTGAAACATTCTTCCAAAGGTAAAATACTATATTTTAGTGAAATAAAAAATTTGAAGTCATCTCTTGCTGTTGAGTTTGAAAATAAAGATCTTGGGTCTTTAAAATATTTTTTGGGAATGGAAGTTGCTAGATCAAAGAAAGGGATTGTTGTATAACAACAGAAATATATTTTAGATCTTCTAAAAGAAACCGGGATGATGGGTTGTAGGCCAGTTGATACTCCAATAAATCCTAATCAGAAAATTGGTAGTGATGACAGTGGTGATCCAATGGATACATCTTGGTATCAAAGACTAATAGGAACACTAATTTATCTATCTCATACTCGTCCAGATATAGTCTTTGCTATTAGCTTAGTGAGTCAGTTTATGCACTCACCTCACGAAGAACATTTAGAGGTTGTTTACTGTATTCTAAGGTACCTCAAAAGTTCTCCAAGAAGGGGACCGTTTTTCCAAAAAATTGATCAACGAGGCATTGAGGTATTTATTGATGCAGATTGGGCAGGGTTCATCATGGATAGAAAGTCAACATCTGGTTACTGCACATTTGTTTGGGCAAATTTAGTTACTTGGAGGAGCAAGAAACAAAACGTAGTAGCTAGAAGCAGTGCTGAGGAAGAATATAGCGCAATGGTCCAAGGTGTTTGTGAAATCCTATGGCTTCAAGGAATCTTAGAAGAGCTGAAACTTCCTATAACTCTTCCAATGAAGCTGTATTGCGACAACAAGACAACAATTAGTATTTCTCAAAATCCTGTTCAACATGACCGAACCAAACATGTTGAAATTGATAGACATTTTATAAAAGAGAAAGTAGATGCAGGTCTGATTTGCATGCTTTTTGTCCCCACTTCACAACAAGTTGCTGATATCCTTACCAAAGGTTTGTTTAGGCCCAGTTTTGAGGAGGGTGTTGACAAATAGCAATCAGATCTGATATGATTGTGTTTATTAGTTAATTTTCTATTTAAGTTTATTTGTATTTTGGAAAAGAATCAAATCACTCTGATTTGATTTATTTCCTAATTTATCTTTCCTTTATTCCATATATGTTTGTACTATTTTAGTTTCAATATATAATAATAAGAAATTTTCCTTCTCTCTCTTGTTTTAACCTAGCTGCATCCTAAAACAAGGGTTCAAGTCTTTTGAATTGAAAAAATAGTTTTGTCCTTTTAAGTGACTTCACTTGACTTGACTCAGATTAGTTGGTATCCAATGTGACATTTGGATTTGGATACTCTGAAACAAAAACACACGAAAATTGCAAGGGAGTCTTGGTGCAACAATTGAAGTTACTACTATGTGTCGAGAGGTGTCTTTTAGGAACCCAATAATGGGATTCCAAGGATTTAGAGGAAAAACACTAATATTTAGAAAAAGATAAGAAATAATAGGAGAGAATCTCTCCAAAAAGATACACAAGAGCGGATACGCTCCTCTAGGGCGAGGAATACCAGTTAAGAAAATTTTAATTTGGCAAAAGATCCTTTCTAAGGGGAAGAGAGCATTTATTTATAGGCTTTCTATGCAATAGGATAAAAGGGATAATGATCAATCAGCCCTAGCCTAAGTAATAGGAAAACAGAAACAGAACACTAACAAACTTAAAACAGAAATAGAAAATAACTATCAGACCTATAAAAGCTCCCATCTCCTAACTACTCTAATTTCCCTTTATTCTATATCCTAACAATACACCCCTCCTCAAAACAACCTTGTCCTCAAGGTTGACATTTAGTATATTCTTCTTGTAGGTGTAATAGTTGATAACATGCATTGCCTTCCCTTTTTCCTTTCTCCATCTGGCAGTTTTGGTGGCGGACGTTCAACTAACTTGCTAGAATCCTTTTTTTGCTTCTCTATTGCGAACCCATCTTCGTTGCTGTGCCGATTATCGTCCAATGGTTTTTCTTTCACGTTTTGGTTGGTTTTCTTCCATGTTCCTGCATGTTGTTGACCTCCAATTTCGCTTTTGCCTTCACACTGCTTCCCTTGCGTCATCTTGTAAAGGGAATTTGCTACTGCTATTTCTGGTTTCACTCTGCCTTGCGGATAAAGTTATTGATTCATTGTGGTGATTTTGTTCTCCTATGTTAACTGTAACCTTTAACACTGAGTGTTCTCTCGTTTCTATATCTATCTTCAATTCTGGTTTTGGTTTTGTTTTTCGGCACCAACCCCCTTGCATGACACAATAGATTTGCTACTCCATCTTTGTTACTCCATCTTTGACTTCGATCTTTTGTTCTTGATGCCAAATCTACGGATCAGACCTGTGCAAAAAGATTCTCATGTTGGATATGGGTTTTCTTGATCCCAAGAATGAAACCAAAACAGGATCCAAGCATCCAACCTCATGAACGCCCTCTACACTTTATTGAACCCATGAATTTCATGCTCCACAAAGAACCTTTCAGCTCTTTCAAGCCACCCAACTGGATCAGTCCCTGTGAAATTTGGCAGCATCGACTTCTTGGCCCACCCATCCTCCATTTCGGTCATCGCTGGCACTCCCTCGAGATCCGGCAGGTCGGACCAATTGTTAGGAACCCAAGAATTGGATTCCAAGGATTTAGAGGAAGAACACTAATATTTAGAAAAAGATAAGAAATAATAGGAGAGAATCTCTCCAAAAAGATACATAAGAGCAAATACGCTCAAGGACGAGTGCACCCTCCAACTGGAATACTAGGTAAGAAAATTCTAATTTGGAAAAAGATCCTTTCTATGGGGAAGAGAACATTTATTTATAGGCTCTCTATAAAATAGGATAAAAGGAATAATGATCAATCAGCCCTAGCCTAAGAAATAGGAAAACAGAAATAGAACACTAACAAACCTAAAACAGAAATAGAAAATAACTAACAGACCTATAAAAGATCCTACCTCCTAACTACTCTAATAACTCATAACTACTCTAATTTCCCTTCATTCTATATCCTAACAGTGTCATGAGTTCATGTTGTGGAATGTGCCTATGCAAATGCAAGGTAAGGCTGCCTACAATGAATCCACAATGGATCTAACCCTAGATCCTGCCATGGCAGGAGCTTTATAGAACTAGATTGCCATATCTTCTCTATGTTGTAGGACTGATGATCGAGAGCCTTTGTCAGTCCTCATTTTTGTTAGTAGATACTGTTAAATTGTGAGAATTGAAATGGGGTAGTGTAGTGTGTCCCTGATTGAATTATCTATCACTAAGTTCTTCTGCCTATTTCACTTTGAATGAATAGAAAGAGAAAAACAGTTACAAATATCTCTATAAATTTCTTATCTACATACTTATTAGTTTAAGCTAGTCTACTTACTTGAAATGCATTGTGCAGATCAAGATGATATTACAGCTGTTCCAAATACACAGGTAGTCTGTTTTGTGCAATATTGACTATACAACTAATACTTGGTTGCACTAATATTTTTTTTCTTTCTTGTTTGACTTAAAATAAACTGTTGACTGCAGCAGGTTGCCAAATGGAGAGAATGGCATGCATTGCAAGACCTTAAATCACTTTTTTCTAAAGAGGCAAGCTCAGGATTATATACTGTTGATCCATATTTAAATTTTCATTTTTTTTTATGTAAGGTTTTTCTAATAAATGTTATATTTTAGGTTTTTGATGTTCTTGTATCTAGCACAGATGATTTGGGGCCTTTGAGTCTTGACAATTTCAGAAAAAATATGTCTGCATCATGGAAAGTTGTTGGATTAGAGACTTCAAATGTTGCTTATGAGGTTTGGAAGATCGATGTGCTTCTGCATGGAAATTTCAATTCCTGTTTTTAAAAAAAAATAAATAAAAGCCATCATTGTTTTATTGCTGCCAAATGTTAATTAATGTTAATTTTTTAATTAAAGCTAAAGCAACCAACAACACATGTTAGACAAGAAAAACAAAGGCGAAAGGAAGGAAGATCTTCAGGTGGTATCATACTCTATATAGTAAAAAATGCCTATGCTGTTGCTTAATTTACACTCCAACTCGTTTTTTGTGCAGAGGGTCTTGCTCAGTGGACTGATAGTCCTTCACGGCAAGTGCGAAGGGTGAGCACCATTCTTTGATATTTTCTTGTTAGAACTCACATATTGCATGTTTGGATACACCTTATGTTAGTGATAATTTGTACTATAGCCATGCATTCTGCTCATTTTAGTCTTGCTTTTTGACAACAAACGAAAAAATAAATTTTCTACCTCAAATGACTTCTAGCTTAGCTAAATATAAACTTTTGGCGATAGTATATTACATTTTGACACATGCTGGAATTTTATAATTTTCTTTAGAGCTGTTAGAATATTAGAAAATATCTTATAATTTCATAGGATAAATTTATTATAATCATAGAGATATCTTAGAATATTTCATTATTATTATTATGATTTGTTCTGGATTTAGAATTGATTATATGTTTCTTTATAAATAGAAATTAGTATTGAGTCTTTTGTAATCAATTCAACATAATACTATTATCAATAATACTCAAACTCTTATTATTTTATCTATTCTTTTCTCTAAAATCCCACAACTTCAACATGGTATCTAGAATCTATTTTGATCCTCCTTGAGCTGTCTCGCCACTATTCTGCTCTGAGTTCTCCAAAGTTTGGGAATGTAATCATAGTTTTATCCTTTTCGATGTTATCTTTTGGTGAGTTTTCATACTTTTCTAGCTCTTTTCAGCAAGCCTCCTAAAAAACCTTTATTTGTTTTTGTCGACCCTTTTCTGCCACTCGTTTCAACATTTTCCGTCCAGATCCGTTGCTGCTACTGTCGCCACCCTTGTTTTCGACAGCTTTTCCGAAGAACAATCTCTCCATGAGCTTTGTTTTATCTAGATTGACCCACACCCAAAAACGTGTCGCCAAAAGTCGTCACACGCACTCTCACGCGCTGCTACTCTCTCTTGCGACTAGATCTCACGCGCTGACGTCTCCACAATGCGTGACGGCGCGTTCCGACGCCGCTCCAGTTACTTCTTAGTTGATCTATCTCGGTCCTCGCGGTTTCAGATCTGCCCTTACTTTCCAACTTTGATCAATGGAAATTTACATTCTTGTTCAAACAACTGTTATCTCTCCTGTTTTGGACACATTTTCTCACTATGTTGATCGATCATGGCTTCGTTAGCTGCTTCTTTTTCGATGTTTGTCATGCAATTTAGTTCTTACTAATTGATTATGACAGTGACTTCTATTCCCACCAATGATTATTCTAGTGGTGTTCTTTTCCCACATATGAATCATATTAGTGATGACTTCTTCTTCCGTTGATGGTTATTTTGATGGTGTCTTTTATTTTAGTGACTCACTTTAGCTTGACAATTTGTCCAAGATACACTGACCCCATCTTTGTCCTAGATGTATTGGCCTTGCGTTTCTCTCCTTGAAGCATGCCTCTCTCTCCTAGAAGCAAATTCAAGTTTAAATATTTTTGGTCTCCGATATTATTGGTTTGAAGTTTTCAAATGCAGTTTTTAGAAGAACGGACTTTACTTTGTTCAATTGCTTGCCATGAATTTCTCTCGCGCTAATGATCATTCTGGCTAGGCTATATATATAGCAATTCTCTCTGACTTCACCTGCATCCCTCCCTGAGTTGTCTTTCCATCCTTTTTTATTATTTTGCGGAGCAAAACATTGTTTTCATGTAACAAGCTAAAGCTAAGCTTTAGTTTGAGGGGATGTGTTAGAATATTAGAAAATATCTTATAATATCTATTATATTATATTGGAGTATTTTGAGTTATTTCCTATGATCAATTTATAATCATAGAGATATCTTAAAATATCTCATTATTATTATTATTATTATTATTATTATTATTGTTATTATTATTATTATTATTATTTGTTCCTTATTTATGATAGAGTTTATGTTTCTTTATAAATAGAGATTAGTATTGAGTTTTTTGTAATCAATTCAGCATAAAACCATTATTAATAATATTCAAACTCTTATTATTTTATCTCATTCTTTTCTCTTAAATCCCACAACTTCAACAAGAGCATTTATTCTCTTTTGGTAAATTTACTCTAACAAGTAATTTTATCCAACATGACTAATTATAAACTCATTCTTAGTTAATTACTTGTGGCATGTCCGAGAACACTTTATTCTTCCAATGGCCAACTGTGCACAACATATTTCTGTTTGAAAACCGTGTTTTGAAATTGAGTGTTTTTTTATTTTGGGATGAGATTTTTCATGTTCTTCATAACTATTTACTGCAGAAATTAATAGAAAAAAGGCAGGAAAAGCGTGCTGCTGAGTTGGTAAAGATGGATAATGAAGTAGTTGTAAAACTTGAAAATGTCGCAATTGAACGCTCAAGATCTGTTGAGTCAGCCGTACTGGGTAAATACAACATTTGGAGGAGAGAAATTGAAAATGAAAATGCTGATTCTTCTGTTCGGTTTATGCGGGACCAGATCATTATGGCTAGGGTATATGTGAGTATTGCAAAGATGAAGAACAAGCTTGAACTGTACCAAGATCTGCAATCTCGGCTGAAAGAGAGTCAACGTGCTCTAGGTGATGCAATTGCTGATTCGGATCTACATCGAAGGTTGGAATTATGTGTAATTATATTTTAGGTGGTAGCTATCTGCATTTGTATTGCTTTATCTGAATTTTCTGCTAAGCTAATTTAGTGTAATTATCTGTAGTACACATGAAAAAATAAAGGCTATGGGACAAGTTCTGTCAAAAGCACGAGCGCAATTGTATGACTGCAAGTTGGTGACTGGAAAATTGAGAGCAATGCTACAAACAGCTGACGAGCAAGTTAGGAGCTTGAAGAAACAAAGCACATTCCTCAGTCAGTTGGCTGCCAAGACCATACCAAATGGAATTCATTGCTTATCTATGCGCCTCACAATAGATTACTACCTCCTTCCTCCTGAAAAGAGAAAATTCCCTATGAGCGAGAACTTGGAGAATCCTAGTCTTTATCATTATGCACTATTTTCAGACAATGTCTTGGCTGCATCTGTTGTTGTGACCTCAACTGTTAAGAATGCAAAGGTGACTAAGACTGTCGTTTTGCCGAACGAATGTTTCATGTGCATTATTTTCCTTCAATAGATGACAAATAATTTGTTCTTTGACTGTAGGAATCGCATATTTTTCATGTGTACATTGTCTTTATGCTCTTGTAATGTTGCAGGATCCTTCAAAGCATGTTTTCCACCTTGTTACTGATAAACTAAATTTTGGAGCCATGACCATGTGGTTTATTTTGAACCCTCCTGGAAAAGCTACAATCCATGTGGAAAATGTTGATGATTTTAAGTGGTTGAACTCATCCTACTGCCCTGTATTGCGGCAGCTTGAATCAGCAAAAATGAAAGACTATTATTTCAAGGCAGGCCATCCAACCACACTTACTTCTGGTGCTTCCAATCTGAAATATAGAAACCCAAAATATCTCTCGATGCTCAATCATCTGAGATTCTACCTTCCAGAAGTTTATCCAAAATTAGATAAAATCCTTTTTCTTGATGACGACATCGTTGTTCAGAAAGATTTAACAGGATTGTGGGCAGTTGATCTTCAGGGGAAAGTAAATGGTGCAGTCGAAACATGTGGCGAGAGCTTTCACCGATTTGACAAATATCTTAACTTTTCAAATCCACATATTGCAAGAAATTTTGATCCAAATGCTTGTGGTTGGGCATATGGGATGAACATATTTGATCTCAAGGAGTGGAAAAAGAAGGATATCACTGGCATATATCACAAGTGGCAGAGTATGGTGAGCTGTTGAATATAACATTAGTTTGCAGCTTTGTATCAAAATGTCTATTCTCTCACAAATAGTTAAGTACAAAAAAAAAAATTTCACTGACCTAGCTTTTTTCTACCTGATTATAGAATGAAGACAGGGTGCTGTGGAAGCTGGGGACACTACCTCCAGGGCTAATGACATTCTATGGGATGACACATCCACTAAATAAATCATGGCATGTCCTTGGTTTGGGTTATAGTCCAACTGTAGATCGATCACTGATAGAGAACGCAGCAGTTGTACATTACAATGGTAATATGAAGCCGTGGCTCGAGATTGCCATGACAAAGTATCGGCCATACTGGACTAAATATGTCCAATACAATAATCCCTATCTTCGAAACTGTAAGTTACTTGAATAGTCATAAATTCCTCATAATTGGTACAGAGGATAGTTCTCTCTCTCTCTGTCTCTCTTTTCTTCAGCCTCCCCCATTTTCTTACATCTTTCTGGCATGGCTATTTCAGCTAGTGTCTTTCTAGAATGATGATCATTGTATTAACAACCTAGAAGGGACAGGGCAATGCTTGTCCTATTTTTACCTCCAACATCTTCCCTTTCCACATTAATTTTCGCTTTCAATTCATTCAATTTGTTGACCCCATTCTCACCCATTTGAAACAAGGTACAGAAGTAGTTATCTTGTTTACCATAAAAACTTCTCATTGTACCATATTGTGATTGTGATACTCAGACAAGACTTGAAATTGAATATCATATTTCTATATTCTTTGAAAAACATAACTTTCTTATCAGTTTTGTGAGGGTCTTTTGTCATCCACAAATCTTTTTAAAGTTGGCTACAAATCAAGTGTTTTTTTTGTAGTATAATATTGGGTAGAGAATTTGAAATGTTATTCAAGTAAACTTCTGGACCAATTGTTGGTTGGCTCTAGGGGTGAATATCGGTCAGATTCGGTTTGAAAATGCTCCTCCAATGTGAAACTGAAGAGAGAACATACATATCAAATTCCAACCGTCATGAACAACAGTTTGAGTGCATGTCGGTTGGACGCGGTGGCAGGTTGAACGGTTCGATTAGTTCAGTTTGCATCTTCCTCATTCACAAGGTAAGTAAAATTGGGTTTTCCTTAGGGTACCATAGTAGGTTGCTCATAGAAAGGTGAGTTTTTAATGATGGTGAATTTTTTGAATGAAGTTGAACCTTTTTGATACTGTTGTATCTGTTGTTGATGGAGAATAAATCATTTTTCCAATAGGGCAGAAGCCCACGTTGTGACGAAGAAGAAAGGCCACAACTAGTGAGTAGTGAGGGAGAGCGTTCAGAAAGAATTCACGAAATATAATACAAAAACAACTCAAACGACAAAAGCTGTGGAAAAGAAACACTAAAAAGTGTTGAAGTTTCTTTTTTTAGGAAAAAAGTTTTAAAATATACATTTATTTTTTTAGAAAAAGTGGTAGTTATCTATTTGAAACTTATTTTTATAAACCTACTACTAGTACATCTTTAGGTCGGGTTTGTTTGAAAGGAAAAAAAAAAAAAAAAGTGAAACGCAATAGAGAGAATGAGAGAAGAAATTTGGAGATTTCTACCAAGCAGTGCACATCCCTAGTGAACGAGCACCCCCACAGCCGTACCTGCCACCTTCTCAAGACATATGAAAAGACAATTTTATCCTTTTAACCATTTATAATAAGTTTCAAAAAGGATAGTTTTGGAAATTTCAAACTTTCGAAATAAGGATTATATTTCGAACGAAAGTTTTTAAATTTGGAGAATTTCAAAAGTTTCTAAATCTGGAAATTTTCAAAATTTTCAAATTTAGAAAGTTTCAAAAGTTTCTAAATTTGGAGAGTTTCGAAATAGAAAAATTTCAGAATTTCGAAACTTTCAAACAATTTGAAACTTTCGAAATAGAAAATTTTAAGAATTTTGAAAAGTCTCTAAATTTGAAAAATTATATAAATTTCAAAAGTTTCGAATTTTTTTAATTTTGAAATTTTCGTAAGTTTGAAAAATTCAGAAAACTTTCATTTCAAAACTTTTGAAATCTGAAATTTTTCTATTTCGAAAGTTTTAAATTGAAAGATTTCAAATTTTCGAAAGTTTTGAAATGAAAGTTTTCTGGATTTTCTAAATTTTTGAAATTTCCGACAGAGAAATTAAAAAAATTCGAAATTTTCAAAAATTTTAAAATTTATATAATTTTTTAGATTTATAAACTATCCAAAAATTTTGAAATTTTTTATTTCGAAAGTATCAAATTGTTTGAAAGTTTTGAAATTCTGGAATTTTTCTATTTCGAAATTTTCTAAATTTAGAAACTTTCGAAACTTTTCAAATTTTTGAAATGTAATCCTTATTTCGAAAATTTGAAACTTCTGAATGTTTTGAAAATTTAAAATTTTCAAAACTTTCTATTTTAAAATTTATTATAAATGATTAAAATGTTAAAATTGTTTTTTCATGTATCATGGAGGAGTAACAGATACGGCTTCTTTCTCTTGATTGAAGCACAAGAGAAACACGGGAGAGAGACCAAAACACCGTGGGCCCCCACCTCTCTTTGCTTCTTCGCTGATTTGGGAAGAAAAAAGTGAGTTAAGCCTACTTTTTATGTTATACTCGTTGTGCCCTTGTCTCTAAATTTTTCATTAGACTCTATTGTGTTGTGTCATCTCAAATAAAATTCATGATGGGTTTCTGCGTCGATGGAGAATGATGACCATGACAAACTTTTTAATAATGGTGGCTCTTAGTGTGACAATAATAATATTAGAAAACGATCATACCAAACTGTTTTACAAGAGACAAAAACGATAAGCTAAATCATTTAAAAAATAACAAACGATAAATGAGATACTAAAATGTCGAAATAGTGTAACAAATAATATGTGAGGAATTGATTTTGGTGTGGGTAGTCCTCGTGATTAAGTTAATTAGTTAAATGAACATTATTAAATTAAAATAATTTCACTTAAACTAAAATCAAAATTGTTGATTTAGAATTTTAAACTAATAATTATTTAAACAAACACAAGTAATTAAATTACTTCAGAAATTTAATGAATTAATTAAAATGGATTCAAATAGATATTAAAGTTGATTTCATGAAAGGTTTTTATTTTAATTAAGGGTATTTTAGTAGTTATAAAACACTTTTTTCTTCTTTATTTCTTCTATATAATATTAAAATAGACTCATAAACCATTAATTTGACACATAATTACATTTTATGTCACATAACTTTATTTGTGTCACTTCAATTATTTGCTTAGTTGCCAGCTAGAATCTATTTTCTTTCTATTTTTCATATAGTACACAATTTTATTTCATCAACAAAAGAAAGAATTCAATAATAAAAAAAACATTAATAATAAAAAAAAAGTTAATAATAACTCATAATGCAATAAATGTTTCTCTATTATATATTTATCATTTATTAAATGTGAATTTACTCTGTAACCATTTCCAATGAAAGTTCAAATATCTATAATTTTTTAGCTGAACCAAAATTCAAGAAGACACCATACCACAACTGCGAGACATGAATCAATGTTTACACTAACTTTCTCTCCAATTTGAGTATAATAAAATTTCTTTTGTGGTGTATGATGAAACTCAACTGATGTTTATATTCATTTGAGTAACCGACTTTAATATATTTTTCTCCTTCATGACCATCTTCTTCTTCCATTGGGGATTGCTAGCTACCGAAAATGCATGTTCTATTTTATGCCTAATATTAAATTACATAATTTTTATATTATCTTTCATTTACAATTTCAATAATAAAAAAATCTAATTTATTTAATTTATGTGGATGCAAATTATTGATGTTCCATTCAACAAACTGTACGTTTTGCCTCATTTCAATCACTTCTTATTATAGCATTTGCTTTTCTTTTTTTAAACCATAAGATCTTGATAGTTCCTAATTTCCATTATTCAAAGTAGATCCATTGTTACAATGCATAATTTTTTAGAGCAATAAATTAACTGAACAATGATTGAAATTTACACAATTCTTGAAAAATTAAAGTTCTCACCGTAATTAAGGAACAATAATAACAACATATTTGTCTACAGGATAATTTGAAACCTCTAATCTATGTTTTTAACTCTATGTTCTCCAAATCAAATTTCAATATTTCCTTTTGCATTATAATTAATTATGAGTGACATTATATTGGTTGCTTTTGGCTCTTATAACTCGACAAAAAAGACCCGACACAAGATACGTGAGTTGGAGATCAACATATGGAGGTTACCAAATTAGGTTTTAACCAAATATTTTAGATTTACCACAAATTTGTAAATTGTTATTCCATTATGACATATCAAGTTTACGAGGAAACAATTATTTCTTCCATCTCATTTTAAATGCCTCATTTGACATTTCTTTTTGTCTCAAATTATTTATCATTTTACAATACTAATACAAAATTAATTACTTTTTTCTACTAATACTCTTATTTATTATATTTCAACTCATCAAATTTTTCTACTAAGTGTAATTAATAAAAATATTTGAGTAAATGAATAATTTTATCATTGAAATCAAATCAACTAATTATTTTCTAAAGAATTGTATATATCTCATTTGACAGACAAAATACTTATCTTGAAGAGTGATGTTTTTCACACTAATACAATGAAAATAAAGTTTCTACCAGATTCTTGAATTATTCTATTCTAAATGTACATATTTTCATAATCGAATATAATTAATGTCTTTTTTAAGTTGCGCTTATGTTATACATTTGTTTTAATTCAAACTTTTTTCTTTAAGATAATCTATTAACGTAGAAAGAAAAGTAATTACTATTATCAATTCAAATCATTCAGCCATTTTCTAATTTATTTAGTTGTCTTATGAATTTTATATATACTAATGTCATTTGTAATATTTTTTCAAGTTATTCTTTTGTAACGTAACCAGCACCTTACTGTCCATTGTGTTTGATTTGATATCTAAATCATTGCATTTGTGCTACTAAGATACAAAATTTGTTTAATAAGAGTGTTAGTTCACGAAATAAAAAAAAAAAAAAAAGAGATTTATAAATTATATATGTTATATCATTTTTAATATTTACTAATTTTTTGAAAATAACTCTCTCAACACTCGCGCATTGCGTAGATTGGAATCTAGTGTACTTTATTTCTCATTTTATTTCTTTCTTTTCACGCATTTTCTCTTCACAACCAAACACTCCAATAAAGTCTAGAAGTAAATCACTAGTAGAGAAGCAGCCATGCACAATAAATTTTGTTCTCTGAAGAGAAGAGAAGTATCGTGACTTGTTAGACACAACTTTTATTATTGGGAGTAACTAGTATGCTAACTCTCTTATTGGGAACAAGTAATATGTGTAAGTTGGTCGGACTCCGATGATAATTATTTCTATGATCCGATTTCGATCATCAATAACCATCTAAAACTGAATTTTTAGTTTTGTAGACCCGTGGACCGACCCACACCCGCCCGTAAGTCAAGTTTCAACTTCAAATGAATCGGTTTTGATTGGATTCGGTAAATCTACCCACCCTATTTGGCTCAGATTGGTCGTCTTATTATACTTCCAAACCGATTTCATATTTTGGAATAATGTTATGAACTATTTCTCTGACCCTTTGATTGTTGAATATTATAAAGTGAATTACATATTTCTAATTTACATGTTTCTAAATTTTAATATCATATAAATCAAAATAAAAATCAATAACAAATACATTTCTAAATGCAAAATCATTCTATAATTCCACGTTAATTTAAGATGATGATTGTGGTGTTGGGAAAATAAATGAAATTTAAATAACAATCATAACACAAGAATATAACGTAAAAATTCTAAAATTGAAAAAAAAAACTATGATCTTTATCTAATGACAACTAGAAAATAATACTATGTGAAATTTTTTTAGAATCAGATACAAACATAAAGTGTTTTTGATTGATGCGATTTGTAATGAAGAACTAAATCCATATATATAGTCTTGATTTCCTTCTTCCTTTAGAATTGCAAGCTAAGTTAGACAGCTAAACCCTTACAAATCCATGAAGTTTTGATGGAAATGATGTTCTAAGTTAGAAAGTAGTGATCTTCCAATTGTAGATTCCTTAGGTTTGTCATACTATCTCCTCTAATTGAATGAATAGAATTATCATCTTGTTGTCTACAACGAGGGACCACAACCATTTATTTATAGTAAACACATGACAAGAGATATGAATATCCAATTTAATCATTTCTATTTCTACCCATCATAAAAATAGAAATAACATTTATGTTATCTACACAATATTTTTCATAACAAAATTATATCTTTAGCAAAAAACCTTATATGAAATAGATCATTTTAATTTGGCTAATTAACATAATTACCCTAACACATTTAAAAATTACATGTGACTCAATTTCTAACAATCTCCCACTGGTCGCATATGTATCCTTATAAATGTGTTGGGCTTTATAAACTCATAAATTGACATTATAAACCTTGGACATATAATATCTTGTCCATTAGTTATAGGTGATTTATACATGTCAATTTTCAACTAGATCCATTTTACTTAAGTGAGATCATTCAACAAAAAAGAAAAAAACATTATCATATAAAGTGTAATAAACTGAATACCAAACTTTATTCTTGATATTATTTAAACATAAGTGTATGCATACATAATACCGAAAACATGTGGTAGATGCCTCGTAGCATGCTATAAAACCAAAGAATCTTCAAACTATATGACACTCATGTGAGCATTGTGCTCATGAAAGTGCTTGGAAGACCCTTTGTTAGAGGGTATGCTATCATGGAGTTTGTTCGTAAGTGTTCTATGGAAATATGCCCACTTTGTCCTCTCTCCTTTATTACTAGGAACTTGATGTTTATGTGTTTCGAATTTTTCGAGCTCCTAGTGTTATTGGAATATAGCACGACTGATTCTTTGTCACAAAATAACTTTATTGCTCTTTCAATTTCTTCCACAATACGCAACCTAGTGACAAGGTTCCTCAACCAAATCATTTGGCTAGATGCCTCATAACATGCTACAAACTCTGCTGTCATGGTGAATGAAGCTATAAGAGTTTGTTTAGTACTACGCCAAGAAATTGCATATCAATTTGGTACTAGTCGGGACCAGAAAGACTTCCTCAAAGGATAACTGTGATATGTATTTGTCCATCAAAGGATAACCTAAATCTATATTTGTCCTATATTTGTCCATCAAAGGATAACCTAGACTTCCAATAATTAATATGTTTCTCATTTTTTCAAAGATTTTTCATGGAGCATAGAGGTGAGGCGCACTATTGTGAGTAAGGTGGTTCCAATTGATTTATAGTTGCCAAACGTGAATATGTGGTTTCTAAGTAATTTGAAGGCTTGTTATTGTTTGGTGGAGCTTCATCAGTCAATTACTTTTCTAGCAATTTTTGACGCTTTTTAGACGACTCAATTAGTGTTTCTCAAAACTCAAATATCACAATTGGTGCATTAATTATGAGGATCACTCAATCAAAGTGTTAGTATTGTCAAATCACGATCCATGAATAGGAATATTATTCTTAATCCTACTTTTACCTGTAAGTTGAAGGTCTTATCATGGATTCCTCTTAAAGCGAGTCGTCTTTAGCTAAATGATAATGATGCAATCGTTAATTATGGGTATAAGGTAACTTGTGGAGAATGACTCATGATCATAATGATAATTTCTCTTTTGGTTTTGCTTTCTCTTGGTACATGTATGGTTACTATGGTAAAATTTTTAAAAGGTCTAAATTTGGCTTTTGGAAGGTTTTTGTGAGGTTGATATTGACTATTGAGTCATACTCTAGTGCGGTTGTGGAGTTAATTACGAATAGGTGCAACTTTATTCATCTTTGTTTCTTGATAGTTTATTAGATAGTTGGTATCTTGTATCAATTGAGACATTTTTCCTTGTCTTTGTAGTATTCCAATTTTGTCCGACTAATTAAAAATAACTCAAAAAAAAAGTAATAATATATTTAATGAATATTTTACAATTATTATAAAATCTAAAAAATCTATCATTTTACAAATCTGACCCGGTATATTATTTACATATGTGTTTCCATTTAGCACAAAAAATAAAGTAATAAAAAAAAAAAAAAAGAGTTGTGTACAACACGTTTTCCCTTCCTTCCACTTTTTCCTTTCCTTCTTTTCCTGCTGTTTCACTAGTGCACACTCTTTTGTCTTGCTTGTCTTATTAGCATCCCTACTACAAATCAGTTACTTGCTTCATTTTATTTATTTATTTATTCTTTTTTAACTTCATAAAGTTATTATTTGTACACTTGTGCACTCAATTTGATGTTGTTTAATATTTGCTATAAAACAATGCAAAATCTAAAACCTAATTTTTATCTAATGAACAAAAAGATTCACCACTTTAAACTTTAATCTATGAATTGAGACAAAAAATTAGTTAAAAGGGAGACTATTTTTTGGTGGAAATCTGATACTAACAAAAACACCTAAAAAGAAGAAGAAAACAAGCAGATTAGTAGCAAAGAAAAACAAACAGTAAGAAGAGTTAAGGTAATT
The DNA here is from genome assembly GCA_037974295.1 of Cicer cuneatum. Classification (NCBI taxonomy): domain Eukaryota; kingdom Viridiplantae; phylum Streptophyta; class Magnoliopsida; order Fabales; family Fabaceae; genus Cicer; species Cicer cuneatum. The sequence continues at coordinate 61,809,077 of JBBPBO010001985.1, read as the reverse complement.
TTTTTTCTTACTCTTTACATTATAATCACTCTATTGTTATATAAATGTAATGTTCCAATATAAGATGAGTTGTGGACGACAAAGTAAAAAAAATATGTTGTTATACAAATATAATGTTCTGATATGTGAAAGTATAAACAAAGATAAGTTATGAAGAAAAAAATAGAAAAGATAAGACTAAAGACTCAAAACTTTGACGTCGTCGGAACGCCGACCATACTTTTTGGTCCCTCCGTGCTCGGCCTCTTGATCTCTCCCACTCTTTCTCGGTCTCCTTTTCCCTCTAAGTGTTTCTTTTTTCTCCTTGCGTTTCTTCTCTTGTTTTCCTTCTTTTATTTTCTGTGTTTTATTCTTCCCTGTTTTTCCTCCCAGCCAGTGCCGTTGCTTTCCACATGCTTAACATTACTAACTAGGTTAGTTTTAGTTAGGGCTGCACAATGGTCGGTTACAGTTGATAACAGGCCAAAAAGTACAAACCGAAGAGAAATTGAAGTGCCACAAATTGGGACGATGCCGACCATTCAAGCCATCGGTTAGTTCGGGTGATGGGTAAAAGGATTACGGGTCGAACGGTCAGTTTGTTACGGTTTTGAAAACTAGCAAAAAATATATGAATGTCTCATTTTTATTCAACCTGATGAAGAGCAAAATATTAAAAATGACAAACTTGAAGAAGAATTCCAATAGTTAGAGATTTGAACAAATCCAAGAGGGAAGACTTGAACTAATCTAAAGTCAAAAACAAAAAACCACAAAGCATTAAAATTTCAAAAAAAAAAAAAACTCATGTTTAGATACTTCCGTACAAAGGAAAAGTAGTTGAAACTTGGAAAATATCAAACATGCAAGGATTACACACTCACATACTCTGGAGCATCGTTCTTAATCTTTGCAATAACTACAAAGAGGTAAACATTTGAAAGTTGAAAACATTGTCACCAAAATCTTTTTGAACCAAAACTTCCATCTTTAAAAAATGTAGTGGAAATAGATGCGTGTATATCTTGTAGTACTGGAAGACAAGAATTGCACTTGAACATCGAAAAATTATGGCTATGGCAACTAATGGATACTATAGGTAATTGTATTGTAATGGATGTCGTAGGGTGTTAATATCTTTCCTACACATAATCGACTTCTGAACTTAAAATCTGGTTTCAAATACCATTTTTTTATCTTTTATTTTTAAGAGTTTCCCAATATTTTTCTAATTTTAAAATAAATTTTGGTAGCGACTTTATTAAATTCGAAAAACACTCGAAATTTTAATCTCATATTTTTCTTGAAGATAAACAATTGCCATATACTTTTGTTAAGTATGGTTTGAATATGTTATGAACAGCCAGAATCTTTGAATCTATTTTGGATTTTGCTTCCTTCACCTTGTTCACTAATAGAAGCTGGATTGTCTTTCCCAGGTCTTTTAGCTTTTCCTTTGTTTTGTTGGGGATTAGTCATTTCTTTATAAAAAATGTTTATAAATTTTAGTGAATAAAATATAAATACTCATTAAAATGAATAAATAAAAAATGGTTAAATATGTAAAAAAAAATTACATTTATTAATTCCTAAAAAATTATCTTGCAAGCTATTTTAGTCTCCGACGAAAATCAACATATATATATATATTTACAATATTTTAAAAAGTTATTTGACAAAAAATGATTTCAAAATTTTGATTTTTAGGTTTTTATTTCAATTACTTTTATCTTGAGTTTATAGTGTTTAAAATATTTATATTTAATCCATTCCAATTAAGTTAAAAGAATCTAAATTTTTATGAGAAATGTTTTATAATATTCTAAATATGCACACACAAAATTATTAAAAAATTAAAAGATAATTAAACATATTTCTTTACAACATAATTTTATAAAGACTAGAAAAATGTAATTTTAAAAAAAAAAAAACTAAAAGAAAATTTATAGAGAACGTAAATCACCTTACTTGAACAAAATTTATTCTGTAAACTCGTACTATTGTTTCTTTATATTATAAGGAGACTGGAAATAAATTATTTAAAGTTATTTTGATTCAGTTACTTTAAACAAATTTTATGCGAGATATGGTTGTGTTGAGTCACTTCTTATCCAATTGAGCTGCTTGAATTGGCAATGCTTTTATTACCTTTCTTTTGCTTAGCAGCCAATCTCTAATCAGAATAGTTTGTCCCCCACTATGTGCTGGACTAGAACATTCAATCAATCTCTTAATGATATAATAATAGTTAAAAAAATTCAGCAAAAATGATCATATTGAGATTCACAAAGCATATAGGAAAAAGGATGGATTTGGATCATCAGAACCAATTTTTCCTCAACATTTTTTCTACCTCTCTATCTCTCTCAAAAATTGTTTGAAACAAAAATTTAAGAAAAAGAAAAACTAAAATAAGATAAAAGATTGACAGGAGAAAATGTACAGAAAAAATTGGTGTAGAGAATTCAATTTACTCATGTGACACCATAGAATGATCCAAAATTCTTTTTTATACAAAAGTTCCAAACTTTTTTATTACTGAGACAAGATTATATATTATAAATATTGATATAAGAATATATCAATATACAAGCCATAAAATAATGATATTATTATTATTATTATTATTATTATTATTATTATCAAATAAAGAAATTATAACAAAAAACTATAATCATATGTAAAAAAATTAAAGACTCCTAAACATTTACAAATTATAATTGTTGCCAACATGTTTTTAAATTGTTGTATATTTTATTTATTTATTTTTAACATTATAAAATATTATATGTATGTGATCAAACAATTATTATATAACTTGTCTCTCACATGATACTGAATTTAACTATCCACAAAATTTATTGTAGAGTAGGGTGAAAATAGGTTAGATCGATTACGATGGATCTATGACTTAATCTACGGCATATCCAGGCCATATAAATTTTTTTAAACAAGTTTATAATTTGTTATGATATATACAATATCTATCTTTGAATTTGTTAATCAATAATTGATATCACTTAATTTACTCAATAAAGTGAGTTGTTCACTTTAGAGAAATCAAATCATTTTTTATATTCACAAAACTAAGACTTTAATAAAAGTTTATGTAACTAAAAAAGTTAGACTACAAGTCACTCAAAAAGTCATTAAGGACTATTAGACTTACTTAATTAAATATAAATAAGTTTAAGTTTTGTACTTGGTGTTAAATCATAAATTTGCTAATATTTCTACAATTTAAACATACTAACCTACATTAATGTTTGACATTTAAATATATTATTATAAAATAGAATTAAAATAAATTGTCTTATAATAGATTTTCTAAAATTAAGGTCAATTTAGATGTCTAAATAGAACAGAATCTCATTAAAATATCAACTTGTTATTCTATTTACAAAATCCTACAACGACTTGTCACGTGAGTGCTGTTGAGACAAAAATCTCATTTTAAAGATTTTAATGAAGAACAAAATCAAATTAATTAATCTATAAATCATGATTCTAATCATAAAGCATTTCATGTGTTTTCTTGAGTGTTTTTAAATCTAAAATAGGTTTGAAATACAACAAGGTAAGAGTAGAAAGTCAAAAGAATTCAATCTGCCCTGACAAAGTCAAAAAACAACATAAACTAAGACTGTTACATTGCTGTCAAGAACGATCTTGAATCCTTCAAGGATACAACTTCTCAAATAAACAAGACATGATCTGACCACCATAAAATCAAGAATATTCATAGCAAGACATAAGCAAGTAACAGAATCTGAACAAGCAAAGAAGCTGTGATCAGAATATGTAAAATGCAAATCATAATCTTCAAACGATAATTCAACATCAAAAGTAACAAGTTGCTAGCTCAAATGTCCAAGAAACTAAGAGTTATTATAAAGCAAGCACAAGACTGAACAAAAGGAGGAAATGCATCACTAAAAGATGTGATGAAAGTCTGAAGCACATAACAGAAGTAGAAGAACTGACAGAAATCAGAAAAATTCCAAAACAAGAAACGAAGAATGTTCTGAAGATCAGTAGGAACAGTCTTCACTTATTTGTGTCATATGTCTATAAACTCATAACCTTTACAACATGTTTCCAAACGGCTATGTGAGCTGGCAAAGGCCCTTAAAATGCCTATAAAAGGAACTCTAAGGCAAGGGAAATATCAATAGCTCAAAGTGCAATCAATCTCCATTAGAAGCATCATTCTTGAAAATCATAAGTTCAAAAACAACAAGCTAAGCTGCAGTTTTCTGTCATTAGATTCAAAGATGAAGTTCAGAATCTGATTGCTCGAAAACAGAAACTCAAACAAATGTTGAGTAACTGCTGATCAGATCAAACTCTTCTCAAATAACATTTAAAATTCAAACACAATAGAGATAGAGATAGTGTGAAGAAAATTGTAAAATCCTTGTTGGGGAATTTTAACCATATCTATTTTAAAATGTAAAAAGGATAAGTGTAAATACTCTTCCAAGTGTTGGGGAGTAATCTATGAAATATCTTTCAAGGTGAAAGACAATGTTGTAAAAGGTCAAGGTTGACCATTTGTGGGAAAAACAGGAACAATCTTATTTTTAGTGAGTGCAACTTAAATAAACCTAAATTTTTAGTGAGTGCAAAAATATGATTCCATATTAGTAAAAAAAAAATGTTAGGGCATTATCCCTAATTTGATATAAGTGGATTCGTCCTTACATGATAAGAGAATTTAGTATAATCTAGATTATAGAAAAATAAAAAAGAGAAAAAGATTTAAAATATAAAGAAATGAGAAAGATATAGAGTTTTAAAATATAACTACAAACATTATATACATATCTTTACATAATGATCAAACTTTTTATACTCCAAAATGAGCTAGAATAGGCTTCATTGAATGTCTAAAACAACAATTAAACTTTGTCTATGGAAAATGCAAAAAAGATTAACATTAGAAGTCAACTGACTAAAATATCCTCATGTTATAAGGTTGGGCTAAAAAGGCTCACAAATAAAGGAGCCAAATATTTTAGGTCCACGGCCCATGCGTGATTTAGGTTAAACAACAACAACAAGTGACCCACAGCCTTAACCTAGACACTATGCTCTTTGGGACATAATAATTATAAAGTCGTATATAAATAACTAGTTTCTAACAACCATACTAGTTAGCTTAACAACATATCCAAATTCATGTTTTTGAGTTTTGATACTAAACCATCTTTAATTAAATAATTAATTCTGAAAAATGAATAGGTTACCTATGATTAAACCATCTATATTAAATAATCTAAATTATATAAATTATTTGTAAAATGACTTAGACCGTATTTATATATATATATTTATTCTAATAAGCAATAAAGATCTTATCGCAATCAATAATCTTTACTATAACATACCAGTTTTTTCAAGTTGAATTAGACGGTTTTTGTAGTATAAGAAAGAAGATTTTGATAACTATAGCAAAAATATTAAAATTTAATTATTAAAACATATAATGGAAATAAAAGAAAGATAAAATTTTAAATATTATATAAATTTTTATGTATTTGTATTTGTCTAAAGTGAATTAGTATAAATAATTTATTTGTTCAACATCTTTTATATAATTTTTTTTATAAGCAAAATTATATTATAAGTAATATAAAGAATATTTCAACTTTTACTACATAAAAAATATTCGAATCCAACACCATAGTAGAAGACATCTCCTCATTTTCTATGAAGGATTGCAAATCTCCTACCAAATAATCCAAAATAGGACAAAACATTCATAAAGAGAAATCCCATTCTCTCACTACAATGATCCCTACACAAAGCCTATATAATTTTAATCTTCTACACCTCCATAAGCAAAAAAGCATAAGCCCCTGCAAACAAAAACCACTTTTATATAATTATTACCACACACTTTTTATACTTCTGAAAACCAACCAGTAAATTTAAGAATAATTATTTTGGTATCTCAAAAATATATTTTACAAAATTACTAATTGTTGTTCTGTTCTCTGTCTTTTCTTTTACATTATTATAGTGGTTGATATTTTGTAATTAGTTTACAATATATCTGAAAGTATACATATCCGGTGTGATTTTATAGTGAAGGATAACAACCCGTACAATATTAATAAATTAACATTAATTTAGAGAATAGAATAATTTTTCAATAGAAAATAACACTAAAAAAAAATATTAGCGAATAAAATTTAGAGAGAAAACGTGAAATCCCTCTTAATAGATGTAACTAATATGATATAAATGATACAATGTGATTAATATGATGTGTTTAAATTTTTTAGTTTTGGGTAACAAGGGAATTAGAGATAAGTTTTAGTCCTTAATTTATTTTTTTAGTAGTGTAATTCAATATATATCTAGAGTTCCATCAAGTGGAATAAATAATGAATTATAGGATAAACTCAACTAAATTCATAACCAAAGAAGCCGACCCAATTTTTGTGAGATAAATAAACTCCTCATTTTATCTAATTTTTTTTTTCATTTTTAAGTATTGAAAAATGGATAGTTTTGGATTATTGTTTAACTTGAAACCACCTCTGGGTATTTTTTCCTTTGTTTTAATCTAAATAAGTAGTTTTAATATAGACTAAATTTTTCTTTTGTCTTTTTTTTGTTGTTGTAATTTTGTTCTCTCAACGTGGCGTTGTTGATCTTTCACTTTGATGTTGTGTTCTTTTGATTTTTCGTCTTATTGCAGTTTTCGTTTGATTTAAATTGACATATCAATTTTGATCAATTATTAATTCAATCATTGACTAGATCGTCAACGCTGTAGATCTCGAGGTATGAGTATTCTGATCACTTTGATTTTTTCACATTATTTAAAGGTATTTTTTCATTTTATATTATATGTGAGTTTGCTCTCAAATTCATCTTTTTTGTTTTTAACGATGTTAAATCTGTATTTATATTTAATGTATTCTTGTGAACGAATATTATTTTTTTTTTAAAAATTGATAAACCTAGATATATATTTGTTATTGGTGACAAGACTGGTTTTAATTTTAATCAATTACGAAGTTAACTAATTCAATAACGGTTTAAAGTTTTAGCATGCTATACATGTTATGCTTGGAACATGAATTATCATTACCAATTTTGGCATATATATAAGATTCTTTTTTAGATGAAACATTTCGAGCAACCTTGCTAAAAACAAATAAATGTTTGCTAAGATTAATGACACATTGGCAATGCAGTGTGCAACTCATTGTTACAGTGACATTTTGTCGAGCTGGATAAAAAATCAAACCGGTTATGTCCAAATAATTAGCCCAACACCATTCGGTGAGTTTTGAAGTTATATCTAGCGATGTCCCTATCGTTTATAAAATAATCAATTCATAGATTTTATGATATATTACATTCAAACTTGGAAGATAATGTTAGAGCTAACAACATGTTTATAGAGGCAAATCATATGTCATACATAGATAGTCCAAGATGTTGGACATGCAGTCTTCTAATATGAACAAAAATAATAATTTAAAAATTATATGAATATTTGATAATTTTAGGATAAATTGGGTTCAAAGACAGATCACCAAAAGCAGGTTGAGAAGGAAGGAATTAAAGCTTGCTTAAAATAAGGATTTTATATATAAGTGGACATTTATTAAAACACCCTCTCATATTTTCAATTATATATAGGAAGATTTAAGAGTCGTAAAATAACTTTAAAATAAGAGATTGATAATAGATAGTGGTGTGAAGAAGTTAAACATGACAATGAACTAAAGTTTGTGGTCGATCGATCAATTTTACATGATTTCTATCAAAAAAGCTAACTTAATCATTCATCTCTCTCTTATAAAACTTGACATGTGTGTTTTAGTTATATTCGTGTAGAAACTTGTCATACAATATAACATTCCTCTAAAAAATAGAGTTATTTTTAACACTAACGATATTTTTATTATTTTATATAAAGTTTATCTTTGTTACATTTTAAGATGTAAAATATTTTCATTAAATATGTCAATAGATGTATTTTTTTACATTATGAACTTTTCACTTGTTGTGTTTTTATTTTTTGAGGCCTAAAATATACATATACATAAAAAACACAATTTTTTTAGAGATATAATATACTTGTTTTAGGGCCTTATGCCAACTCTAATTAAATATAATCTTTAATTATTTTAATATTTATCTTTATAAGAGATATGTCTTTCGATATTTATAGACAACCTCTTATAGTATGCACTACAAGAAAATTGTTGTTACATACGACAGATTTTGACTTTATTCACGGATTACTCACAGACACAGGTTCGTAGTTAATTCCCTCGTAGGTAAATATTTACCCACGGACAAACAATGTGATACACTTACTTAAGGAATGTCCATGGGTAATATGACTTACCTGTGGGAACCGAGTTGGTTCTAAGTACTTAGGATTTTGATGTTTACAAAAGCACTCCATGTAATCTTATTTTGAACCTTGAATTATTACATTAAATGCCACCAGAAAATGAAGTTTCCAGAGACAGAAGATGAAGACACCAGAAAATGCATCCAGAAGCTACCAGAGGATGCATCCTGGAATTACCAGAGGATATTTTTGCTGGCCCAGATCAGAAGGAAGCAAAGTCAGAAAGAGACCTGGACCAGACCAGAAGGAAGCCTGCCAAAGGGAGACTTGATCTAGACCAGAAAGAATCATAAGTCAGACTTAGTCAAGAAGTTATTCTGACCAGAAGATGGCATGGCAGTGAAATAATAAACAGCCCAGACTTGATCCAGACTTAATTAGAGGATAAGTTAATGGGTCCAGAACAAGAGAATCAATCCAGATTTCACCCAGACTAGAAGATAGCATGGTTCAGGGGATGAAACTAAGTCCAGACCAGAAGAAATGATCTCCATATTTGATCCAGAACTGATCCAAAACAGAAGGTAAAATGTCCAGACTGAAATATTATTTGTCCAGACTTAATTTCAGTTCAATCCAGACCCAGTTTAGAATTGGTCCAGATCAGAGGGAAGATATCAAGATCAATGGTTCAGATTTAAGTATATGAAGATCAGACCATGGCCCAGTGTAGGCCGAAATTAGAAGGTCAGAATGTGTGGTCCAGCATTGGCCGAGATCAGATGATCACAACAGATCAGTTTACAAGTCCAGGTTGGCCGAGATCAGAAGATCAGAAAGTGTGGTCCAGGGCTGGCCGAAATCAAAGGATCACAGCAGATCACTTAGTATGGTCCAGATGTGGACTAGCACAGAAGATCAAACGGTCCAGATTTAATCATGAGGATTAACGGTGGAGATTTAATTAAATTTGATTAAAAGGATTTGTTACAAAAATAAAGTGAAGTCGTATGGGAGTTCAGAAGCTATTGGCGGGAAGAAAGATTTGTTCTAGAATTAATTAAAGACAGGATTGGCCAGTTATTTTTGAAAGCAAATCTGAAACTTAAAAAGATATGTTTTTTATTTAAGTGAAGCCCGATTGGTCAAGATATTTTTGCAAGAGAATCCAGCAAGATACAGCTCGAAATAAAGCTTGGAAGAGACCCTAATCTGCATCTATAAAAGGAGGCTCAAGGCAGAATACTTAGTATCGAAAATCACAAAAGAGTCATACACTTCCAAAGCAAACACTCAAGTTTTCAGTGAGGTTAATTGTGAGTTCCAACTTTCTAGAAGCAAGCACTCGTGTTATTTTCTTTCCCTTGTGTTAGATCTAAGTTGTTGAAGTAGAGTCTACAATCTGAGGGAGTCATAAGGGTAAAAGATTACTTGGCAATTAGATTCAAGGCATTGTAATTCCTTCTACAATCTGGGGTTGTCAGATTGGTAGGAGAAGACTTGACTTAGGAAGTCAAGGTGCTGTATTCCTCAAGAGTCTAGGATTGTTAGACTGTTTGAGAAGACTGACTTGGAGGGTCAGTGGAACTGTTGTAATTCAACATTTGGATTAGTGAAATCCTTCAAGGTGAAGGGACTGGACGTAGCCTCGTTAACGGTGAACCAGTATAAAATTCTATGTTTTTATTTTTACTTTATATCTGCTGCTAACTCTATTTTATTCATACATCAAGTTTTGTTTTAAAATTGCAGAAACAGAAAAAGTATTCAAGTTAGTCAAACACAATTCAACCCCCCTTCTCGTGTTTGCACCTTCATTACCGAGTCTCTGTGAGTAAAGTTACTCATAGATTTTTTGTGGGTAAAGACATACATACTTACCCACGGAAAAGTCATAAGTAACATTACTCACGGACAATCCTTGAAAAATTCTATTGTTTTCTATTTGATATTTATAATTTTATCCATGACATGTCCGTAGGTAAATTAATCACGAATTCAAATTATGTATCGTTTACTCATGAAATTTTCATGGGTAATGAAAATTGATTTTCAGTTTATTTTTTTTTTTACTTTTTGCTATATTTTTTTAATGTATTTTTAAAATAAATTGTAGTAATAAAAAAACATCAATGTCAAAACAAAGTGAAGTATTATGTAAATAGTATTGTCAAAATACACACAGTGACTACCACAAGTCTCAAAATAAGGACAATTTACATTACCATAAGTCTCAAAATAAGCATACTATCACTACCATAAGTTTTGAAATACACATAACGACACTATCGTAAGAATATATATAGATAATGCCTACAAGTCTAAGCAAAAGATGTAGTCATAACTACTAAATGAAACTGACACAAAAATCAGTATTACTCCTCGTCGTCATCATCATTAGACTCATCCTCATTATAATCTAGATGACGACGACAGGAGTACTCAGCCTGTATAGAAGCAACACTTTTTTCCAATATTGCTAGCTGCATCTGGAGCTCTGTAGTGCGCTGCTCTGTTTGTTGAACTTCCTCTTGTTGATGTTGTTTTGCTTTCCTTAGCTCATCTCGTGCCTCATGTTCTACCGCTTTTGCTCGGTCCTCAAATGCTGCTATCTGTGCAGCTCTCTTGTTAGAGTGATGAAACGAGACATTGGTGCAACCTCTAGATGGACGAGAATCTGGGACTAGACTTGCGACACCTGGTCTATAAAGCAATGATCTATCTCCGACACCATAGATATGCCCTTTATTCTTTCTCCCAACATATTGGACCCATATGTCTAAGCGAGCTTCCGCATTAACCACTTGGCTACAACTATTAGATATTTCCCCACCTTTGGAGGCATGCTGCAACTTACCTTGAAATATTTCCTGCTCAAATAGAAAATATTGTAACATAATCAAATTACTTTTATAAGAAATAAAAATGAAAGAATGAATGATTTAATATTCCTTATATATGTTATTTTTGCTCTTTCATCAACCAAAGAGTTATCCTTCTTCTTAGTGTGAGTTTTTAAAAAGACCACCTCCAATGTGGGGTCTCTACCTTGAAGGTGCAAACACGAAAATGGGGGTTAAATTGTGTTTTCCAAACTTTGAATCTTTTTGCTATTTTGTTGAATGTTGATTTACTTTATAAATAAATAATCAGACTTAGCAGCGGAAAATAACAGCTTAAGAACACATCAATTTATCCTGGTTCACCATTAACTTGACTACATTCATTCCCTTCATCATGAAGGCTTTAATCCACTAGTTCAAAACATTTGAATTACAGCACCTGACCCTCCAAGTCAGTCTTCTCAAGCAGCCTGACAACCCCAGACTTTTGAGGAACGAAAACAACACCTTGACTCTACAAGAGAAGTCTTCTCCTACCAATGTGACAACCAATATTGAAGAACAAATTTGCACCACTATCGGGTTAGATTACAAAGGTTGGAACTCTGCAAATTTGCTTCTGGAAAGCTGATTGTTTCGCTGATTCTTGCACACTTTTGTTGTTTCTGGAAAGCTGATTATTGCACAGAATTTCTCTCTCGAAAACACTTAGAAAATATTGCTTTTGCACTCAAATATTTCTCTCTTTTGAACTCTCGAATTGTGTTGAATATGAAGCTTGAGTTCTTGTGTTTTTTGATGCTTGATGCTACTGCCTGAAGCCTCCTTTTATAGCTGTAGATAGGGCTTTGTCCAAGCTTAAATTCGAAATAAATTTTGCTCAGATTTCCTTCCAAAATACTGTTGGCCAATCCTGTTTCACTTAAATTAAAATCGTATCTTTTTAACTTCAGATTGCACTTGAAAATTCTGTTGACCAATCTTGTTTCTTTGAATTTCAAACCATATCTTTTTGAGCTTCAGATTGAATTAGAATTTCTTCAAGTCTTCAGTGATTTTTTGAATCAAATCCCCTTAACTTCAGATTGCACTTGAAAATTCTGTTGACCAATCTTGTTTCTTTTAATTTCAAACCATAGCTTTTTAAGCTTCAGATTGAATTAGAATTTCTTCAAGTCTTCAGTGATTTTTTGAATCAAATCCCCTTGATACTTTGATCAAATTTCTATCAAAATTTAATCAAGTCTTCTTCGAATTTTAATCAAGTCTTCACTGATTTGCATCATGATTTAAATTCTGGACCGTATGATCTTCTGATCTCGACCAACTCTGGACCATGTAATATGATCTGTACCAATTATGTGATCCTCTGATCTCGACGAACACTGGACCATGTAATCTGATCTATACCAATTATGTGATCCTGTGATCTGAACCATTGATCTTCTAATCTGGACCATTGATCTTTTAATATGGACCATTGATCTTTTAATCTGGACATTTGATATTTTAATTTAGACCATTGATCTTTTAATCTGGACATTTATCCTCTGATCTAGACCAAGTCAGGACTAAGTCTGGATTAAATCTAGACCAAGTCTGGATTAAATCTGGACTAAGTCTTATGTTCTGGACAATTATATCTTCTGATATGGACTAAGTTTTATGTTCTGGACCATGCTATCTTCTGTTTTGGATCAAGTCATTTGTTCTGGACCAGTTATCTTCTATTATGGGCCAAGTCTGCATTAAGTCTGGACTGATTCTTATATTCACAACCATGCTATCTTCTGGTCAGGATTAAGTCTGGACCAAGTCTGACTTATGTTTCCTTCTGGTCTGGACCAAGTCTTGATCTGACAAGCTTCCTTCTAGTCTGGACCAGGTCTCCTTCTAGACTTTGCTTCCTTCTGATCTAGGCCAAGAAAGATATCCTATGATGATGTTATTTTTCCTTCCCTTTGATGATATCCTCTGATTGATGCTATCCTCTGATGTTTGCCTTTGATGACATCCTTTGGTATCCTCTGGAGGTATCTTCTGGTACCCTATGATGACATCCTCTAGTATCATCTGGATGTATCCTCTGGCATCCACTGGATGTATCCTCTGATTTTTCCTTCTAAGTCAAAATACGATTTTCATAAAATACATTTGTTAACATCAAAACTTTAATTGCAAGAACCAACATGGTTTCAACAATCTCCCCCTTTTTGATGATGACAAAACTTTGTATTTTTGATAACTATTTTTCTTTCTTTTGACTTTGACTCCCCCTAAAACTTAGCTTTACTTTGAAGTTTTCTCCCCCCAAGTCTAATGCCCCAGATTCTTTATCAAATACCTCTTCTCCCCCTTTGTCATCAGATAAAAAGGATTGAAGGAAGGAGATCCTCTGATTTTTTTTTCATTTTCTAACTCTTTTTTCCCTTCTTCTGACCCTTTTTTTTATATTTTGAAAAACAATACACGACAATAAAAGTAAAATAACATACATAAAAAAAATTAAACTAAGCTATTTGTTAGGAATGAAAGTAAGATTAAGGTTTTTCTTGATGAAGTCAAACCTATCTTCAGGTAGTGGTTTAGTAAATATGTCAGCCTATTGATGGTCAGTGTCTACAAACTGGATGTTGGGTGTCCCTTTTTGAACATAATCTCTGATGAAGTGGTGTTTGATTTCTATGTGTTTGGCTCTAGAATGAAGGATAGGTTTTTGGTTAGGTTGATGGCTAAAGTGAAATCACAGTATAAAGGGATGTTGGTTTCCATGATGTTGTAGTCTTCCAGCTGATATTTCATCCAAATAAGTTGAGTTGCATCTGGCTGCTGAGATATATTCAGCTTCTGCTGTTGACATTGCAATGGTGCTTTGTCTCTTGCTTGACTAGGATATTAAATTATATCCCAAGAACGTGCAGTTTCCACTTGTGCTCTTTCTCTCAAGTTTATCTCCAGCATAATCAGAGTCACAATATCCACTTTGAGGTATCTAAGGATTCTCTTAACGACAGTTAAATGGGATTCCCTAGGGTCAGACTGAAATCGTGCACATGCACATACACTAAACCTAATGTCAAGTCTAGAAGCAGTGAGGTAAAGGAGAGACCCTATCATACCTTTGTAGGATTTTTTTATCAACTTTTTGGCCTGAGTCATCCTTTTCAAGTGAGTAGGTAGGGTGCATTGGGGTAGCCATAGGTTTGCAGTCACTCATCTTAAATTTCTTGAGAAGCTTTTTTGTATATTTTGATTGATAAATGTATATACCTTTCTGACTTTGCTGAATTTGTATTCCTAGGAAAAACTTAAATTCTCCCATCATGCTCATTTGAAATTCCTGCTGCATCAATTTAGAAAATTCTTGGCAGAGAGTGCCATTAGTAGATCCAAAGATAATATCATCAGCTTGTTTATGAAAACCCACTTGGTTCCAATAATGTTCATTTTTGGTCTTGGAACTAGATCCCAAACATCATTCCTTTCAAATTCATTTAACTCATCTTGCATAGCAAGAATCCATCCATCTTCCCTCAGTGCTTCATCAACAGAAAATAGATGAGCGTAACCCAAACAAACTGGTTTCTTTAAGTGATGATCTGGTCCTTAAGGGATCACTTGCACTCCCAATGATTAGTGTTTCGGGATGTGAAGATTTGTACTTCCATCAATATCTTCCTTCTGACTTATCTTTAGATTCATCCTTTGAAGATTTATCGGGTTCTTTTGTTTTGCTTTCATCCTCCACCTTTTCAAGCTCTCTTGGTTTGTGTGCATTAGCTTCCTTTGGTTCTAGTAAACCTGCACTATCATCATCTTGCTTTGACTTTTCAAGGTCAAGCTGTTTGTCATCAAATTTAACATGTATGGGTTCCTCCACAATATTTGTTTCCCTGTTAAACACTCTATATGCTTTGGATCTTTCAGAGTAACCAATAAAGGTAAACTTTTGAGATCGAGAATCAAATTTTCCAAGATTATCTTTAGTGTTCAACATATAACAAGTACATCCAAATTGTTTAAAATACGAGATGTTAGGCTTTTTACCTTTCCACAGTTCATATGGTGTTTTATTCAATATGGATCTAATATAGACTCTATTTTGAATATAACATGCGGTATTAATTGCTTCTGCCCAAAAGTGTTTTACAACATTCATATCATTTAGCATTGTTCTGGCCATTTCTTGGAGTGATCTATTTTTTCTTTCTACAACTCTATTTTGTTGTGGTGTTCTAGGAGAAGAAAAGTTGTGAGAGATTCCATTCTCATCACAGAAATTTTCAAAGAATTTGTTCTCAAATTCTCCTCCATGATCACTTCTAATTGATATAATTTTAAGACTTTTTTCATTCATTATTTGTTTGCAAAAAGTGATAAACACATTGTGGGATTCATCCTTACTTCTTAAAAATTTTACCCATGTCCACCTAGTGTAATCATCTACAATAACAAACCCATATTTCTTACCACTTAGAGATGCTGTTTTTACTGGCCCAAATAGATCTATGTGTAATAGCTCAAGGGGCTTTGAGGTAGATATTGAGTTTTTAGGGTTGAAATAATTTTTTGTTTGTTTTCCCTTTTGACAAGATTCACACATAATTTCAGTGTTGTAGCTTAGCTTAGGTAAATATCTCACCAATTGAAGTTTATTTAGTTTTGAAACTAGTCTAAGGTTAGCATGGCCTAATCTTTTATGCCAAATTAATTTCTCTTCATTTACTGACACTAAACACTTAACTTTTTGTTTCTCTAGACTAAACAGATTTATCATGTCAATATTGTTTTACCTATAACCTGTGAAGAGTACTGATCCATCCTTCTGACTAATAGCTTTGCATGTTTTTTGTTAAATATAATATCATAATTACTATCACTTAATTGACTAATACTTAGTAAGTTATGCCTAAGACCTTTAACTAGTAGTATATCTTTAATAGAGGAAGAAGTACCATTACCAACCATGCCTCGACCAATGATTTGGCTTTTTTGCTTTCCTCCAAAAGTCAATTTCCTCCTTTGCTCAAGGTTAGTTCTTGGAACATAGACTTTTCTCCTGTCATATGTCGCGAGCATCCGCTCTCCAGGTACCATGATTGGTGTTTCAACTCGATTGCTGAAGACATCTGCAACAAAGATAATTTTGTTTTTAGGTACCCAAATCTGGTTGGGTGCAGGTTTGTTAATCTTGAAAGGTTTCTTATATTTCCTTGATTTTATTATGGGACAAGACAATTTGGAGTGACCTTTCTTAGCACAAACAGCACACAAAACATAAGGGGAAATAGGTTTAGTTATAGTTACAGTTTCATCAAATCCTATGCCTCTTTTGTCGTTGTTACTAACTCCATACATCGTACAATTATATTTGCTTCTTTCCATACCATTAACAATAAAATCTTGTAAGGCTTGTTCATGCATATAAGAATTACATACATTATTCGATGTTGAACAAATATTACTTTTTAGAGTTAGGTTTTCATATTTAAGCTCAGCAATATCAGTTTTAAGAGTTGCATTTTCTGTTTTACATTCTGCATTTTAATTATTTAAAACATTAATTTCTTTGGTTAAAGTCTGATTTTCTTCCCTAAGTTTTTTCAGTTTTAGAGACTGTTTGTTATTGATAGTTAAAATATCATTCATTGCAGTAATTACATTAGATTGAGTGAGTTCAGAAAATACCTCTTTTTCATCTTCTGATTATTCACTTTCAGAATCAGATTCTGTATCAAATCCAGAGGAAGTGTCTGTGTGAGCCATCAGAGCTAGTTCTGTTTCTGATTCACTTCCAGAATCAGAGTCTGGGTTGGATCCAGAGGCAGAGCTGGTGCAAGCCATAAGAGCCAGTTCTGCTTCTTCATCTTTTGATTCTCTTCTAGAGTTAGCATCAGTGTCGTATCCAGAGGCAGAATGAGTATGAGCAATCAGTGCCAATTCTGCTTCTTATTTACTTTCAGAGTCGATTCCAAAGGCAGAATGTATGTGAGCCATCATGGCTAATTCTGCTTCTTCATCTTTAGAAGATTCATTAGAATCATCCCATGTTGCCATTAGATTCTTCTTCTTGGGTCTGGAGTCTTTCTTCTGATTTTTCCCTTTCTCCATATTTTTACATTCTGACTTAATATGTCCAGGTTCATTGCATCCATAGCAGATGATGCTCTTCTTGTCTTGTTCATTCTTTCCTCTATTGGAATGCTTGGAATTCCTCTAGGGAAACTTCTTCCTTCTGTTTTGCCATATTTTCATAATCTTTTTGGTTATGAAGGAAATGTCTTCTGCTTCTGATTTCTGATTCTGGTCCTCAGAATCACTATCTTCTGATTCTGTTTCTTTTATGCTTTTAGAACTTTCTTCCGTTTGGACTTTAAGGCTAGGGTTTAATTCTTCTTTTTGGGTTCATCTTCTTCAAGCTCTATTTCATGTGACTTGAGGGAGCTGATTAATTCTTCCA
Source organism: Cicer cuneatum (assembly GCA_037974295.1). Classification (NCBI taxonomy): domain Eukaryota; kingdom Viridiplantae; phylum Streptophyta; class Magnoliopsida; order Fabales; family Fabaceae; genus Cicer; species Cicer cuneatum. The sequence continues at coordinate 61,791,469 of JBBPBO010001985.1, read as the reverse complement.
GCTTCAGAATGTTCAAGTCCTTTGCTTCCTGATTGGCAGTGACCTTTGGTCTCCACTTCTTTGGCAGACTTCTAAGGATTTTCTTCATGTGGTCAGTAGTGGTATAGCTCTTCTTGAGTACTCTTAATCCTGACACTAGAGTCTGAAATCTAGAAAACATTGCTTCAATGTCTTCATCTTCTTCCATCTTGAACAGCTCGTACTTCTTGATAGAATGTTGGCCTTTACTTCTTGAACTTGCTTGCTGCCTTTGTAAGTCAGAACCAGACTATCATAGATGCTTTTTCTTGTTTTCTTGTTAGTGCACTTATCAAACTCCTTGAATGTGATTGCATTGATCATGAACGTTCTAAATTTATGATGTAACTTAAACATCTTCTTCTGGTCAACATCAAAATCTTTCTTGGGAATTTTAACACCATCAGCATCTCTTAGAGCAGTATAGCCATCTTCCACCATGTCCCAAAGTTCGGGATCTTGTGAGAAAAGAAACTCTTCAACCTGTCCTTCCAGTACTCGAACCGTTTTCCATCAAACATAGGTGGTCTGTTGATGTTTCCTCCAATAGCTTCTTCATTGATTCCAGACATGTTGAACCCGTGGATCTTTCCTCAAACATTGTAAAGTGCTCAGTCTTAAGACTGAGCTCTGATACCAATTGAAGGTGCAAACACGAGAAGGGGGGTTGAATTGTGTTTGCCAAACTTTGAATCTTTTTACTATTTTGTTGAATGTTGATGGGATTTACTTGATAAATAAATAATCAGACTTAGCAGCAGAAAATAACAGCTTAAGAACACAACAATTTATCCTGGTTCACCATTAACTTGACTACATTCATTCCCTTTATCCTGAAGGCTTTAATCCACTAGTTCAAAACATTTGAATTACCGCACCTGACCCTCCAAGTCAGTCTTCTCAAGCAGCCTGACAACCCCAGACTTTTGAGGAACGAAAACAACACCTTGACTCTACAAGTCAAATATTCTCCTACCAATCTGACAACCCCAGATTGAAGAAGGAAGTTGCACCACTATCGGGTTAGATTACAAAGGTTGGAACTCTGCAAATTTGCTTCTGGAAAGCTGATTGTTGGGCTGATGCTTGCACACTTTTGTTGCTTCTAGAAAGTTGATTGTTGCACTGAATTTCTCTCTCGAAAATACTTAGAAAATATTGCTTTTGCACTCAAGTGATTCTCTCTTTTGAACTCTCGGATTGTGTTGAATATGAAGCTTGAGTCCTTGTGTTTTTCGATGCTTGATGCTGCTGCCTGAAGCCTCCTTTTATAGCTGTAGATAAGGTTTTGTCCAAGCTTAAATTCGAAACAAATCTTTCTCAGATTTCCTTCGAAAATACTGTTGGCCAATTCTGTTTCACTTAAATTAAAATCGTATCTTTTTAACTTCAGATTGCACTTGAAAATTCTGTTGACCAATGTTGTTTCTTTTAATTTCAAACCATATCTGTTTTGGACCAAGTCATTTGTTCTGGACCAGTTATCTTCTGCTTTGGGCCAAGTCTGAATTAAGTCTAGACTGATTCTTATATTCACGACCATGTTATCTTCTGGTCAGGATTAAGTCTGGACCAAGTCTGACTTATGTTTCCTTCTGGTCTGGACCAAGTATTCCTCTGACAAGCTTCCTTCTAGTCTGGATTTGGTCTCCTTTTGGACTATGCTTCCTTCTGATCTAGGCCAAGAAAGATATCCTCTGATGATGTTATTTTTCCTTCCCTTTGATGACATCCTCTGGTACCCTCTGGAGGTATCTTCTGGTATCCTCTGATTTTTCCTTCTAAGTCAAAATACGATTTTCATAAAATACATTTGTTAACATCAAAACTTTAATTGCAAGAACCAACTTGGTTCTAACATACCTAACTCTTCAGCCTTACAAAAAATAAAAAACAGCAGAACAGTGAATAAGATGAGAGCCATATTTTAGTTGCAAAGGAAAACAATAAAATAACTCTATGCATTCTCAAACAGCCGCACAACAAAACAACAACACAGCGAAACAATAAAAATAGCAAATAGTAGGCATGTCCTTGAGCCAAATATTAAATGATTATACAATGAAAATTTTGACATAGAAAGCATACCATCTGAATGGTATGTTCAGCAATGGATATAGATCCACCAATATGGACAACTCCTCCTTTAGAAGAAGTTCGATTTTCTTAGCTCCTCCTTTGAGATGTTAGGGAATTCAATGAGTTGTGCAAAAAAAAAAACGAGAGAACGAGTTAGGGTTTGCAAAACAAATAATCATGAAAATAGAACTAATTAGAGAGAGCAAACGAGAGAACAAGAGCGAACAGAGAGCAAACGATAGAAAGCGAACGAGAGGGGGAGAGAGAGATTGAGAGCAGACGTTGAATGCGACAATTTGACTTGTAATGTGGGTTGGAAGAAAAAAAAAGAGTTTCTAGTTTATAGTTGTATAGAGATAAGTGAGAATGAGTTAGTATTTCTGGTCAAGTGAGAATGATTTAGATTTTTTAGTAAGTGAAAAAGATGAGTTTTTTAACTCAACAAAAAAACCTTCTAACAATAAAAGAAAGTAATAAACAAAACTTTACTTTTACTTTACCTACGGACAATTCATGGAACAATTAAAATTATTATCTTCATTTACCTACGGAGACTTTGTGGTAAAAAAGTATGAATAAATTTTGACAACTTAACTTTGAGTTGCATTTTTTTAAATTTACCCATCGATTTTTTTTTAATTTTACCCCCGGAATAACTGTAGAATCTAATTAAAAAAAATTAATTTATTCAATAACAAATTTACTCACGATTTTTCCGTAAATATTAAATAATTTACTCACAAATTGAGATCTATGGGTAATTTTCCGTAGATATACGAATGTTTTGTTGAAGTGATGTCTCTTAATTAAACACATCACATTGATTAGTGTTTTATTTACGATTGATGAACGTGTCATTAATTATTATTCTATATATGTTATTATTACTAAGAATAATTGTCAATGAGTTTATGATAATCGTTGTTATTTCGTATTTAATTTTTTGAATTGTTAATCGATTATGTGTTATAGGATAATTGATTAGATGAGTAAATAGTTGAAATAAATCAAGTAATAATCGATCAAGATGATTCATTAATCAATTATGTTGATTAGGTAATCGATTAGGTTGACTAAATAATCAATTACAATAATGAGATAATCGATAAAATAGAAAAATACCCAAATCCCTTAATTGGCTAAGTTAATGATTAATAGATAATTGATGGTTTATTTAATCGATTAACTGAATAAAATAATCAATTAGGTATCTAATATGAGCTTAGTAATGGTTAGTTAACTGTATATAGTGAATATTTAAGATTAATCGGTAAAGATAAGATTTAGTTATTAATAATAAATTAGTTATTAGGAAATTATCAATAATGATGATGTTAGCTATTGTAATGTTATTAGTGACAAATATGAGTTAAGTTAATATTCAACTTAAATGTTGATGATGGTGATTTGATCATATCTATATATGTGGATTCATGTAAGTATGATATGTTTTGGGAGGTTTTGCCGTGATATATTTGAAAGAAAAGTCTTAGGGGTGATATTGGTAGGAATATCTTATATAGAGGTGAAGCACTACTACAAGGAGTCTTAACAATGAACCAATCTCTTTAACCAAACAATAATCAAGATGAATAATTATTACCTTCACAATAAATAAGAAAAAAAATAGTTTATCAGATCGAGTTAATGTGGATCGATCAAGGGATGCTAAATGTTTTTTAAAAAAAAAAAAAAAAACTCTTTCATACATGAATGCATATTGCCACCGCTTAACTTTTCAGTGAGAAACACCTTTGCAATTACAATATATTTCATATGTCGAATTTTTTATAATGTGTAATTGTGACGATGATTTGATATTTAAATCTTTTAAAATTCTCCAATACTTTGTGGAATTAGGAAACAGTGTACACATACATTATTGTAGCACTCTAAAGAAAATCTTTAATTTTAGTTCATAATTTACAATAGGACAAAAGTATCAAATTAATTAAGGCTAGAACAATCACACGATTTCTATATAATACTATAGGACATATATATCTACTAATTTTTTTTTTTTGTATATTTTGATGTTTACCTTTTATGTTTGTTTGATCTATTATCACATCCTTTCTCTCATGTTTCTTTTTTGGTAATAACCTTTCTCTCATATTATTAGATTTAATTTTAATATTTATTCATACTATTAAAAAACATTTTTTTATGAATTTATGTTTATTTTTATTACATAACCATATTGACACAATCCAAGTGAACCTCTTTACATAGAATTTGGCTCGAGTTTGACCAAACAAATTACATAATTTTGTTAGTTTTATTTTTCCTATTTTTTAAATGTGATAATTGTCTACTATACTAAATGCACATTGTGGTCATTATCCATTGCAAACAAAGTTTTTGTGATGGGCATAGATTATAAATAAGGGATGCAACTCACTTGTTGACTCCCTAAGCTTAATATATTTTCTAGAAAAAATTACACTATTAAAGTGAGACTCTAGAAGTTTTAGCAGAGTCTCAACATCTTTAAGTAATTAGCAATAGTTGAAAGTATACACTCTAGTTCTTTTTTCGCTTTGACTATGTTTATGTAATTTTGTTTTACAATTATTGTGAAATTCTAACATTTAGTGGTCTTATATTCTTTTCCTCCATTCTAGTAACTGAAGGTTCAATGTTAGTTTTATTGCTTCTATTTTTTACATGTGGTAATTACTCACTAAATGTATATTGTGGTAACTACCCATTAGCTATAAAATGATCTACACATTTTAACCCACTAAGTTAGTTACTGCCTTCATTTATGTAATTTCTAACTTCATTTGTGTAATTTCGTTTTAGAAATATTTTGAAATTCTTAACATTTAGTATTAGAGTAGAACATGTGGCTTAGTTTATATACTTTTTTCATCGTTCCCCTGATGAGGATGAAAAACAGAACCCCAACACTATACCCAATGGGGATTGAGTACACACGCCCTGCCCAATCTCTACATAAAAATTAGTAGTTTACTAAAAAAGTAGTTGACGCACTCGGAAATCGCAAAAAGTTAGCAAGCGCTAATCCTAAAAAAAGAACAAGTTCTGGAATCCACCAAAGAAGAGAAAAACTCTCAAAATTAATTATTTTATATAAAGATACCGTTTGTTACAGCATAGAAAGTCTTTAAATAGATAATAGAAACCCTAGTACGAAAATTAGGTAAAATAGAAAAACCCTAAATTAAAGGAAAAGCTAAAACGGCTGTAAAACAGAAAAACCCGAAATTACGGGAAAAACTAAAACGACTATTTTGAGGCCCAAGACGAGCTCAAAACGGTTCTGGAGCCCATACTTTATGGCAAAGCCACGAGTTGTGCTCGTGGCGCGATTCCCTTTTCGAAAAAGGTATAATAATAGACAATTTGACACCGGACGATCGTTTTCCGCATTTTCAGCTGCTTTTGTCCGCTAAGCCGTTTCTTCCTCGATTCTAGCCTTGAACCCTCCTACATCAATCTCCTCCACTTCTAAAGAACTCGACCTCGAGTTCATACCAGAATAAAGGTCAGCATCTTCATGGAACTCATAAATATCAGCCACATTAACTTCAGCAACTCAAAACCCACAATCTCCTGAGCTAAGGTAATCAACAAGGAAGCTCTCCTACTCAACGCATCTGCTACCTTGTTCTGGGCGCCTGATTTGTGCTGAATGATAAATGGGAATTTCTGCAGAAAACTCACCCAGCGAGCATGCATCTTCTGACTATGGAGGAACTTCTGGGCAAAGTGGTTAGTGAACAAGATAAACTCCCTCTGAATCAAATAATGCTCCCATTGCCTCAAAGCTTGAAAGACTGCATAAAACTCCTGGTCATAAGTGCTCCACTTCTGCCTGGCGTCGCTCAGTTTTTCACTAAAGAAAGCCACTGGTCGTTTCTCTTGTGAAAGTACAACACCTACCCCTACTCCACTGGCATCACACTCTACCTGGAATATCTTGTCGAAGTTAGGTAAAGCGAGAACTGGTGCCGTGCAAAGCTTCTCCTTGATCATCGCAAAGCTCTGCTCTTGTTCAGGTCCCCACTGGAATTTTCCTTTCTTCAGACACTCGGTGATAGGCGCAGTAATGGTGCTGAAGTCGCGCACAAACCTCCTATAGAAAGTAGCCAGGCCATGGAAACTGCGTACTTCCGTCACAGACTTAGGTGCAGGCCAGTTTCTGATAGCACTCACCTTCTCTTCGTCCACTTGAATCCCATCTTCACCAACAACAAAACCCAGAAACAACAGCTTGTTGGTACAGAAGGTGCACTTCTTCAAGTTGATGTATAACTGGTGCTCTTGCAAGACCTGTAGCACATGCTTCAAATGCCCTAGATGATCCTCCTTGGTTTTGCTATAAATCAGAATATCATCAAAGTAAACCACCACAAAAGAGCCAGTAAAAGGACGAAGAACCTGATTCATTAGCCTCATGAAAGTACTGGGGGCGTTGGATAACCCGAAAGGCATGACCAACCACCCGTAAAGGCCATCCTTGCTCTTGAAAGCCGTCTTCCATTCACCTCCAGGTCTAATTCGGATCTAATGATAACCACTCCGTAGATCTATCTTTGAAAACAACTTAGACCCTGATAACTCATCAAGCATGTACTCCAGATGAGGGATGGGAAACCTGTACTTGATCGTTATCTTGTTGATGGCTCTGCTGTCAACGCACATCCGCCACTGATTGTTCCTCTTAGGGACCAAAAGCACCGGAACTGCACATGGGCTCATACTCTCTCTAATGAACCCTTTCTTCAGTAAATCCTCAATCTGTTCCCGCAATATCTCGTTCCCCTTGGGACTCATGCGGTAATAAGGTAGGTTCGGCAAGCTGGAACCTGGAATTAAATCAATCTGATGCTGAATATCTCGCATAGGAGGCAAGTCGTTGGGTAGCTCATCTGAGATCAACTCCTCAAAATCTGTCAAGATTTCCTGCACCTCTTTCGGTGGTTTAGGCTCCTCTTTCATAGCACTCAGCAAACCCTTGACCACCACTGGGAAAAACCACTCAGTTTCCCTGAAGGCTTCAGTCAAATCATGCTCATCCTGCGTCATAACAAGAAAACTGGATTTCTCCTTCCCTGTTCGTCTATTAAAACCAGAAATCGGGGTCATAGCTATCTTGTGCCTTTCCCAAGAGAACATCATCACATTATCTCTGCCTCTATACGTGATATCATTGTCATACTGCCAAGGTCGCCCAAGTAGGACATGACACACATCCATATTCAGAACATCACACACTACCTCTTCCTTGTAATGCCTTCCGATGGAAATAGTCACCTTGCAAGTCTTCGTCACCTTGACCTGCGAACCCTTACTCACCCAGCCCAAAACATAAGGTTTGGCATGCGGTTCTGTCGGCAACTCTAGGTAGTCCACGAACTTCTGGGATACCAAGTTCTCTGTACTCCCGTTATCCACGATCAGATTACACACCTTATTCTTAATAGAATAGTGTGTTCTAAAAAGATTCTTCCTTTGCCCCTCCTCCTTTTAAGATAACAGAACTCTCTACATCACAAAATTCACTGCTTCTTCAGCGAACTCAACATCGTCATACTCGTTGCCTGCTTCCTCTTCCTCAGACTCCTCATTCACGATTGCAGTCGTTCTCCTAGAAGGGCAAACATTCGACTTGTGACCCTGCCCTCCGCAACAGAAACACTTATCTCCCGTCAGTTTCACGTATGGGTTGGCTGACTTCTGGTTCGCCCTCTTGTTGGGCGTAGCACTACTGGCTCCACTGGTTCCTTTTGTCGAGGAGTCAGAATCCTTAGCAGCAACACTCTTATCCTCATCACCAGCAACTTCAGAATTACCCTGCGGAGTGAATCTGCGAAAAGATGAGAAATTTCTGGGGGATTTCTCCATTAGTTCCGCTTTCAAGGCTAGCGTAGAGGCCTCCGTCACGGTCCAGACAGTCTACAGTCTACCCTGAACGCAATCGATATACATCTTGTACAGAATCTACTCATAATCTTCAGGCAAGAAACGCTCCAGCATCAACTGTTTCATTCGCCTCCACGTTTTGATTGGCGTTTTCCTCTGGTGCTGCCTCTGAACAACAAGCTTATCCCACTACACAGCAGCGGTACTCTTCAATCGAATTGCCACCATTTTCACCTGATTGTTTTCTGGCACACCCATCACGTCGAAGAACCGATCAACTTCAATTTGCCAATCCAGAAACTCTTCAACCCCCATAGTTCCATAGAACAACGGGATGTCAGCCTTGACTCTGTAGTCGTTGCGATTATGTTGATTATCGAAACCCTAATTCTCCTCTTGGACCTCTTCTTCGGAACTAGAGTCCGATTCAACACGAGCCTGCAAGCCTCCATGTGGACGCCTGGGTGGTTCGTCTCTCCTGCTTCTGTTCCTCCTATTATTGATGGCGTTCACTTGAACCGTCAAAGCCGCCACCTGAGTCGTCATCTGCGTAGTCAAAGCAGTAAGGGTCGCGGTAAAAGCCGCAGTGATACCCTCGATGTCTGCTCTTGTGACTGGTTGATCTCCCATGGCTGTTCAAGCTACGAAAAGAAACAAGAGAAAGCCTGCTCTGATGCCACCTGCACAGTCGGAAATCGCAAAGGGTTAGCAAGCGCTAATCCTAAAAAAAGAACAAGTTCTGGAATCCACCAGAGAAGAGAAAAACTCTCAAAATTAATTATTTTATATAAATATACCGTTTGTTACAGCATATAAAGTCTTTAAATAGATAATAGAAACCCTAGTACGAAAATTAGGTAAAACAGAAAAGCACTAAATTAAAGGAAAAGCTAAAACGGCTGTAAAACAGAAAAGCCCGAAATTACGGGAAAAACTAAAACGACTGTTTTGAGGCCCAAGATGAGCTCAAAACGGTTCTGGAGCCCATACTTCATGGCAAAGCCATGAGTTGTGCTCGTGGCGCGATTCCCTTTTCGGAAATGTTTAATAATAGACAATCTGACACCGGACGATCGTTTTTCGCATTTTCGGTTACTTTTGTCCGCAAATCCGTTTCTTCCTCGATTCTGGCCTTGAACCCTTCTACATTAGTAGTCCTCCGCCTCGAACCCCAATCCCGTTTGCGACCCATGTATATAAAGTGACAGAAATTTTTTGCTATCTTCACTATTTCATTAGGGTTTATACAAGGATGTCTTCTAACTTGAGTTTTGTTTGAGGATTTCTAATTTAAGAGGAGTAATTATGTAATTTGCATACAAATAGGATGAGTTCGAGGTGGGTATCACTGTTCCCATTATCAGCCTCACACCCATCTTTTAAAATCGGGAAAAACTCGAAGATGAACTCAAACTCAATCAAAACAAATTTTCTTCTTATTAATTTTGTTGTCATGTCTAGCTGTACTCTAATTAAAATTACTCCTGTCTTATGAAACCTATAAAAAAATGGAAGTGAAACAATAAAACTATATATTTTTTGTTACAGAATATATTTTCTATAAAAGAAGGTGAAGGAATAAACAAACCTTTTTACTCAATTAGGCAAAACACATACATGGACAAAAGGCAAACTCTCATTAAAGAAGATTTACGCAATTGCTGACTTCAATTTGGCTTGAGTGTACAAAGAAAATAACATAGTAATCACAGAAATAACTCATGTTTTTCACTAAGAAACAATTTGATTGAGCTCCCATTAAACAAAAACAATGCTATATTTATTTATCAGTACGGTCATCGAGAAATATTATTGGAAGTAAAACAAAAAATGTACATAATTCAAAAAATTAGTATATGAATTGAAATAAGAATATTTTAAGTTTAAATATATAATTGGTCTATGCAATTGTGTATTTTTTGGTTTTAATTCTTATAAAAATTTTTGTTTGATTTACGATTTTGTAAATATTTTTTTGTTTGTTTTTTATCTTTATTCTTTTGTTTTAGTGTTTACAAAATTTATTTTTATTTAAATGAGTTAATGTAATATTTGATTTTAGTCCTTCAATTATTTTGTTTTAGTGTTTACAAAATTTATTTTTATTTAAATGAGTTAATGTAATATTTGATTTTAGTCCTTCAATTATTATAGATATATGAAATTGTAAGGACTAATTTCAATAAAAACTAATTGTGCAAGGACTAAAACAAAAGAATAACGACAAAAAACAAAATAAAAATATTTATAAGACAAAAATCAAACAACAAACACTAAAACAACACGTGTATTTATAAGGACTAATCATATATTTAAACTTAAAGAAACATTAACGTAAAAGGTAAGTGTATAATATAAAATGTTTAAGATAATTAGTAAGTGGAAATAGAGGTATCCAAAATTGTTTTAGCTAGATAAATAAAGTCCGGCAAAAAATGATATGAAAATGTAGCATATATAACATTGGTACGCTTAATCACCGTCTTTGATGTTGACATGGTAGTTGTCGAGTTCAAAATATGGAAGACAACTTATGTCCGATGGTAAGAAAACAAATTTAATGGAGCTGGTTCTAGACTCATATGATAGAGAAACAAAGAATGACGCACACTCATAATCACAAGATTTGCACATAGAATTGTCGCCATCCTTTACGTGAGCATTTTCTTGAATTGACGGTTTTTGCTGCAAAGATTATGATTTTTCACCTTCTTTAAAATTTTCTTCATTGCATTCGAAACCGATTCTTCATCTTCTTAATTACTATGAATTGCAGCACTATAGTATCACTTTGATAGCATATTAGAAATCACATGATCATAGAGTTTAAGTAGATTAATCTCATAATGAAAATAAGTTTGAAATCTTAATACAAAAGAAAAATTCTTAAAATATTTCATATTGATAATTAAAAAGATACACATAAAGAATACATGAAATGTTATATATATATATAGAGAGAGAGAGCTAGCAGAGGACATAATAAACTTTTTAAAAAAAAAAAGCCAAAAGGGATATCAAATTAACACGTTCTGAACACAAGATGTGACAACAACAAAAGTAACAAAAAGATTAGAGTATGATTCTAAGCCTTTGTGTGATTGCTTGTGTAAACCTTCTATTGGGTTGTCTGGAGGTTTACTTTGTTTGTGGAAACCAGATTTGTTTAGTGTTTAATATAGGTTCTCATATACAATTTGTAACGTGGGGCTGGTTTATTAGTAGGAGGATATGATGTTGCTTATCTTGTACTCAAGATGATTTGCTTAATGTGCTTAAACTCATTTTGATTTTGTTTGTTTTTTAATGTTTTTTCTTTGTTTTAGGTTGGAGTATTCCTTAAACTCATACTAATTCAATTTTGCTTATAGTTTAGTGTTTTTTTTGCTTTTCTCTTTCCCACAATTTAATATTAGCTAGTTTTGGTATTCCGTAAGAGTCGAACGTGGTACTTACGGAATAAGTATCATCGTTGATTCATTCACACTACTAATTAAGCTGAGACAAAACTCTCTAATTTTTAATTAAGGAAAAGGGAAAGCGAGAAGTCTATGAATAACAATGTCGGTCATATGGGTCGAGTTGCTCTAATTTTTAATTAAGGAAAAGGGAAAGCGAGAAGTCTATGAATAACAATGTCGGTCATATGGGTCGAGTTGTTTCACTTAGTTTGTGGCAAAACCAAAACTCTTTTCTTAAATTGACAAGACCAAATTTATTTTAGAAATCTATTTAATTAAAAACATCAAACTATAAATCATTAAAAAAAAACTTTTTAACCTATATCAAGTTGTCTTATTTAAATACATACAGATAAGTTGTTATTGAAGTAACAATGTCGATTTACAAAAAAAAGGGGTTTGAATTGTAAATTCGCCCTTTTAAAATTCTTGTTAAAAACTTAAGAAAATAACTCAAGATTGATCTTGGTTGTGAAAACAGAAAACGGAGAACGTTCTTGGTTTTCACTAGAAAACAGATAACGTTCTTGGTTAGTTAAAATCAACAGTTCAGTTTATCTATTTAACTTAATAATTAACAGACTGAAAGTAAATATAGATAAGGGAAGAGATATCACACACAGATATATCCTTGTTCACCCAACCCAGGCTACGTCTAGTCCTCACAACGGTGAGATTTTCCACTAAGTGTTTAAAACAAGAAGCTTCTTGGTTTTACAGCACCTAGCTTAGATCAACCTTGATGTTTGTTACAGACTTTAATCTAATTCCACCCAGAAAGAGATTAATCAAATCACCTACCAACCTTGATAGGATTTCTTACAATCTACCCCAAAATATACTTAACTCTTATAGTTTGAGTTTTACAATAGTGATGAGATTGTTTTGTTAGAATTTGAGATGTCTCAACTCTTGTTTGAGATTCGATTCTTTACAAAGAATTCAGTACAAATATATCAGAGTAAATAAGAACTTAATCAGACTGATTCTTTTAAGTGATGAGAGATTTTCAAGTATGTATGTGAGTGATTGATGATATATCTTGGCACTTGAATGTCTTTGATTTTTGGACAGAATCTGAGTATGCTCAACTCGTGTTTGAGATTATATTCTTGACAAAAGAATTCAGTAGATGATTCTGATATGAAGAAGAAAAACAAAACTGAATATTTTGTTTGTGATTAAGAAGCTTTCAAGTATGTAAGTGTATGTGAGTGATGTTTTTCTTTGTACTTGAAGCTCTTATTTCTTCCTGAGCTTTGGCCTTCCTTTTATAGGCGTGAGAACATTTAATGATGGCCAAATAGAGCCGTTGGTAGTGCTCTTGACAGGCTTGACCAAAGGAAATATTTCTGATTAAAAATAATCCAGCTTTTGACTATTTTTAATTTCTGTTTTGACTGGACTGAAACCTTTGATTCTTGATCAGATTTTCTTTGTTTAATGATCCTTTGTACTTCAAATATATTTGTTAATATCTTTGATTTGATCTGGAATTTTGATTATGTCAAAACAGCTTGGAGAATGATGATGAACTTCTGCAGAATGTTAATGAAAATTATGGAGATTGATAATCAATTTGGAGTCCTAGTATATGAACTTTCTGGAGATTGATAATCAATCTGGAGGTTCAGTTTTGATCATTCTGGATGTTTTCCTGATCTTTTCTTGGATCTGCTTTGATGTAAATATACTTTAAGATCATTCAACGTTCTTGGCAGTCAAGCTGGAGAAGGATGTAACAAGGCTGGAGAATGATTATATCATTCTGAACTGATGATACACTATTGGAGAATGATGTTAAACATGCTGGAGATTTGATTGTTAACGTGATGGAGATTGATGTTTGATCATTATGAAGATAGTTGTTAATCATGCTGGAGAATGATAATCATTATGGAGATTGATGATAATTTCTGGAGACTGATGATCATTCTTGATAGAAGATCATTCTGGAGACTGATCTGATCATTCTGGACATTCTGATGTTCAAGAACAGACTTGGTTCTTCCTCTGAATGTATTTTCTGGAGGTATCCTCTGAATGTATTTTTTGGAGATATCCTCTGATATCGTTTTCTGGAGGTATCTTCTGGTGATGTATCTGCTGGTGACGTCTTCTGGAGGTATCCTCTTGTGACGTCATCTTGAGGAATCCTCTGGTGACATCATCATCCTCTGGTCATATCCTCTGGTAATGACTTCATCCTCTAGTGACAGCTTCTGGTATCCTTTGGAAGCATCTTCTGGTATCCTCTGGAGGTATCTTTTGGTGATGTCATTTGGAGGTATCCTTTGGTGACATCATCATCTTCTTGTGACGTCATCATCCTCTGGTGACGTCGTCATCCTCTGGTGATGACTTCGGGTAACATCTTCTGTTTTTCCAGATTGTGTCAAAAGTGTTCTTTATGCTGATTTATTGGCTTTCCTTGAATTATTAACATGCTGGAGATTGATTGTTAATTCTAGACATTCTGGAGCCTGTTCAGTCTTGCTTTGGCAGCTTTGATTCATGGCCTTTTTTCTTTGTGATTTGAATGGCTTCTTTTTATTGTAATTGATCACATTTGTGCATTTTGATGAAGTGAATGGATTCTTGCTTTGTTCACTTATGCATTCATGTTCCTTAAACAAAATTTAAGTGAAATCATTAGTAGACCACCATTCATAAAACTTAATCATTTCATTCAAAATGTTTGTTGTCATTAAAACATATAACAAAAAATGTTTTTTCCACAATAGTTATTAACAAAAAATGCAGGTTTGTAATTAAGGAAAAAGGAGAGCGAGAAGTCTATGAATAACAATGTCGGTCAGATGGGTCGAGACGTTGTTTCACTTAGTTTGTGGCAAAACCAAACTCTTTTCTTAGATTGACAAGACCAAATTTATTTTAGAAATATATTTAATTAAAAACATCAAACTATAAATCATTAAAAAAAACTTTTTAACCTATATCAAGTTGTCCTATTTAAATACATACAGATAAGTTATTATTATTATTATTATTATTATTATTATTATTATTATTATATTAATTTTTTAATTTGTGTTAAATCAATAAATTTACAAAACTTATATTTTTAATATGAAGGTTTCAACGGTAGTAGTGTGATTCACATTTTAGAGAAACTATGATATTTTTAATACTACAAGTTTACACAACACTTGCAAATCTGTAGTGTCAAAATTGATATTTTTTTCAAATAATTATTTTTTATATTTTTTAATATGTTATATATAAATTTTATTATTTATATTAAGTGAATTAATTATGAAACAGTAGTTTATCTCAAAAGAATAGTCTAAAACTCACCTCAAAATTTAGAATACTAAAACTAAATTTAATTTTTGAAAATTTTAAAACACAAAAAAAAGTCCCAAATAGATTCTAAATAATTATCAAGTCCAAAGCGAAGATGATAGCTACGTTAACAAATAACTATAAAACAAATTGCTTGCCATGCAAGCTAGCATTGTCTATCAATTGCCTATTTCTGATTGGATAAGCTAGATGGATAAATTCTCAGTTGAATAAATTCTCAATTGAATAAATTAAGTTATTCCAGATTTCAAAAAAAAAAAAAAAAAGAAAGTGGAACATACTTTTTTATTAATTATAAGGTTCTATTCTAATTTCTACATCTACACATAATATATACATGCATAGAGTTAATATAGAATTACAATAAAGTTCAAGACACCATAAAATACTTTAGAAATGACAAGAATACAACAAGCATTATTGAACTCTTTATTCCTACGAATATGGTTTTTCCATTTCCTCCATTTGCATAATTAGGATTCTTTCACCACTTAAGACTAGAACACTAATTACAAAGTTGGCATATTCATTGGTGTTTTTTATTATCTTCTTCTCATCAAAAGCACACCCTCTTTTCACTTTATGTGATGTCATCTTTCTTTAAGTTAAAATCTCCGAGCTTATAATATTTTCTTTTTTGCAATATATGACAAATGTGGGGCACCTCTATTTTTAGTTGTTTTTCTCATGTAGCCACCTTGAGAAAGCATCAAGGGTTCTTTGATCAGCCCTATAATGTTTTTGTGTAAATTCAAGCAAACTTGGCCATGTGAAGTTTGGATATATCTTTGGATTCTCTTTGTTAATTAGCTCTTTTGGAGGAGTGACCACTTTGTCTTCACTTGGACATAGAAAAAATGCAAGTGATTTTCTCACTATTTTGTCATTTACAACTGCTCTATGCAAACAACTCTTGAATATCCCATTTGATAGAGCCTGAAAACATAAATCACAACGTGTTGGTGTATATTTAAGTTTCTATAAGCATAATAACTGATGATGAATTAGTTCAATTTATATCAAGTGTAATATATATAGAAAACATATCAAATGTGATAACTTTTACAATAAGAATTCGTATGATTTTTTCAAGTGGTCGTGTGCGCGCGCGTATGATATTGAATATCTCTACTTTTTGGGTGTGAGTGACCACATTATTGGTGTCCACCTTTAATAGTGTTTCTCATCTCAATCACCTTTTTTCATCCATTAAATTCATCTGAGTCTAGTTCCACTCGGAACAAAATAATTTTGGTAATATTTTTTTTTTTTTGTTGAGAGAAATTAAAATCTATTAGGATAAGTTAAATTAGTAACATAAATTAAAGAGGAAAAGCCTAAACCCCATCTCTAATTTTCTCACTAGTGAATTTTTATTGATTTTTTTTTCTCTCTAATTTTCGTTACTAATTTTGTTTTTTCAAGTAATATATATAATAAACATTTTAGTTAATTATGAATTGTATATGTGCAATTTGACAACCTTGTAATAATGTGAACCATACCATGAATGTATCACCAATATTAACCACAAAGGCATCTTCTTTAGGAACAATTGAGTGCCATTTTTCATCCACAAGAACTTGGAGACCTTCAACTTGATCTTGATGGAGAATTGTTAGGGAAGTAGGGTCACAATGGGGACCAGTACCTAAGGCTAAATCAGGACTTTCACATGGTGGATAGTAATTAAGTCTCATTACCGAGTCATTTCCTTCAAAGAATTCTCTAAAATAGTTCTTTCCAACTCCTAGGCTCATCCCTAGAAGTTCCATGATCTCAAGAGAGAGATTGTTCATTGCTTCACAATAGTCTTGGTACACACTCCTACAAATTAATCAAAAAATATTATTATTTTTTCTATTAGAAGAAAAAGTTGAAAATAGTGGGTCATTTGTTATGATTAGTAACCATTTTGTTTGAATTTGTTGTATAAGATGAAATGAAGTAGAATAGAGTGAAATGAACTAATTAGATGTTATGCTTTATGTTAAACTCACAATCCAAACATAGAAAAAAGACAAATAAATAAATAAATAAAATAACATTTGATTTAACTTGCAAATTAATTTTATTGAATAGAACCGATCATTAGTGGTTAGACAAGAAGTGTCCATGGTGAAGTCTAAAGCTAAGTGAGATTTCAGAGTGAATAAATTATAAGACGACTTTATATGCACGATTTTTTATTTTTATTAGATATTAAAATGGAAAATAAGAATCTGTACCCAAAAAATGGAAAACGAGAAAATGTAAGGGTGAGTGAAATAGACTATAGCTTGTTTGTGTAAAACAAGCATTTTTTTGTTGTGAAATAGTGGGAACTGACTTTGGGGTGCTAAAAATCAATAGCTTTTGAAACTATTTTTTGTCTTTTAATATTTGGAAACTAAGGCCGCATTTATTTTTTGAATATATATATATATATATTTAAAAATGTTTGTTTATTTTAAATTATTAATAAGGAGATGAAAAATATATAATAAACAATTATATGAGAGAAGATAGAAAACAAGCTAGAAAAAATATACTTTTAATTGAAGTAAAAACAAAAATAGAAAACATGAGAAGTAAATAGGCACTAAATTGAGTATGAAAGAAAACTCCATTGTGTTTGTGTCTTACCCAAATTGTCTGAAATCTTCTCCCATGACATTTACAAAATACTCCTCCACAATTCTACAAGACTTATCATTAGAGTAACGAAAAGAAAGTGTTTCCTTCCAAGGAAGTTTTGAAGAGAATCTTCCAATAAAACTATTAGCATAACCACAATGTTCTCCAATTTTTCTTTCAGCTCTTTGTTTCTCTAAAAGTTGCATGGAGAAGAAATCATCTATAAGCTTATGAGCTTGAGCTATGAGTTTATTATCAACTCCGTGATTAACAACAAGAAAAAAACCATGCTCTTTGCATGCCTCGTTCACTTTTGAACAAGCATTTGAAATTTCTTGAGGATCATTAGAGAGAAAGGCTTTTAAATCAATAGGTGGAACATGAAGTTTTGGTGGTGTTAAACATGGTTTTTCATGTTCTGGCCAAATGAACTCTAAGGGTATTTTAGATTGACATGATACAAAAGATGTATCATGAAATGATTTTTGTTCATTCATGATATTTTCATTGGTATTTAGGGGTGCAATTAGCATTGAAGGATGAAGTACTTGCATGTTTGAAGAGAAAAAATTAAAGTTGCTATTGTAGTTGAATATTTTGTGCAATGCAATTTATGTAAGAGTTTTGGAAGTAGGAGCAATGAAGAGTGAGATTAGAGAGAAAATAAAATAATGTGGTGTAATTGAATGGCAACTAAGACAAAGGAAGAGGTTAATTAATAAAGGTGATGAAAATGGAGTGTGTAGAAAGGTCAAGAGACTTCATTGGGGAAGTCGAGAAACAAAATATGAGAATCTTAATTAATATATATTTCATTCATTTTACACCAAAAAGAAATTTGTCACTAAAAATTATCACATTTAGTTTTTAATTATCACTTTTAGTTTTTTAATTTTTAATATAATTTTATTTATTTTTTAATCATATTATTTAATTAATATTATGATTATATTTTAAAATTATTATTTTCAACTTTATATATACAATGAATATAATACACTAATGATTAAAGAAAATAATTTAATAAATAAAAAAATTAAGTGTATTTTTTTAAAGTTTTTTATATGATTTTTAAAATATTTAGATATAATTTTTTTAAATTTTTTTAAAATTTGTTATAATAAAAGGTGTATAAGTTAAGAAGAATATGAAAAGTGTAAGTTTTTTCTTTTAGTAAAGCAAATATTCTCTTTTTTTTTTTTTTTTTTAGTTTATGTGAAAAATGATGAAATGAAAGTTATTTTGATCAAACGAAACATATACTTTTTTTTATAATAAAAATCGTTCAATTTCTATCTCTATCAATGTCGTGTTTATAGAATGTGTCAATTATATATTGGTACACTACACGTGCCAATGTACCAAATCATACAAGTGGTGTGCATAAACATCCCCCTTAGTAAAGAAAAGTTATATCACTTTTGATTAAAAGAAAAACATAGAGCACATTCTGATAGAAATTTTGTATCATCATGCATTGAGAATTTATGAAAGAGTTACATAAACGTCACTAGAAAGGGAAAAACCTCATTACTTTTTCGAAAAATGAAAAACTTCATTACTAGTCTAGTTGCATGTATTATTCTAGCCAGTAAAAAAATGTATTATTCTAGCTAGTCAATGTTAGGATGCAAAAAAGTGCTAGGGAAAAAACAAATGATCCAGCTTGAGAAACGGAATTTTTTATTAAATTAAGTGATAAATTATGAATGAGAAAAAGAAAATGGAATAATAACAAAATTTAATATTATCTTGGGGATTGGAACCTCTAGAAAAGGAAAATCCAACATGAAGAACGAACCAAATTTCTGGTCGAATCCGTGTGCATATCAAAATTATGTTGGCATGCTAAATAGAAGGAAAAAATGGTGCATATATGGTTGGTGTTGGGTCCATAAACAAGTCTAAAATAATGGTTGGTATCCACATTAGATTAAGAATCATCATAAAAATATGTCCCTCAAAGTAGTACAGTAGTTTGGTTAGCCACACAAAGATTATATATAGTAGATCTAGAATTTAATTCATGTTATTACTGTTTACCACTACTTTAACGTATATATTAATATTAACTATTATTAATATCCGTATAAAAAATAATAATTGAAATGATATAATATTTATATTTTCTTTATTCAAAATTTTAAAATATTATATAAACGACTTATATATTATTCAACATGTATATTTAAATAGGTATTTTATTAGGCGACACTTGTTTAAAAATTTCATTGAAGTTCTCTCAATGTGTACATTATATATATATATATATATATAAATTACTTTATTAATGTTTACAGACAAGTAGTTTTTTCTTCTCATGTGTATTTAGAAGAAAATCATTGTGCCCATAATATTTTTCTTCTCTTGGGGTCCTCCCAGTATGTTTTACTTGGTGAAATTTAATTCTTGATTTTATTAGACCATAAACTTTTTTGGTGGTAGGTTGATCTAGCTAGTTTTTGTATTCTTTAGATTTTTTTGTGGTGTTTTTTATGTGAATAATATTGGGATGCACATCAATAATTTGTGGTTTATAAGATGTTAACATAGTTAAGGCGTTGCTTAGTTTTGTTTGCTTGTTAATTTACACCAATTCATTTTTTAGTTTGTTGGTGTAAATTAGTAATGTTCATATTTTTTGTGGTGTTTTTTTTTTAATCGGTGTAAATTAATAATATGTAATCTTTTGAGGGATAAATATATAATTTATATTTTTAATTTAGTTTATTTAAAATGAAATTTACAAAATTACTCTTTAATTTTATATATTTAAAATAGTTTTTTTGTCCAAATAAAAATATGTATGTTCTTAATTTATGTCTAAAAATTAGAAGGTGTAGATGAACAATTTACACCTTCCGTAAGCAATAATAAACAAAATAAAACTTATAAAATTATCCTTCAATTTTATTTATTTAAAATAGTAAAAAGTGGTTTTTTTATCAAAATGAAAAGATGCATGTTGTTAATTTACACCTTTGTAACAAGAGATGAGTGTAAATTATAAGATTTTAGAGACTACGCTCCATCAGAAGATTTATGTAAAACATCATCTAATTTTTCCATTGCTACTAAACAAAGTTCTGAAACAATAGTCATTCATGGCTTAAGAATCATGACATGTTATAAAGAGAAGGATTTTGGCCGGGAGTAAATTCTAAAAAAACTGCAAAATAATTTAACCATAACAATCGGAACAATTGCACAATTTTATTACATAAAATAATTGAAAAACAGATTAGAACCTTGGATTCATAAAATGTATCAAATATGAATTTATTCATTAAGTACAAACAATCTAATCCCACGAGACAATGAATCACTCAACCAACTTCACTGGACTAATTAAGGGCTTATTTAAGAAAAAAGCTTCAAAATTCCCCACCACAAGTTCACTCAAGCTCAATGTAGTTTCAACAGTAAAAGCAGCTGAATGTGGAGATAAAACCACATTATCCATTGTAAAGAACTCTTTATTAACATGAGGCTCATTCTCAAAAACATCCAAACCAGCACCTCCAATTTCTCCATCTATTAAACACTTGACCAATTGTTTCTCATCAATAAGACCACCTCTTCCAACATTCACAATAAACCCTTGTTTTCCTAATGCTAAAAGAACATCTCTGTTTATTATGTGTCGTGTTTGGTTATTTAGTGCACAACATACGACAAGTACGTCGCTTGAAGTTGCAAGATCAACAACATTGGAATAGAAAGGGTATGAAATAGTTGTTTTTTTATGCCTAGAGTGGTACGAGATGATGCAATCGAATGATTCGAGTCGCTTTGCTACTTCCATGCCAATGTTTCCCAATCCAACAATTCCAGCTCGTTTTCCTGACAACTGAAACACTGAAATATGAAAAACTTTATATTTGTTTTATTTAATTGTATTCACTCAACTGCAAAATTAGTTCTCTTATTTTAAAATTAAACAGTTTCGGTTTTTCTTTTTGATTTTTTAATAAAAAAAATTATAATATAACATATTTTAAACAATGTGATATATGATACAATAATGTTGAATGATTAATAATCATAAAGCTGCAATTAAAACTTCAATTTCAACTTAAATAATTAATGTATAGATAATTAAATAATATATAAATAATTAAATAATTTCAACTTAATTAATAATATATAAATAATTAATATATCTAAATGATTCTTCATCATGATATAGTGTGCCACGTCATTTAAAATATGTGAAATTACTATTTTTTAATTAAAAAATATGAATGAGAGACAAAAGCTATTGAATTTTAAAATAAGGAGACCAATTTAGTAAATTGATGAAAATAAAGGGAGCAGTCTATATTCTATTAGAGCATTTTTTAAGAAATCACTTTATAGACTTTCAAAGTGTTGAATACACTACTTTTCAAATAATATTTCTTCGTTTGGTGTCTTAACGAGTGCCCATAGGGCACTTGTTAGCATGACCCATAGTTTATTTAGTGCATGTTTGAATTGACAATGAATTTAGAAAGTTATTAAGCTAATGACATTTTAATGTCTTAACAATGACAAGTTATAAAAAAGAGTCACTTAGATCATGCGACGTAAACCTTTGAAAAAAACAGGGACTAAAATTAGGAATCCAAAATTTACAAGGATCAAAGTTCGAAAGACTTTTTAGAAGAATTAAAAATGAAAGTTGATATATTTAGAGGAACTAAAAACATATTTAACTCTAAATTAACTACTTTTAAACTTTCAACACTAAGGAAAATACAATTAAAAATATTTTTCTATGTATGTGACCAAACCATTCTTAAAAAATTTCTCTTATACCTTTGTGTAATTGGGTTTTTACAAACATAATGATTTAGTTATTTTTAGTGGAAACAATAGTTATTTTTCTAATGAGAAATATAAAAATTATACAAACAACTATAGAAATAAAAAAGTTAGTGGGGGCAGCTGCCCCAATTACAATAAGGTGAATCCGTTAATGAATTGGTTGTCAATTGAGTAAAAACTTTTGAATGGCTTCTGATAATTTACTCTCCAATTGATTTGTAACAAATTATTAATGGGAATCAGAATTATTGATAGTCAATTAAAGGGATGCATATTAGTTGGTTATCCAATACAACACAAGAAATTTTTATTTATTTTTTAACTCGATTAAGGTATAATAGCTTTTTATGAACATAAATTTTGATTGAGTATTAAGTGCAATTCACTGTATCTTATATCTTATGTTTTGAAGATGTTTTTATTGTGTATAAATTGTATCATTATTGATATACAATATAGAATTTCTCCATGGTACTATATTCTCGGTCATGATTTACTTTAAAATATTATTGTGATTTTAATTTAATTGTTTCAATTATTCATAGCTTTGTGTGACTATGTTTGTTAGTTAGTTTAATTTAACTTGTATAGTTTTACAATTTGATGATACTATTAAAAACATTAAATCTTTCAAAACTTGAGTTTGAGGTTCATAACATTTTGGAAAATAATTACTTGTTTTGTCTTCAGGATATGAATTTAATTTAAAAGAAAATAGAGATATTGTAAAAGAAGAAAAAAAACATTTTAATTTTCAAAAACCATAGTATTCCTTCATCACCATCTTTGTGAGAATCTACTAGTCTTTTGGAACAGTTATAAAGAAAGATGAGCATCAAAAACTATTATTCTCCCAAAAATTCGTTATAATTGGATGCGTTTATGTTTACAAAATTTTAAAACAGCAACTGCATATAATTATGTGGTATTCAATATCACTTCTCAAATGAAGTTATGTTTAGAAAAAACATTTTCCACTTTTCATGTGTATATGTGCTCTTGCAACAGCAACATCGAAAAAGACATTTAAGAAATATTTTGCCTTAATTGCTTATAGTCGAGTAAAATAATGAACTTTTATGAAAAATCGTAAAATTTGTCCCATGGATACGGCTCCGTTATGAGAACTGAGTATATAACGCACAATCAATATGGCAAACTCGTGGTCATGGTCACTTTGCAGCAGTAATTTCAAAAACTCTTCACTAGAAGTGGAAATTTTTTCTAAAAGAATGAAAAGAGAAAAGGTGGACAAAGTAGCAAAACTAATAAAAATATTTGTTATTGTTTTGGAGGCAAAAGTCATTGGTCTTGTATCTATTGTAAAGCATCTTGTTGACCTTTATTAACAATCACTTAAAAATAAAGAGCAAATGATTGAAACTTATTTTGCGTAATTTCAATTATGGTATGAATCATACTCATTTAGATGTAGTTGATTTCTTTGTTGATCTAAAAAAAAAATTGATCACCTTATTAGAGATGGATTGAGGCTTCAATCTCCAATAAGATGATCTATTTTTTCTTCGAGATCAACATCTAAATGAGTAGGATCCATATCACCATAATTGGAATCACCATCTTGCAAAATGAGTCTCAATCCTTTTCTCTTTGTTTTGGTTACTTTGTCCACCTTTCCCTTTGCATTCTTATTGATATTTTTGTACTTCTAATAAAAAATTAGTTTTTGAAATTTTCACGGAGATTATGATCACGACTGTGACCACAATTACAAGTTTGTCCATAGCGACCGTGTCTCAAGATTTTTCATTAAAAGTTAATTATTTTGTTCGGTCACAAGAAGACGAAAAATCAATATTGTTACTGTAGAAGCACGTTAGATGCATGAAAAATAGATAATATTTTCTTAACATATTGTCATCAGTTACCTTTTCTCCACACAACTTCAGTTGAAAAGTGATTCTTAATACCACATAAATGGGTTCAATCATAACAAGCTTATAAGAGAATAATATATAATAGTTTTTGTGTTTATATCTTTATTTTAAATTGTTCAAAAAGGAAAAATAGATCTTTTAAAGTAAAATATTCATTTTTAAGATCTCGGGGAAAATGGTGATGAAGGAATACATGGCTTTTGCCTTTTGTTGATTATTTATTTTATTTCCTTCTTTAATAGTATCTCTACTGCCTTTGTACATCTAAATAAATTTCAGTACAAGACTCCAAGACAAGTAGTTCTTTCCCCGAAATGGCAAGAGGCTCAAACTCAAATTTTGAAAAATTCGAAATTCTTAATACTATCATCAAATTGTAAAATTAAACAAGTTAGATAAAATATACTAAACACAGTCACTTAAAACTAATAAAATTTCTTAAATCTATAAATAATTAAATCAATTAAATTAAAATTATAATAAAATTTTAAAAGGCAAACTATCAAGAATACATTGCTATAGAGAAATTTCATATTATACATCAATAATGATGACAATGATATAGTTAATATAATACTTAATCAAAAAACTTGTTCATAAATAAGTTATTACACTGTAACTAAAATAAAAAACAAATAGAAATTTCTTGTGTTGTCTGTCAATAACCAAATAATATGCATCTCTTTAATTGATTTTTTATTGACTATTAATAGTTGTGATTCCCATTATTTAAAACTCAATTGGAGAGTAAATTATGAGAATCCATTCAAAATATGCTTTAGTAGGGATTTTGACTCTTTCCATATCCCTTCTCCACTCAAAAATTGCTAAAAATATTTTTTCTCCTCCCTCCCCCGTCTACCAACAACCAAAACATAAAAGTCTATCTGTCAAACTTACACATACCAGGTACGGGATTGGGTATTGCAGATTCCAACCTGCATCGAGCATATTAGATGCTCTCATAGCCTTTTATTATTTGAGCTAAGCTTGTGGCGCTCACAATTTTTATTTTTAGACAAATGCTACCAAATATTGGACAATTGTTAAGAAATTAAATATAGAAATATATTAAAAGTTGATTTTCAAACTATTTGAAAATTTAAAATTTGTTATTTTCGATTATTTGGTAATAGGGATCAAAATAGGATCAGTCAAGTTAAATTTTGCAAATCCTAAGTTTGACTTGTGAAACAAAATTAAAATATATGGCATGTAATAGACATTTTTTTTAATATCTAAATCATCTTGTCTATTTAAAAAAACTAACATAACCTAAGTCTATTGTAGATTAGGCCACAAACTTCTATAGAACCATACCACATATTCCTACCCCTATTTGTTAACAAGATCTTTATTTCTATGCGTCCACAATATGATATAGTACAATAAAATAAATAAGAAATAGAAATAAATATCTTAAATAAAATAAAATAGTTAAATAAATTTTTAATCTTTATAAAACTTTAAAATTTTGTTTTAAGTTGCTATAAAAAAATTCTTCCGATCCTATTTTCTAGTCAAAGCATCGTACAAAAAGTTTTAATAATTTTTTATATATATTTAAACTCAACCTCCTAATTGTGCGTAAATTTATTTATTATTTCATCGATAAACTAAAAATTTTAAATATTTTTAAGAAAAACATAATTAATCATTTGTTAAAAATTATGTTAAATGCTTTTAAGAGATATACTTATAATAACATATATGAATGCAAAATTCATTCACAAAATTAAAAGATCCGCATGAATTAAGTTAAAAGCAGAAACCAAAAATTAAACTGAAAATTGTTTTGAAGACTAAAGATGATGAAATTTTTTGAGAGATTAAACAGAAAACTTTAACATTTTATAAGGATTAAAAGATTGTATAACCCTAAAATAAAATATATGACAAGAAAAATAGATAAAATGCAATATGAACCTTGTAGCCAAGGGGGAAATCCCAAGCGTGAGAACAGTCCTGCGTCCTCACAAATTGATCTGCCGCCGTTACTTTCCTCATGACGGCAATCAGCAACGCCACCGCCACATCAGCCACGTCCTCCGACAAAACCCCTCCGGCACCGGCGACCTGAACTCCGCGGCGACGGCACTCGTGAAGATCGATGTGTTCAGTTCCAGCACTGGAGGTGACAACGAGGCGGAGCGACGGGAAAAGGCCGAGGACATCGGCAGTAATGGAGTAAGCGGCGCTGCAGAAAATGGCGGGAATTGTTGAAGGGGGGTGGCGGTGGGAAATCAGGAATTGGTGCAGTGGAAGACCTGAGGGTTTGAGGTTAAGGAAATTGAATTTGTGAGAGTATAGTGATTGGAGGGTAGAGAAGCACGTTGGTGGACCAAGAACAAGCACTTTTGGAAGCTCTTCTTCGCCCATTGAATAAGCTTTAAGTTCTTTTTAGGCTGGAAATAAATTTGGGAATTCAAAGCCCAAAAGTGTGGCTAGCAGCAGCACTACCATATTATCGAATAAATTTATACTAATAAATAAAAATGACTCCTTGTCTATTTTGAAAATTGTACACATGTCCCCTTCTCTTCTAATTTATCTCTCCACCACAGCAATTTAATATTAAATGTAGTCATATAAATTAATTTATTAATCTATCTATATTAAATAAAAAGGAGACCTCTTACATTTTGAAAATTGTACACATGTTTGGTTCATCTTGCACCACAATAATTTGAAAATTTTATCCCATACTTCCACATTTGTATCCAGACCCTCACAAATTTTGAAAAATGTCAAATATATCGTTGATATTTTTTTATTATTTTACCAACTCAAATTTACTTTTTTTTACTTTTCAAAGATTTCCGGTACAGAAGATTTCTACCGAAAAATTTATTTTCAAGTTTTTCGGTACAGAAGGTTCTACCGGAATTTTTTTTCAAGTTTTCTGATACAAGAAGCGTAAAATTAATACTACCGGAAAACTTTTGAGGAAGTTTTTCAATAATTACCGGAAAACTTGTGAGCAAGGTTTCCGGCCCGAAAACTTCATTACAAGTTTTCTGATACACGCCAAAAAAATTTTTTCAATTTTATTTTTTAAATTTTAACATATATGGATAAACCGCTACTATTATATGATAAAACATGCGTCAATGTTACCAACGTTTTTAACACAGATCAGGTATGAATAATTATAATTAATATTGTGAAAATCTATTATTGTGATTAATTATTATAATTTATTTTATATTTTATTTCAGATATTTGATACGTAGGAAGCTGTCGTGAATTGGACTAGAGAAATCAATATAAAACACAAAGTGACTATTTTCATCACAATATCAAATAAAGAGACATGAGAGAGAGGGAGGGGAAATAAATTAATATTAGGTTGTGACAAAGGAGGAAAATAGAAGGGTGTTGCTAGTTTAACTCGAAGTTCAACAAAAAAAGTGTGGTTGTCCTTTCAAGCTTAGATCAAAACTATTAAAAGATGGTTCATAATGGACATTAAAAGTAATTTGTGGAGTTCACAACCATGAATTACCTGATACTTTGCAGGGACATGCATTTGTTGGACGCTTAGATGAAGAAGAGAAAAACATATATATGACTTAACAAAATATAATGTTGCACCAAGGCACATATTACTCTCATTGCAAGACCGAGATAAGAACAATGTTACTCAGATCTCACAAATATATAAACAGAGAGTATGATTCAATTGCACATGAGAGGTCATAAGACAGATATGCAACATTTATTCAAGTTAATTGAAGATACAACATATGTGTGTTGGAATAGAAAGTGGGAAGACTCAGATGTTATGAGAGATATTTTTTGGGCCTATCTATTGTGTTGATTATGGACAACACCTAGAAAAACCAATAAATACATAATGCCATTACTTGAAATTATTGGTATGACATCAACAGAGATGACATTTGTAGTTGAATTTGCTTATTTAAAATGTGAACGGGAAGAAAACTTTTGTTGGGCATTAGATAAGCTAAGAGAACTGTTTGTTACACAAAATAATTTTCCTCATGTAATTGTGACAGATAGAGATCTTGCTTTAATGAAAATAGTTGATATCATATTTCCACATGTTGTTAATTTGCTTTGTCGATTTCATATCAAAAAAATGTTAGAGCAAAATGCAAGCAATATGTCTTAAAGGAATAAATAAAAGTTAGTATTGAATATGTGGAAAGACGTTATGTATTGCAGTGATGAAAAAGAGTATATCATGCGCTTGCACATGTTTGAGCAATCATGTGTCGATAATAAAGTGTTTGTTGATTATGTGAAAGAAACTTCGTTGACTCCTCATAAGCAAAGGTTTGTTGAAGCATGGACAAATTGAGTCATGCATTTGGGGAACACGACGACTAATAGGTATGACATCTCACTATAAAACTTCGATTTTGTAATTTTATTATGTATTGTTGGATTGCTCCATGGTGACAATTTATATGTAATGATAGGGTTGAGTCAGCTCATTGGAAACTGAAGTTAATGTTGGAACACAACATGAGTAACATGTGTAAAAGTTAGGAGGCTATGAACAACATGATAAGGTTGCAACATAAAAAAACCAGGGGCTCATTTAAGAAAAGTTTTTATGATAAAGAGCATGAACACAACAATCTATTTTATCATATATTGAATACATTTGTATCAAGAGAAGCTCAAAGACGTATTGCTAAAGAATATGAGAAAGTTGAGTGAGCGGGTACTGACAAAACTGTTTGTGGGTGCTCTATCAGAAGAACATACGGGTTACGTTGTGCTTGTGAATTGACACAATATAAATTGATGAGTGAACTAATTCTTCTAGATTATGTGCATATTCAATGGAGGAAATTAAGCATGGAATGTGAACTCACCCAAGACACAGAAGATGGATCAGAGTTAGATATGTCTAACGAGATGAATGCCTTGTGGAAACGGTTTCGATCATTTGATGTTATAGGAAAAAGAGTGTTAAAGAGCAAGGTGCGTGAACTTGTTTTTCCAACTACAAGTTCAACGTGTCCACCACCTGAAAAAGTTCAAACAAAAGGACGGGTGAAGAAGAGTAAGTCTAAGAAGCCAGAAAGATATGATGTATATCGAGACTCTTTTTACTTTAAACATGTTAATGCAACATATTGTGAAAATCCTGGTTCCCAAGCATCTCAATCATCAAAGAAGAGACATTCTCTTTCATCAACGAAACATCCATATCAATCATCTCAATCCTCAATACATTTGTTCTTAAGATAATTTCCTGATGTTATTCAACCATACATTGATGACATATTTAATGTGATAGCAGATGGAAATTGTGGCTATCGCGTTATTGCATCACTGCTTGAACACGGTGAGGATTCTTGGTCTTTGTTCCGCCATGTCATTAGACGAAGATTGATTTTGTATGAACTACAATACTTTAAAACTTATATAAAATCACTTGTTATTAGTTCATTTTAGTTTACTGTCGTTATATTTCATCTTGTATTTTATTTAGTTTACTTTCGTTATAGTTCATCATAAATAATATAAAATTAACGACATATAAATAATGCTAAACATAATGAAATAAAAACAAACTAACATTAAAATTTACAAAAACAATATTTACAAGTAGTCTACTAACTATTGTGACGACGTGTTAAATACAAAGCTCTATAAAAGTGAGAATACAAGTCATCATCTAGACGAGCTTCATGTACATCCAAGCCCTGCTGTATAAGATCACCGACCTGCTGTCGAATAGATGGTTGTGAACTAGTAGCATCTTCAGCGGTGGTCGGTGCACTAAAATCCGGGACCTGGGGTACACCTTCGGGTCGCACTAGTAGTGGATGAGACACCCGATAGAACCACTCCTAATATCCCTCATGACACTCGGATGGATATGTAGTTGGATGGATTATGTGATATATCTCGGTGACATGAGTCACATATCTCATCATTCCACATCTGCATCAGGTAATCTAGAAAGATCTGAAAGTGGCGGTGGTGGAATATGTTGGATATATCTGAACTGTCTCAAACACCTCTCTGGCATGTACGCCACTATTGTGTTGCATAGTCGAAGGTGACCACTGTATAACATGATATCATCAAAGGGAATGACATCCCTATGATTCAGCAGGTGTCAATGCGTCAATCATATGTATGTACTCAAGGATCTTGTGCTTGCCTTGTTTGTAGCTCCATCTATTAATTCGGGCAATGCACTCAACATCACCACCCTGGTCACCTCTATTACAAATATTAGATAAATATTCGTATATCCAACATTGTTGCAAATAAAATTAAATAAATTAATGATTAACATAAAAATTAATAATTAAAAATAAATAAAATAATTATAAATATTTAATACCTATAGTAGCGACATATAACCACCTAGCTGTTTGGTGTCATAACAGCAGGCATCCGAGAGGTAGACATAAAGGACTACGAGTGCATCAGTATCTCAGGTGTATGTATTTGTACCGTCCAAATATCTGAATAAAGGGAGGTACTTCGCATCAACAAGAGTATGACTCTTATCTGCAAAAATAGTACTCCCTATTAAATTCAGCTAATACACCTTAGCAGCACAGTCAAATCTCTCTACTGCACACTGCCTCCTGAATACCTCCTTCAACCAATCCAGTCTATAGTGCGCCCCTCTGGTCTTTCTGGTCTCCTCCCAGATCTCTTTCGTAGGCACTCCTAATAAAGTAATGGCAAGATTACATGCCATTGCTTTATCTACATCGGGATGGACTGTAGAACTCACCCCTGATAGGCAATCCAAGAAGATTGGCAACATCATCCAAAGTAACCGTTATTTCACCAAATGGCATGTGAAATGACGAAGTCTCGTAATGCCATCTTTCCACAAATGCATAAATCAGGTTGTTGTCAATCATCTTCAAACTACCCCGTTGTAATGGGGCCAATTCTGACAAGTTCACCCAGTTCTCTATGACTTGCGGGAGTACCTACAACGTAAATTGTTGCAGTTTCTTTTCATGTGCAACAATTTTAAGCATTGGTTGCTCATGTATACAAAGAAAATATATGACATTAAAATCAAATATATAACAAAAATAATAATTAATTAAAATATTTTTAATGAACCATAAATAATAATTAATTTAACATACCTGACCAAACAACAATCTAGCTGAAACATGGTGTTGGTATCGTGTAAGGACGAACAAATCATATGGTCTTCTAGGATACCGTGTCAGCTCACCGGTTCCCTCAGGTCCATCATGTCCCTCCTCCATATGCCCTCCCTCCTCCTCCTCATGTATTATAAGAGGCTCCTCCTGCTGATGGATAGTAACATCAGCCTCAGAGTTAACCAGATTATCCCAGTGTCCCTCGTCATCTTCTTCTACTATCATCCTTCGTACTCTCCTCGTCGATGTTGTCGGTCTAATTCTCTCCGGATGATGCAACATCGATGATGAAGAAGTATCAGCATCGCGTGATGTTCATATTGTTGGAACCAAGTTGGTTCTATACTTAGTTTTGATGTTAACAAAAGTATTCTATGTAAATAGTATGTTGACTTAGAAGAACAAATTAGAAGTTGTGCAAAATCAAAGGATGACACCACCAGAGGATACATCTAGAGGATAGAAATGTCACCAGAAGGTTAGGCCAGATAATGCATCTAGAGGGTACCAGAGGATGCATCCTGAAGGCACCAGAGGATACACCTCCAGAGGATATCAGAGGATGTTATCAAAGGCAAAATATCAAAGGTCAAATAAGATCATCAGAGGATATGTTGTCCAGATTTAATCCAGACTTGATCCAGATCAGAGGATAAATGTCCAGATTAAAATATCATAAGTCCAGATTTAATTCAAATTCAATCCAGACTCAGTCCATACTTGGTCCAGATCAGAGGGAAAATGTTCAGATCAATGGTCCAGATTTAAGTATCATGGGCCAGTGTTGGCCGAGATCAGAAGATCAGATCATATGGTCCAGTGTTGGCCAAGATCAGAGGATCACATAATTGGGGCAGATCAAATTACATAAGTCCAGAGTTGATCAAGATCAGAAGATCATACGATCCAGATTTTAATCATGATGAAAATCAGTGAAGACTTGATTTAAAATTCGAATAAGACTTGATTAAATTTTGATAGAAATTTGATCAAAGTATGAAGGGGATTTGATTCAAAAATTACGGAAGACTTGAAGAAATTCGAATGCAATCTGAAGCTTAAAAAGATATTGTTTGAAATTAAAAGAAACAAGATTGGTCAACAGAATTTTCAAATGCAATCTGAAGCTAAAAAGATACGATTTTTATTTAAGTGAAACCCGATTGGCCAAGTTATTTTTGCAAGAGAATCTGGATAGATACGGCTCGAATTTGATCATGGAATAAGCCCTAATTTTCATCTATAAAAGGAGGCTCAAGGCAGAAGACTTAGCATCGAAAATCAGTAAAAGAGTCATAAACTTCCAGAAGCAAACACTCGAGTTTTCAGTGAGGTTAATTGTGAGTATCAACTTTCAAGAAGAAAACACTCTTGTTTTTCGTTCCCTTGTGTCAAATCTATATTGTTGAAGTAGAGTCTACAGTCTGAAGAGTCAGAAGAAGTAGCAGGTGACTTAGCAATTAGATTCAAGGTGTTGAAATCCCTTCTGCAATCTGGGGTTGTCAGATTGGTAGGAGAAGACTTGACTTGGGAAGTTAAGGTGTTGTGTTCCTCAAAAGTCTAGGATTGTTAGACTGTTTGGGAAGACTGACTTGGAGGGTCAGTAGTGTTGTTGTAATTCAAAGGTTTTGAATTAGTGGAAAAATCATTCGAGGTGAAGGGACTGGATGTAGCCTAGTTAATGGTGAACCAAGATAAATCCTTGTGTTGTTTATTTTACTTTATCCGCTGCTAACTCTACTTGATTATATTTCATATTTCAAATAATCATCAAAAACAGAAAATGAATTCAAGTAGTACAAACACAACTCAACCCCCCTTCTCGTGTTTGCAACTTCACGTATTATTTATTGCTCTACCTCGTGCACTAGCGCCCACTAAATATTAAAAAATAAAAGGAAAAAAATCAGTTAAAAAATCATAATTAAATAAATTTTAAAAAAATTAACTACTGGAAAACTTGTAAAATCAAGTTTTCCGGTAACTACCCGAAAAGTTAAAAAACAAGTTTTCTGGTAGTTCATTTCTATTCCGAAAATCTTTTTTCAAGTTTTCTAGTAACTACCGGAAAACTTCAAAAAAGATTTTCGGAATTGAAATGAACTATCGAAAATCTTTTTTCAAGTTTTCCAATAGTTATCGGAAAACTTTTTTCAAGTTTTCTAGAATAGAGATGAACTACCGGAAAACTTGAAAAAAAATTCATTAACTTTTTACTGAAAATGTTAAATGATGGAGTAATGGTAAAATGTGGGGTATGGGGTAAAATCTTCCAATAA
The DNA here is from genome assembly GCA_037974295.1 of Cicer cuneatum. Classification (NCBI taxonomy): domain Eukaryota; kingdom Viridiplantae; phylum Streptophyta; class Magnoliopsida; order Fabales; family Fabaceae; genus Cicer; species Cicer cuneatum. The sequence goes on along the minus strand of JBBPBO010001985.1, from coordinate 61,757,963 downwards.
TTCAATATTAAATACACATATACATTAATTGATTAAAAATATATTCAATATTAATTTTTTAAAGAAAAAAATCAAATATATTAATTGGTTGGCAATATTAATTGATTTCGAAACAAAATTGAAATGCAATCAAAATAATTTAAATGTATTGTTGGATCTTATGTTGAGGGTATACTGCAAATCTTGATCAAGAAGAAGTTCAAACTAATGATAATGAAGGTTGCACAGTAAATTCTAAAATGTGTGTATTACACTAAGCTTTATGTTCGATTCGCCCCCATCAATTTATATATATTGGATGCAAACAGGTTAACCAGAGAATCCTCTTCAAAATACTTTGGAATCCTTGAAGTGAATTGCACATTCACATCAAGCCTTTCGACCAATGATATTTTACAGAATAAAGTTCCTTCAAATACTATTGAGCATTAGAGAAAAGGAAAAATGACTCAGAAATATTTTTGACAGAAATTTGACTCATGTAACATGAAATTTTTCTTGTTCTCCATTCTGCCTTTAAAGTATCTCTATTTATAAAGAAACTCATATCAATTGGTGAAAGAAAACAACTCTTAAAAAAGATTGTAATTTTTGGTAACTTAACAGATGCATTGGTTCAATGACTAACAGATTCATTAAATCCAAGCAATGCAACCACTAGACCAAGTGATACTTTAAGTTATTTAATTTTTCTACATTAATATAGCTATTAGAAAAATCCAAATATATTTTGGAAATTTCCATCACAATGCCCCACCATTTTCAAAATATATCTAAATCTGTTATTCCGAAAATCTCATGGTTTCAGATAAATGTATGTTACGATTTGATCCATTACTTAGTAAATTATGTTTTCACTCGTCCACGAATAGATTGGTAGACAAGCTTTGAACCAACCATTTATTAGAACAAGTGTGCATAACTCACACATGAAACCTCGGTACCATTGATCGAATAATAAGGTAACACATTTGATAAGGCCTTGTGTCTCCTATCCTTTTCATGAGAATTTAAGAGTCAAACCCTTGAACTCTATGAAGTGACCCACTTCATTCTTATCCTTTTCATGAGAATTTAAGAGTCACACTCTTGAACTCTATGAAGCAACCTACTTCAGTCTCATATAGGTGGACTATACCATAAATGCACCCCATAACTATACATTCCAGCAAATATATGCTATATGTCCATTAAGAGGAGACTTCATCCTACCACTTTTATTTTATGGTCCAAATACTTTTACCCTTTGAGATGTTTCTATTGTCAAGTACTTCAATCACTCTAATAATGTACTTTTATCATTGAACTCAAGATTTGATGTTACTCAAGTGTGAGTTGATCGTTTCCACCATTGATGATTATTTAGATATGAACTTGTATCACATCCCTAATGATGTCTTCAACACCATGTCATTTGTCAGACCTTTCGTCAAAAGATCTGCAAGATTCTTTTCAGTGTTTACAAATACTATGGATATTACTTCATTAAATCATTTACACAGTTATGTCTTAAACTAATATGTCTAAATTTTCTATTATATACTTGGCTATATGCTTTTGATAGCGTGGAGTAACTATCACAATGTATGGATACTAGTGCCATTGGCTTTGGCCAAATTGGTATCTCATACTACAAATTTCTTAGCCATTCAGCCTCTTCACTACCTAAAACTAGAACAATAAGTTTTGCAGTCTTGGTGGTGTCGGCAATGCAATTTTGCTTCTTTGAACTCCAAGAAACTCCACATCCACCAAGGTTGAAGATCCATTCACTTGTGGAAGCATGATTTTCAACATAATTTACCCAACTAGCATATGTATATCCTTCCAAAATTAAAGGATATCCACTATATATTAAACTATAGTTAATTGTTCTCTTCAAATATTTTAATACTTTATTAATAACATATCAATGGTCTTTACTTGGATTACTTATATATCGACTTAATCTTCCAACAACATATGCTATATCAGGTCTGGAACAAGTCATGACTTACATCAAACATCCGATTACCTTTTATATTCTTGATAGTGTTAACCAACTATCACCAAAGCATGACACTTTTACCAAATAATCTTTTCACATTATATACAATTAATAAGCATTTCAATTATCAAACACACAAACTTTTATGTCATTTTACCTTTTACTATATTTAATAAGCATCCCAATTTAAAATTCTAATTCCTTTTTCAATATTTCCAAGTTTAGGATATAATACATTGAATGCATTAAATATATATTGTCACAAGCTAACAAAACATGTCTATAAAAAATTTCTCATAATCGAATGTCATAGGGTGGGTCCAAACATGTAAGTCATCTACTCCTTAACAAATAAGAATTCATTTATTCATAGTTAAATTATAACTAATACATGCATCATAAAATTTATTTGTTAATTCAAGTTTCATATTTAAATATGTTCTATGGTAAATCCAAATAAGTATCACAATAGAAAATAAACAATGAATAAAATCATTATGATTTTCTATTGTTTCTTCCATGAACATTTGTCAACTTACAATAATTCAAAATAGATTCAAATCATTTTCAATATCAAGGCAAGCAAGAAACAATTACTTTCATACTATCATGCACATATACTATGAGATCATCCAATCTAAATAAAAATTCTTGTCTGAACCAATTAAAACCCCACTTGATATTTATAAAAGTTACTTACACTACTTTTATAATAAACTAGTATATAAACATGCATAATTAGTCAAACATATGAATGCTAATAAAATCACATATTTGTTAGTATCAAAACATGAATTCGTTGTAGTATTACAATTATGAGTATTTCATAAAATCATATAAATTTTGAATCATATAAACTTTATGATCTACGACCGTGGTAATTAACGTCTACGCCAATTTTGTTTCCAAAATTAAAAGGTTTAATATAATTTTTACAACATATTGTCATTCCGATTTTTGTGTTTCTTTTTGTCAATAATTTCAAGATATAAGATTTGAAACCAAAATATCAGCCAAGAGTCAAACTCATACAATGTCACTAATAAAAATCAAGATATAAAGTGATTTTCAAAATCCAAACAAACAAAATTCATGCATATATAAGCCACAATAAAATTATCATCAATTATATATGCTAGCAAGTCGACAACAAGACATACAATCCAAACGAATATACTATCTTTAACTTAATATATGAATATCAAACATATCATGTATTAATATAAATTGATTATGTACCTTTCACTGTAGTCATAAATATGTGATTCTTCATCTTTTTTAAAGAAGCAACCATTGTTCAAAAATAAATTAAAACCAAAATCGAACCTAAAGATTGTTGGATTCTTTGTTGGGGATATGCTACAAATCTTGAACAAGAAGAAGATGAAACTAATAATGATGAATGTTGCATAATAAATTCCAAAACGTGTGTATTACACTAAACTTTAGGTTCGATTCGCCCCCACCAATCTATATATATTGGATGCAAACAGGTTGATCAGCGAATCCCCTTCAAGATACTTTGGAATCCTTGAAGTGAATTGGACATTCACATCAAGCCTATTGATCAATGATATTTTACGGAATAAAGTTCCTTCATTTACTCTCGTGCACTAGAAAAAATAAGAAATGACTCAGAAATATTTTTGACAAAAGTTTGACCCATGTAACATGAAATTTTTCTTATTCTCCATTCTGCCTCTAAAGTATCTCTATTTATAGAGAAACTCATACCAATTAGTGAAAAAAAAACAACTCTTGAAAAAAATTGTAACATTTGGTAATTTAACATATGCATTGGTTCAATGATTAACAGATGCATTAAATCCAAACAATGCAACCACTTGACCAAGTAATACATTAAGTTATTTAATTTTGCTACATTAATATAGCTATTAGAAAAATTCAAATATATTTTGGAAATTTCCCTCACATGTATTACTTCCATTATTAAATACAATCAAATAAAGAAATTGAATAAATAAATTTGTTCAAACATTTAGTTTCCGACAAAAATAGAACCGATACATTATTATAGTATATATACTTATATTGTGGTTTTGAGATTTGTTCATAAATATTAATTAAATTGTCTCATTTTAAATAACAAGCAGTATTACAGATTTGATTATTAGTGTGACGAGGAAAAACAAGATTACCGCCTGTAAAAAAAAAGATTATCAAATTTAATGATATATAATATTATAACTTTTTTATTTGCAAAAAATCATTAGGCTTCACATGAAAACATACCGTCTCCAATATCGTTCCAATTGCGTCTGGCATAACCACTAAAGTCTGGTATCAAACAAATTCTATATCGAGTACTCATTTAATGCATGATCATCTTGCGGGTGTGTCGATTCTCCCTCAACGTTGGTTTGCTTGGTATTATCAAAGGATGGTTGAGTGACTCTTAATAGAGATGGTACAATCAAAAACTCATATAGAACGACAGTTAGAGGAGTGGTTCGTGATCACACCACTGCTTTCATATTTGCCTTCTTCTACGTATAAGGGGTATGCATGATATCGATGTCAGAATTTTGGATTAAATATAATGGTTTTGAACTGCCTTTTTTAGAGGGTTCATAATTATTGACATCAAATCAGACTCTCAAGTAGCGATGTCCTTAATCCCAAAGGATTGTTCTAATAGACATTTATGTTATGGTCTTGTCACTCTATAAATGAGACGCTTGCAAAGTTAGATCACTTTAAGATATCTCATGTCCATTGTGAAGTCGATCAAGTAACAAATATTTTTGATAAATTCGATCTTTCTTCTCCTCGAGTGGATCTTATTTTTATTATTATCCCTAATTTATGTTCTCTCGTTGTGTTGACTGATAGGAGTTTGATAGTATTTTCTAGAGCTTTTAGTTTCTATCTCTTTTTGTTTTCTTGGAGCTTGACCCCATAATTTTAATACTCCAAAAAAGTACAAATGATAATATTACATGTAGTATTTACACATGCCACAACTCGGTTTTAGTTTTGCTTAATTGTACTTTTTGTTTGGAGATATAACATTGGTTTGGTGGCTGAAGTGGGGAGTTAGGAAGTGGAGTGATAAAGAGATTGTAAATTTGATCCTCACCTATAACTAAAAAATAGCTTTTCTATTTTATCATACTCACAAAAATAGTCTCTCCATTTTAAAATTGAACTTTTTGACCCACTCAATTATCATATTTGTTGTAGTTTTTATTATAATCCATATTTTTACTCAAAACATCGCAATTTTTAGCATAAAAAATGGTTAGTTTTTACCATGAAAGTGACATATTCTCTTCAAATTTACTATTGGGGTAATTAATCGCCAGCTTAGGGGTATAGATTATAATCAAAGCTACAAATGTCATATCGAAGAATTAAAAAATTTAATTTTAAAATTGAAAAACTATTTTCATGAGTGTGATAAAATAAAGGGATTAAAAGTTTAATTAACCCTTTTATAAGGAAATGGACTATCTCCATTTATTTCCTCTCCTTTTTCATATCATATTTCATTTTTACTCTATGGTTAAAATTTCACTATTCTCCCATGTCAATAGTGAGAATTCATTCTTCTTTTATAATTTTAATATTAAAATAAATTAAAAAACCTAAAAGTTACAATTATACATGCCAATATTTAGTTTAACTTTTGTATATAATAAAATGTCTACGACTATTTCCAAATCAGTACACAATATATTAAATTACTCAAATCTTTTGGTAGAAGATCATTAATTCACCTCAATCATTTTAAAAATAGAAAACAAAAATCAATGTCAATATTTCATAATAATCAATAAATTTGAATTTGAAAATATACCATCAAAATAAAAAGAAAATCTGAAATCTATATCCTTATTCTATATTAATACTATAAAAAAAAAAACTTATTTTATATTCCTAAAAATATATACACATGTCACAATCTGAAAAGTCTTTTCACCAGATTTATCTTAAATAATTCGTCTATAAAATAAAATAAATAATATAATTTATAATATCAAAATTATTAAGTATCGATTAGAATACAAATAATAATTTAATTGATTGATCGAATAATATTATTTCTTATTTCACACACTATTAGCAAGAAAAAAAAGTGTCATTACAAATAATAAAAAATAGTTAATGAATATATGCAATATGAAAGGAAAAAAATAAATTATTCATTACTTGAATCAATGTGTGAAATTTTCTATTGGGATGTGATACACTACAAAAATATTTTGGTTTTCCTTAAATTTTGAAATTATGAGCTCTTTATATTTTTGTTTTCTTTTCATATCTCTATATATAGAGATGTGTCAGTGTTTCTCCTACTTTTCTTTTATGGTTTTATGCTTAGTTCTCTTTATATATATTGATAAGTAATGAAGATAGATCCAATTCATAGGCTTAAGTATGTATGAATGAATTGTTTTTGTAACTTCCATTTTATTTTTATTTGTGATTAACAAACGACCAATCTCATCTATTTGATTATCTGTACAGACAATATTAGAATTGTTTTATGCTCAGTTATTTGTTTCAGAATCCATGATCAGTCAGAACCTACAAAATACAATAAAAAATCCAATAATAAATCTAACACAGTACTATGTGAATAGTGCACATGTCAATTATGTGTGACCTTTTACAAGTTTTTTAAGAAAGAAATCAAGTTTGAGGTTGACTAAGATTCCATCAAGTCCGATTTTATTAGTCAAAGAAAAAAAAAGGTCCGTTTTTAATTCATTTCTAATTCAAAATTTGTGTGTTGCAACTTGCAAGTGTGTTTCCTATATTTGGATTTCTTTTTTATTTTTATCTTTTTTCAAAATTCCTACTCCAAATTTGTTTATAAGAAAAGCCCTTTAAAGTAACAACAAAATAATTAGAGAATTAACAATTACAATATCAGATATAAAATAACAATAAATTTAAAAATATATATGCATGGAAAGTACAATATCAACCCTCTAAATTTTTAGTTTTTTATAAAATAAAAAAACCGAAAATGTTAATTTTAAAATCCCAAATTCCAAAAAGTTAAAATAAAAAGTTTAAAAAATGATTCCTTAAATAATGATATAATTTGTTGATCAAAATAATAAATAATTCTAACAATAACATTTATTTGAAAAAATCATAACAATAAGAACTCTTTTGAAATTCATAAAAATTATTTATTTATATAAAACCTATAATACATTGGAATAATAAGAATAGTATTAATAATACTAATATACTATTGATATTATGATTAAATTTATTTTTAATTTTTAATTTCTATTAAATTAAATAAAAAATATCAACATGATTAAAATATTATATTTTCAATATAATTTTTTTATTAAAACATTTGTACAATATATTGGTCAAATAATTTGGATACTTTTATTAAAATTTAGCTTTTGGAAATTTGATATATCCTTTTTATTTTATAATTATGTGTTCATTCCTTAAATTTCAATGTCTTCATAACTATATATTTAAGATTTTTTTAACAATAATGTAAACATAATAGTATATAATTTTATAATGGTATTTATATTAGATATGTATGTTGACACATATAAATCTTCATATTTGTTTAAAATATTTTTAATCAAATTTTTGGGGGTGAATATTGAATGTGTGAAGACAAAATATGACAAGAAAATGTTACAACACTCATATCGGCCAACAAAATAAGGAATGCAAACCCAGGAACAACAACGAAAATTTGCTTTAAATAGGTTGTGTGAAGAATATTCTTGACGAAAGTATCTTCACAAAATATGTTGAGATAAAAAATAATGGTCCAACTGACCCAATATATCAAAGGGTTTGTTGAAAAAGAAAGAATCATGGGTGTTTGACGCTACATCTATTCAAAATTAAGTGCACAGCTACTTGTGAATCAAAATCAACGTCAAACTAATTTTAAACCCCAAGCAAAGCCACCTCCAATCCTCTTTAAAATAGCTCATAAATCTACCTTGTAATGGAGTAATCACCAAGATAAGAAATATATTCAAAGATAAAGTTCCCAAGTGGTCACGAGTCATACCTCAACATGTTACGGTAGTACTATATATGTTTGGTAACAATACTATCTCCGTTAATTTTTATTCGATCATTAACCATATATCATTACAAAATGTTGCATGTATTTATTTTAAGATGTATGTCAAAATTAAATTTTAATTTAAATTTATGTAGGCGACAATTTACCTTATGCGTTGCAAGGGATCACACTCTAGTTTTTTTTTTTTAAAATTGTCAAAGAAATAAGTTAATTTTGTAACGACTAACTTTTTGTTGATATAGCACACTAACGACTAACCTTTTGTTGTAAAAATATAAAAATGAAATACTCTAAAGTTAAGGCTGTAGCGTGTGCTGATGATAGGTCTAAAGTAGCCAACAATAATGAAAGATCTCAGCGATGTTGATAACTCAACCATTAACAATCATTTGCGGCACACGTAACGAATCATATTGAAAGATATAGAAAATGAGATACAATGATTTTATTTATAGAGCTTATTGATCAATATACCATATGAAAATTTGATAATAAACTCTAAACTATTCTTAATAGCCTCTCTCAAAATCATTCACACCAACACCTTGAAAAGATTCAAAAAGAGGGGTCAGCAAAGAAATGTGTACGAACAATTCAATCAACTATATAACTGGAGTAATCAGAGGCTTATTTGAAAAGAAAGCCATCAAATTTTGTTCCATACGTTGGCTGATACCACTAAAAGATTCTGAAGTTAAAACAGCTGCATGTGGTGACAGAACAACATTATCCAATGCAAAGAACTCTTTAGGAACATTAGGTTCATTCTCAAACACATCCAAACCAGCACCACCAATTTCACCTTCTATCAAACACCTCAACAATTCCTTTTCATCAATGAGAGCACCTCTTCCAACATTCACTATAATTCCTCCTTTTCCTAGTGCCAAAATGACATCTCTGTTAATAATGTGCCTTGTTTGGTTGTTTAGTTCACAGCAGAGAATAAGTATATTGGTGTTAGTGGCAAGGTCTAAGACAGTGGAATAGAAAGGGTATGAAACTAATGGTTTTTTATTCCTAGAGTTGTATGATATAATGCAATTGAAGGCCTCAAGCCTATGTGCAACTGCTAAGCCAATTCTTCCCAAACCAACAATTCCAACCTTTTTTCCTGTCAACTGAAAACACCATTCACATGTTTACATCAAAAAATTTTAAATGAAAGTCAAATTCACATATACTAATATTTCATATAGTAATGATACATGGACATCTATTTCCTGTACACTCGGACGACACCTGGTTAGTCTTGTGCAAAAATGTGATGAATTTAGTTGTGTAAATGATTAATTCAAATCATAGTAAAAATTTGGTTAATTCAACTACATTATTAACTACAATTTTCATGTGATTTAAATTAATCATCCACTCAACTGAATTAACTACATTTTTACACACGATTAACCTAGTGTCGCATATGTACGAAAAATGAATGTGCATCAAACATTTTTGTATTTCATACTAGTAGTAACGTTGTACATTAAAAAATAATGATTACATATTTTCTTTCTTTAAAAAATATTTGATACAAAAAAATCTTTCAAAAAATAAATAATTTAATGCTTCCATTATAGTTATGCATGCTGATATAATATTAAGTATCAACCATTAATTTAGTCATCAATGATTGATATTATTTATTTTGGAATCTAAACTGATTTGTGCATTTCTAACTCTTGATTAGAAACAAAAAAGACACAATTTTTAGGAATTAATTAGAAATTAAAATATGTTTAACCCAAAAATTGCAACCGTATAATTGTGGATGATTCAGGTTCAACTTTCTTTTTTTGGGACTACGATCTATGATCAATCACAAGCTATTTGACTTGCACTTTAGATGACTTGGATCTACAATTATATAAATTAGAAAAAGGGAAGCTAACTTTTACTTTCAAAAAGGTTAAACATTTCTCCAACAATTTGTCGTACCCAAACGAAACGAATAAAGAATTTGTAACAAAAAAATCATAATCATATAAAAATGACACCCAATATCTCATGCACTGCCAATTAATTATTGCACCTAATTTATTATTAAAAAAATAATATTTTGTTTTTAATATTTAAATAAAATGATAAAAAAGACCTCACGCAAGTGAAATTCTATATATCCAGTTTAACAATATCCAAAAAAATACTATTACAGCAAATCTGCATCTATAAAATATCATATGAAACAAACACTTCAAGAAATATATTTCCTTCATAAAATAAATTAAAAAATAAAAATTGCAGACCTTAAAAGCAAGTGGAAAATCCCAAGAATCAGACTGAAGCTGCCTTCTCAAGCAACGATCCGCCGCGGAAATTTTCCTACAGACGTCAATCAACAAAGCAACTGCCATATCAGCAACATCATCGGAGAAGAGGTCTCCAACACCGGCAACCTGAATTCCCCGGCGGCGGCACTCGGAGAGATCAATGTGGTCGGTTCCGGCGCTGGATGTGACGATTAGACGGAGAGAGGGGAGAAGTCGGAGAGTGTCTGCATTGAGGGGGTAGAGACCGATGCAGACAATGGCGGCGATGTCGGAGGCGTGGTGAGGATTGGTGGATATGAATTGGTGGATAGGGAGAGAGGAGGAAGGGTTTAAGATGTGGAAGTTGTGAAAAGGATGTGGTTGGAGGATGGAAGAGAGTTTGGGAGGACCGTGAATGAATAGTTTTGGGAGATTATTGTTTTGGAATTGTTCAATGGTGGTGTTTTGACATGTTTCATTTTGGGGTGCCATTGATTGGGTTCGAAAGTGGGGTGAGACCTTATTGGAACACACGAGGAAAGTAATGCATCTATATATACTATAAAACATACCATATATTTTTTGTGTGTAATTTTAATTTTATAATTTATTTATTGAAAAATTTTATTTATCTAATATGATGTAATCTTAAATCACACTAATAACTCTTCTAGTTTTCAAAAGACACTGACATATTTTATATTCACTAAAAAATCCACATCAAATACTATTTTTTACACTTACATCTATTCATGTCATTTACGATAAGATACAATTCGAGTTTTTGCTTTAATTTGTAAACGTACGATTATATATATATATAATATTTGCAATTTTGAAAGGTATAATTATGTTTTTAGTAGCACAATCGGAGTGTGTATTTTCGTGTCTGTTTTAATAAATGACAAATAAAATTGAAAGAGTGACAGAAAATAAATGTTATACACAAATTTTTTAGTGAGTATAGGCGAGCTGAGTGTTTTTTTTTTTAAAATAGAGGGAATGTTAGTGTCATTTAAAGTGACATCCAGGAGGTAAATGCAATTTCTCCTATATTTATTGAAGAATTTTTACATCATTGATAATCAACTCTTAAATGGGTTGAAGATTTTTATGGTTGATGATAATATTAGAGTTTCCTTCGAACTTGTTTGTTGTTTTTGTTAAGTCAAACTTGAAGTTAATTGTTAGTTAGTTGAGACTCTTATAGTTAGTTACTGTTAGTTAGAGTCTGTAACATGTTGGTTATAGTTTGTAACATAAGCTCTATATAATGAGCTTTTTTGAAGAATAATACATTAAACTTTTTACCATCATAATTGATTCTTAACATTGTGGCATCAAAGCTCTATTTTGGGGCCTAGAGAAACTCGTTGGAATGACAATTTCTTAATATGCAAACAATGGTGAATGATAAGAATGAAAAGAATGATGGACCATTGTGCAACCCGTAATCCCTCGCTTTGATGGTCACTGTGATCATTGGAGCATATTGATGAATAATTTCTTGAGATCTAAAGAGTATTAGAATCTTGTAGAGACAAAATTCATGATTCCATCATCAGAAACAGTGTTGTCGGATATGCAACAATAAAGTCTTGATGAATCAAAGCTTAAAGATCTGAAGGTGACGAACTATTTGTTTCAGGTTATTGATAGAACAATCTAGGAAACAATTCTGCAAAAGGATACATCAAAGGAGATATGGGACTCCATGAAGAAGAAGTACCAATAAAATGCAAGAGTAAAGAGATCTATTCTTCAAGCTTTGAGTAAAGTTTTGAAACACTTGAGATAAAGACATGTCAATCTATTTCATATTACTTTTCATGTGTGACTAGTGTTGCTAACAAGATGAAGACTCATGGTGAACAAATGGATGGTGTAAAGATTGTTGAAACGATACTGAGATTATTGATTGAAAAATTCAACTACATTATGTGTTCCATCGAAAAATCAAAGAACACTGATTTATTGTTTATTGATGAATTACATAGCTCCTTAACTGTCCATGAGTAGAAGTTCAACAAAAATCATGGTGAAGAGCAAGTCTTGAAGGTAACTTCAGAAGAATCCAACACTAGAGGAGATAGAGGCATAGGAGGATCAAGAGTAAGAGGTAGGGGTCGAGGAAGACAAAACAGATCCACAATTTAATGCTATAAGTGTCATAAGCATGGACACTATAAAAATGAGTGCCCTGATTGGATAAGGAAGAAAATTTTGTTAGTTCAATGATGAAGAAGTGGTGTTTCTAATGGAAAATGAAGACATGAAAGGAAATAGAAGAGAAGATACTAGGTTTTTTGACTCAGGATGTTCAAACCATATGTGTGCAAATAGATCTAGGTTCAGTAATCTTGATGATGGATTTAAACAAACTATGAAGCTTGAAAATAATTCTAAGATGAAGGTTGTTGAAAAGGGGAGTGTCAAGTTGAAGATGAATGGCATGATGCACATGGTTGCTTATGTGTATTGTGTTCTAGATCTCAAGAACAATCGCTTGAGTATTGGCCAGCTACAAGAGAAGGGCTTAACTGTGATGCTTAAGTAAAAACATGCAAGATTTTTCATCATAAGAAATGATTGATCTAGGAGATTGAAATGATTGCAAATAGAATGTTTATCCTTTTTTCATAAAGACATATTCCTTATGAATCATGCTTCCAAACTAATATTGAGGATTCTTCCTATCTATGGCATTGTAGTTATGAACATTTGAGTTTGAAAGGTCTAAAGATGTTATGTAGCAAAAAAATGGTTCAAGGACTTCCATCCTTGGCAACTTATGGCAAAAGTGTGTGAAGAGTGTATGAAAGGGTAGCAACATAGAGATGTTATTCCAAGAAAGAGTCAATGAAAAGCAACACAAAAATTAGATCTGGTACATGCTAATTTGTGTAGTCCAATCATCCTTTCCTCCAACAGCAACAAGAGGTATATTTTAGCTGAGAGATTTGAAGCATTCTATCACTTTAAGTGTTTTAAAAACATGGTTTAGAAGGAATCTAATTAAAGATTAAATTCTTGCGCACTAATAGAGGTGAAGAATTTACTTATACCTAATTCATTGAGTTTTGTCAAATGATTGGGATAAAAAGACAATTAACCATTGCATATACTCCTCAACAAAATGGGGTAGTGGAGAGAAAAAACAGAACCACGATAAACATGGTTAGGTCTTTATTGGTGGAAAGGGTGTTCATAAGAATTTTTGGCCTGGAGCCGTTAATTGGATTGTGTATGTTTTGAATAGATCCCATACTTTCACAGTCAAAGATAAAACTCCAGAAGTAGCATGAAGTGGAAAGAAGCCTTCTGTTGCACATTTTAGGGTGTTTGGGTGTATTGCTTATGCACATGTTCTTGATATCAAGAGAACCAAGATTGAAAACAAGAGTTGTAAGTGTGTATTGAAGGTGCAAACACGATAAGAGGGGGTTGAATTGTGTTTTTACTATTTGAATTCTTTTTCTATTTTTGATGATTATTTGAAATCTGAAATATAATCAAGTAGAGTTAGCAGCGGATAAAGTAAAATAATAATCAACACAAAGATTTATCCTCGTTCACCATTAACTAGGCTACATCCAGTCCCTTCACCTCGAAGAATTTTTCCACTAAAAAACCTTCGAATTACAACAACACTACTGACCCTCCAAGTCAGTCTTCCCAAACAGTCTAACAATCCTAGACTTTTGAGGAACACAACACCTTGACTTCTCAAGTCAAGTCTTCTCCTACCAATCTGACAACCCCAGATTGCAGAAGGAATTACAACACCTTGAATCTAATTGCTAAGTCACCTGCTACCTCTTCTGACTCTTCAGATTGTAGACTCTACTTCAACAATATAGATTTAACACAAGGGGAATGAAAAACACGAGTACTTTCTTCTAGAAAGCTGAAACTCACAATTAACCTCACTGAAAACTCGAGTGTTTGCTTCTGGAAGTGTATGACTCTTTTACTAATTTTCGATACTAAGTCTTCTGCCTTGAGCTTCCTTTTATAGATGAAAATTAGGGTCTCTTCCATTATTAAATTCGAGCTGTATCTGTCCAGATTCTCTTGCAAAAATAACTTGGCCAATCGGGTTTCACTTAAATAAAAATCATATTTATTTAGCTCCAGATTGCATTTGAAAATTCTGTTGATCAATCTTGTTTCTTTTAATTTCAAACCATATCTTTTGAAGCTTTAGATTGCATTCGAATTTCTCCAAGTCTTCAGTAATTTTTTAATCAAATTTCTATCAAAATTTAATCAAGTCTTCTTCGAATTTCAATCAAGTTATCATTGATTTTCATAATGATTAAATCTGGATCGTTTGATCTTCTGATCTCGACCACATCTAGACCATATAATTTGATCTTCCCCAATTCTGTGATCCTCTGATCTCGGCCAACACTGGACCACATGATCTGATCTGCTGATCTCGGCCAACACTGGGCCATATGGTCTGATCTTCTGATCTCGGCCAACACTAGGCCATATAATCTGATCTTCTGATCTCGGCCAACACTGACCCATGATACTTAAATCTGGACCATTGATCTGAACATTTTTCCTCTGATCTGGACCAATTCTGGACTGAGTATGGATTGAATTAAATCTGGACTAATGATATTTTAATCTGGACATTTACCTTCTGATCTGGATCAAGTCTGGATTAAATTTGGACAATCATTTCTTCTGATCTGGACTTAGTTTTATACTCTGGACCATGCTATCTTCTGGTCTGGACCAAGTCATTTGTTTTGGACCAGTTTGTTGGAACCAAGTTGGTTCTAAGTACTTAGGATTTTGATGTTTACAAAAGCACTCCATGTATCTTATTTTGTACTTAGAATTGTTATATTAAATGCCACCAGAAGATGAAGTCACGAGAGGCAGAAAATGAGTTACCAGATGATAAAATCAGACCAGAGAATACACCTCCAAAAGATACCAGAGAATGCATCCAGAAGGCACCAAAGGATACACCTCCAGAGGATATCTTTCCTAGCCCAGATCAGAAGGAAGCAGAGTCCAGAAGGAGACCTGGTCCATACTAAAAGGAAGCCTACCAGAGGGAGACTTGTTCCAGACCAGAAGGAATCATAAGTAAGACTTGGTCCAGAATTAATTTTGACAAGAAGATGGCCTGGTAGTAATGATAAAGATCAGTCCAGACTTAATCAGAGCTTCAGATAACTGGTCCAAAACAAATGACTTGGTTCAGATTTGGTCCAGACCAGAAGATAGCATGGTCCAGAGTATAAAACTAAGTCCAGATTAGAAGAAATTATTGTCCAGATTTAATCTAGACTTGATCCATGTCAGATGATAAGTGTCCAGATCAAAAGGATTAAGAGGATTTGATACAAAAATAAATTGAAGTCATGTGAGAATTCATAAGCTATTGGCGGGAAGAAAGATTTGATCCAGAATTAATCAAGAACAGGATTGGCCAAAGTTATTTTCGAATGCATATCTGGAGCAAAAAAGATATGTTTTTTATTTAAGTGAAACCCGATTGGCCAAGTTATTTTTGCAAGAGAATCTAGACAAGATACAGCTCAAATTTAATCATGGAAGAGACCCTAATCTTCATCTATAAAAGGAGGCTCAAGGCAGAAGACTTTGCATCGAAAATACTTGAGAGTCATACACTTCCAAAAGCAAAATACTTGAGTTTCCAGTGAGGTCAATTGTGAGTATCAGCTTTCTAGAAGAAAGTAAGCTAAGTTTTTCTTTCCCTTGTTTTAGGTCTAAGTTGTTGAAGTAGAGTATACAATCTAAGGGAGTTAGAAGGAGTAATAGATTACTTAGCAATTAGATTCAAGGTTCTTTTCCTCAAAAGTATAGGGTTGTTAGACTTTTTGAGAAGATTGACTTGGAGGGTCAGTGGTACTTTGTAATTCAAGATTCTTTTCCACATGATCTGATCTTCTGATCTCGGCCAACAGTGGGCCATGATACTTAAATCTGGACCATTGATCTGAACATTTTCCCTCTGATCTGGATCAAGTCTGGATTAAATTTGGACAACCATTTCTTCGAATCTGGACTTAGTTTTATACTCTGGACCATGCTATCTTTTGGTCTGGACCAGTTTGAAGTTGCAAACACGAGAAGGGGGGTTGAATTGTGTTTGACTAAATTGAATACTTTTTTGTTTTAAAACAAAACCTGTTATGTATGAATTAAAACAGAGTTTGCAGTGGATATAAAGTAATAAAAACTCACAATTTTATACTGGTTCACCGTTAACTAGGCTACGTCCAGTCCCTTCACTTTGAAGGATTTCACTAATTCAAAAACCTTGAATTACAAAGTACCACTGACCCTTCAAGTCAGTCTTCTCAAAAAGTCTAACAAGCCTAGACTTTTGAGGAAAAGAACCTTGAATCTAATTACTAAGTAATCTGCTACTCCTTTTGACTCCATCAGATTGTAGACTCTACTTCAACAACTTAGCCCTAACACAAGGGAAAGAAAAACTTAGAGTGCTTGCTTCTGGAAAGTGGATACTTACAATTGACCTCACGAAAACTCAAGTATTTTGCTTTGTTAAGTGTATGACTCTCAAGTATTTTCGATGCTAAGTCTTCTGCCTTGAGCCTCCTTTTATAGATGAATAATTAGGGTCTCTTCCATGATTAAATTCAAGCTGTATCTTGTCTAGATTCTCTTGCAAGAATAACTTGGCCAATCGGGTTTCACTTAAATAAAAAACATATATTTTTAGCTCCAGATTGCCTTTGAAAATTCTGTTGACCAATCCTGTTTCTTTTAATTTCAAACCATATCTTTTTAAGCTTCAGATTGCATTTGAATTTCTCCAAGTCTGTAGTAATTTTTTAATCAAATGCCCTTAATACTTTGATCAAATTTTTATCAAAACTTAATCAAGTCTTCTTTGATTTTTAATCAAGTCCTTACTGATTTTCATCATGATTAAAATCTGGATCGTTTGATCTTCTGATCTCAACCACATCTGAACCATACAATCTCGGCCAACACTGGACCACATGTTCTGATCTTCTGATCTCAGCCAATCACTGGACGATATGATATGATCTTCTGATCTCGGCCAACACTGGGCAATATGATCTGATCTTCTGATCAATGCCAACACTGGGCCATGATGCTTAAATATGGACCATTAATTTGAACATTTTCCCTTTGATCTGGATCAATTCTGGACTGAGTCTGGATTGAACTGAAATTAAATCTGGACTTATGATATTTTAATCTGGACATTTACCTTTTGATCTGCATCATGTCTGGATTAAATCTGGACACTTATTTCTTCTGATCTGGACTTAGTTTTATACTCTAAACTATGCTATCTTCTGGTATGGACCAAATCTGAACCAAGTCATTTGTTTTGGACCAGTTATCTGAAGCTCTGATTAAGTCTGGACTGATTCTTATAATTACTACCAGGCTATCTTCTGGTCAGAATTAATTCTGGACCAAGTCTTATTTATGATTCCTTCTGGTCTGGACCAAGTCTCCCTCTGACAAGCTTCCTTCTAGTCTGGGCCACGTCTCCTTTTGGACTCTGCTTCCTTTTGATTTGGGCCAGGAAAGATATCCTCTGATGATGTTATTTAACCTTTGATGATATCCTCAGATATCCTATAGATGGTGTATCCTCTGGTGCCTTCAGGATCCATCCTCTGGTACCTTCTGGATGCATTATCTGGCCTAACCTTCTGATGACATTTCTATCCTCTGGTTGCTTCCTCTAAACGTATCTTCTGGTGGTGTCATCTTCTGCCTCTGGTGACGTCATCTTGTGGTTACATTTTATAAAATAATTTAAAGTACAAAATAAGATTACATGGAGTATTTTTGTAAACATCAAAATCCTAAGTACTTATAACCAACTTGGTTTCAACAATCTCCCCCTTTTTAATGATGAAAAAACCTTAACTTATTTTGTTAGCTTATAACTTATTTAAAAAGACTTTGAAAGGCTTGAAAAAATTCGAAGTACTTGAAATACTCCTCTTCAGACCAATCTCTCCCCCTAAGTCTAATAATGACTTTTTCCTCTCCTTTTCCACTCCTTCTTAAATCACTCTTTCTTTTCTTCTCTTCTCCTATCCTTTTCAACTCCTTTATTCTCTCTTTCTTTTCTCTCTTCACATTGCCTCTCCATTTCAACTCCTTCTCTTTTCATCTCTTTCTTTTTCACTCCTCATTTCTTTTTATCTCTCCTTTTCTACTTATTTCTCATTTTTCTCTCTCTCCCCCTTTTTGTCATCAGCCAAAAAGAGGTCCTACTGTTTTTGTATTTTTGTTTTTCTCTTTACAAAGTACAGAAAGTAAACACAAGAAAACAAATGACATAAAGTAAAATTACAAGAAAATTAAAAAACTCTTAAGATGACTACTTGAGCTACTCAGATATGAAGATAATGTTGAGATGCTTCTTGATAAACTCGAACCTATCTTCAGGTAATGCTTTGGTGAAGATATCAACCCATTGATGATCAGTGTCCACAAACTGGATGCTTAAAGTCCCTTTTTGAACTTGGTCCCTAATGAAATGGTGTTTTATTTCAATGTGTTTTGCTCTAGAGTGTAAGATAGGGTTCTTGGTTAGGTTTATGGCTGAAGTGTTATGACAGAATAAAGGAATATTGGTTTCAAAGATGTTGTAATCTTCAAGTTGATGTTTCATCTAGATTAACTATGAGCTGCATCCTGCTGCTGATATATACTCAGCTTCAGATGTTGACATGGAAATGGTGCTTTGTCTTTTGCTTGACCAAGCGATCAAATTATCACCTAAGAATGTACAGTTGCCACTTGTACTTTTCCTTTCCAACTTGTCTCCAGTATAGTCAGAATCACAAAACCCTTTTAGTTTGTAGGTGGGGGTTTTCTTGTATAACAAGGTAAGGTTGGTGGTTCCTTTAAGGTATCTCAAGATTCTTTTGACAGCAGTTAAATGGGATTCCCTAGGGTCAGCTTGAAAACGGGCACAGACACAAACACTAATCAAAATGTCAAGTCTAGAAGCAGTTAGGTAAAGAAGGGATCCAATCATACCTCTATATGTTTTCTGGTCTACCTTTTTGCTGGTTTCATCTTTCTCAAGTGAGCAGGTTAGGTGCATGGGGGTGGCCATAGGCTTAAAGTCACTCGTCTTGAAATTTTTGAGAAGTTCTTTAGTGTATTTAGATTGGTGAATGAGTATACCTGATTTACCTTGGTGAATCTGAATTCCCAAGAAGAACTTAAGTTCTCCCATCATGCTCATTTGGAACTTTTTCTACATTAGGTCAGAAAACTCCTTGCACAAAGTGCCATTAGTGGATCCTAAGATGATATCATCAACATAAACTTGAATAATCAAAATATCATTTTTAATGGATTTCCTAAATAGAGTATTATCAATCTGGCCTATATCAAATTCATTCTTAAGCAGAATGTTACTAAGTTTGTGATACCATGCCCTCGGTGCTTGTTTTAAACCATATAAATATTTTTTAAGTTTAAAAACATGGTTTGGAAAATCAGAATTTTCAAATCCAGGGGGCTGTTTGACATAGACTTCCTGACTTATATAGCCATTTAAGAATGCATTTTTAGCATCAATTTGATACAGAATTATATCATGATTAGCAGCAAATGATAAAAGAATTCTAATTGCTTCTAACCTGGCCACTGGAGCAAAAGTCTCAGTGTAATCAATACCTTCCTGTTGACTGTATCCTTGAGCTACAAGTCTGGCTTTGTTCCTTACCACTTCACCTTTTTCATTGAGTTTATTCCTGAACACCCACTTGGTTCCAATAATGTTTTTGTTTGGTCTGGATACCAGATCCCAAACATCATTCCTTTGAAATTCATTCAGATCTTCTTGCATTGCAAGTATCCAACCTTCCTCTACCAAAGCTTCATCAACATTGGTTGGTTCCATTGTTGAGAGTAAACCAAACAGACTGGTTTCTCTACTTGATGATCTGGTCTTCAATGGTTCTGCTGCACTGCCAATAATGAGAGTTTCTGGATGTGAAGACTTGTACTTCCATCCATTCTTTCCCTCTGACTTGTCTTTAGAGTCAGCATGTTCTTCTTCCTTGCTTTCATCTTTATCTTTCTCAGGTTCTGCTGCTGGTCCAGCTTCTGGTTCTTGTGCCTTTGGTTCACCTGCAATTTCCTCATCTTGCTTTGACTTTTCAGAGTCAAGCTGTTTATCATCAAACTTAATGTGGATTTATTCTTCCACAGTGTTAGTTTTCTTATTAAACACTCTATAAGCTTTTGATCTCTCAGAGTAACCAATAAATGTACACTTTTGAGATCGAGAGTCAAACTTAGCTAGATTATCTTTAGTGTTCAACATAAAACAAGTACAACCAAATTGCTTGAAATAGGAAATGTTAGTTTCTTACCTTTCCACAGTTCATATTGATTTTTATTTAAGATTGACCTGATGTACATGAAGGTGCAAACACGAGAAGGGGAGTTGAATTGTGTTTGACTAACTTGAATACTTTTTAGTTTTAAAACAAAACCTGTTATGTATGAATTAAAACAGAGTTAGCAGCGGATATAAAGTAAATAAAAACTCAGAATTTTATACTCGTTTACCGTTAACTAGGCTACGTCCAGTCCCTTCACTTTGAAGGATTTCACTAATTCAAAAACATTGAATTACAAAGTACCACTAACCCTCCAAGTCAATCTTCTCAAAAAGTCTAACAACCCTAGACTTTTGAGGAAAAGAACCTTGAATCTAATTGCTAAGTAATCTGCTACTCCTTCTGACTCCCTCAGATTGTAGACTCTACTTCAACAACTTAGACCTAACACAAGGGAAAGAAAAACATAGAGTACTTGCTTCTGGAAAGCTGATACTCACAATTGACCTTACTCAAAACTCAAGTATTTTGCTTTTGGAAGTGTATGACTCTCAAGTATTTTCGATTCTAAGTCTTCTGCCTTGAGCCTCCTTTTATAGATGAATAATTAGGGTTTCTTCCATGCTTAAATTCGAGCTGTATCTTGCCAGATTCTCTTGCAAAAATAACTTGGCCATCGGGTTTCACTTAAATAAAAAACATATCTTTTTAGCTTCAGATTTGAATTCGAAAATAACTTTGGCCAATCCTGTGCTTGATTAATTCTGGACCAAATCTTTCTTCCCGCCAATAGCTTCTGAATTCCCACAAGACTTCAATTTATTTTTTGTATCAAATCCTCTTATTACTTTGATCAAATTTCTTTTTAAAATTTAATCAAGTCTTATTCGAATTTAATCAAATCTCCACTGATTATCATCATGATTAAATCTGGACCGTATGATCTTCTTATCTCGACCACATCTGGACCGTGCAATCTGATATGATGTGATCCTCTGATCTCGGCCAACACTGGACCACATGTTCTGATCTTCTGATCTCGGCCAATCACTGGACCATCTGATTTGGACTATTTTATGATCTTCTTATCTCGGCCAACACTAGGCCATGATACTTATGTTTGGATCATTTTACATTTATCCTCTGAAATTTATCATTTAATCTGGACATGAATTTTACCTTTCGATCTGGACACTTATCCTCTGATCTGGATCAAGTCTGGATTAAATCTGGACAATCATTTCTTCTGATCTGGACTTAGTTTTATACTTCCGGACTTGCCTGAATGACTGCTTTGATCATTCTTCCTTTTGCCTGCTTTCCTTCCTTAAATTGTTCCTTCATGAAGTCCAAAGGCAGACCTGATGTGTGCCATCATTGCTGTTTCTGCCTCTTCTTCATCAGACGATTCTTCATCTGGAACTCTTCTTGTGCTGTTTGCCTTTTTGCAGATTTGGACATTCTAACTTGATATGTCCAGGTTCGTTGCATCCATAACAAATGATGCTCTTCTTGTCAGATTCTTCCTTTCCTTTGCTGTTATGTTTCTTCTTGGAGCCTCTCTTCTTCCTGTTTTCCCATATCTTAACCATTTGTTTGGTTAAGTAAGCCATATCATCACAGTCACTGTCAGTATCTTCTAATTCTGGTGTTGTCTTTGTAGCTTTCTTTTGTTTTGACTTCAGGGCCAGATTCTTCTTCTTCTTTGGTTCATCTACTTCCAGTTCTATTTCATGAGACTTGAGTGAGCTGATAAGATCTTCAAGTCTTAAGTTATTCAGATCTCTGGCTTGCTGAACTGCAGTAACCATTGGTCTCCACTTGGTTGGTAAGCTTCTTAGAATCTTCTTGACATGATCTGTTGTTGTTTAGCTTTTCTTCAAGACCCTCAGTCCAGATATCAGAGTCTGGAATCTACAGAACATTCCATCAATGTCTTCATCATCTTCCATCTTGAACATCTCACACTGTTTGACCAGTATGTTAGCCCTTGCTTCTTAAACCTGCTGGCTTCCTTCATAGGTCAGAACTAGACTGTCATAGATGCTTTTTGGCCAATCCTGTTCTTGATTAATTCTGGACCAAATCTTTCTTCCCGCCAATATCTTCTGAATTCCCACAATTTATTTTTGTATAAAATCCTCTTAATACTTTGATCAAATTTCTATTAAAATTTAATCAAGTCTTATTCGAATTTAATCAAGTCTTCAATGATTATCATCATGATTAAATCTGGAATATATGATCTTCTGATCTCGACCACATCTGGACCATGCAATCTGATCTGTTGTGGTCCTCTGATCTCGGCCAACACTGGACCACATGTTCTGATCTTCTGATCTCGGCCAATCACTGGACCATCTGATCTGGACTATTTTATGATCTTCTGATCTCGACCAACACTGGGCCATGATACTTAATTCTGGACCATTTTATATTTATCCTCTGAAATTTTTCATTTAATCTGGACATGAATTTTACCTTTTGATCTAGGCACTTATCCTCTGATCTGGATCAAGTCTGGATTAAATCTGGACAATCATTTCTTCTGATCTGGACTTAGTTTTATACTCTGGACTATGCTATCTTCTGGTCTGGACCAAATTTGAACCAAGTCATTTGTTCTGGACCAGTTATCTGAAGCTCTGATTAAGTCTGGACTGATTCTTATAATTACTACCAAGTTATCTTCTGGTCAGAATTAATTCTAGACCAAGTCTGACTTATGATTCCTTCTGGTCTGGAACAAGTCTCCCTCTGGCAGGCTTCCTTTTGGTCTCGACTAGGTCTACTTCTGGAATCTGCTTCCTTCTGATCTGGGCCAGGAAATATACCCTCTAATGATGTTTTGACATCCTCTGATATCCTCTGGAGGTGTATCCTCTGGTGCCTTCTAGATGCATCCTCTGATATCTTCTGGAGGTGTATCCTCTAGTATGATTTTATCCTCTAGTAACTCATCTTCTACCTCTGGTGACTTCATCTTCCTTTCCTTTAGGTGAAAATAAATTATCATAACAAAAAGATAAAAATGAAAATAAATTATCATTATTATTTATCATAACAAAAATCAATATAAATCTTATATAAATATATCCAATTATTTTTATATACAGATAAATAATCAATCAAATATACTATTTTTTATATTTCGAGTCTTATTAAAGAAATATACAAACCAACAATTATATCTCATAACCAAATTTGGCAACTAAATAATTTGCTTTCTATATCAGGAACATATTTGTAATACAATATGAATATAATGGATTAATTTGAAAAATCTTAACAAAAGAAATAAATATTTTACAATCAGTGATTAAATCAAGTATATATTCTTTCTATATATTTTATAAGCTTTACAAGGAAAATGTATATCAAGATACAATTTGATCATAGTAACTAATATGAAAGCACAGCTTGATCCTCATTTGGAGATTCCGACAGTCTCAAATCTTATCTCCTCGCATGCTAAAGAGAAGAATGCCCCTCTAATTTCCACTCTGTTCTCGCAAAATGTAGCAGCTGCAACATTGCATATATGTTGTTAAGGGACAAACCAATAAGATTGCTCACGCTTTTGTAAGAGTGGCCACATCACTTACTAGTTTTCATATAATGATGATATCCCAACATGTATTCATCAAACTATTATGAATGATATGCTATAAGCAACCTTTTGAAAAAAAAATATTAGTACAATATTTATAATTTATAATTTTTTTAAAATAGGTTGGTTTTATTGGCGTAAAAGACTTTCGTTGGACTCTAAACATTTTGAGTCAAATAGACTCCTAAATAAATTTAAGTTTTGTCTATATAAAAAAGTCTAATCTGACTTAAACTTAAAGTAAGCTAAATGATATACCTTTATTGATACCTATTCCCTCCCCCAGTAAAGAGAGAGATAATATAAAGAAAAGAAAGAGCAAATAGATACTTGAGAAAGGCGAGAGAAACTATTATATATAAATTTTTGGTTTTAACCCTCTAGTTCTCATAAGAACGGAGTCCTAGTAATCGTTTAGAATTCGATCCGGAGAATGTTGCATTAAAAACAAAAATGGTATTTTATTATTTAAGATAGCTTGTGCTTTCTTTGAATTAAAAAATTGACTGATGGTTCTATGTGAATAAGAATTTATATTTCTTTTGTTAAATCTTGTAGAGTGTTTTTAGTTGAAGGTAGATGGAGGGAAGGGGAGAAGATGAAATATTTTAAATTTTTGTCTTTATTTCAATATTTAAGTAGGAAAAAGAGGGAGCCAAAATCCTTTTTAGAATCATTTTGTTCTCTATATATTTTGGAGGATTTGGAAGGGAAGGGACAGACTGGTAAGGGAACAAAAACAACATAGAAACTGCTTAAAATCCATCGTTTCTTTTTAAATCAAACACAAAATCATTAAAAAAAAATTATTATCCCTCTTTTAAAACAAACATATTTCTTTTTCCCTCCCCTTTGTTAAACCAAACAATCCTATAATTTTTAACAAAAAGTTGACTCGTGGTTAAATTAAATATGGTATGACTAAATTTGTGTTATCAAATCTCTACTTTTTAGCAAATCAAATACACCCAAAGTGTGCATTACATCACCTAGATATCAACCATAAAAATCAAAAAATTAAACGTGTGTTTGGTCTTATGGTAACAAAATTTGATTTTGAATAAATTGATTATACTTGAAAGTGATTTGAATGTCAATTGATTTATGTTGGGATATATTAATGTAAATTAAGCCGACAAAATATTATTTGCTAAAAGTCAACTTTAGATGCAAAAGTTTCAAATTTTAACTTTAAGTTATTACACTTTTGGTTTCTTTGTTTTTATCACCCTCGTGAAAAAAGTCTCTCATTTTCATAATCGAATCTTTTGGTAATACACTTGCTTCAATTTTCTCCAATCTAGATTTTTATCTCAAAAACAGTGATTTGACAAATGATAAGACATTAAATATGATGATGTGGTCAAATTTGTAAATTTATATTTATCCACTTCGTCAAATATCAAAATAATACATTTAAAAATAACAAAAACAAATTCTCAAATTAAAAATAAATTTGATGAGGTGCATAAATATAAATTCACATGAATTTGACTACAGTATCATGTTAATGTCACATCATTTTAAAATATTCACACCAGCACTTTTAAAGAAAAAAATCTATGTTAGAGTAAAAATTACAAAATATATTTCTTAAGAGACTAAAACATTTTATTGAAAAACGAATAAAACAAGATACTATTTTTGCAAGCGTAAAAAAGTAACAAAATAAGAGAATTAAACTTATAACTAACCTTTTACATTTAAATTGGAATCAATTCAAAAAAAAATTATACTCAAGAATAAGTTCAATTTAACATGTTTGGGATCGTTGATGCAACTGTATTTGCATCTTATTTTCTCTCTTTTATGCATGCATGCATTTTTGGATGTAAGCACGAAGGTAGAAAGAACCACGGGCATAGTGTGCAAGCTGCCACACGTTTTTCGTTTTGTTGAGTCTGGGAAGAAACATGACCAGTGTGTGTCAGCTAACATGACCGTGCTTCGTGACAGGAATATCTTTTTCATGTTTTGTTATGAAACATGACTAGAGTGTGACAACTGTCAGACTCGTGTTTCGTAAGTTGAAGTCCATTTTCTGATTTTTCAGTTCTACGTTAATTGGGCATAGACCTCTTTGTTACCTAAGTATAAATAGGACTTAAAATGAGTGTTTTAGGATTCTTAAATTGAGACATTGAGTGTTGCTCTAGAGGCTAGGATCAAACCCTTATTTCTCCCTCCTTCTTTAGTTTCCCGGTTTGCATGTTCTTAATCTATTTCATGGATTCTTCTTCTACCATGTTTGAGTAGATTTATCATTTCCAGGATTGCGCAAAGCCTTTGATACATTGATGATGATTGATTGATCTTTTTTTTCTTTTGTTAATTATTGAATTACTTTGATTTAATTTTTATTGAACATTCATATTATGTGAATTTGATGGATCATTTATTTGCATAATCATAGGTATTTAGGGAAGAACTGAAAAAAGTGAACCTAATTAATGGATCTATAAGAATGAAACTTGTGACTTAAGTTACGAGATTACGTTTGGTCTTTCAAGGAATCAATGAATTATCATAAATATTAAAGGGTTTAATCTATATACAATTACCACAAGGGTAGTGATTGGTTTCATTGGACACATATCTTGTATACTGGTGGGGACTTTAACTATATTAAGATAATTTACATTCAAAAGAGATTCAATCTTAATAAAATGGCAATCAATCTAGGCTAATAAGTTACCATTGGCAACCCCAATTTTGAAAATCTTCTAAGTATAATAAAAATCATCTTTGGTTTCCTGCGTTTTAATTTCGTTGTTACAACTTTCTCTCACCAAATTTAAATGTTTTCATTTAATTTAATTATAATTAATTAATTGGTACTCATAGACACATTATCGGTATATTTTGATATTTTTACTACTTGACAAAAACCGTAAACTTGTGAATTTCTAACATCAATTGTTAGAAGATATTGGCCTCGGCCCCAAGAACAAAGTAAAGCCCGTATCAGATAATATGATTAGTAAGTCATCAGAACCTTTCGAGACCGGGTAAAAGATAGGTTATGTCGGGAAATTAACTTATGGGAAAAAGGTAGGTAGTGCAAGAAAGGTTGAGGACGTTCCCAATAGGGACAATTACTAAGGAGTAACCCCCAAGAAAACCTAATCATGAGTCTATAAAATGGGGAGGGCAGAATATTCCAAATTCATTCCATTCTTATTCACTAAACACCCACGCATAGATAACAATACTCTGTCGTCTAGGTCTACCCGAGTTTCTATTCAAAAACATTTGATCCAACAACAATGGTGGTTGCGAAGAACAACAACAATATGTAAGACCCTTAATTTTAAATATTAATTTTTGGAATTATTGTCAAGGGTATTTTGGGAATTTTTGTAAATATTTAATATATATATATGTTTTGATTGAATATATATATATATATATATATAAATATTTATTTTGGAAGAGGAATTAAATTTATTGGATGAAGAATTAAATTAATTTAATTTCAAGTAATTAAATTAATTGGACCATTAATTAAGGATTAGTGGTTAATTAAAGGATTAAGTGCTGAAATGATACAGCATTATTTTATTAGTATTTTAAGAAGGAATGCACTCAAGTAGTTCTATGAGTACACGGCCGGGGGACTGAGCAAAGACCAGAACACCATCCCTCATTTCCTTGCTGCCATACTGCATGTAATAGTAACTCATTTTTCCCTCCCATTCTGCCCCTGTTTTCTGCGATTGTACCTTGGTATATAAGTGCTGGTCTGTGAGCGACTGCACTGGTACTGGACTGTGAGCGTTTGTACCCTGAAATGCGCAACCACGTGCTGATTTGTGAGCGATTGCACGAGTGCTGGTCTGTGAGCGACTGCATTAGGTACTGATCTGTGAGCGATTGTACCTTGGTTTATGTCAGACGTGCTGGTCTGTGAGCGACTGCACGAGTGCTGGTCTGTGAGCGACTGCACTGGTGCTGATCTGTGAGCGATTGCACCCTAGTCATGAGGGCCGTTAAATTGTGCTGGTCTGTGAGTGACTGCACCTTGGTGATTCCAAGAAAATTATGCATGAGCATATATGCATTACATTGAGGGACTTGACCGGTGTGTCATGATTGTCTATATGATGAATGTTGGAAATTAATGTGTGTGAGTGCTGTTCAAGTTCTGAAATTCTGGATTAATGATTGTGTTTTGTTGATGTGTTGTTTGTACTTACCGCATACTTCATAATCATTGACTGCTATTTTGAAAAGACATGTAAGTCATAAATTTTCAAATGAGCGTTATTATTTCCTCATCATCATATGTTATACCATGATTATACATGTTGTTGTGCAATACATGTTATGTGATTATCTGTTATTTTCGGTCAGTGACCCCTTGCTATCATGTTGTGGACTTTGGGCTTTGCCCTCAGATGCCTCCCAAACCCACGCCGCCCGTGGGTACCCGAACGACGGAAACGTCGTTGAATTTCCTTGATCGCTACTCGCGCACTGCTTGGGCATTCGACCCGTCTCAAGCAGAGCGACTTATACGGGGTGGCTGGAGCGGACAAGTAGGACTGACGGTGTGGAGGACTTCGTAGAGCGTACTCATGCGAGCATATATTTTCCCGTGCCTTCTCGCCTGGTGCTAGAGGCGCACGACGTTTTCGACGACGCTGAGGAGTCTGCTGAGAGGGTTGAGACGGAGGCCACTGTAGGGGTGCTGACTCCCAACCCTGTGATTGGAGGAGAGATACATGAGTCTGATGCGGTAGAGAAGCGTGAAGAGCTGAGACCAGTAGCGACTGAGATTCCGGGTCCATCTAGGATCTCCGATGATTGCTACGAGATTCCGGCACCGCCGAAGCGGCCACGAGTGTGTATTGACTTGACTTCTGAGGAGACCGACCCTTCTCTGTACGAGGAGGAGGAGAAGGTTACGTCGAAGCGAGCTGTTGAGTTAGAAGAGACTTGTGTGGGATGCGGAGGGAATCCGTGCTACTGCAGCTTCAGCGCATGATCAATTAGACTTAATGTATTAGGTTTTGGGTTGAAATTGTAATTTGTCTTATTTTGGAAATTCTGTACTATTTTTCGTTGAACCATGTACTCTGATATTTGCTGTTGATGTATTATGACAATAATATTTTGGGATGTATTAATGTTTAAAAACTAATTTCCAAGATACGTACTTAGTGATAATCCTGATGAAGTATTTGGTTTACGTTCATCGATTAATCTATAACGTACTATTTTACGAAGAACTTTATTTTAATTCTTTCGAAATAATTTTGGGAAAACTTATTTTAATTATAAAAAAAAATGCACTCGCGCTGTGTTTTAAACTCGGGGTCTTACAGTTGTGGTATCAGAGCATTTGGTTAACTTTTGGGTTTGAGCTCTGATTAAAGTGTTTATTTTGAGTCATTAGCTGATCATGCATAAGAAGCAAGTAGTTAAAGTTTCAAGTCTTGTGTGAGTTGTGGTGTGACTGAAGTAATGATGGTTTTGTAGGAAACAATGCCTCCAAGAAGAGACGACACCGCAAGGACAAATGTCAGCCGGGAAGATAGGATGGCTGAAGCAATGAACAATATGGCTGCGTCTGTTGCTGCCCAGACGGCCGCCAAGACTCAACGCGACTTAGAGAAGAGGGAACCAGAAATTCGCGCTGCTGAGTCTAGAGGGCTTGAGGACTTTCGCCGTCATAACCCTCCCAAGTTCACAGGTGATGAGGGTCCAGAAAGGGCGGACCAGTGGATCCAAAAGATGGAAAAGATATTCGAGATGATTAACTGCCGAGCAGTAGTGAAAGTTAACTATGCCACGTACCTGCTGATAGGGGACGCAGAGTACTGGTCGAGAAGTACGAGATCACTGATGGCGTCGGCTCAAGAGGAAGTGACCTGGGAGTCATTCAAAAAGAAGTTTCTAGACAAGTACTTCCCTATGAGTACGAGGACCAAGTTGGGGGATGACTTTCTGAAATTGTACCAGGGGAGTATGACAGTGGGAGAATACGCCGCTAAATTTGAGTCGCTATCCAGACACTTCAGATTCTTCCGAGAAGAAGTTGATGAACAGTTCATGTGTCATCGCTTCCAGAATGGATTGAGATATGAGATCCAAGAATCGGTCCTACCCTTGGGAATACAACGTTTCCAAGTGCTAGTGGAAAAGTTTAGAGAGGTGGAAGAGATGAAGAATAAGAGGGCCAACAGAGGTGGTCACTTTAATTATGAGGGCCTAGCCGGATAAATAACCAGAACAATAAAGGGAAACATGTTGCTAAGCCGTACAACCGGCCACAGAACAACAGGAGGGGCCAGAATCGGCCGGGGAATCAGATCTTTGGAAGGAAATTGGGACAAGGAGTCCGGTGTTATCGATGTGGGAAAGAAGGGCACATGGCTACTGCTTGTACCACAAGGGATCTTATGTGTTTCAATTGCCGGAAGCCAGGACATGTGGCGAGGGATTGCCGGGTTCCGAAGGTGGAGCCAACCGTGAACGCGACTAGGGCTACCCGTCCTACTGCTAGAGGCCGCGTCTATCACATGGGTGCTGAAGCTGGAGGTCAAGCCCAAAATTTAATTCAGCAACATTGTGAGATTGCAGGTAACACACTAACTGCACTTTTTGATTCGAGGGCAACCCACTCTTTCATTGCTATGGATTGTGTGCATCGTTTGAAGTTGTCTGTATCTGCTTTGCCTTTTGATTTGGTTGTTACTACGCCTGCTAAGACTTTGAATGTAGACTCTGCATGTTTACACTGTACGATAACAATTCAGAATAGGGACTTCTTGGTTAATCTAATCTGTCTACCCCTACAATCCCTCGAGATCATTCTCGGTATGGATTGGATGTCTTATAATTACGTAGTTTTGGATTGCGCTCGAAAACTGGTTCTTTTCCCCGAACCTGGAGTCGCTCGATATTTGACTGCTAACCAACTCGGAGTATCGTTGAGAGAAGGAACTCGGGAGTTCTTATCATTGGCTAACATGGAGACCAAGATGGATGTAAATATAGAAGATGTGATGTTAGTCAAGGAATACCGGAAGTATTTCCATATGAGATTCCAGGATTACCCCTGGTGAGAGAGGTGGAGTTCTTCATTGACTTACACCCAGGAACTGGACCTATCTCAATTGCACCATACTGAATGTCGCCATTGGAATTAAGCGAGCTTAAGGGTCAGATTGAAGGCTTGTTGGAGAAAGGATTTATCAGACCAAGTGTGTCGCCGTGGGGAGCACCGGTATTGTTGGTTAAGAAGAATAATGGAAGTTCGCGTCTATGTGTGGATTATCGACAGCTTAACAAGGTGACTATCAAGAATCGTTATCCTCTACCACGCATCGATGATTTGATGGACCAATTGAGGGGTGCAACAGTGTTTTCAAAGATCAATTTGAAGTCAGGATATCATCAGATTCGAGTAAGAGGGGGAGATATTCAAAAGACTGCTTTCAGAACTCGTTACGGACATTATGAATATCTCGTTATGCCTTTTGGAGTTACGAATGCACCAGCAATTTTCATGGATTACATGAATAGGATCTTCAGCCCGTTTCTGGATAAGTTTGTGGTGGTATTCATCGACGATATTTTGATTTATTCGAAGGATGAAGAAGAACATGAAGAGCACTTACTAAGTTTAGTGATCATAAAAGCTTGAAGTATCTGTTCGACCAGAAGGAATTGAACATGCGTCAGAGAAGATGGATGGAGACTCTCAAGGATTTTGACTTCTCAATGCAGTACCATCCTGGAAAGGCCAATGTGGTTGTTGATGCATTAAGTCGGAAGAGTGTGTCAGTATCTTCAATGATAATGGCCAGACAATAAGAGTTGTGGGAAGCATTTAGAGACCTACACTTAGACGTGAAGTTTGCACCAGGAGTGTTAAAGTGTGGGATGATAACAATTTTGAGTGGATTACTTGAGGAGATTGCAAACCTGCAAGATGACGCATTGATCCAAGAAAAGAGGAATTTGATAGCGCAAGGCCAGACAACTGAGTTTAGCGTCGGAACAGATAATATTCTGAGGTGTAATGGAAGAATTTGTGTACTGGAAGTTACAGAGATGAGGAGAATGATTTTGGAAGAAGCCCATAAGAGTAAGTTGAGCATTCATCCTGGGGCAACCAAGATGTACCAGGACTTAAGGCAGAATTTCTGGTGGCCAGGAATGAAAAGGGATGTGGCAGAATATGTATCCGCTTGTTTGACTTGTCAAAAAGCGAAAGTGGAACATCAACGACCTGCTGGAATGCTGTAACCTTTGGACATACCAGAATGGAAGTGGGACAGCATTTCCATGGATTTCATAACAGGACTGCCCAAGACAAGGAAAAAGAATGATTCAATTTGGGTAATAGTGGACCGTTTGACAAAGTCCGCACATTTCTTACCGGTAAGGACCACTTATAAGGTAGATAAGCTGACGGAAATCTACATCGCTGAGATTGTGAGGTTACACGGCGTTCCATCAAGTATAGTATCGGACCGTGACCCAAAGTTCACGTTTCATTTCTGGGGAGCACTGGATGAAGCTTTTGGCACAAAACTGAAATTGAGTTCAGCCTACCATCCACAAACAGACGGACAAACAGAGAGGACGAATCAGTCCTTGGAGGATCTCTTAAGAGCATGCGTGTTGGATGACAGAGGGAGCTGGGATGAGGTGTTGCCATTGATTGAATTCACTTACAACAACAGATTTCACGCTAGCATTGGGATGGCGCCCTATGAAGCATTATACGGACGCAAGTGTCAAACGCCCTTGTGCTGGTATAAGGACGGAGAAAGTATGATTGTCGGACCAGAGATGGTGGAACAGACCACAGAGAAAATCAAGAGAATACAAGAGAAAATGAAGGCTTCACAAGATCGTCAAAAGAATTATGCAGACAAGCACCGCAGACCCTTGGAATTCGAGTAGGGCGATCGTGTATTTTTTAGGGTTACGCCTACAACTGGTGTTGGTCGAGCTATTAAGTCAAGGAAGTTGACTCCTAAATTTATTGGGCCATACCAGATTACTGCACGTATTGGACCATTGGCCTATCGGATTGCGTTACCTCCAATACTGTCCAACATTCATGACGTATTTCATGTATCGCAGCTAAGAAAGTACATTGCAGACCCGACACATGTAATCGAGCCTGATACAATTCAGCTAAGGGACAACCTGTCGTTTGAAGTATTTCCAGTGAGGATCGAAGACAGGAAGATTAAGCAGTTGAGAAACAAGGAAGTCCCACTAGTCAAGGTGATTTGGAATCCGACTACTGGAAACGCAACCTGGGAATTGGAAAGTAAAATGAAGGAACAATACCCTCA
The DNA here is from genome assembly GCA_037974295.1 of Cicer cuneatum. NCBI lineage: Eukaryota > Viridiplantae > Streptophyta > Magnoliopsida > Fabales > Fabaceae > Cicer > Cicer cuneatum. The sequence continues at coordinate 61,724,378 of JBBPBO010001985.1, read as the reverse complement.
ATTATTTACGGACATGTAGTTTCGAGGACGAAACTAATTTAAGGGGGGTAGTATTGTAAGACCCTTAATTTTAAATATTAATTTTTAGAATTATTGTCAAGGGTATTTTGGGAATTTTTGTAAATATTTAATATATGTATGTTTTGAGTGAATATATATATATATATAAATATTTATTTTCGAAGAGGAATTAAATTTATTGGATGAAGAATTAAATTAATTTAATTTCAAGTAATTAAATTAATTGGACCATTAATTAAGGATTAGTGGTTAATTAAAGGATTACGTGCTGAAATGATACATCATTATTTTATTAGTATTTTAAGAAGGAATGCACTCAAGTAGTTCTATGAGTACACGGCAGGGGGACTGAGCAAAGACCAGAACACCATCCCTCCTTTCCTTGCTGCCATACTGTATGTAATAGTAACTCATTTTTCCCTCCCATTCTGCCCCTGTTCTCTACCTTCCCATTTCCAGTCACGGTTATAAAAGAGGAAGAGAGGGAACTCTTCAAAGTATCACGATTGAAACATCCAAGCACTGAAACACCAAAATCTCAGCACAAAAGTTAATCCCTACCCCATTACGGAGCTAAAGAACCCAGTTTCGTAGCTCAGGCAGCAGTTTCACCAGATTTTGGCGCAGAAACGAGAACGAAAACAGAGACTTGAGCAGAAGCAGAACACGCAACAAGGGTAAGGGTGAAGGTGCAAACACGAGAAGGGGGGGTTGAATTGTGTTTGATTTAACTTGAAACTTTTCCTGTTTTAATACTTTCAAAACAAAACTTGATGTATAATTAAAACAGAGTTAGCAGCGGATAAAAATAAAAATAAAAACTCACAGATTTTATACTGGTTCACCGTTAACGAGGCTACGTCCAGTCCCTTCGCCTTGAAGGATTTCACTAATTCAAACCTAAATTACAACCTTGCTACTGACCCTCCAAGTCAGTCTTCTCAATAGTCTAACAATCCTAGACTTCTTGAGGAAAAACAGCTCCTGTTCTTCAGCCAATCTGACACCCCAGATTGTAGAAGAAATCACAACACTATGAATCTAATTGCCAAGTAACCTGCTACCTCTACTGACTCCCATAGCTTGTAGACTCTACTTCAACAACTTAGATTTGACACAGTGGAACGAAAACAACAAGAGTACTTGCTTTAAAAACTAAGACTCAACAATTGACTTATATGAAAATTTGAGTGTTTGCTTTTGAAGTGTATGACCCTTTTGTGATTTTCGATACTAAGTAATCTGCCTTGTGCCTCCTTTTATAGATGCTGATTTGGGCCTCTTCCAATCCTTAAATTCGAGCTAAATATAGCTGGATTCTCTGTAAAAATATCTTGACCAATTGGGCTTTATTTAAATAAAAATCATATCTTTTTAAGCCTTAGATTTGTTTCATATCTTAACTGGCCAATCAAATCTGTGCATTGCTTCCCGCCACAGCTCCTGACTTCCATGCTACTCCAATTTAATTTATAACAAATCTTTTATAATATTTTGATAAAAATATCATGAGATCTTCACCATTAATTCCCATGATCAAATCTGCACCATTGGATCTTCATGCGATAGTCCACAGCTGGACCAGCTTGATTGCTATGCTATTGTCCTCTGAATTCGGCCATTCCTGGACCACACTTCATAGCCCTCTGATCTTCTGATTTCAGCCTTCATGGATGTGCGCTTGATATGCTATGAACTTCTGGATTCGGCCATTTCTGGACTGCACAGCCTGTCCCTCTGATTTCGGCCACTTCTGGGCCATGGTCTGATTTTCTGATCTTGACCATCACTGGACTCAAAAAATTATTTCTAAACCATTGATCTGGATATTTTTACTCTAATGGACAGATTCTGGAATTTGGTCTGGAACAAACTGAAATAAACTTGATCAAAAAATATTTCAGTCTGGACATTTTACCTTTAATTTTGGACCAGGTCTGGGTTGATTCTGGAACTCATTTCTTTTGTTCTGGACTTAGTTCCATGCCCTAAATCATGCTATCTTATGGTCTGGGCCAAATCTGGATTGATCTTCATGTTCTGGACTCATAAACATACCTTCTGGTCAAGTGTGGAACAAGTCTGGGCTGTGTAATTTTTACTGCCAGGCCATCTTCTGGTCAGAATAACTTCTAGAATAAAATTGATATTTGATTCCTGTTTGTCTTGATCAACTCTCCTTCTGGCAGGCTTTCCAATGATATGATCCATGTTTCATTCTGAATTTTATTCCTTCTGATATAGGCCTGCAAAGTTATCTTCTGGTTCAGTTTAGTCATCCTGAAACATCTTCTGGAAATTCCAGAATTCATTTTCCTTTGATCTTCTGCTTCTGATTTCTTCAGTTTCTGATGACATTTAATTTAATGATTCAAGGTATAAAATAAGTTTACATTGAGTACTTTTGTAAACATCAAAATCCTAAGTCTTAGAACCAACTTGGTTCCAACAATCTCCCCCTTTTTGATGATGACAAAACCTTAAGTTATTTTGCTAATTTATAACTCGAATGACTTGAATTACTCCCCCTCAGACCAATCTCTCCCCCTAAGTCTGATACTCTCCTTTTCAACTCCTTCTTTTCACTCTTTCTTTTCTCTTCTCCTCTCCTTTTCAACTCCTTCTTTTTGCTCTCTTTCTTTTTTTTCACATTTCCTCTCCTTTTCAACTCCTTCTTATTTCACTCTTTCTTTTTCTCTCTCCCTGATTCATCTCCTTTTCAACTTCTTTTGATTTCACTCTTTCTTTTTCTTTCTCCTTTCATTTTGTCTCTCCTTTTCTACTTATTTCTTCTTTCTCTCTCTCTCTCTTTCTCCCCCTTTTTGTCATCAGCCAAAAAGTGGTCCTGCTGTTTTTGTATTTTTGTTTTTCTCTGTACAAATTTCAGAAGGTAAAAAAAACATAAAATAAAAGACAGAAATTAAAATTGCAAGAAATATAAAAAACTCCTAAGTTGACTACTTGAGCTAGTCAGATATGGAGGTCATGCTGAGATGCTTCTTAATGAACTCGAACCTATCTTCTGGTAATGCCTTGGTGAAGATATCAGCCCATTGATGATCAGTGTCCACAAATTGAATGCTTAAGGTTCCTTTCTGAACATGGTCCCTAATGAAATGGTGTTTTATTTCAATGTGTTTGGCTCTAGAGTGTAAGATAGGGTTCTTGGTTATGTTTATGGCTGAGGTGTTATCACAGAACAAGATGCAGTTGCCACTTATACTTTTCCTTTCCAGCTTGTCTCCAGCATAGTCGGAATCACAGAAACCTTTTAAGTTTGTAGGTGGGGGTTTTCTTGTATAACAAGGTAAGGTTTGTGGTTCCTCTAAGGTATCTTAGAATTCTTTTGACAGCAGTTAAATGGGATTCCCTAGGGTCAGCTTGAAATCGGGCACAGACACAAACACTAAACATAATGTCAGGTCTAGAAGCAGTTAAATAGAGAAGGGATCCAATCATACCTCTGTATGTTTTCTGGTCTACCTTTTGGCTGGTTTCATCTTTCTCAAGTGAGCAGGTTGGGTGCATGGGGGTGGTCATAGGCTTTTTGAACTTTTTGAGAAGTTCTTTAGTATATTTTGATTGGTGAATGAGTATACCTGATTTACCTTGGTGAATCTGAATTCCCAGGCAGAGCTTAAGTTTCCTTTGTATTGAATTTGTTTCTGAATACCTACTTGGTTCCAATAATGTATTTGTTTGGTCTGGATACCAGATCCCAAACATCATTCCTTTGGAATTCATTCAGCTCTTCTTGCATCATCCTTCCTCTGCCAAACCTTCATCAACATTGCTTGGTTCGCATCAGCTTCTGGTTCTGTAACAGCTTCTGATTCTGATAAATCAGCTTCTGGTTCTTTCCAAGTACTTCTGTTTCTTGTGCTTCTGTTCCCTGCACTGTTTTTATCTTGCTTTGATTTGTTAAGATCAAGCAGTTTGTCATAATACATAATGCAAATTAATTAATTTAAAAATGAACTTAGTACAGCCAAACCATTAATTCTGCTTCTGGTGGTTTCTGTTTGTTTTTGAAACCACTGGAATGCTGTTTCTTCTGAGTGTTCAACTTGGGTGAATCACCTGGTTCCTCTGACAGTTTGAAGACCTGCAGAATTCTTATCTAGCATTGATTGGTTAAGATCAAGCTTCTTGTTATCACAGTAAACATAAATATAAAATAATAATAGTATTTACAGCACGATGTAGCCTCGGTTTTACTCTGAAAATCCTCTTGCTTCTGATTTTCAGATTCCTAATCTATATGTTCTGAGATTACATGGTTTGGATGAGGGAATTTGAATTCCCTTCCAGGTTTGTAGTCTTCACTGGAGTGTTTGAAGAACTCTCTTGATTCTGATTCTTTAATTTCTGCTTTGGCACATACACCATGTTCCTCTGGTGATTCTAGAACTGATGGTGATTCTGGTAATCATACTGATTATGATAATTAAAGTAGTTCTGATGATCATACCTCACCCTTTGATACTAATACCTGTTCAGGTTCTGGTTCTGGTACTGATTCTGATTCTGATTCTGGTTCCAGTTTCTGTGCCTCCAGTTCTGGTTCTGGTTCCAGTGTTGGTTCTGGTTCCAGTTCCTGTACCTCTGATACTGGTTTTGGTTCCAGTTCCTGTTCCTCTGATACTGGTTCTAGTTCCAGTTCCTGTTCTGATTAGTCTGATATCTTTGATATTTCCTATTTCTCCTGTAATTCTGGTTCTGGTTCTGATAGGTATTGTGCTGACCAGTTCTTCTTCTACCAGAGTTACTTGGCTTCTGTTTGGTAGATGTTGGAACATAAACCTTCTTCTTCTTGTGCATTGCCAACATCCATTGTCCAGGCACCATTGTTGGTGTCTCCTTCTGGTTGCTCAGAATATCTGCAATATAGACAATTTGATCTTTTGGTACCCAAAACTGATTGGGTCCAGGTTTGTTTATCTTAACAGTTCTCTGATCTTGTTCAGATTTTACCATTGGACAAGATAATTCAGAGTGACCTTTCTTAGCACAGACAATACATAAAACATCAGAATAAACAATCTCAGAATTGGAATAATTATTATTTTTCAGAGTTTGGTTTTTAGACTTGAGTCTTGCAACTTCAGTTTTCAAATCTTTGATTTCAGTTGCATAATCAGAAATTCGATTATTTGAAACTTGGACCTCTTTGGTTAGATTTTTCTTATCTTCCCTAAGAGTTTTCAGTTTTAAAGATATCTTATTATTTGCATTTAACAAGTCCTTTAAAGTATCAATTAATTCAGGTTTAGAAAGATCAGAAAATACCTCACTGTCTTCATCTTCTGATTCTGTTTCAAAACAGTATTCAGAACCTGAGTTTGTATGAGCCATCAGAGATAGAATTGTTTCCTCTGATGTGCTTCCAGACTTGCCTGAGTGATTGCTTCTATCACTCTTCCTTCTGCCTGTTTTCCCTCTGGAATTCGTGCTTTTATGAAGACCAGAAGCAGACTTGATGTGAGCCATCTTTGCTGTTTCTGCTTCTTCTTCATCAGAAGATTCTTCCTCTGATTCTGATACATCCCAGGCAGTCATCAGACCCTTCTTTCTGAATCTGGAATTTTCCTTGGTTTGTTTGCTTTTATGAGGTCCAGAAGCAGACTTGATGTGAGCCATCTTTGCTGTTTCTGCCTCTTCTTCATCAGAAGATTCTTCCTCTGATTCTGATACATCCCAGGCAGCCATCAAACCTTTCTTTCTATATCTGGAACTCTTCTTGTTCTGTTTTCCTTTTTCCAGATTTGGACATTCTGACTTGATATGTCCAGGTTCATTGCATCCATAACAGATGATGTTCTTCTTGTCAGAATCTTCCTTGCTGTTATGTTTCTTCTGGGAGTTTCTTTTCTTTCTGTTTTCCCAGATCTTAACCATCCTTTTGGTTAAGTAAGTCATATCATCACAGTCACTTTCACTATCCTCTGATTCTGATTCTGCCTTTGCAGCTTTCTTCTGTTTCGATTTCAGAGCCAGATTCTTCTTCTTCTTAGGTTCATCTTCTTCCAGTTCTATTTCATGAGACCTGAGTGAGCTGATCAGATCTTCTAGCCTCAAGGTACTCAAATCCTTAGCTTCTTGAATTGCAGTAACCTTTGGTCTCCACCTCTTTGACAGACTTCTCAGAATCTTCCAGACATGATCTTCAGTGGTATAGCTTTGGTTTAATACTTTCAGTCCTGATACCAAAGTCTGGAATCTGCAGAACATTGTGTCAATGTCTTCATCCTCTTCCATCTTGAACAGCTCATACTTTCTGACTAATATGTTAGCCTTTGTTTGTTGAACCTGCTTGGTTCCTTCATAGGTCAGAACCAGACTATCAAATATACTCTTTGCTGTTTCTTTATTTGTGCATCTATCAAATTCCTTGAATGTGAGTGCACTGACCATCATGGTTCTAGACTTGTGATGAAGTCTGTGTAATCTGATCTGATTTGGTTTCATATCAAACATATCCAGTTTCTTAGTTGGATCTTCTGGATCAATAGGTGCAATGTATCCTCTGACTACCATCTTCCATAGTTCAGGATCTTGAGATATGACAAAGCTTCTCATTCTGTCCTTCCAATACTCAAACCTTTCTCCATCAAACAGTGGTGGTCTGTTGATGTTGTTTCCCAATTCTTTTGCCATATTGAACCCCTTGGACCTTTCCTCAAACACGGTTAAGTGCTCAGACTTGAGACCGAGCTCTGATGCCAATTGAAGGTGCAAACACGAGACTCAACAATTGACTTATATGAAAATTTGAGAGTGTTTGCTTTTGAAGTGTATGACCCTTTTGTGATTTTCGATACTAAGTAATCTGCCTTGTGCCTCCTTTTATAGATGCTGATTTGGGCCTCTTCCAATCCTTAAATTCGAGCTAAATATAGTTGGATTCTCTGTAAAAATATCTTGACCAATTGGGCTTTATTTAAATAAAAATCATATCTTTTTAAGCCTTAGATTTGTTTCATATCTTAACTGGCCAATCAAATCTGTGCATTGCTTCCCGCCACAGCTCCTGACTTCCATGCTACTCCAATTTAATTTATAACAAATCTTTTATAATATTTTGATAAAAATATCATGAGATCTTCACCATTAATTCCCATGATCAAATCTGCACCATTGGATCTTCATGCGATAGTCCACAGCTGGACCAGCTTGATTGCTATGCTATTGTCCTCTGAATTCGGCCATTCCTGGACCACACTTCATAGCCCTCTGATCTTCTGATTTCAGCCTTCCTGGATGTGCGCCTGATATGCTATGAACTTCTGGATTCGGCCATTTCTGGACTGCACAGCCTGTCCCTCTGATTTCGGCCACTTCTGGGCCATGGTCTGATTTTCTGATCTTGACCATCACTGGACTCAAAAAATTATTTCTGAACCATTGATCTGGATATTTTTACTCTGCTCTGGACAGATTCTGGAATTTAGTCTGGAACAAACTGAATTTGGTCTGGAACAAACTTGATCAAAAAATATTTCAGTCTGTACATTTTACCTTTAATTTTGGACCAGGTCTGGGTTGATTCTGGAACTCATTTCTTTTGTTCTGGACTTAGTTCCATGCCCTAAATCATGCTATCTTATGGTCTGGGCCAAATCTAGATTGATCTTCATGTTCTGGACTCATAAACATACCTTCTGGTCAAGTCTGGAACAAGTCTGGGCTGTGTAATTTTTACTGCCAGGCCATCTTCTGGTCAGAATAACTTCTGGAATAAAATTGATATTTGATTCCTGTTTGTCTTGATCAACTCTCCTTCTGGCAGGCTTTCCAATGATATGATCCATGTTTCATTCTGAATTTTATTCCTTCTAATATAGGCCTGCAAAGTTATCTTCTGGTTCAGTTTAGTCATCCTGAAACATCTTCTGGAAATTCCAGAATTCATTTTCCTTTGATCTTCTGCTTCTGATTTCTTCAGTTTCTGATGACATTTAATTTAATGATTCAAGGTATAAAATAAGTTTACATTGAGTGCTTTTGTAAACATCAAAATCCTCAGTCTTAGAACCAACTTGGTTCCAACAAAGGGCACCTTCCATCTTTTAGCTGCATTAGGGCCATAAATTTATGCTATTTCAGTTCTGTCTATAAGAGAAAAGCTATTTTCAAAAATGACATTTTGAAAGAAAATGCATTTTGTTGATAAGTGATTGTTCCTGGTAGTTGTTGTTGGCTGTTTTACTGGTAAAATATGTTGTTTTACTTCTGTGTGAATGTTGGAAAATGTTTGCATGCCATTTTCGTTATGATTAAAAACGCATGTCATAAAACTGTTTTGAAAATGGCATTAAAAATGCGAAATGCATCCTGTTGGTGCTTAGTTATCTTGTGATGTTTGCTTGTTATTCTGTCGTGTTTTGAGAAAGCTGAATGCATGCTTGTTTGTTCTGTTGAGTGAGAACACTGAAATGTTGCATGATGTTCTGATGATTGATCATCTGTCTTTGTTTTGGATAAACTGGTGTAATAGTTCTGATTCTGTTATATGTTGTGGGATTCTGTTGATGAAAATGACTCTGATTCTGGTTGTTTGTGTGGTTCTGGTGATTTTGATTATTCTGATTCTGGTTGTTTCGTGTGGTTCTGGTGATGTTGATGATTCTGATTCTGGTTGTTTTGTGTGGTTCTGGTAATGTTGATGATTCTGATTCTGGTTGTTTTGTGTGATTCTGGTGGTGTTGATGATTTTAAAGGAAAAAGGGATTTTAAATGAGGAAAAGCTTTTTGAAAAGTGCAGAATCTGTTTGATATTTGGTTGTCTTTTTTTTAAAGAAAACAGTTGAAAAGGGTTGAACTTTCACTGGTTTTTCGAAGGTGTATTCGAATACAACATGAGTGTATTCGAATACAACCTGTCAAGTTCTGTTTTGCCTAAGTTTTCAAAACCTGTATTCGACTACGAGCCCCTGTAGTCGAATACAGAAGAAGGATTTTTGCTTCTGACTAAACCTCTGTATTCGACTACGACCATGTCGTATTCGAATACATAAGTGAAATTTTAACACTGTATTCGCATCTGTAGTCGACTACAGGCATGCTGTATTCGAATACAGATTCGAGTTTTTCCAGAAACTCCATTTTCAGCTTCCGTATTCGAATACAAGGAAGCTGTATTCGAATACAGATTTGTGTTTTCCAGAAAAATCAATTTTAATCACTGTCATGTGAGTTTTAAAGTATTGAGAAACTTTGAGAAGGATTTAAATGATTTCAATGAGGTATGTGAAATGGTTTTAAAGTGGAGGGGATGATGTTTTGAAAAACCTTTAAGGACATGGGAGAAATACTGAAATTTTCAAGGTTTGGTCTTCTGTATTCGACTATAGGCATGCTGTATTCGAATACAGAATGTTAAAACTGCAATTCATGCTTCTGTATTCGAATACAGGGGATCTGTATTCGAATACAGATTCGAGTTTGCAGAAAATTCCAAGTTTTCAAGAGTGTTTTGTAAACCCTGAGTGTCTGGGGAATACTGGGAATGTTGTGGTGAGTTAAAGTAGAACTTTTGATGAGATTTTGAAGTAGTGGTGATGAAGTTTTAAAAACTTTACTGATGTAATGAAAGAGGTTGATTTATGCACTGAAATCTGCCTCTGTATTCGAATACAGAGAGTGATTCTATACTGTTTTTGGCTTCTGTATTCGATTACAGAAGAGCTGTATTCGAATACAGATTCGTAAATCCCAGAAAAATCCCAGTTTTAAATATTGTAATTGAATGTTAGAGTCTCGGAAAAACATTTCAGAATGTTAATGAATATTTGACTGTTTAGTCATGTTTGTGATGATGAGAATTTTGATTATGCTGAGATGTGTTAAATATGATTGAGAGTCATGAATTTCTGTTTTGTATGCTGTTTCTAGAGAAGTGAAACACTGCATCTTCCATGCATTGCACAGTCAAGTGGTACCCTCGATGGGCCACGGAGTGATGCGCAACCACGTGTTGATCTGTGAGCGATTGCACGAGTGCTGATCTGTGAGCGATTGCACTAGGTACTGATCTGTGAGCGATTGTACCTTGGTATATAAGTGATGGTCTGTGAGCGACTGCACTGGTACTGGACTGTGAGCGTCTGTACCCTGAAATGCGCAACCACGTGCTGATCTGTGAGCGATTGCACGAGTGCTGGTCTGTGAGCGACTGCACTAGGTACTTATCTGTGAGCGATTGTACCTTGGTTTATGTCAAACATGCTGGTCTGTGAGCGACTGCACGAGTGCTGGTCTGTGAGCGACTGCACTGGTGCTGATCTGTGAGCGATTGCACCCTGGTCATGAGGGCGGTTAAATTGTGCTGGTCTGTGAGTGACTGCACCTTGGTGATTCCAAGAAAATTATGCATGAGCATATATGCATTACATTGAGGGACTTGACCGGTGTGTCACGATTGTCTATATGATGAATATTGGAAATTAATGTGTGTGAGTGTTGTTCAGATTCTGAAATTCTGGATTAATGATTGTGTTTTGTTGATGTGTTGTTTGTACTTACCGCATACTTCATAATCATTGATTTCTGTTTTGAAAAGACATGTAAGTCATAAATTTTCAAATGAGCGTTATTATTTCCTCATCATCATATGTTATACCATGATTATACATGTTGTTGTGCAATACATGCTATGTGATTATCTGTTATTTTCGGTCGGTGACCCCTTGCTATTATGTTGTGGACTTTGGGCTTTGCCCTCAGATGCCTCCCAAACCCACGCCGCCCGTGGGTACCCGAACGACGGAAACGTCGTTGAATTTCCTTGATCGCTACTCGCGCACTGCTTGGGCATTCGACCCCTCTCAAGCAGAGCGACTTATATGGGGTGGCTGGAGCGGACAAGTAGGACTGACGGTGTGGAGGACTTCGTAGAGCGTACTCATGCGAGCATAGAGTTTCCCGTGCCTTCTCGCCTGGTGCTAGAGGCGCACAGCGTTTTCGACGATGCTGAGGAGTCTGCTGAGAGGGTTGAGACGGAGGCCACTGTAGGGGTGCTGACTCCCAACCCTGTGATTGAAGGAGAGATACATGAGTCTGATGCGGTAGAGAAGCGTGAAGAGCTTAGACCAGTAGCGACTGAGATTCCGGGTCCATCTAGGATCTCCGATGATTGCTACGAGATTCCGGCACCGCCGAAGCGGCCACGAGTGTGTATTGACTTGACTTCTGAGGAGACCGACCCATCTCTGTACGAGGAGGAGGAGGAGGTTACGTCGAAGCGAGCTGCTAAGTCAGAAGAGACTTGCGTGGGATGCGGAGGGAATCCGTGCTACTGCAGCTTCAGCGCATGATCAGTTAGACTTAATGTATTAGGTTTTGGGTTGAAATTGTAATTTGTCTTATTTTGGAAATTCTGTACTATTTTCCGCTGAACCATGTACTCTAATATTTGTTGTTGATGTATTATGACAATAATATTTTAGGATGTATTAATGTTTAAAAACTAATTTCCAAGATACGTACTTAGTGATAATCCTGATGAAGTATTTGGTTTACGTTCATCGATTAATCTATAACGTACTATTTTACGAAGAACTTTATTTTAATTCTTTCGAAATAATTTTGGGAAAACTTATTTTAATTATAAAAAAAAATAAAAAAAAATGCACCCGCGCTGTGTTTTAAACTCGGGGTGTTACAATAACCAACATCAATCCAACAACGAGAATGAAGCTTTAGCCCAAATTCAAGTTGTTGTTCATCAATTACAACAACAACAAAAAAAACCTTACAAACACAGGTTCAAGCAATTCAACAAGAACATGGAACATAAGGAGATGTCGAGATTGAGTTGCATGACGCCATGCTTTGTCCGAAGATATACAAGACACTTTGGTTCGTCCCAACTTTAAACCACCACAATTGGAATTCTTCATCCCGCAAGATCATGTGACCACGTTCAATATACAAATGGCAATCATCAGGGCTATAGAATCTTTGAAGTGCAAACTCTTCTAATAAACTCTAAAATATGCAACATTAGGGTGGTATGTGAACCTACCCCAAAATTCGGTAACATGATTCAATGATTTTTCTAGAAAACTCATTCGACAATTCTCGACATTTAAACACCGAAAGGTTACAAGAACTAGTTTGTTCAATGTACATCAAATACCATCAAAATCTTTAAGAGACTTCCTTAATCACTTCAATGAGGCCACCATGCATGTAGTCAATTGAAATCAGGATATGTTTGTGGGAGCATTTCAAAATAGATTGAAGGTGGGACACTTCAATGAATCCCTCGCTTAGAAACAACGAGCGGGAATGTTACATCAAAGGCGAGGAAATTATGACTCGAGCATAATGTTTCATCTAAGGTGAGGAAAACAATGCTAAGAAACGTACTAGAGATGTTAGGGAAAGTTCGGAGAACAAATGAATAGCTTATCTCCAAAAAATTATGAAAATGATTGTTCCGACCACTTCTCACCTTGGGGACGCATAAGAGACAAACACAAGGATTACCGCATGCCAAAAAGAAAATATTACGAACTCCTTGTAACACATCTGAACATGAAGAGGAGTCACATATATCAAAAGATTCTCCACACAAGGTAGCTCTACAAACCACTCCTCCTCGAGGTAACATGGGTCCAAATCTTGATCTCTAGTGCGAATACCATAAGGAGGCCATTGAACAACTGATAATTGTAATGCCCTAAAGTAGGAAATTGAACAACTAATTTAAGAAGGCCATTTGAAAAAGTATATCAATTATTCAAGAAGCCAAGCAAGTTTGATTCAATATAAATCGTCTGGGCACCATTCACCAAAGTCCCTAAAAAAGAAGTTTGGATTTGAGAAGAAGGAAAAAAAAAAGGGGGGGAACATGTCAGACACTCCTTGAACACCACAGTAAGATGATTCATTGTTGGAGGTGAGACCAACTCGGTGAGGCGCCAATATATTCAGTAGGTAATGCACATCCAAAATTTATTGAATGATTTTGTTTTACCTAGAATCTCAAACATAACCTTCTCAGCCTCATACTTGAAAGAGTTCATCTTTCACGAAGATGATCGATGGTGATTGTGTTCTAAATACTTAACTTGGATGTTAAAAAGGTCCTGGTGAACCCGGGTAGCTTCGTCGATATCCTATATTGGGATGCCTTCGAGAAGTTACAACTCAAAAACATCTAACTACGACCTTTCCGAGGGTGTTTAGTCAATTTCTCTAGAGAGAAAGTGCAAGTAAAGGGATATGTAATGCTTAAAACTATTTTTGGGGTCGATGACAGTGCCAAACCCATCAAAGTTCATTATCTAGTAATTAATGCCTCGTCTTCTTAAACTTCATAATTCGACGCTCTGTACTCAATGCCCTGTGTGCAGTCTTATCAATGTTTTGAAGGTGCAAACACGAGAAGGGGGGGTTGAATTGTGTTTGACTAACTTGAATACTTTTTCTGTTTTTGCAGTTTTATAACAAAACCTGATGTATAAATCAAATAGAGTTAGCAGCGGATATAAAGTAAAAATAAAACACAGAATTTTATACTGGTTCACCGTTAACGAGGCTACGTCCAGTCCCTTCACTTTGAAGGATTTCACTAATTCAAAACCTTGAATTACAACAATACCACTGACCCTCCAAGTCAGTCTTCTCAAACAATCTAACAATCCTAGACTTTTGAGAAATACAGCACCTTGACTTCTCAAGTCAAGTCTTTTCCTACCAATTTGACAACCCCAGATTGTAGAAGGAATTACAACACCTTGAATCTAATTGCCAAGTAATCTGCTACCCCTTCTGACTCCCTCAGATTATAGACTCTACTTCAACAACTTAGATCTAACACAAGGGAAAGAAAAACACGAGTGCTTGCTTCTGGAAAGCTGAAACTCACAATTAACCTCACTGAAAACTCGAGTGTTTGCTTCTAGAAGTGTATGACTCTTTTGTGATTTTCGATACTGAGTCTTCAGTCTTAAGCCTCCTTTTATAGATGTGAATTAGGGTCTCTTCCAAGCTTAAATTCGAGCTGTATCTTGCTGGATTCTCTTACAAAAATAACTTGTCCAATTGTGTTTCTCTTAAATAAAAAACATATCTTTTTAGCTCCAGATTTGCTTTCAAAAATAACTTTGACCAATCCTAACTTTAATTAATTCTAGAAAAAATCTTTCTTCCTGCCAATAGCTTCTGAATTCCACAAGACTTCACTTTATTTTTGTATTGAATTCGTTTAATACTTTGATTAAATATAATCACAACTCCACTGATCATGATTCAATCTGGACCGCTTGATCTTCTGCTCTCGTCCACATCTGGACCATACTAAGTGATATGATGTGATCCTCTGATTTCGGCCAACACTGCACCACACTTTCTGATCTTCTAATCTCGACCACTCTGGACTTGCAATTTGATCTGCTGTGATCCCCTGATCTCGACCGATGCTGGACCACACATTCTGATCTTCTGATCTCGGCCAACACTGGGCCATGGTCTGATCTTCTGATCTCGACCAACATTGGGCCATATACTTAAATCTTGACCATTGATCTGAAACTTTCCCCTCTGATCTGGACCAATTCTGAACTGGGTCTGGATTGAACTGAAATTAAATCTGGACATATGATATTTCAGTCTGGACAATTACCTTCTGATCTGGATCAGGTCTGGATTAAATCTGGACATCATTTCTTCTGATCTGGACTTAGTTTCATACTATGAATCATGCTATCTTTTGGTCTGGGCAATTCTGAATTAAATCTCTTGTTCTGGACCAATTAATTTATGCTTCTATCAAGTCTGGATCAAGTCTGGACTGATTATCATTTCACTGCCAAGCTATCTACTGGTCAGAATAACTTATGGACTAAATCTGACTTTTGATTCCTTCTAGTCAGAATAACTTATGGAACAAGTCTCCCACTGGCAGGCTTCCTCCTGGTCTGGTCCAGGTCTCCTTCTGGACTATGCTTCCTTCTGATCTAGGCCAGGAAAGATATCCTCTGATGGTATTTTGACATCCTGGTGTATCCTCTGGTGCTTTCAGGATGCATCATCTGGTACCTTCTAGATGCATTATCTGGTGTCTTTTGGAGGTGTATCCTCTGGTCTGAATTTACCTTCTGATTACTCATCCCCTGCCTCTGGTGACTTCAGCTTCTGCCTCTGATAACTTCATCTTCTGGTGGCATTTAATATAGTAATTCAAGGTACAAAATAAGATTACATGGAGTGCTTTTGTAAGCATCAAAATCCTAAGTACTTAGAACCAACTTGGTTCCAACATGTTTTACCTTACATTGAAAAACCCCCTTGACAACGGAAGAATTGATGTCATTAAAGATGATCAAGAAAATGCACGATAATGTTACAAGGACAACTTAAGAACAAGAAGATGGTCGAAGCCAACACCCTTTCACCTAGGGAATTGTCCCATAACAAAAAATTTCCAATCTAGACCGCTATGAATATTTCGTAGAAGGAAAGGTCTCTCCTATAGAAGAACTCATAAAGGCGGAGATTGAAGATCATTCAAAGAAAGTCATAATGCTAGGGACATCCATGAACAAGGAAGAAAAGGCCAAGTTGTTATCTCTATTGCACCATAACACAAACTTATTCGCATGAACACTAGTGGATATGCCTAACATTGGTGCAGACATGATATGTCATAGCATGCCTTTAACACCCGACACCATAGTGGTAGAGCAAAAAAAGAGACATACAATATCCCACCTGGCTTGCCAATGTTGTGATGGTCAAGAAAGCAAATGTCAAGTGGTGTATGTGCGTAGATTTTATAGATATTCATGTAACATGCCCTAAAGATCCTACCCCATACCTAACATCAAATAGCTCATAGATAGCGTCTCCAATTATAAACGTTAAACTTTATGGATGATTACTTAGGATACAACCAAATACGAATGGATCCCTTTGATGCTGAGAAAACTGCCTTTTTGACCAACGCCTTAAATTACCAATATAAGGGTATTCCCTATGGTCTAGAAAATGCTAGAGCCATCTACCAACACTTAATGGAAAAAAATTCTAAGAAAATTTGAAAGAACTTGGAGGTTTACATCAATGATATGGTAGTATAGACCAAGACCAAAAAATTACATCGTAATGACGTTGTAGACATCCTCGAATCAGTTAAAGAATATAACATGAGAACAAATCCTGCCAAGTGCTATTTCGAAGTTCAAGTTGGGAAGTTCCTTAGCTTCATGTTAACAAATAGGGAAATAGAGGCAAGTCTAGAAAAATGTTAGGCCATAATAAGTATATGAAGCCCTTCAACTCTTGAAGAAATGTAACAGCTAACTGGCCAGCTTGTAGCATTTTCCATATTTTTTATCCTGTGCAGGAGAAAGAGCTTTTCACTTTTGCCAAGCTTACAGAAATGTGAAACATTTGACTGGTCCCCCAAATGTGAAGAAGCCTTCTAAAGAGTTAAAGAATTTTGGTTTAAATATGTCTTTGGTCCTTGCAATTAGAACCTTTTTTTATTTTGGTCCTCGTAAATTATTTTGTTTGATTTACATCCCTGCAAATATAGTTTCATTTTAAAATAGTCATCCCCTCCAAATTCCGTTCCAAAAACTGTAATGCCGTTAAATCTAAATATAATTAAAACATAATTTTTTTAACCTAAACATAAACCCCACAATATAATTAAATTATAACGTTTTTTAACTTGGTTGTATCGTAATCGATGGGTTTGCTACAAAAAAATGGGTCATTTGTCGTTTATGACACATGCCCGACGTGTATTATAGTGCCGGAACAGTTTAAAAGGTGTCGTATTTGTTGGCTCTTTGTCGAACTGAAATGTACTCGACATCGAAAGTTTGTCAGTTGAAGAGAATTGAGGCTTTGGCAAAATGGTGTGATATGAAGTCCCTTGGGTTCTCTCGTGACACATGTCACTCTATGAAGTAGACATTTGAGTACCTGTTGTTGCCTCGCATCGTTTTGAGGTGGATTCGTAGCCTTGTAGCCATTGATTCATGACCTTTGAATTCCCACCATTGGATTATTGGTGGTATATAAGGAGTTGCTTCATATTTTGAAGGGATTGTTACTTTCAACATATCCTTCCTCTTTTGCATTTTCTTTGTTCTTTTCTTGCAAGAAGATCATATCCAGCTTTCACTCATCATTGGCAGTGCTTGCTTCCTATTTCTGACATGTTCGCGACTTCAAGGTCCTATTTCCACGTTCAGTAAGTCATTTCATTTATTCTTTGTTTGTATTTCCTATTCTTTTGAGTTTTTCATAGTTTAGGTTTATGCCTCTTGCAGCCATCCATGGTTGTGGTTGGTGGTCCCACGGTAGTGTGGTATTCCTCTTCCGTCATAGGCATTTGGTTTAGGTAAGGCTGAGGTTTATGGCTCTATCATGGATTAACTTTAGGAAAATGTAGTATTTTTGTTTGAAACAACCATAAGTTAGAGGTTTTTCTATTTTACTTATGTGGTGGTGGTTGGCAGGTATCTTATCGCTCTTCCACGCCAGTGGTGTACTAGCACGGTTGCTCTTTTTGAACCTTTCACTTCGGGAATGGCAGTTGAAGGGAAGGTTTGGATGTAGAATTCATTATCTTCTTCTACTACCATTCAAGTCGACATGGTAAAGGAAGCATCTTATCTATATGACTTGGTCATCCCATCAACATTTGCGACTATGAGATGTTAGCTCCGTCTAACAACAAGCATATATGTACGGAGTATCCCATGATCTTTATTCATGTATACTGTAATAGCTTGACTCTTACAGTTTAATTGGTAGTGGAAATGAATGGACGGCAGTACTTATCCCTCATGTACCGGGTTTGATTATCACAGAAGGCAAAAACTTGTTATTTCTAATGGGTGGAAAATGGGGCAAGAAAGTCATGATTAACAGTGCCAGTAACAGTAACGGTAAGGGCTTGGCTATTACATATACGATGTCATATCCATGTGCCCCTCCCAGATTTATTTGAATTATGTTGCCTATGTGAATGCTTTTCAATGACTTTGTGGCTATGCCAATATGGTCCTGATGTTAGGTCTATTTTTCTCTATCTTCGGTCTTCTCTAGAATGAGGATACCACTGTGATGAACTGGGTTTCTTTCAACCAACCTAAGTGTTTCATTGCCCCTTATATGGACTCCCTTCGCAGTTTTAAGGATATGAAATACATTGCCCGTCCTTAGGGGGGCCGAGAGTAAAGTAGTAGTCCGTGAGCAGGTGCTCAACAGCGACGACTCTCCTATCATCGAGGAAATAGGGTATATTGTGAGAACACTCATCCCTTTATTTCCTATCTTTTAGTCGAATAAACATTTTCATCAAAATAGGAAGGATATGGTCACCAAGTTGAAGGACTTTAGTGTTCTTGAGGCCTCGGATCGAAACGCCCTTTGTCATTTTGTTTGTACTTTGAAGACGAAAGTTGTCGGCCCTAATGACAATGTTCCAGTCGAGCAAAGATTTATTGAGACCCGAGAACTCGTGGCATGTGGTTCTCAAAGGGAGGCTATCATTTTCCTTCGTATGCATTTGTGATATTTTTTGTTTGCAAGAAAAATGGCTGCTTTGTAGAGAGGGATTGCCTTGGGGAAGAAGAGGAAAAGAAGAAGGGGTTTTTTCAACTCCTACGCCCGACGTTCTAGTCCAAATTTTTAGCCTGAACAGGATGACGTAATTGTTGTGATTCCCCACCGGACAATGGCAACTCATGAGGTCGATGAAGTAGAGGAGCATTTTATGGACAATCTTAGAGCCCGACACAAGTGCCTAAGATCCACTATTGGTGAACAAGATCTAAGGGTTGCTGAATTGACTCTTGCCTTCTTTCCAATTGTTTGGTCGAGTTCTAACCCATCAAGTATTGTTGTTCAATCGTCGAATTTTGTGGTTTTGAGGGGCTTGGGTTCTATTAGTCATAAGAAAGCGCTAATGGCCAACCTAACAACATATCTTCAGGTGCTATTGTTGGCTCACCCGGTGGTGAATGACGATGAAGGTTATGCTAGAAAAGTCGAGGAGCTTCGAGAACAAGTTCGTAAATTTGAAGCTAGGAAGATTGAGAACCCTAATTATAATACTTTGAATCTGGTTGACGTGAGAAGACGGATTGGGCTTGGGCCATTTTTATATGCACACTAGTATGCCCATTTAGCACTAGTCACTTGGAAGCTCTGTCTAGTATAACAGTAATGAGTTTTCTACTTACCATGCCCCCAATACCTATACCTCTCATCCCCCAATACACTTAAAAAAACAATTTGACCTTTTTTACTATATATAAAAAGTTGAAATCTTTTTTCCTTTTTACTCCCACATCTCACATATTCGAAACATTACCAAAAATTATTTTGAAATTTTTTAAACTTTGATTATTAAATTTTCAAAGCTTCCTGATAAGCTAGAATTTATCTGTTTTTATAGCTTTGTTTGATAGGTCAATTTGATGCTATTAATTTGGTTTTAGATATATTTTACTACCTTTTTGTTTTGTTTAGATTGCAAGGAAAAGTAAAGGAATAAGTGAATATTTTTTGTACAAAAAAGCCTTGAAGTCAAGTGTGCAGTCATGGTGCATCATAATCAAGAAAATGAAATAAACTCAAGTTCCAGCAAGCATTACTGCCTGGCCGTAATGGCCATAATGGATGAATGAGAAGAAAAAAAAACAAGAATTTGCCACTACAAAGGAGCAAGGATTGCTGCCTGGCAGTTATGGCCGTTTTGGTTGTAATTTGTTTATCTTTTGCTGCTGAACCTATTACTGTCTGGCAGTAATGGCCATTATGGCCATAATTTGTTCATCTTCTGCTCTTGAACCATTTTTCTTTTGTGAATTTTTGATGGTTTCTTGTAATAAAAGATCATGAAGGCACCTAGGGCTATAAAAAAGACAAAAAAATACTCAGTTTTAGACACAGATTTCTACTCACAATCTCTTGTTACTCTTGCTTTTGTTCTTGTATTTCTCTTAGCAAATGTCTAGTTTCAATAATATTCAATTTTCTATTTTCACTCAATTATTTTAATCTGATAATTTATATTCGCAATGTTTTTATATTTAAGCTTTGATTCTACTATGATCATGCGTGAGTAGATCTTTTTTGTCTTTGGATTGTAGGATTTTCAATGATGGATCTCTAACAATTTTTATTTCTTTCTGTGATGGGTAATGATTTTTTAATCCAATCTTAGTAATAATCATGTTCATACTTGGATATCAAATAATATACTAAAGATGGATTTGATATCTGACCCCTAAGATTGGACAAGAGAATCAAATCATGAAAATAGATTTTGCTAATATATCAATCATGAAAATAGATCGGTTATTAGTTTAAAATACACTTTTCCTCTTTGAAAAAAGGCATTAGTTATAATTGTTTATGTGATTTTTAAGAGTTTAACACTCATAACTTAGAGAAAGTTTTATTGTATCTATCATTGTAAAAAACTACAATCACAAGGCTATATTTTTATTGTGAATTTTAATCAAAAATTCTATTATCAACATTTACCGTTTTAGCTAATCATCATAGTAAAGAGAGATTGGTACTCATAACAAAGTTCTTGTGGAAACGATAATTTTTACTACGCTATAATACCGTGCACTTGTAGTCTAGTCACTTTCACCGTTAACAAAAGTTTCGAAATGAAAAACTTTCAAATATTCGAAACAAGGATTTTTCAAAAGTTTAACCAAATTTTTAAAACGTAATTTTACATTTTGAAACTTTTGATTTAAGATGAAAATTTCAAAAAATTTAAATTTTACTCAAATTTCTGAAATGTAAACTTTGCTTCAAAATAATTAAATTATTTTTTAAAAAATATTGTAGTTACAATTTAAATTTTAATTAAAGTTAATATATTAAGTAAATTTAATTTAAAAAGTTATTACCATCCTTATTTCAAAAGTTTCATTTAATTTGAAACTTTCAAAAAAAATTAAATTTGAAAGTTTTAAATGTTTCATTTAATTTGAAACTTTCAAAAAAAAATAAATTTGAAAGTTTTAAATTGATCGGTACTTTTTGAAAAATCTAAAATTCTTATTTCATAAGTTAATTTATTCAAAAGTTTCAAAGGTTTAACAAACAAATTTTCAGAAGTTTAAAAAAATTTCAATTTTTTATATTTAATAAAAATGATAAAATAATCAATTTAAGTGTATTGGAAAGGTGGAAGGTACAAGAAGAAAACTCAAGTAATTCTTGCTTTCGAATAAAAGATCAAGACCAAAAGCTCTCGTTACATTGGGATGACACTTAAAACGTTCATAAATACACGTATGAACATAAAGATTAATTATATCAAATGTGTGGCAAAAGAAACTTTACAAGCCATAGTTGTTCATTACGTCACCTAGAAATCTAAGTTCAAAAACAACTTGTCAATCAACTACGTAAGGCTCAAAAAGTTTAATGCATGGATTTGGATCATATTGCATAATATCAGCAGCACGTTCAAACTCTTCTCTGAGAACTTTGATGCTGTGTTTATCTACCACTCGACCCAGATCATGAGATATTTCAAAAGGATCTTCAATACATATCAAATGGCGATCGTTACCGATCCTTCTTGTCCAATCCTTATCTCGCTTGCTACAACAAAAGAAGTATCATATTCAGTAAAATGAAAAGTCTATAACAACAATTTTAGATCTGTTACTATGTTAGTTTCATTACTTAGAATTTAGCATTACCGATGGTTTAATAGATACTTTATATTCTCAGTCATGTTGGAAAGTGAGAAAAAATATATACAGTAATAAAAAAGGTGACAATAAATAATGATATTTTCAAGATAAGAACTATGGCAAAAAAGTTTGATAGATACAGAATTCTTACCTGATTGTGCTTCCAGTGCGAACTGATATAACAGAATTTGCATAATCATGACAATATGCCCAATAATAGAAAAATCCCCACACAAGATGAGCAATAGTTTCCTTGTTGTGTCGGCCAAAATCACCAAGTTTTTCAACTTGGTCAAAGAATGCACAATCAACATTGTCCACAGTCACAGAGTATGTTGTCTTCATCCCCTATAAAGAAAATGGTATTTAGTCGGCAAATTCATGTATTACATTACTAAGTTATATATATGATGTACAAACACTATTCAAGTGACATGTATGACATACTTAATGAAAAGGAATTAACTAAGCTTGCTTAAAATATTGCATAAATGCTATTCTTGTGACAATTTTAGCCATGACAGAGTGAACATGTGTGACATACTTAATGAGGATGAATCTTTTTTACCATTGCAAATCCTACATACATGATTAATATATAGCTAAAGTGCTTTCCTTAGAGTCGATCCTATGACTGAAAACACTAGTTATTGTGTTCAGAATAAAATGAAGGATACTTCTGAAACTTAAGTAGTTCAAATAATGAGGTAGCAGAAGAAAGCTTATGTCTAGAAGATGTATCCTGTTTGGAAGAAACGAGTGAAAATTACAGTACACACCTGTAAACATGGAAGGATAGCAGGTCGTCGCTGTTGTAAGAAATGAATGCACATCAAAACATACCTGAAATTAGAATTGCACAAAATTAGTATTACAGTGTCATATTTTATACAACATTCACCAGCACTTCAATTCAATCACACAATCATGTCATTCATTTTACAAAAAAAAAAAATGTTTTGAAGAGAACTTACGCATAGCTAGATAAGGTCCCATGGTAAGTTTCATTGACACCTCTTGACTTTGCCCAATGTTTAATGATAAAAGCCAGCTGTCTTAACCTTGCATCAATGTGTGCATAATCCCGAAGAAGCTTTGTATTTACAACAGCAAGGAGATTGTTGATGCATATGTCACAAGAGATTCCTGTAACTGGATCCATGAGCTTTACTATAGGAACCCTTGCTCGTGTCAATGCCTGTACACAATCTCAAAGTAAGGACTCTGAAGAAATTTTCATTTCAATTTAATCAATTTAAATGAATAATTCAATGAGTAGCCCAGAAGCAGTCAGCTTCCACCAAGAAAAATTAATAGCAAGTTATTACTCCTTCATTTCAGATTCCAAATTTATTAATTATCTTCCATTTCTTTCTTATTTTGTTACTTTCATTTATTTTCTGGTTTCAAATGACTGATAATGATGTTCTACTCTTTATACAATAACTTCTACCATTGTATTTCTCTCCAATATTTCTTTTTACATGCTTCATTGCATGTAAAAAATATTTTGTTACTTTCATTTATTTTCTGGTTTCAAATGACTGATAATGATGTTCTACTCTTTATACAATAACTTCTACCATTGTATTTCTCTCCCAATATTTCTTTTTACATGCTTCATTGCATGTAAAAAATATTATTAAAGACCATCTTTTAACTTTTCATTCCCTTTGTCTTAATCCAGTTCTTTTTTTATATTTGAGTTATTTCTTATTCGTTAAGAAGGCCCCCGACGAAGAACTCGAAATAGCAAAACCAAAGTAGAGGAGCCCATAAATCAATTTGAAGGACTTGAACCACCGAGTGACCACAAAAGGAGAAGGGAGATGTCAGTCAACAAGAACGGTAGAGATGATGTTTTGATGGAAGGATAAATGCCCAAAATGTGTTGGAACACAGTGCATAGTTGATTTAGGGTTTGGGAGACTTCAGGTCACAAACTGGGTTTTCTAGTGAAGCTAAAAACATATATTTGTCAACACAGTAGGATCGCACAATGTCATTGAATCTACTAGCTTCATCATCGATCCCACACAACCACGCCAAATCAATTTTCGAGCATGATTGTGATTGCTAGGGGTAATAAAATCGTAAAACTGCAACACAGTACAAGTAAAATCGCAATTTTAACTACCACACTAACAAAAACCCAAACAAGGCAGTGGAATAATAAATGCCTACCAAATAGAGATTATTTTTCCAGCATCTTAGACAAAATTGAAATTCATAGTCAGTCCTCTTATAGTAAATTTCTGAGCTTATCTAATATATGACAAAGGCCGTCATCATATCTCATTTATGAAATAGCAAGGTCATATATGCACCTCGTGCTTTGGAGAAATATCTATTTAATATTTCTTTTTATATGAAAATAAATGTAAACCAAAATTATATCAAATCAATTTAAGAGGGCACAGCAAAAATCTCACCTGAACATTCTGGAGGTTATCTGATTGCAAAATATCAGCCAATTTCATTATAATCTTAGATTTGTCCATGTCAGCTTCCTGAATAGCAAGGCAAACATCAATGTCGCTTTTAGAAACACCAAACGAATTAGCACATGATCCATAGAGATAAAGCCGAGCCATTGGCCACTCCTTGCAAACTAACTTCTCCAATAACGCTAACAATTGTTTCTGCTTCATCTTTTCTTCTTGCGGTGGTATTAAAGACTCATATATTGCAAGGAAAGGAACACTAAGACTATCTATGTCCCTGCGGCACATCATCTGTCTTTTATTAGCTCTTGCCCGCTGGTTTAACAACTGCTTTCCTCTTGAGTCCGATGATCTGGCATCCTGATAATAAATGTTGTCAGTAAACCTCATACTTTAAGATTCCATTTCTAGATAAATAAATACCATATGAACCTCGTAATATGATGTTCAATATCTAACTGTCAATGTTGTCAAATAGCGGCTATAGTGCTATAACATAGCGGAATCTAAACAAATCTTTATTGTTCCCTGATACACTATTTAGTACAAAATATTGCCAAAGAAACTATAGTGGGGCTATAGCAACAGAATTTGAACAAACTAATATTTTCTGCAATATGTGATTGACAACAATGCTAACCATAAACTACAATCAACAACCTAGATTTTTTTCAAACAGTTCCCTAAGAAATTTAAAACAAAAAACCTAACCATTAATCATAACATTGACAATATGAAAACAAATAACAGTTACTCCAAGTAAATCAATGAAATTGAAATTCAGAACAAAATTTCTTTCAAGAGAATGATCAACAAATCCATAAATACCAAAAAATATTTAAGTATTATTAACCTTCTCCTTAGGTCCGTGGCGGTTCCTAGAGTTACTACTCTTGTCATCAAGCTCATCCTCAAGCAACAACGAATCAGCTAATTGTTCTCCAACAGCATCAACATCATCATCAACAACATCAGAATGAAGCTTACTCCCCGACGGTGGACCAGGATGATCAATCTGATCAGGAAGCCTCAATTCATGTCCACCACCCACATTGCCTCTAGAATTGTTGCTCCTTTCACCAAACCCCATTCTCACATTTTCCCTAAATAGATTATCATTCCTACCACTCAATTCACCTTCACCAACCTCAGCACCCCAATAATCCTTTCCCCTTGTATTGTTCCCAAACCCAGGTGGAACCCTAATTTGTTCAGTGGAATTTCCAATTGACCTAAAATTCCCAATAACCCCTCTTCTTTCATAATCAACAACATCATGACTATGATTATGATTATTACTATTCCTATCAAAACCATTGTAGTTTCCATTGGAAGACACTTGAGAGGAATTAGCATAAGAAACAGTGGGTAAAGATCCAAACTGTAACTTCAATTCACTCAATTGATGTTGATGTTGCTGTTGTTGTTGGTGAATAAAGGAATTAACACTGTTGTTATTGTTGTTTCCTTCAATTGGAAACCCTAATCTTCTTAAATCTTCGGTGAGGGAAACACCGTTGTTGAAGTGAAGTGGATTGGTGTTAGGGTAATGAGCTTCGGGTATTTGAGGGAGGGAAAACGGGTTATGGGTTAACCCGAATATGTTTTGCGGGTATGAAGGAGAAGGTGTGTGGGACCATGGTGGAAGATTAGGGTGAGGGTGGTGAGCGTGATGGTTAGGGTTGGGATGATCATGACCGTTGGTTTGATATGGAGATGTGGAGATGGGGATGGTGGGGCCCATCATGGCAACGGCGGGATCTATTGTGAGAGATTGTAGAAGTGGGATGGTTGGAGGTTGGGATGGTTGGGTGTGGGGTTTTTGAAGAAGGGAGAGGAGGAAATCGCCGCCGTTGGGTTGCGGAGGTGGGAAGTTTCCTCCACCGCCGTTCATGGCGGCGGTGATGGAGTGGCAGTGAGTTGTAGTTTGGGTTAGAGAGAGAGAGAGAGAGGAAGACAGAAAGACAGAGAAACTTCGTACTTTAAAGAATGGAAAGTGAAATTTATTTATATAAAGAGAATTTGGGGAGTTTGAATCGAATTAGTATTTAGGTGAGTATTTTTTTCGCTTTATTTTATCATCATCCTTATCTTCTTTGTTTTAATGTGTATTTTCAGAATAGATTTGAATCTTGAAGTGGGCAATGTAGACTCATTTAAATTATGAATTTAAACGTTAATATAAATAAAATCGATTTTTTTTTGTTAAGATAGTATAATTACCATTGTTAATATTTTATTAATTAAGAGGATAATTAAACTAGAACTTCTTTATTAAATCAATATTATATTTTATATATAAGTATTTTTTAAATTAAGTATTTTGTTTTATAAAAGAGATGTAAATATAACTAAAAATTTATATAGTAAAGTTTTAAATTTGAACGTGGCACATTCAATAATGTCGTTGTCAGTTTTATACAATTTTTTTTTAAATATTTTTAAGAAATACTCAAATATTTGGACATTCTAAAAAATTAAAATTTTGATTTGTGTAATAAACTGATAGAATAAATATGTTTTATTTAAAAAAGCTAAAATAAATAGAATTTAATTTTTATATATTATTAATGTAAAAAAAATTACATATATATTTAATTAAATAAATCAATATAGATCTTAGTGAAAATCTTTTGAAAAGTCAACCTAAAAAATGTCACTATAATGTAATTTAATTAAATATATGTAAAAATAATTTTTTTTACCATACATAAAATTAATTTCAAATAAATATGTTATGTGTAAAAAAAAAATTACGTAATATATCATGTATCGAATCAATATGACGCTTGTGGTGCGTCGTTTTTATTCTCCAAGAATATTCTAAAATCTAAGGCCGCTAAATTTGCTTCTGTTGAGTATAACCATAGGGAGCAGTTAACTCATTCCAAGATCTACAAGAAAATTGAGCGGAAAAAGAAAAGATCTAGTCGAAAATAAAGACTATAGATTGTTTATTTGTTTGCTACTGTGATAGTTATAGGTAGGTGGGCTTTTTTTGTTAGTCCACCACTACACCACGTAATATCTAGGTAGAATCTACCTGTATCTATGATATATCTATTCTCCTACACTTATTTTCTTTGGAGAAAATCAGAAAGTGGTAAAACAATAAAAACACAATTAAATAATATATATACACACTAGGTCACATTTTTAAGAAAATTGGATTTTATATTTTCACATTTTGATTCTTACATCGAAATTTTAAAAAAATTTAATTTTATCTTTATTATTTTTATCTCTTTAAATTGGAAATTTTCAGATTTATTGTTTGCTCCACACAAATACAAAATTTATATTATGAAATTTTTTTTGTTCGATTTAGAAATTAACATACTAAAAATTTTAAATTTTTTATATATAAAAAGAAAAGAGGAAAAAATCTACAACTATGAAATTTTTTATATAAAAATAAATTGAGAAAAAAAATTTGTACAAGAAATTTTGGAAACTTAAAATATCCAGTATGTATTAAAAATTGAAAAAAAAAGTTTATATGTCGAAAATTTAAAAAACTCGAAATATTTAGTATGTAAAAACAATTGAGAAAAAAATTTTACATACTAAAAATTTCAAAAACAAAATTTTCGGTATGAAAAAAAATTTTACATACTAATAATTTAAAAAACAAAATTTATTTTAAAAAAAATTATATTTACTATAAGAGTATTTTTAGAATCATACAACAAATGATAAAACGTGAAAGTAATAATTAAAACGTAGGGATATAAAATTCACTAAATTGCTACTCTACTTAATTTAAAAAAAAAAAAAAAACAAGACAAAAAATTGGTAAAGGTCGCCCGTTGGGAGTGCGAACTTCAGTTTTTTTTGTTACTAATAAAAAACTAAAGTTTAATAAATAGTAATAAAAATATTAACTATTTATTACAAATACTACTTTATTAATTATAATTAGTAACAAAATACATAAAAAAATTATAGATATTACTTAGAGAGACAATAATATTCGGTTAATGTTATTTATTATGATTTGGTACAATATATAGTTTGTATTTTCTTGAAATTTTATCTTTCTAATTTCGTTTTATATTTAGAGTTTCTTTTTATTTTTTGTCTATAGTTATCTTATATTTTTTAACTATAACTCATAAGCGTTAAAATTAATTAAATATTATTCATAATACTTTTACGTTTCATTTTTTTTCTATTGTTGTCTTAAATTTTTATAGAAGAGTCTTATAAAATAATAACCACGTTAGAGTTGAAATAGATGTTAGAGATAAAGTATCAAAAAATAAAGATTATGTTCGGTACCCAAACATAATAAAAAATATTGTGAAAGTCATAAGATAATTTGATGGAGAAACATAGAAATAGAAATGATAAAATGTTATGAGTTCCACTCACCTCACTAATAAAATTAATAATTAATTACTAATCATTCAAAAAATATATCTATATAATATTTATGTATATTTTTTTGGGTTTGTCTATTTATGTATTTTGTTATTAATTATAATCAATTAAGAAGTATTACTAATAAGTAATAAATAATTAATATTATTATTATTTATTAAACTTTACTTTTTTATGAATAACATATAAAATAAGGGTCGGAGGTGACACCCCAATGGGTGACCTTCTGCCAAATTGCTATAAAATAAAAGTAAGTAGAGTATATGGTCTCATCTTCAAAATGTAACCTAGTACTGAAAAATAAAATTGAAAAATAAAATTGTTTGTAAATTGATCGAAACAATGGGAGAATATAGAATAATAGAAATGAATGAGAGAAAAAGAGAAGAAAAGGAAGTGAATAGTATTATTCTTTGTTTCTGCTACAATGTTAACTATATTTATTGTTGGAACCAAGTTGGTTTTATAATTAGAGTTTTGATGTTAACAAAAGTATTTTATGAGAACAATATATTTAACTTCAAAGAGTATGAAAGAAGATTCATGTTTTTGAAGAAAATCTAAAATAAGATTTTATTCAAATTTATAATTGAAGAAAATCTAAAATAAGATTTAATTCAAAATTATAATTGATGAAAATCTAAAATGAGATTTGATTCAAATTTATAATTGAAGAAAATCTTTGACCAAGTTGAAAAGAAAATATAGTCAATATTTGAAGAAGATTTAATTAAGAATTGAAGAAGATTTGATCATGATTTAAAGAAGATTTAATTATGATTTGAAGAAGATTTGATCAAGATTTGAAGAAGATTTAATTAAGATTTGAAGAAAATTTGATCAAGATTTGAAGAAGATTTAATTAAGATTTGAAGAAGATTTGATTTAGATCGGAAGAAGATTTGATCAAAATTTGAAGAAAATTTGATCAAAATTTGAAAAAGATTTGATCAAGATTTGAAGAAAATATGTTAAAGATTTGATCAAGATTTATCTACAACAAAATATAAATAGAATCAATCTAAAGAATTTACAAACTCATTTTGAACAAAATACAAACAGAATCAATCTGAAGAATTTACAAACTCAATCTAAAGAAGATACAATTCAGAATTAAACAAGAACTAAATTGAAGCCCAAATTTTAACTATAAATAGATACTCAAGGCTGAAGATGAAAAGCATAAAAAATCATAAGAAAGTAGAAGAACTCAAGCTCAAATTCCAAATTCATCTTAGAGTTCAAAAAGAGAAACACTTGTTCGAAGGAGAAATATTTTCTGAGTGTTCTTTTCTTAGAGTGTGAGAGTTATTATTATTATTATTATTATCAGCTTTGTTAGAAGCAACTACTCAAGTTCCAATCTCTTGTATCCAACCCGATAGTGGTTTAGTTCCTTCTTCAATCTGGGGTTGTCAGGTTGTTAGGAGAAGACTTGGCTTGTAGGGTCAAGGTGGTGTTGTTCCTCAAAAATATGGGGTTGTCATGCTGTTTGGGAAGACTGGCTTGGAGGGTCAGGTGATTTGTAATTCAAGGTATTTGAATTAGTGGATGAAAGCCTTCTGAATGAGAGGAATGAATGTAGCCAAGTTAGTGGTGAACCAGGATAAATCTATCTGTCCAAATATTTTTGCTTTCATTATTTGCTGCCTTTGAATTCGATTGCTTCTTATCAAAGTAATTCATAAAAATCAACCAGCCTTCATCAAATCAGCAAAAAGTTTTCAACTTTGGCAAATACAATTCAACCCCTTTTCTCATGTTTGCACCTTCATTTATAGGCACAAAGAAAGGAATATTCACTAATGGCCTAGCCAAAATAGTACAATATCCTTTTGTGTATTACATGGTGCATTTATTTCTTCCCCTCAATCATACAAATATATTTGAGACGGTGAAGGCAAGCTTTGATACCAATTACTCGAAGATTCTATTTGGGATTGACTTTGTGAAAAAATCGACAAGATTATCACATGAACGAATTTGCTGAATGCTTATCTCACGGCTCTTCTGCAGATCATGAGTGAAAAATAATTTTAGAGAAATATGTTTTGTTCGATCTCATTTAATATATTATTCTTCAAAATAATTGCATGTGATATTATTCCATAGAAACTTTCCAATAATCTTTTCTATAAGAAAAGCCACATATCTCCTCTATTTGTTGAATCACATACTTCAAGAAAAATACATTATTGACTTGTCTCATGCAGTGCTAAAACTTCATCCTCATTTGATGATATTGTTGCTATGGTTTGTTTCACATATCTCCATGAAATGGTTGTACTTCATTATGTAAGCAAATAACTTCATTTGTGATCTCTAATATAACAAAGTATATTGGTTGTGTATATGTAAAGAAGTTCATATGTCTAATAGATTAACAACAAATAATTAGCAAGATACATTATCATTTGATTGAACTAATATATGGTACTTCAGGATCAAGTAGAAATCATCATTTTCTCGAGCTCTAAAAATACATTTGTCCACCATTGATGACCTTACAATATTCAATGTGCACAACTAATTTGATTTGTTCATATATAACCATTTTAGAGCATTTGCTATATAAGTTTCATAATTTACAAAAATATTCTTCAAATAATCATTTTGTAATCTCAAACAAATCTTTTTTTCAAAATACTTGACAAGTGATGGCTTTTCCATACCCTCATTCAGCAAATATTCACACTAGAATACTACACAATGTCCATCTAGATTGTTTGAACACAAAGAGACTTACTAATTTTGATTAAGTCATCTTTTCAATATTTTGAATTGTATGCCCCACATAAATTAAATCATTCGAGGAATTTCTTATAATCACCACTATAAAGTGAGTCATACAAATATGTTGTAACACATCTCTCATATAAATTGAGCATTTGATGGCTACAAACTTTAATCAAGTATGAAAAGGTTCTTGAACTCACTTCAGGTGAATATGTATTTCTTCATTCTCATGTTCTTATCATGCGAAAATTCAACTATAAGTAATTAGCTTCACATCTTCAGATGTGCAGACTACAAGTCAAAAAGCTTTTTGCTTAATGGAGTGAGCTTAATTTAACTTCAATTGCTTTTATATTTTAAAAGCATTTCTTTGTATATAATATGTAATAGAATTTAGTTTATGATCATCATTATCATTAATCACATATAACGCTATATCATATGCAAAAACATCATCAACGTTAACTTCATCGGTTCCATTGTATTTCATTACATAATTTATTGAGATCTCTTCTAGAACTGAAAATCAATTATATCAAACTACTATTTGTAAGTACAGAGGCACACCTAAGAGGGGGTGAATTAGGTGTTTAAAAACTTTTCTGGTTTTTAGAGTTTTGTGAATTATTTTTCTGGTTGTGTCTGTGTATGAAATCTTGTAAATGATGGAAAGTAAAACACACAGAAATTTATCCTAGTTTCCCTTACAACCAAGGGTACATCTAGTCCTCTTGTACACCACAAGAGATTTTTCCACTATTTTGTTAGAATTAGTACAAGTCTAACACTAAGACTTCTATTACAAATTCCTAACATTTTACCTAAGATAGTACACCACTATCTTAGTTTATAACACTTGAAGAAAATATACTACTTTCTTCAAATAATATAATAACTTTAAATGATTTTTGTGACAATGTTCTTAACTAAGAACAAGAGTATAACAATAAGTATAATGATAATAATTCAGCACACTTTCAAGTACAACTGAGAACATTTCTTAATGATATGAAAATGAAAAGCATGTACTTGAAAATATTAAAATGAACCTTTGAACATTTAAGATATTTCAGAAAGTTGTTCTAAGATTTTTAGTAGGATTGATTAGTTAGAACTGAAGCTATGAGGTATTTATACTCCATAGACAACACTTCAGATCAGTGGCAATTGTTCCCAGAAGTTTTGATGAACTTATGCAATGATCCAGATGAGATCTGAATTGAAAAATTGCATTAATTCGCAGTTGTATTTGAATACAGCCTCAGCTTATTCGAATACACTTCTGTAAGTTTAGTTTTTATTCAAAATTTTAACTTCGTATTCAAATACGATACCTCGTAGTCGAATACAAGTATGTGAATTTTGCCACTGACTTGAGTTGTATTCGAATACCCGATGATGTAGTCAAATACAAAAGTTCAGTTTTAGCTACTGACTTGTTATTTGTATTCGGCTACGACTTTCCGTATTCGAATACAGAACTTCAGTTTTAGCTACTAACTTGATATATGTATTCGGCTACGGCATGCTGTATTCGAATACAAAACTGAAGGTTTTGCTACTAATTTAGTGTTTGTTTTCGGCTACGAGATTCTGTAGTCGAATACAACATTGATTTTTGTCAAAAACTTAATTTTTAAATATTTGATTATGTATTTTGACACTTAGAAAATACTTTTAATGCATATGCTAAATATAGAAGGTTCTCATAATATTGTATTTGAAATGTAATTGGATTTTTATCAAGTAGCTTAAAATCTAAGTTTCCTAATATATTACTTGAATGTTGATTTCACTTTGAGCTTGCATCTTGATCTTTATACATAGTCTTTTTTCTTCATCAAAAATATAGATCTTATACATTTTTCACTCTTTTGGAATTTTCATATCCTCACTTGGGCCACTTTTTTTTTTGTTAGCTTCTTTTCTTGTTTGAGGATTTTTTTTAATCTTTGGAATTAACTGATCTCTCACACTACAGGCGCGATTAAGACTCTTGCAATATTATATTGCCAAACATGGACATCTATTTTGATAGAAGCATTTGTAACTAATATTAGTCTTGCTTAACTTTGCAAATGAATTATGCTTTGAACTTTTGGTTCACGTTTTTATATGAGAATCAATATAAGATAATAATTTGTTTCAATAATTCATTTAAACTTCTGGTTCACATTTTCAACGGCTTATTCTCTCCCCCTAATGTTGGAAAAATTGATTCATTAATTGATAATTAGCCTAATGGGCTATAAACAAGTCTTCAATTATTTGCTCATAATAGTGTATTATATTTGAGCAATTGAAATATACACAACACATCCAAAAATTCAGTAAGGTGAGGAATATTAAAATTTAAGCCTCAAATTTAAGGAGATGACTTACATATAGTAACTTGTTGGCTTTGATGTGAATTAATATCTCAACATACATGATTGCATATTCCCAAAGTAGAATTTAGAAGTTATGATCTCATAAGTGAAGGTGCAAACACGAGAAGGGGGGGTTGAATTGTGTTTGACTAACTTGAATACTTTTCCTGTTTTTACACTTTTAAAACAAAACTTGATGTATGAATAAAAACAGAGTTAGCAGCGGATATAAAGTAAAAATAAAACACAGAATTTTTATACCGGTTCACCGTTAACGAGGCTACATCCAGTCCCTTCACCTTGAAGGATTTCACTAATTCAAACCTTGAATTACAACAGTTCCACTGACCCTCCAAGTCAGTCTTCTCAAACCGTCTAACAATCCTAGACTCTTGAGGAATACAACACCTTGACTTCCTAAGTCAAGTCTTCTCCTGCCAATCTGACAACCCCAGATTGTAGAAGGAGTTACAACGCCTTGAATCTAATTGCCAAGTAATCTGCTACCCCTTCTGACTCCCTCAGATTGTAGATTTTACTTCAACAACTTAGATCTAACACAAGGGAAAGAAAATAACACGAGTGCTTGCTTCTTGAAAGCTGGAACTCACAATTAACCTAACTGAAAACTTGAGTGTTTGCTTTGGAAGTGTATGACTCTTTTGTGATTTTCGATACTAAGTATTCTGCCTTGAGCCTCCTTTTATAGATGTGAATTAGTGTCTCTTCCAAGCTTAAATTCGAGCTGTATCTTGCTGGATTCTCTTGCAAAAATAACTTGACCAATCGGACTTCATACAAATAAAAAACATATCTTTTTTAAGCTTCAGATTTCTTTCAAAAATAATTGGCCAATCATGTCTTTAGTTTCTTCCTGCCAACAGCTCCTGAATTCCACAATACCTCACTTTATTTTTGTAACCTATCTTTTTAATACTTTGATCAAAATAAATTAAAATCTCCACCGTTAATCCTCATGATTAAATCTGGACCATTTAATCTTCTGCGCTAGTCCACATTTGGACCATACTAAGTGATCTGCTGTGATCCTCTGATTTCGGCCAACCCTGGACCACACTTTCTAACCTTCTGATCTCGGCCATCCTGGTCTAGCAAACTGATCTGCTGTGATCCTCTGATCTCGGCCACTGCTGGACCACACATCCTGACCTTCTGATTTCGACCAACACTGGGCCATGGTTTGATCTTCTGATCTCGGCCAACACTGGGCCAAATACTTAAATCTGAACCATTGATCTTCCCTCTGATCTGGACCAGTTTTGGACTTGGTCTGGATTAAACTGAAATTAAATATGGACAAATAATATTTCAGTCTGGACATTTTACCTTATGTTTTGGATAAGTTATGGATCAATTCTGGAGATCATTTCTTCTGGTCTGGACTTCGTTTCATACCCTGAACCATGTATCTTCTGGTCTAGGTCAAATCTGGATTAATTTCTTTGTTCTGGACCCATTAATTTACCCTCTGATTAAGTCTGGATCAAGTCTGGGTTGTTTATTATTTCACTGCCAGACCATCTTCTGGTCAGAATAACTTCTGGAATAAATCTGACATTTGACATCTTCTGGTCTGGAACAACTCTCCCTATGGCAGGCTTCCTTCTGGTCTGGTCCAGGTCTCCTTCTGACTTTGCTTCCTTCTGATCTGGGCCAACAAAGATATCCTCTGGTAGTGTTTTGACATCCTGGTGTATCCTCTGGTAATTCCAGGATGCATTCTGGATGCTTTTTCTGCCTTTGCAAACTTCATTTTCTGGTGGTATTTAATGTAATAATTCAAGGTACAAAATAAGATTACATGGAGTGCTTTTGTAAACATCAAAATCCTAAGTATTTAGAACCAACTTGGTTCCAACAATAAGTATCAGTCATACAATTATCTTTAGATGTCTAAAGAATGGATCTTCAAGTCCAATTTTTTGGTATGAATATATACTAAATATGTTCAATATCAATTTCAATTGACATATGATACCTATTAAATGCTTTCTGTAAAATTTAGAAAATGAGCACTTAGTCAAATTAGTTGAGAAAACAATCTTACAAACTTCTGGTTGTGAGTTGCAATTAACATATAGCTAACCATTTCGTTCACTACTGGTCCACATGATCATGATCAATGTATTGTCTCACAAATATCACCTTATATATAGTCTACAAATGTGAGTGACTCATTTTCTTAAATTATCAACTTCCTTTGGGAATTAGTAATGCACAAAAGTTATTAGATTGAATTTAAACGTTTGGTTCTTTAATAGATACCCATAGAAATTTTTAACAATTTTTTTTTGCAACGTAATAGATCCGGAATATTTTAACGGGTCTCGCTAACAACAAACTTTAATATGATTTGTAAACTTCAGGTTTATAAGGATATATGCTTTAATTGTTCTAATAATTTTGAATCAATAGTAAACAATCACATCTGTATAAAACTCTGTTTTCCAAATAAAACATATAATAAAAATATTCTAAAGATATAATTTTCCTTATGCATTACTATACATATATCAAGTGGTACTCTTACGCCTATGTAAGATCAAAATTACTTAAATAACTTTCATAACAAATATTTGAAATCAACTCAATTGTTAATGTTAAAATAATAACATTAACAAGACTTCAATAATACCTCACATATTACTACTCCTAGCTCACATGTATGATTTATGAGACAAATAATTACTACAAGGATAATCAATTTAAATTGACTTAAGAGTTGTTCAAAATAATTTATAATAGTTTCCAAATGAGCATTATAATCACGAGTGGTTATACAAAAATAGTATCAATCATTCACTTCAATCTATCATGCGATCTTTCATATTTTTAATCAATAATTTCTCTTTTGTTCAATGATGGTTTGTGATCAATCTTTCAAAATATTCTTGAAAATATTTTCTCAATTTTACTACTTCAGGAGCATCTTTGAGTGATACAAAAATATATGTATTTTATCTTATTTTCTTTTCTTTTAAATCGATACTAAGATCAAATAAATCTTATAGATTTCAATCGTTGTCTAAATGTGTAGTTCATCAGGAACTCAACCACAAATCTTTTGCATTTGATAAATATTTTGTTACTTCAATATCATATTCAAGGGACATGAATAATTCTCTTAATTTTCTTTGTTCCAAATCATACTAAGATCAAATAGATCTTATATATTATTATCATGGGTATAAAAGTTTATTTCTTCAAGAACCCAACCAACATGGATGCTTTAAAATTAAATTTTTAGTACTTCGGCAACTATGTAAATAACTATTGTGATTCAGGAAAATCATACTCATGAAATCCTTCAAAGATGCTTCATTGTTAAATTCTTCCGTAATTTATCATATATTTCATAATATACAAACCAAATAAATGTTTTTAACAAATTAACATGTTAAAATAAAAGCTACAAGATGAATGAAAGAAATATCAAATATTGATATGAAATATAAAATATTGACATAAAGATACAAAATTATGAGAAAAATATAGTAATAATGATATAGTTAATATGCAATGAAAATATTCCATATTCAAATTATAATTATAACATTCTATATTATAAT
The DNA here is from genome assembly GCA_037974295.1 of Cicer cuneatum. Classification (NCBI taxonomy): domain Eukaryota; kingdom Viridiplantae; phylum Streptophyta; class Magnoliopsida; order Fabales; family Fabaceae; genus Cicer; species Cicer cuneatum. Next base: position 61,687,134 of record JBBPBO010001985.1, on the reverse strand, counting down.
GTAACTGAAATAGAAAACGAATTAAATTAATTTAAATCATCATTAAAAAAAATTGTAAATCGATTAATTGAAAATCATATTAAACCAAAATCTTACAGTTCTTTCTTTTTATTTTGTTGAAATAATAATAATATAATAATAAATGTTTATGAAAAATAGAAATCTGATTCAACGAACATTTAACATAGATAACAATAAACAAAATAGTTAATTATATTTTTTATTTATAAAATGGTTGCAAAATACCGAAACCCTCAAATAAGTTCTTCAAGAACTATATAATAGATCTAATTTTGTGCAATTTTTTAGGGATGTGTGAATATTGAACTGAAATCTTCTCGAATTCATTGAGAATAAATATTGTATGATTTTTAGTGCTTTAAGAACTATGTAATAAATCTAACTTTGTGCAATCATTCATGCATGCATGAAAATTGAATTATGAAGGAATTCATAGAGAGTACATGTTGACTTTTTAAAGTTCTTCAATTACCTGTATAATATATCTAAACATTATATTTGTGCAATTCTTCGTGGATGCATGAATATTGAATTCTTCTGAAACTCATAGGAATAAATATTGAATTTTTAAGTTCTTCAAGAGCTATTTAATAGATCTAAACCATATGTAAAATAATAAATATAATTGCAATCCTTCGGGAATGCATGAATATTGAATTCTTCTGAAATTCATTGAAAGTAAATAAACATGATATATATATAAAAAAAAAAAATGATAGTAGATAATTAACATAGAAATTATGTTCTTTGAGCATGAATGAGAGAAAGATAGCGTTAAGTCACCAAACGAGATGCATAAATTAAAGTAAATTGATAAAGATAAAAATAGCATAAAAACTTGTTTTATTGACTGTGCGTGTCAGAGAAATTACAAGTTGTAGTATTTATAAGCAAAACTAATTAATCCTATTGATCATAAATCATAGCCTATAGGCATACAGTCATGCTCGACTAATTACATGAATAATGTGTGATAACTTTCAACTGAGGAAGTTCTTGGCACCCCACGAACGGTTGGTTCTCCTATTTCTTCAGCATATCACATTGACACTATCCTTATCCACTCTTTTCCTTTTATTGTGTCTGTGTTGTTAGGGACGCTAAAAATGTCCAAGGTGAGTGTAACTATCGAATTATCATGTTGTAGTAGACTTTGACTCGATCTTGGATCTTAACAATCCTTGTGGACTCTGGTAAACCTGATAAATATTCGACTAACTCATATTTGACTGATTTCTGCGCACTTTACCTTCGTTGAGCTAAAGATAATTCGGCTACTCTGAAATTCCAACTGTTAATCATTCTCGATTAACCAATTACTTATTTTTAGGCGTAAACTAAAAGTTATATTCCAAATTCTTTTACTAGAATTATTTGGTAAAAAAACAAATTTGGAACTATGAATTTTTCACCTACCGAAAAACTTGTAACATTATTCTTTTTCAAACATTTCAATTTTAGAAAAAATTTGAATTCTAAATTTTTCAAAACAAATAAATGGTCAGAACATAATTGTGTTCCCAATCTTTTATAAAGTGAAAAATCAAAGTTATTTTAAAGATCATAGTCACTAGTATATGATTTTTCCAATAGTCAAACGAATATTTTTAATTTCAATATTTTTGTGAAGATATTATGAGTAATTTAAATTAGAACCAATTTCTATTTTCTTTTAAAAAAATTCTAATAGTTTCTAAAAAATCTCTTTCGTGTTAAAGTTTAATAGAGATGCATTGTTATTGTAAATTAATTTTAAATTGTAATGAGGCGTCACGATATTGTCACGAATGTCCTACTTTTTAAAAGCAATTTAAAGATAACCATAAAATATTAGATTTTCATTGGACACAAGTGTAAAATTTATGTAAGATATTTGGGAATCAACGGCCCTTTCAATGTGTTTAATAAGCAATAAATTTCGAAGAAATGTTTTAAAATATTTAAAATAAAAAATAAATGTGATAAAATTATGTGGGAGTTAGAAGCTATGGAAATGTTTGACAAGAAAGTTACAAGTGGGCAATGTTTGAGAGTAAAAAGAACCTAGGCATAATTTGTTAAAACATGAAACAAAGATGGTTAATTGAATCAGACATTGAGGGCAACTGTTGAGTGAGTAAGAGTGACAAACAAAGTATATGCTGTCGAAGGGATGGGAGAATGAATGTTGTTCTTTGGAATATGTCTTGTTTCTTCTCCTTAGAGCGTATGTTTTGCAAGAGTCTTTGTTGGGTTTTCCAATTAGTATTGTACAATACAATTAACAAGCATAAGTCCAAACACTACAATTAACAAGCATTAATCAAAACACTACAATTAACAAGCATAAGTCCTTGATTTAAAAGAGAAGCTCGGATAAATTCTTTTAGCATGAATCCAACCAAACAGGACATTATACATACGTAAATTGTTACAAGAAGGGGCCATGACAGAACATAAATAATAAAAACTTCATGTTTTATATTCATCAAAATTCTCCAACTACCATAATAAAAAGACACAACCTAAAGAACATACATGTACCAAAATCAGAAAGACACTTCAAATTTATAAACTATCAAGTTGTAACAAGTACATGTAACAAACTACACATCAAATTCAAATCAATCATCCAAAGTTTTTGAGAATCTATACACTATACACTAGCATAAAAACTTCATGTTCAGTATTCATCTAATCTAAACTAATAACAATACAACAGCAACAACAGAAGATTTTGAACTAAGTGAAATTTGATAGACAATACCAATATATGTTCAATACATTAGCAAAGAAAACTAATCTTCAATGCACCAAATAAGAACCACAAATCAAAGCTAAAAGCAACTACAAAGGAATCGCCAAATAAGTTTGTAAAAAACAGAACCTAAAGAAGAAGCTTCAAAGAACGAGTCCTTGGGTGTCGGTATCAACTGCAAAAATTAAAATCTAAAACATTCAAAACTGAAATTAGCGAAACTGAAGAAAACAAAATCATTTCAGAGAAAAGATGGAAAAACAAGTGATGGAGGATTCACCGGAGCCGAAGAGAATGTTGGAGAAACTCGAGTCTGGCTGAATCAGTGAGGAGAGATTTTTCGATGTCGTTACAATGACGTACGGTGGCGTAAGGGTGAAATGATTTGAAACGGTGGCATTACAATGTCTTGGTACGGTGGCGTTATGGTCGAAGGAGTCGAAACTGTGGCGTAAGGGCGAAACGGTGGTGTTACGGTATGGTACGATGTCAAAACGGTACGGTGGTGAAACGGTGGTGAAAAAATAGTGAAAGGGTGGTGTTACTGTTGATTTAAGGGTTTTTAGGGATTTAGAGGAGAAGAGGGAATCTGAAAAAAAAAAAAAAAAAAAAAAAAAAAAAAACGAAAATGAAAACTAGCGAAATTGGAAAAGAGAGAAACGACACGCACTTATTATAAATGTTAGCCACGATTAACTGTGGAAATTTTTTTAAGTTACACACGGTCATCGTGACCGTGGCTAATGAACTGTTGCTAATCGCCGGTTTTCTTGTAGTGTGTTCTGCATCATATCACCTCTCTTGCACCATGTAATTTTCAATACCTCTATACAACTAGAAAGTAATGTAAGTTAAGAAATCTTTTTACGTATTCCTTTCTTATTAGAAAATTTGATTGGTTGGTCAAATATCAACGCATTTAAAGTTTTTTTTAGAACTTTTTATGATGTTTTTATATTTTTGAATCAAAATTATGTTTTAGTGAAATTCTTAATTAATTTTCACATTTTGTTACATCCTGGTCCTTTTTTCTTCAGTAGGCCATAACTTGGACTCTATTTATCCTATTTTAGATCTTAGTGGCATTGGAAAAGTAAGAAGCAGAAAAATTGGATTTTGTATCACATAATTAGACTTATACCTCTCAAAATGTAAAAAATAAAATTTTGTTCTTTTCATTTTCACTCAATCAAAGTAAAAAAAAAAAATTGCTCTAAAATCGTACCCCTCACCAAAATTTCCAATAATTAAATTGATTCCCCAAAAATCCAGTATACAAATTAACACTACCGAAAATTATATTTTTAAAATTTTCAGTGGAGTAAGTTGTGTACTGGAAATTTCAAGGCCCAAAATTTCCAGTACCGGAAATTTCAATGCACAAAATTTCCAGTACCGGAAATTTCGCCAACTAAATTTTTGATACACTAGTTATACTACCAAAAATTTTGTGCTTTGAAATTTCCGATAGTTAAATTTATTCTATCAAAAAGTTCAAAATTTGAAATTTTCGGTACATAATTTTATTCTATTGGTAATTTTAGGAGCGTAATTTTGCTCCTCTAATCATCACTGAAAAAAAAATTGAATGAAAAAAATGTATAAAAAAAAACTGACCAGGAAATCTCAAGAACGAAATTTTCGGGAGTTAGTTTCAACCAAAAATTTCAAATTTCCAATAGTTATATTTCAATACTGGAAATTTCAAAAATGAAATTTCTGGTTGAAAACAACTACCGGATATTTCAAATTTCTAGATTAGACTAACTCTTGGAACCGGTATTGAAATATACTTTTTTGGAAATTTTGGAATGTTGGGGTATGAGCAAGATATCCGACTTTGTTTTAGTCTTGTTTTGGTTTTTACTATTCACTTAAGGGTATTTTAGTAAGTTAAAAGGATAAAAATTATAAATGAGAGTATAAGTCCAATTGTGGGGGTACAAAATCCAATTCTCAAGAAGCAGAGTTTCAACTCTTACTTTGAGTAAAAGCCCAATCCGAAGGCCTTGATGGTCAAAAATGCAAATTATGGATGTTGAAAAAGTTATTGCATGATTTATTGATGAAAGTTTTACCCCATAACCCACAGTTATACCTATACCCCATAAACTTTTAAAATGTCAAAATTACCCTTCATTTTTTTTACTATTTTATCAAATTAAAATTTACTTTTTTTTTACCTTCTAAAGATTTCCGGATCACAAAAAAATCAAGATTTCCGGTAAGTAAAAATTTTTCGGTACAAAAGGGTTATACCGGAAAACTTGAAAAAAGTTTTTCGGAAAAGACGGTACATTTAACACTATCGGAAAACTTGCCACAAAGTTTTCCCGTAGTTACCGAAAAACTTGAGAGGAAGTCTTCCGGAAAAGACGCATACATTTAACACTACTAGAAAACTTGTTAAGAAATTTTCTAGTAGTTACCGGAAAACTTGCCAAGAAGTTTTTCGGTAGTTTTTTTTTTCAAATGTTTTTCCAATTTTTTAATTTTTTTTCTTCAAATTTTGATAGATATAGATAATCGCTAGTATTATATGATAAAACATGCATCGAGACTACCAACGTTTTTAACACCGATAATAATCATGAAATTGTGACAGATAGATATCTTGCTTTAATGAAAGCAGTTGGTATTGTATTTCATACCTGATCGGTGTTAAAAACGTTGGTAGTATCGACGCATGTTTTATCATATAATATTAGCGGATTATTCATATCTATCAAAATTTTTAAAAAAAATTATAAAAAAAAATTAAAAAATTAGAAAAAAAAAACCATCGGAAAACTTCCTGACAAGTTTTCCATAGTGGTAAATGTACGCATCTTTTCCGAAAAACTTTCTCTCAAGTTTTCCGGTAACGTTCAATGTACGCGTCTTTTCCAAAAAGCTTTTTCCAAGTTTTTTGGTAATTACCGGAAAACTTGAAAAAAGTTTTCCGGTAACTACCGGAAAAGTTTTACATACCGAAAATCTTGTTTTTTTTTTATCCGAAAATCTTTAGAAAGTAAAAAAAAAAGTAAATTTTAATTTGATAAAATAGTAAAAAAAATTGAGGATAATTTTGACATTTTAAAAATTTTGTGGAGGTATAGGTATAACTGTGGGAATATGAAGTGTTACTGATCATCCTCTTTTGAACCTTTCTTTTGCTCAAAAACATTTTAGTAATTTAGGTTAATCTAAGATTATAATATAAATAGGATTTTGAAGAGCTTTGTCACAAAGACCTTACTACCATCATACAATTCTGTCGTTTTCTAAATTCCATGACAGCATAAGTTTCTAAAGCAACCTATTCATTAAGGATATTTTGTTAGACTCTTGAGGTTTGATTCTTAATGCAGTTTTATTTTATGGTTTTATATCTTCTTCGGTCATTTTCTCATCTATGCATGATCTTTGTGAATGAATTCAATTTATGTTTGATGCTTAATCGAGCCGATTTCGATTGATGCCTTTAACTGAGATGATTTAAAATAGATTGAACGCTTGTTTTAATTTAGTTTAAATAGGAATCTGTAACACTTAGTTATAAGTTTGGTTCAATTCGGTTATGACATTAATCATTTATGTTACGCTTATTTACTATCATGATTAATTGAACGTTGTGATGTCTGACGAAGAACGTCTAAAATCAATGGATTGATTGTTTTGATTAATTGATAATTCACTATAATTACTCAATTTGGTTTTCAAACTGAAAACCCTCCTCTTTTATTTTTTCGTTGCACGATCTTGATATTGATTATCGTTATATTTGAGACTCTTGTGAGACGATCAAAATTACTTGTCTTGTTACTATATTCTATATATATTTTTATTTATATTTTTACTTGTGTACAACAATAGATCAAATTGGTGTTGTTGTCGGAGATCTATGATAAGGATTAGCCGATCTAAGAACTCTACTAACTTTCCCAACATTTGGTTTTGAGTGTTCCCTATGTTTTAGGTTCTGACATTGAATTTTACATTACAGCTGAAAAACTCTATTTTCAGACAACTTGCTCACATTCTTCTGAAATTTGGTGTGAAAATGTGAAATGAATCAAGGATTAAGACTTTTGTATCTTTGATAAAAAAAATCCAGACGTGAAATATGAAAGTCCTTCGATTTCACAATTTTTATTTTTTTTTTTAAATTATCATATCTTCAAAAAAATCCAAAAAAAAATTGAGTTAGAGTTGTTTGATTCATAGAAATTTTTTGTGCTATTTGTATATTTTTTTATATTTTATTTGATACGGTTTTTTAATTTTCCCTTTATGTTATTGATTAGGTCAATATAAGTATTACTTGATTTGTTTTACTGCCTTTTTATGTTCTCATGATGCATGGCTAGGTCTAATTCAAAACTTTGCCTTATTTTAATTCGGAAATATATAAGACTTTTCATTCACTTTATAGACTTAATAAGGTTAGGATTAGTAATTACGTAGGTAGTGAGCATATTAGTGATAGTGATAGTGGTACCATATTCAGCCACACTCTGTAATCACTACATACAAAAAATGCTATTTAGCCACGTTTATAACCGTGACAAATTTGCCAATTGACCATGGCAAATAAAGTTAGCCACGCTAACCTTTTCCGTGGCATAGCTGGATGTCGCAATATATTAGCCACGGTTAAAATTCATATTAGTCACGCTTAAAAGAGTCATGGTAATATATTTTTAGCCACGTTTATTTTACAGTTAACCACGGCTAAAATCGTGTTAATTGATAAAATAAAATAGGTATTCTGTTTTCGCTTTTGCCACGAGCCAACCGTGGCTAATTTTTTTTTTTTAATATCAATTGCAGATCTGTCCCTGTTTTGGTCATACCTTTGTAACAATAGAGTCAAACCAGACACTGTAATTTTAGGAAGACATTCTTAACAAATATAGCAACAATAACTAATTAACATTCTAAAACCATCATTAATATAAAAGTATAAAATAGTTTATACCAACAAAAAAACTTAAACTAGTAGTCAAACATTCTAAATCTTATACATAAACTAATGAAGCATTCAAAAATTGTTGACGACATGAAAATTGTCTAGAGCAAAAGCAAAACAATCCACTAAACATCACATTCCTTCCATTTGCAATCCAAATAGCAGCATATTTCTTCCATTTGCATGCATACAATAAAAAACACAATCCTTCCATTTGTAGTCCAAAAATCAAGGTGAACTTTACTCGTTAATTATGAGAATTAGAACCTGCCAAGTCAAATCATAATGTAAGCAAATGTTTACTAACTAACACTAATGAATGAGTATCATTTTAATAATATTAATCACTATGCAAAGAAATTGAACATGATATTTGCTAGTGACTTAAAGTATAGATCTAAGTGCAAAAACTGTTATTAACATCAATTTATATATATTATAAGAAATTATATACACTAAGGTGGAGGGAAACCTTGGTTGAAAGTAGGTAACTCATCACCAAATTTGCTTTGCATAAAATTAAGAACTTTAAGTTGGTCTTGTGTTTGTGAAAGTTGCTCTTTACTCTCTTCATATCCATTTAGCTTTTCTTTCAAAGTGTTCACTTCATTTTGTAACTCCTCAACATTTTTTTGGCTAGAGCTACCAACATGGTCAAATTGCATGAAATATCTGCGTGTTTTGAAAACACTCGTGGGGCAAACACCAACACCTAACCCACACACTCGACTTGAATTTTCAGCTCCGTACACTTTTCCAATAACATCATCTGGATAGGCATTAATCTTTGATGGAACACCTTCAGTGGCAACACGTTCTTGATCTTGAGACAAATTCTCTGATATCTTTTCCTAGTAGAGAAATAAAAAAGTCAGATAAATTCCCCATATTGGCAAGTAGCAAATACTTTATAAACAATAATAATGTTATCTTTTTTACTTACTGTGATGGTTTTTCCTTCCTCATTCACATAGTTTTCATTCTTTTTAAGCAAAGTTGACAATATAACCTCAGCACGACATACAGGTCTATTCAATTGTAGCTCCTAAGATATTAATAAAATATAAATTAATATCTAACTTTCGTATACAAATACTTTAATGTATTACAAAATTAAAAGTTATGTATTAACTTACCATATGACGACCCCTTCTTGTGTTGCTCATACTACCCCCAGCATGTGAGACTTTAAGCATCTTTTGATTTTTCATATTTTGCTCACTTAGTTTCTACAATTTTCAAATGTTAGTCATTATATACATTTAATATAAAATGTCAATGTAATTTGTTCACTTTGTAAAAATAATGCAACAAATATTTATACCTTCATTTGTGGTTTTTTATAGTAATTAACAAAAGCAATCCAATCATTTTCAGGCACAGGAGGATCAATAGCAAGTAGGTCTTCCTTACTTTTGTTAGGGTAAAAGTATTTACATCTTAACTTATATTTATAGGCCTTCCATCTTTCTCCTAGGATTGCCCATGTCCATTTTATATCAATAGCATAGTCATACACAAAATGATCCTTGCAATATTATATAAACATATCAATTTTCAATGACAAGAAATACAATAAAAGTAACATTCTACGAAGTTTAGATAATAACCTTGATGCAGTTCCAAATTGCTTTACTATTCTTTATGATATTTCATCCCATCTTTCAATAGATATAGGACAAAATGCTGACTTTTTAGCAAGTTCGCCAAGAAACGTCACAAGTAAATTTGAACCATTATCATTTCCTTGTCCATTAGCACCAATTTCGACCAAAATCTTTTTTGTTTTCCCTAGATTCTAAACTTGATTTATTACCATTTTTCGAATTATAATTTCTCAAATAGAAGTATTTGAGTGTGCAAATAATAAGAAAAACTCAAGTAAGATAATATAATAACATTCGTACAAATTATATTAGTTATTTTATTCTCTAAAGCAAGTTATTCATTTTAGAGAAGTCAAATTCTGCTAGTTTAAAAAAAATACTAAATGTAAAAACAAAATAACAGCAACATAGTCTCTTATTTAAATTTTGCTTATTTAAACTTCAAACCATCAGTATTAAAAAATATGTGTTAAAATTTCTGTTGTTAATATTCTTCACGTACACAAAAACAACATAGGAAACATCAAAAATAGTTGGAGCCAAACGAGATATATGTTTTCATAAGGCTCAACCACTGAATTTCCCAAAAGAAAAATGCTGAAACACAACATTATCAAAGCTTATGTACCAGAACTTGAATCTGAAAAAACCAAGTTGAGCATGGGTGAAGAAGAACACCCTTTCATCAAAAAATTAATTGCAGCCTCAGAATTTGATGCCATAACCATTTTCTTGAAAATGAAATCCCATAGACATTTTTATCTAACTAATCCTACTAATACATTTTTGTCACCCTATTAATGAAACATTGTGAGAAAACTAATTCATGTTAGGATGTTTTAAGATTATAGAGACATTCAAAGCACGAGGGCTGAAAAGTGGAGATAGCTTTCGTCATTAGCTTTAGCTGTTAAAACTATGTATTAAATTGTGAGGCAAGTAGTCATTAGCTTTAGCTGTTAAAACTATGTATTAAATTGCAACTTTAAAGCCATAAATCCTCAAATCTACTATATATTTTGAAGCTTATATATATATATATACACCACAAAATAAGACAACAAATTTAATGATATGAGATTTTATACCTTTAACTTTGATAAGTAATGACTCCTCTTTTTGTTGTGATTGAGTTTCATTTGGCTTTGGCGAAGGTTCAACTACATCATCCTCCAATGGGATATCTGTTAAGTTGACATTTGTAAATTGATCCTCAAGATCATTGTTGTTGAGTTGTTGGGGCTGATCTTGGAGAGTTTCATCATCATTTGAATTTTCTTGTCTTTGTAACCATTCTAACATTTCTTGTCCCGAACACCTACGCCTTTTTCCCATATCAAATCAAATACCTGCAAAATTTTCTAACAAAGAGATAAAACATATATCTAAATATATTCCAAATGATTCATAAGATAATCTATGCATTAAATAAACACCAAAAATATGAAGTCTCATATAGCATACTATTTAAAAGCAAAAGAAATATGACAAAATTACAAAGTTCATAACTTTAAATATAAAAATAGTCTATAATATTATTCAATCATCTCTATCACTACAACTATTACGATCTTCGTCAACATTTGTTTCATCATTTTCTTGTTCATTGACATCATCTCGCACTAATTGTAGTTTTTCAATATTCCCAACATTTTGCTCACAAAAGGTATGTCTTCCATTATTGTCTCTTGTGATTCCATCAGGTTCACTTCTCTCATATCATATATATCTCTAGGCTTCATATGACAAACACAAGACCAACCTTCATCAACCGGATCATCAACATAAAACACCATTCTAGCATCACTTGCAAGGATGAATGGTTCATCAACTTCATTCACACCGGTGTGAATCAAATGAGAAAAGTTTACACTTGTTATGCCAAATTTATCTATCTTAACTCCCTTGTTAGGTTTAGTGTCTACCCAAATACATTTGAATAACACAATCCTTAACTTACCAAAGTAATCAAGTTCAATAATGTCTACCAATTTTCCATAATATATGTCATTACTTGAATTTTCAATAAATTCTCCTCTAATTGAAAACCTCAGAGTAATAGCAGACATAACAACACCACTATTTTGGGTTCTTAATCCTTGATCCTTCCTCACTATTCAAAACTTAAATCCATGAATATAACCCCATCAAATCTCCTTGCAATGTTATTTGGTCCTTTAGCAAGCCATTCAATTTCAGTTGTAATATCTGGATGATCTTTTCTTGCAACCTAGCAATATTTTAAAAAGTATTATAACAATTATAAATATAATGGGATTTTTATATGAAAAATTAAGTCAAACTATATATAGATATCCTTACATATTCGTTGAACCATTTGTGAAAATTTTTGTGAACATATTCTTCCACAACTCTTGAGGAATTTCTTTTGCCACGATGCATTCTAGAAACTTCTATCTTACACTTTCTACATGAAGAATTTGTGGATAGTACATTAGGTATATAAATGAATATTGAGATGATAATTAATTATATGCAAAAGCATAAAACTTACTCCCAAAATGCATCAACTAATTCACAATTAGCTAAGACATAGCGATGAGCTTGGATCATCTCCAATTGTGGAATCGAAAAAACCTTGGAAGCTCCAATAGGCTTGCCTGATGTAGGAAATAAATTCGACAAAATAGTGGATTCGCTGCTAGTACTAACCCCATTGTCATCATCACTGTGTCTTGGTCTATTCAACCTTGTTTCAACATTACCATCCTCAAAATATGTTGAACAAAATGTAAGACATTCTTCCATAATGTATCCTTCAGTAATACAACCTTCTGGTGTAGCCTTGTTACGAACATATGATTTTAAATGGCCAAGGGTTCTAAAAATGAAAGGATGTAAGTATAATAAAATAAAAAATTGAAATTTATAATTAACCTAATACAAAATACAATATACCTTTCAACATGATACATCCATCTATAATGCACAGGACCGGCAATCATTGCTTCTTCTCCAAGATGAATGACCAAATGAACCATAATAGTGAAAAAAGATGGAGGAAATATCATTTCCATATGGCAAAGGGTCAAAGCAATTCGTTGTTGGAGTTTCTGCAAATGCTTCACATCTAAAACTCTGCTTGATATTTCTCTAAAGTAGTTACATAGTTCAATCAACACAGAAATAACTTCTTTAGGAAGTGTTTTTCTAAAAGCAATTGGAAAAAGATGTTCCATTAGAATATGTGAATCATGGCTTTTAAGACCCGAGACCTTACGCTTCTTAACATCAACACATCTATAAATGTTTGATGCGTAATTATCTGGAAAAACCACATTTTTTAGAATCTGCAGGAAGATATCTTTCTCTAAATTTTTCATTTTAAAGCACGATTGAGGGAACATAGAGGAATTAGGATATGGATGAAGCTTTTCCCTAATTCCCATTGCATGCAATTCTTTACGAGCTTGAAGATTGTCTTTTGTTCGATTTTTATCATTAAGTACCGTAAACAATACATTATCAGAAACATTCTTCTCTATGTGCATTGGATCAAGGCAATGACGAATAAGATTATGCTCCCAATAAGGTAGATCCCAAAAGATACTCTTTTTCTTCCATTGTAGTGGGCCTTCCTCACTCATACCCTCATCGCATGACCTTTTGCGACTATATTCCTTAATTTGTCCAAGCACCTCCGAACCAGACATTGGAACAGGGGCAGATCTAAACTCCAAAGATCCATCAAATGAATTTTTGTTGTACCTATACTTGTGATCAAGTGGTAAATATCGACGATGCCCCATGAAACAATTTTTTCTACCAAATTTCAACCTTTTAGATTCTGTATCAAATCTACATGATGGGCAAGCAAACAATGTGTGTGTATTCCACCTAGATAAGTTATCAAGACCAGGAAAATCACTAATAGTACAAAACAAGCTAGCACGCAATTGAAACATTTCATTCGTAGAGGAATCATAAGCCTCCACACCATTCCATAATATTTTTAACTCTGCAACTAAAGGTTGTAGGTAAAGATCAATACTATTACCAGGCATCTTAGGGCCAAGAATTATCATTGACATGATAAGAGAAGTTTGCTTCATACAATACCATGGAGGATAGTTATAAAGGTACAACATCACAGACCAAACACTATAAGTAGATCTTAAAGTTCTGAATGGATTGAAACCATCTATAGCCAATCCAAGTCTTACATTACGAGGATCTGAAGCAAAGTTTGGATAAAATGAATCAAAGTCTTTCCATGCTTTACTATCTCTTGGATGCCTTAACAATCCATCAGGGTTTGCCACTGTAGCATGCCATTTCAATAGCTTTGATGTTTTAGGAGACATGTATAACCTTTTCAACCTAGGTATAAGTGGGCAATATCGAAGTACTTTAGCGGGTTTTGGCTTCTTTTTCTTTTGGAAATCTGTTACATCATTTTCACCACCATCCTTTTCATTGGATTTCCATCTAGACATATTACACTTCTTACATTAATCTCTCTTCTCATCCTCCAATGATCCCCAATACAACATAATTATTTGGACATGCATGAATTTTCTCATAACTTAGACTTAACATCTTAATCATTTTTTTTTGCTTCATAGAAAGATGTCGGTAGTTTAGCATGGGTATAAACATCATTTAGAAGCTCAATGATCATTGAAAATGTCTCATCAGTAGCACCACATAAAACTTTTATATGATATAGATGAACAATGAATGACAATTTGCTATATTTTGTGCAACCATTATAAAGTTCTTGTTTCCCATCTTCCATCAACTCTCTAACTTTTTTAAAATCCTCATAACTTGCATCCTTTGCACCCAAAGGTTGGTTACTATTAGGAATATTTGATCGCCTATCATCTTGAATTCTTTGATCATCTCTGACACCAAATACGTCATTCAACATATCTTGCATTGGATATTGTCTATCTAATGCTTCTTTTACTTGGTTCACTAATTCAACATTGGATTGCACACATTTTTCCCCATGCATGTACCAAAATGTGTACTTGGATGGAAAACCCATTTGTAAGAGATGACTAGACACCTCAACTCTAACACCCTTATGACTAAATTTGCAAGCAATACAAGGACACCAAATTTTCCCATTCATTGCAGAATTTGAAAACGCAAAATCCAAAAATTGTTTTACTCCATTTAAGAACTCTTTTGATCTCAATGGTTTGTCAATCCAACTCTTATCAATCATAGTGTGATGAATCTATTTTCATATTTGAATAAAATTACTAACGCATTTAAGGTATCAAATAATAATATAAAGAAATTAAGTTTTACTAATATACAATCAAAAACTATTCACACAAGCAATGTAAAAAAATTGGAGATTTGATTTTTACGTTGAACCATTTGGAGATTTTTTATTTAATGTTTGTTAAGATCTTGTACATTGAATTTCGGGTTGAAGGTGTATCTGGTGTCAAATATGACGCAAGTACATGTAGTTACATTCAACCACTTTCATTTTTTCAAACTATCATTGTTGTCTACGTGTAAGTGTCAATATCTTAACTGTCTATCTGATGTTTGTGTTGGTGCTTCATACAATAGAACATCAACAGAAATTGGAACCGGTATTAATTACAGAAATTTACAGAGTCTATAGCAAAGATGCTGTTAAGGCTCCATCATGATAGGAGCTTTATTGCACTCCCATAAATCTTGGAAATTCATTTAATATGAACAACTTTAAGTGGTCCCTCCTATAATAAATGTTGAAATTCTTTTTCATTTTCAAATTCTTCTTTACACGCTCTGATATTTCCATGCTACTATCCTTTTATTTGTGTAATAATTAATTATTATGTTAGCAGCTTTACATTGCATGTGGTAGAGATTTGTATTGGAAATGTGTGACTTTAACTTTTTGTATATTATGATTATTTCACATGGTATGTCCACTATGTAGGGGGACATTTGTATATCAGATTCACTGTCAATAGAGAACTAAAGTTGCAAATTGTTAATCAGCATATATTAATTTGAGTTTCAGTTACAGGAATATCTAGTTAGTTGCATTTTAATTGAAAGGTATGTGTATGGTTGATTGATTCCTTCTTGTTTTGATGTCAGATGACGTGAATGGATTAATGATGTTCTCTTTGTATAGTTCAATTGCGTACTAAATCACAATTTATTCTATGTGAAAAAAATAGAGTTTTAGTTGTAGGAATATCCAATTTGTGTTATAAATTATGGAATGATATGCTCGTATCCTCTTAATTATAAAGGGGTATGATGAACTTGAAAATTTAAAGCTTCTTTCATCTCTTTACATTATGTGGAATGCTTTTTGAAAGTCTTAAGCTTCTTATCAATTTTCTTTATTGTTTCGGGTAAGTGACTAGACAACACAACAAAATTCAATGAAATTATGACTTGGACGCCTAAGCATCCAAATGCTCAGGCTTGGATCTAAAGAACTAGCATTTATTAGACAATTCCTATCACTTGATTACATGATTCTCCCTAAAAATCCCCTTTGTTTAGGCTTGCACATTCCACATAATTATGCAGAATTGGTGTTTCCATATATAAGACTTAAAACCAATGGTAACCCTTGATATAAGCATAAATTAATGTGCATGCACTATGCAAGAACTGATTTAAATCAGATCCCTATAGTTCAAGTATGATGATGAATATCTAACCTGAAGCTCCATCAAAAGCCTAATGTGATATCTTGGTACAAAACTTAAATCCGATAATCTAAATAAATGGGTGATTAGTAGTTAAGTATCCGCATAATCAAATCTCTAAATTCTTATTGTTGATTATCACAAAATAACAACAGTGTAATGAATGGACAGAATTGGATAGTTACTGAAGGTGCAAACACGAGAACGGGGAGTTTGTAAGAACAGAGTTACACCTAAGAGAGGGGGTGAATTAGGTGTTGGACAATTTTTCTGTTTTTAGAGTTTTGGAGAATGTTTAAGTGACTGTTTAAAATTTGTTTAATCTTGCTGTGTTAGTAAATGAAAATTGTAAATGACAGAAGGTAAAAACACACAGAAATTTATCCTGGTTCCCCTCACAACCAAGGGTACATCCAGTCCTCTTGCACCCCAGAAGAGATTTTCCAATATCTGTTAGAATAAGTACAAGTCTAACCCTAAGACTTCAATTACAAATTCCTAACACTCTGCCTAAGATAGCACACCACTATCTTAGTTTACAACACTTGAAGAAAATACACCACTTTCTTCAAACAATAACTTTAATGATTTTTACAACAATGTTCTTAATTAAGAACAACAAAATATAATAGTTTGTGCAAGGATATCAATCTAATATACTTTCAAGTACAATAGAGAACCTTTCTCAATGATATGAAAATGTAGAGCATGTACTTGAAGTATGAAAATATAACTTTGAAAAGATCACAAAATATTTCAGAAAGTTGTTCAAAGTTCGTGGTAGGATTGATTGGTTTAAAACTGAAGTTTTGAAGTATTTATGTTCCAAGGTAACACTTCAGATCAATGGCAATGATTCCCAAACGTTTTGATGAACTTGTGCAATGTTTCAAAACTGAAAAGTTGCATTGTTTCGAAGTTGTATTCGAATACAGTCTCAGTGTATTCAAATACACTTCTATAACGTTCTGTTTTGAATTTGAAATTTGAACCTTGTAGTCGAATACAACATCTTGTAGTCGAATACAAGTACGGGATTTTTGCCACTGACTTGAGTTGTATTCGAATACACAAAGCTGTAGTCGAATACAAATGTTTCAAAATAGCTACTGACTTGCAATATGTATTCGACTACGACACTTCGTATTCGAATACAGATCTTCAGTTTTAGCTTCTGATTTATAGTCTGTATTCGACTACGATACCTTGTATTCCAATACAGATTTCCAGTTTTGTAAAAACTTTATTTTCAAACAAGTTTATGTTATTAAATATTTTCATAAAATATTTTAATGCATATTCTATCAAAAGGTTCTCATAATATTGTACTTAAACTGTATTTTGATTTAATATCAAATACTTTTACCTAAATATAAATTTGAAAGATAAGTTGCTTTAAATCCGTAGTCGAATACAGATCTTCAGTTTTAGCTTCTGATTTATAGTCTGTATTCGACTACAATACCTTGTATTCGAATACAAATTTCCAGTTTTGTAAAAACTATATTTTCAAACTAGTTTATGTTATTAAATATTTTCATAAAATATTTTAATGCATATGCTATCAGAAGGTTCTCATAATATTGTACTTAAACTGTATTTTGATTTAATATCAAATGCTTTTACCAAAATATAAATTTGAAAGATAAGTTGCTTTAAATCCTTTTTCTTTTTGATCAAGGATCATTTTGTCTTCATCAAGAATGTAGATCTTTAAATTTCAGGGTTGAATTGTGTTTGACTAACTTGAATACTTTTTCTGTTTTTGCAGTTTTATAACAAAACCTGATGTATGATTCAAACAGAGTTAGCAGCGGATGTAAAGTAAAAATAACACACAAAATTTTATACTGGTTCACTGTTAACGAGGCTACGTCTAGAGCCTTCACTTTCAAGGATTTCACTAATTCAAAACCTTGAATTACAATAATACCACTGACCCTCCAAGTCAGTCTTCTCAAACAGTCTAACAATCCTAGACTTTTGAGGAATGCAGCACCTTGACTTCTCAAGTCAAGTATTCTCCTGCCAATCTGACAACCCCAGATTGTAGAAGGAATTACAACGCCTTGAATCTAATTGCTAAGTAATCTACTACCCCTTCTGACTCCCTCAGATTGTAGACTCTACTTCAACAACTTAGATCTAACACAAGGGAAAGAAAATAACACGAGTGCTTGCTTCTGGAAAGCTGGAACTCACAATTAACCTCACTGAAAACTCGAGTGTTTGCTTTTGGAAGTGTATGACTCTTTTGTGATTTTCGATGCTGAGTCTTCTGCCTTGAGCCTCCTTTTATAGATGTGAATTCGGGTGTCTTCCAAGCTTAAATTCGAGCTGTATCTTGCTGGATTCTCTTGCAAAAATAACTTGGCCAATCGGGTTTCACTTAAATAAAAAACATATCTTTTTAGCTCCAGATTTGCTTTCAAAAATAACTTGGGTCAATCCTGTTCTTAATTAATTTTGGATCAAATCTTTCTTCCCGCCTATAGTATCTGAATTCCACAAGACTTCAATTTATTTTTGTATCAAATCCTTTTAATACTTTGATCAAATTTAATCATGTCTCTACTGATTATCATCTTGATTAAATCTGGACCGTTTGATCTTCTGCTCTCGTCCACACCTGGACCATACAAACTGATCTGCTGTGATCCTCTGATCGCGGCCAACACTGGATCAAACTTTCTGATATTTTGATCTCGACCACTCTAGACTTGCAATCTGATCTGCTGTGATCCTCTGATCTCGGCCAATGTTGGACCACACGTTCTGATCTTCCGATCTCGGCCAACACTGAGCCATGGTCTGATCTTCCTTCTGATCTTAGCCAACACTGGGCCATATACTTAAATCTTGACCATTGATCTGAAACTTTTCCCTCTGATTTGGACCAATTCTGAACTAAGTCTGAATTGAACTGAAATTAATTCTGGACAAAGGATATTTTAATCTGGACATTTACCTTCTGATTTGGATCAGGTCTGGATCAAATCTGGACATCATTTCTTCCAGTCTGTACTTAGTTTCATACTCTTAATCATGCTATCTTCTGGTCTGACCAATTCTGGATTAAATATCTTGTTCTGGATCAATTAATTTATCCTCTGATTAAGTCTGGATCAAGTCTGGACTGATTAACATTTCACTACCAGGTTTTCCCTCATTACTAATGACACCAAATAAAATTATAGCCTCCAATCTAAATTAGCTGTCACAAAATAATAATTTATACCTCGGGGATATTGTGCAATGCAATGGCCAATGCAAGGTTGAGACCAACACGAAATTAGCGAAGAAAAAGCTCCAAAGATTAAAACCTAAAACATTCAAAACTGAAAAAATTAGCGAAACTAAACAAAACAAAATCATTTCAGAGATTAGATGGAAAAACAAGTGATGGAGGATTCACCGGAGCCGAATAGAATGTTGGAGAAACTCGTGTCTAGCTGAATCAATGAGGAGATATTTGTCGATGTCGTTACAATGACGTTTGGGTGGCGTAAGGGTGAAACGGTGGTGTTACGGTATGGAACGATGTCGAAACAGTACAGTGGTGAAACGGGTGGCGAAACGGTGGTGAAACAATGGTGAAAGTGTGGTGTTACTATTGATTTAAGGGTTTTTAGGGATTTAGAGGAGAAGAGGAAAAAGAGGAGAAGAGGGAAAATACGCGAAGCGGCGAAGAGGCGGAGAGGGAATCTGAAGAAGAAAAAAAAAGAACAAAAATGAAAATGAGTGAAAATGAAAAAGAGGGAAACAACGCCACTTATTACAATGTTAGCCACGGTTAACCGTGGCTAATTGTTTAGGTTACACACGGTCACCGTAACCATGGCTAATGAACCGTGGCTAATCGTCGGTTTTGTTGTACTGAATGTTAGTCAATTTTATTTATTTTTATAATAACTGAGTATTTACGGGTAAATATTTATATATTGTATTATTAAGTTGAAAAATTCAATTATTTTTGTTTTAGTGATAGTATTTTATGTATAAATAAATCATATAAAAGTGTTTTCATTTGTTTTTTCTATAGATAAGATGATATATTTATTAAGCATGCAAAGACGTGGAGCAAATTTTGCCTTCTCAACCATCGCACTCGACTAATCGAGAAAAATTCATACATACCTCCGTTTTTAACGGATGTGAAATTTAAACTCACATCTCCTCCTGCAAATGGGTCCTCGCCCGCAACGAGTTTCAAGTTTTTCCGCCTGCAACGGGTTTCAAGTTTCCCCGCCCACACCCACACCCATTCATATATATAAAATTATAAATTTAAAATTCATATCTATTATAATTAGTATAATAAAATA
Organism: Cicer cuneatum; assembly: GCA_037974295.1. Lineage (NCBI taxonomy): Eukaryota > Viridiplantae > Streptophyta > Magnoliopsida > Fabales > Fabaceae > Cicer > Cicer cuneatum. The sequence goes on along the minus strand of JBBPBO010001985.1, from coordinate 61,666,849 downwards.
ATTATTATTAAACAATAATAAAATTAAAACAAATATTTTTTATAGAAATATAATTTAATTTTTAATATTTAAAAAAATATTAAGTATATTCAATATGTGTATGCATATAAAATTTAAAAATTACAATAATATTACTAGTGGAGCGGGGTGGGTTCGAGTACGAGGTGGATATCAACACACCAGTACCCGTCCCTACACCCGAATTTTAATTTCGAAAATAATCTGCACCTGAACTCAAAATTTGCACCCGCACTCGTATTCAATCAAAGTAGGTTTTCTCCGTTTAAATTAAAACAATTTTAAATAAGTATCTATTATGTTGTCATCCCCAATATTTACCAGCTTAATAATATCGACAACATTTTGTCAATTAAATTAAGAGATAAAAGATAAAGACAAAGTGATTTTAAGTTTACAACAGTCTTAATTTATGTATATCTCAAGTTGGACGGTCTTTCTCTACACAATGCTCATAAATTTTAATTTTTCTTGAAACATTAGCACCGTTACATTAATTCACTAGGTGCAAAACGTTACACTTGTTAGGCTAAGCTACTCTACCTAGTAACCTTCCACATAATGCCAAGAAAATTTCCCCTACGATCGCCGAAATTCTCACTTTTAGAAAATCAATTAACCGACCCAAACATACTCACAATTATTTATATTTTATCTTGCTTCATTCTTTCATCATCATCTTTCAAAAAAAAATATGTCTCATTTTGATCCATACAACCATTTTGGCTTGAGTTACAACCCCGACGGAACTCTCCACCGTGGCTACGCCACTCCCAAAATCGACACGAATCCGGAACCATGTCTAGGCATTTCCACAGTCTCTAAAGATATAACCATCGACGATGAAAAACAATTATGGGTTCGACTCTTCCGTCCAACAAAAATTCCATCAAACGACGCTACCGTGGTGCGTTTACCGATATTAATTTATTTTCATAATGGTGGTTGGATACTCTTAAGTCCACGTGATGCTGATATCCATAAATCAACATCAAATCTTGCTTCTAACGTTCCTAGTATTGTAGTCTCTGTTGCCTATCGCTGGGCACCAGAGACCAGGCTACCCGGACAGTATCAAGATGCCCGGGAAGCCGTGTTGTGGGTGAAAAAACAAGTGATGGATCCTAATGGAGAAACGTGGTTGAGAGACTATGGTGACTCTTCGAGGTGTTATATTTATGGATGTGGTTGTGGTGGGAACATTGCGTTCAACCTAGCTATGCAAATTGCGGAAATTAATTTGGAACCTCTCAGAATTTGTGGTCTAATTATGAATCAGCCTATGTTTTCTGGAGAGAAAAGGACGGCTTCAGAAATAAGGTTCTTTAAGTTTTATTATTATTTTACATGAAATCCAATTTGTGGCATTTATTTTATTTATGAAAATCTTATAGAATCTTTGATTTTTTTCCTTTTATAAATACTGTTTTGTTTGTTTTTACCTTTCTTCGTTTCACATCACACTCATATTTATAAAGGAAAAAAAAGGTTTAAACAGTAATTATTGGAAGAGTAAAACTTTCATTTAATTTTCAATGCCTTTATTTTCTCTTTTCAAATCTCAGTTTTATTACTAACTCAAAAGCAAAACTCCATTTACATTTACAATTACCAAAATTTCAGTTTTTTTTTTCTTTGAGATTATGTTCCTGTTTGTTTAAGTTTTAAAAAGAAATTTAAATATTTTATTTCTTATTATAATTTTTTAAAAGTATTGCATTTTTTATTCGGTAGCAACTGAGTTTGAAATAATTTTTACGGTTTTTAAGTAAGTTTTCAAAAAATTTATTTTTATAAATATAAATTACAATCTTGCTTCATTTATCTATAACAAATTGCCCCTAAAACTTAAGCTATTTTTACAACACTTAATTGTTACATCTCTATTCGTGTACATTAGAGATTCACAAACACAACAAAAGTTGATAATCTTTATTTTTAACAATTTTTTCAAAGAGCTTAGTTGTGAAATTTTACGTGGAACAGAGATAATATTGTGGATTTCAAACTCACATTTTAAGATATTAAATATCTTTTTTTTTTTACTATTTGAATTACATTCACGAGAGGTTTTAATTTTTTTGAATGTAATGGTTAGAAAAGTGATTTATCATAGTATAAGTTGTAATTTTATTTTAATTTTTTTTTCATTAATTTTCTACTACGTCTGAATTAATCCTATTTGAAATTAAATATAAATACTTTTATATAGTGTAGATTTAAATTTAGTTTGTCATTTTGTGGGAGTCTAGCCACTAGACCCGACCACCATTGGTTAATTTTAATTTAATTTTATACTTAATTAGAGTTTCGATCCTCCTATTTTTACATATTTTTAAATTAATTTTTTTATTTTAAAATATTTTAGTTTTGGTCTTTTATTTAAATTTTTGAAATAAAAAATGATAAATGATATGTTTTAAATGACTTGACATATAATATGATGATTTGATTAATCAACAATTACGATATTAAAAAAAATCCCCTAAATATTTCATTTTCAACTTTAAAGAATATTCATTTTTTAAATAATTAATATCAAATTAACAATTAATTTATTTTAATAATTTTACATTATTATATTATATGTCGTATCAATTAAAATATATCACGCTGCTATTTTTACGTCCAACAATTTAAAAGAGATACCAACCGAGAGATTTAAAAATAAAGATAAATTTCAAAAGTCAATAAAAATAAAAAAGTTTTAATCAATCTTAATTTTATTCCACGACTAATGTTACTTACTTTATTATTATTTTATTTTGCAAAAGGTTTGCCACAGACCAGACTTTACCCTTACCAGTGTTGGACATGATGTGGGAATTAGCTTTGCCTAAGGAAACAGACCGTGACCATAGGTATTGCAATCCCATGGTGAAAGGTTCACATTTAGATAATGTGAAGAAGTTAGGGAGGTGTCTTGTTATTGGTTTTGGTGGAGACATCATGGCTGATCGACAACAAGAGTTTGTGACAATGTTGGCCAAATGTGGGGTCCAAGTGGAAGCAAAGTTTGATCCTGTGGGGTTCCACAATATTGACATGGTGGACCCTGCTAGAGCTAGTGCAGTTATAAATATTGCAAGGGAGTTTATAGTTTAGTTTTTGACATAGTTAGTTTACTTAATTATAATTGGAATTAACAAATATATTATGTACACTTTTTAATTTTTATCCTTTTAATTTGGTTTATCAATGCAAGTTTGGCGCAACGAATAGCAGCGTAGGTTGTTGAAACATGGAAGTAAATAGGGATATTCTAGGTGTAAAAATTAAATTGCATTAGATACATTAATTGTTTGGTTCAGTTTTTGAAAATCACTTTTAAATTAAGTGTAGTTCTAAACCGGTTTGAAATTGATTTATAAATATAAATCAACTTAATATTTTGAACAAATTTTTAGTTAAAATCGGTTTAAAACTAGTTATTCAGAAAAAAGATTTAAAATTCTTTTTGGCAAAAGTTTTTGGAGAATTTTTTTCGAGAAAATAGATATAAAAATTTTTTCAAGAAAAAAATATTTTTCGATTTTTTTCTCAAAAATTTTTCAAAAAAACATGTTTTGGTATTTTTTTTTTGATAAAAACAAATTTTAAGAATTTTGTAAGAATTTTTTTTTAATTGAAGTTAAAAGTATTTTAAAATTGTTAAAGTAGTTTTTGAATTAAGTTTAGTTAACTAAATTGTTTTAAATATGTGGTTCAATTCATGAACCATTTGAATAGTTTGGTTTTTTGTGGTGCAATATAATGCAATTTATCAATATGGTTCAATTAACCATATTTTTACATACCCCTAGAACTAAGTGCGTCTCCGATATTTTTTTTATAGAAATACCTTAATATTAAATTATTATTTAGATTGAGTAATTTAGTTTAAGTTATATATTTTAGAAACTTTAAAAGTGGTTTCATAATATTAAAATGTTATTTTTATATATTTGGAAGTGTTAAAGTGGAAGAGAGAATATGAGATAATGAAGAAAGAAATGATATTTGAAGTTAAACAATTTTATGGATGAAATTTTTCATTGTTGTAAAAAAAATGTGGATATCTTTCCTAGATCTAAATTTAAGTTGGTCTACATAAAGTGAATTCTTTATTGAGTTTTGAAGTTAGATCCACGGTACTGGTAAAAGATCCAGCATCAAAATTTCTGGAGCTGGAAGTCATTGTAAAATTTAGTTTTACCTTTCCATCAGTATACTGTGTAACTTTCTTTAGTTTAGTGTTTGGTTTTGTTAATGGAACATCGTTCTCTTCTGTTTTGATTATGTAATCCGTTTTGAGAAGATTTTTGAATAGTCCAAATTTATAAACTTGATCTCGTTTGATTTTTGGGATTTTCCAGATATTTATTGATTTTTGAAAATCTTCAATAGTGATTTCTTCGCAATTGATAGGTTCCCTTTTAACTAAGGAGTTTTGAGTAGCAGATTTTGAAAAAGAAGAAGTTCTACAAAATATGTTTTCCATATTTAAATTTTTGTTTTTAATTTGATAACCTTTCAAAGGATTCACTGCCCTAACGCCTGTCCGTCGGCTAAGCGGGACTTACTAGAACTGAAGTCCTACAAGAACTTTTTCAGCCTGGTTCCACTCAGTTTGTTGCTGGTAATCTAAAGCCCCTTCCAAAAATTTTTAATAATATCAGCCAACACACAATCCTTCCTCATTGTGGAAGTCACGAAACTGTTTCTGACTGCGACACCCTAGTCATCTATCATCTCCTCCATGGAAAGAAGATCAATCTTCCTTATCTCATTATCCAACACATGATTGCAGCTATCAAGAAAGATTACAAGAGGAACATTGTTCCTTATGGGATGATGTTAACCAAAGTCTTTCAACACTTCAACATCTCTCTTGAGAAAGAAGAATCTAAAATCAAAATCTCCAGATTCTCCACTAAAAACATTTCGCATATGAAAAAAGAATATTCAGCTCCAATCCCATTTTCATTTCCAGCAATCTCGGCAAAACGCAAAAGATCCTCACTCACTGTCTCTCACATACCTTCTGCTTCTGATCCTGCTCCTGATTCTATTCCTGCTTCTGCTCCTGCTTCTGTTTCTGCTCCTCCATTTGATACTCCTGATCAAGTTGACTCTCCCTGTCCAGACAATCCACCAGCACAAAGTCTGTCCAGAATGTCACCTGTTTTTCTCTCACCACAGAAAACAGACTCCTCTCTATTTGGTGTAAGTAAATTCTTAAACTTACGTGATACTCCTGGTATATCTGTTGGTCAAGAACATGCTTCTGCAGGAACCTTACCAAACATCAGCTCTTCCTTTGCAACACTGTCCACCTTCTGTACTACACCAAATTCATCTCACACCTCTGCAAATCCTGTTGAAGCTCATCAAACAAAAAAGACCAAGAAGGCTAAACACTCATCTAATACTGACAAGATTTTTGATGCACTTCAAATCATTGCTAACAGACAAATTTATCAGGATAGAGAAAATGCTCTCCTTCGATCTTGGATTACCACTAAGCTGGCACCAAAACTAGACCTTGCACCTCCTGAAAACCTTACACCTCCAATCTTTCCAGATCTTCCTAAGCAATCCTCATCATCTGAAGGCTCCTCTCCATCCTTATCTATGTGAAAATTTGAGGGCTCCCCTGATTTTTTGATGTGACAAAAGGGGGAGTAGTTTAGTTTATTTTATTTTGATTATCCGTGTTATTTGTAATATTGCTCAAACTTATGTCTGTAATATTTCTCAAACTTATGTCTGGCAGCAGCTTGTCAAAATCTGCTTCTGTTTGTCTAAACAATTTACTTCTTATATATTTACTTCTGGTTCTGATCATACTTCTGATTATGATTCTGATTATGCTTCTGGTTCTGTTACTGCTTCTGCTTCTAGTTATGCTTCTGGCTTTGTTACTGTTTCTGCTTCTGGTTCTGCTTTTGGTTTAGTTACTATTTCTGTTTCTGGTTCTGGTTCTGATTCTGGTTCTGCTTCTGATTATATACGTGCTTCTAATTCTTCTTCTGATTATTTGTACTTATATACATGCTTCTGACTCTGATTCTGATTCTGCTTCTGATTATATGCGTGCTTCTGATTCTGCTTCTGACTATCTTATTTCTAAAAAGGTTTTTAAAAAAAAAGGGATTATATTTATCATGACAAGCATATATATATATATATATATATATATATATATATATATATATATATATATATATATATATATATCTAAGTTAAAATCTGCTTCTGGAAATAGATTTCAAACAAATTATGTGAAGCATATTTTGAGGGGGAGCAAGATCCAAATAAGTATGATTCTGTTTAAATTCTTTTACCATCATTATTTCTGAAATTTAAACAAGCATATTCTGAGGGGGAGAAATCCCAAAAAGATTAGAATCAAAATTAAAATTAACTTGTTTTGTCACCATCAAAAAGGGGGAGATTGTTGAGACAAAAATCCCTTTTTCAAGTGTTTTAATGATGAACAAAAACAAACTAATTAATCTTATTAATTATGATTCTAAAACCACAAAAAGAATTTAACATATCTTCTTGAGTGTTGTTATCAAAAGATAGGTATCAAGCAATTCTATCACAAATGGATAGATCAAAAGCAAAATAAACAAGACTGTTTCAAGATCAATCTTGAACTCATCAGAATTAAAACAAGTATATACAAATGAATGATCAGCCGTCAAAACCATTCGTGATTAAAGGAATCCGTTCCAAGAAGAATGACAAAACTCAAAACTGGTCCAGAAGATCAATTACATCTCAAGAAATTATGCAGCAAAAAACAAAACAAGAAATCTAAGAAAACTGGAAACCAAGATCAATCTGGAGATCAACTGAACTATCTTCCTTTTCCTCTGACACTTGCCATGAAAGTACACAGTCGTTACAGCCTGTATATCAACGGCTACATGAGCTGGCAAGGCCTCTAAAATGCCTATAAAAAAAACTCCAAGGCAAAGGGAACATCATCAAATTCAAGTGCAATCATTCTCCATAAAAATCATCATTCTCGAATTTCATCAAGCTTGTAAAAAACTCAGCAAGGCTCTTTGTCTCTGTCATCATAAAGAATCAAGCTTAGAAACACATTTGCTCAAAACAGAAACTCAAACAAGAGTTGAGATATTGTTGATCAAATCAAATATCTTTCAATCATTTGTTAAATCCAAACACTAGAGAGATAGAACTAGTGTGAGGAAAGTTGTAAAGATCCTTGAGAGGATAAGTGTTAAGATACTTTCAAGTGTAGGAAAGTTATCTGTGGAAAGAAAAGTAACCTGTTGTAAAACAGTTTTGATCTGTTAAGGTAAAAACAGGATCAATCTGGTGTTTACCAAGTTAGTGGAAAATCTCACAAGATTGTGAGGACTGGACGTAGCCCACGGTTGGGTGAACCAGGATACATCACTGTGTTATTCTCTTCTCTCTTATCTTTACTTTGATTACTACGCACACATTATTCATTGCATTTTAACGTTTTACTTGCTTCTAATCAAAACAACAATCTGCATTCTTATTTGCCAAACCAAGATCAATCTTGAGTTTATTTTTACAAAGCAGAAATTTAAAAAGGGTCACAATTCAAACCCCCCCTTTCTTGTGACCAACATTGTCACTTCAGGCCTGAATTTTTATATTGGATGGAATATTATACTTAGTCCATCACCTGATTTTGAATCTTCTTACTAAGATGATTTGAGATTGTTTTTGCTCAAAATCAAAGTACCAAGCTGCAACCCAGGGTAAGAAGAATTTTGTTGAAAAGAGTAACATAGGGTGAAAAGTTTGATCTCTGTCACTGGGTTTGTAATTGGTTTTGAATAGCTGAAAGCTATTTTGAACTTCTGGCTTGAGTATTTCGGGGATGGAGCCATACAACTTCCACCAATCTGCAAACCAGTAAGGAATTTTGGTAGGATCCATTGTAAGGTTGAAGAAAGATAGCCAAGTATGGCTAAATTTATCGTTTTGAATTAGAAAAGCATTATACCAGGCCTTTTGATAGTCCCAGTAATTAAAGCTTTTACAATGATTAATTTTTGTTTTGAAGTCAACGGGGAACACTTTAGGTGTATGAAGATTTGATCCCCATTCTGCTGGTGATATGATTTTATGAATTTTTGCGGTAGAATAGGCAACCGGGCCTCCTTTTGGGTTGTCTTGAAATGTTACGGATCCATTAATTTCAAGAATTGGTCTATAAAATTTTTGGGGTTTTGATAAATCCCATGGTTTAAAAAACCAGTTTTCTGGGAAAAGTTTTGAAATAACTAATAGAGGATTTTTATTGTAAAAACCATCATCTATGGTTAAAATATTTTGAAAATATTTTTTGTCAAAATACTCAGATTTTTGTTTGAAAATAATATGAGAATCCTTTAGTTTTGAAACAATCTAACATTCATCTTGACGCCATAGTCATCTGTTGAAGAAGACTAAGGATATTGTATTCAGACATACCATCTATGTTCCATTCATAGACAGTACTGGCATTAAATTTTGATTGAGAAAGGACGGTAGGTCTATTCTCAATGGCTAGATCTGGTGCCGTAACCATGGCTAAAGGTTGACCTTGTTGCCTCTGAAGTCGGCACAAGTGTTGGTTTTGTTGCTCTTTTTCACTCTCAGATACTTGATCTAGAGTTGTAATTGTTTTGTCTAGGGTGTCCTTAGCTACCAACGGTGTTGAGGTAGAAGATTGTTCTATCCTACTGAGTTGGTCATGTAAGGCTTGGGTAAATTCTAACTTTTCTTCTCTAAACAATTTCTGGCTTGTTTTTGAGATTTGGAATGGCTTAAAAATAGGGTTTTTAAGTTTTAATTCTTTTGTTTCAGAAGTTGAAACATTGTTCGTAGTTTGGTGCTCTTCTATTTTAGTTAATTGCTTTGCAATTGTACTAAGATGAGCATTTGTAAAGTTGTTTTGTTGCAAGATATTTTGAATATCTTTGTCTGGGCTGTCACTAGGGATTTTGTAAGGTGCAGCCTCTATTGTTTATTCTAGGTGTGGTATTGGTATTTTGATCTGTCTTAATGGCGGATGTTCGGATTGTATTTTCCTACCATTTGACATTTCCCATTCTACAACTTTGTTTCTAGTTGTTACGAGATTTACAGAGTTATGGTTTTGTTTGAAAGGAAATGAAATTTGATTATTTGATGCATATATTTCAAACCATTCAAAGAATGAAATATGTACTTTGTTTTGTAGAACAAATTCATAGAATTCATTTTGAATTTGTTTTCTTTGTTTCATGAAATTTTTGAAGAACCAAGTTCTTTTTTCTGTATTTTCTGAATTATAAAATTCATCATGAAGTAATTTTTTGTCAACCTCGAATTCTTTTTCTATGACATTTAATTCATTAATAACATTTTCAGTTATTGCAGAAAAAGATGGTAAAGTTGGTGGAGAAATGTTTGGTAAATTATTATGTTGTTCCTCGTCAACAGTTTGAGATGTTGTATAGATCTGATGAGGAATACTTGTTGAATAGTACCGTACCAGTACCGTGGATCTAACTTCAAAACTCAATAAAATAGAAAATTTTTCAAAACCAAGATTCTCTTGTCCAAACATTCAAGGTACTGGTTTATATATATATATAAACCAGTTTCTACTTTGAGTCAATTTTTAATTCTAAATTTTTATTTTTATTTTTATTTTATTTGAACTAAATCACACTTTTTACTATATCTTATTATCAATTCACCTAAATATAAAAAAAAATATTAACGCGTTATAATTATTAAAAATGAAAAAAAATAATATGATCTTAATTATTTAAAATAATTCAAATATTATAAATTATAATTTATTTAGTTATAATAATTTTAGTAGTAGTTGAAAGTGGTAGTTGCGGCATATGACTATCGTAGTAGTATTTGATCGTCAAAGGTGATTGCAACGCTCAAAAGAGACAATTGATAGTTGGAAGTAATAGTCGGAGTGTGACCGATGATGATTGTAATGGTGAGCAATGGTGGTTTTGATGGTGGTGTTAGAGATGGTGGTGGCGGTGGTAGAAGGTAAGTGATCAGTGGTGATGGCAATGTTCGGAGATGGTGATGATGATTGCCAGTAGTGTTGGTGGTGGGCATAGGTGGTGGTTGAAGGCAGGTGGATGGTGATGATGGAGGTGGTCGAAATTGTGGTCGGAGGTGGGTGGTGGTGGTGGTGACAACTGTCATAGATGATGGTTGGTGGTGGTAGCAGTGGTCGGAAGTGAATGATCGGTGGTGGTGACGGTGGTCGAAGATAGTAGTGGCGATTGTCAGAGGTGGGTGGCTAGTGGTGTTAGCAGTGATCAGAGGTGGGTGGTTAGAGATGGTGGTCGAAGATGATAGTCGATGATGGTACTCAATGATTGTTGGAGTGATGATTATGTCTATTGGCATTGACATGTTAACTCTAAAACAAAAATAAGAATTATCGAACCTATTTTTTTAGTTGAGTTTTAATAAAAAATTGTTTTAGAATTAAATAAAAAACGAACCCAGTCCCATTTTATCCGAACATGTTTTAATTTTGAAATTGACTTTAAAAATAAAAAATTAGAAACTCACAACCACCTTAAAAAGCCTTTAATATACTAATCTTTGATATTAAAATAATTAATTGTATTGAGACTCCAATAACTCTAGAAACTCACTAGCACCCCAAAAAGACCTTTAATATACTATCATTTTGTGCGAAATAGTGGATAAGTTTGCAAAATACTAAACTTATTTATTAATTTTTATAAAGTACAAAATATATATTATAATTTTATAAAGAGCATCAGTCGAAAGTATTATAATTTTTTAATTATAAAAATACTATAAATCTCATGTCACTTATTTATCTTCATCATTTCATCGAGATAACATTTAATAAGACTATATTCACTCTTAACGCCTAAACTATTTATTTGCCCGACCTTTAAAACAATTATCAATTCATTAGCTTGACTTTATTCACTGTTATCGCCTCAAACAATCACTTAATAACAATTATGAATTTATTAGTCTGACCTTTACTTAGCACTTGTTTGATCATCATATAAACATATCATCATCTCATCAACATTATAAACATTAAACACATATGACTCATGGATTAATCATCTAACTACAATGCATATATATCATTTAAGATGTAATAAATTAATCTTAAATCTTTATTAATTTATCTATAAATTCAAATTAAAGATTAAATTATTAAATTAAAGATTAAATAGTTAAATTATTAAATCAATGATATTTTAAAATTTTAACAATGATATCCCATAATAAAGTCAATTAAAATATATAATTAAAAATGATAATAAAAAATTTAGAAACACAAATGTTCGAAATAATTTTTTAAAGTGACTAAAAATAAAAGTTAATATATTTAAAGAAATTAAAAATATATTTCACCCTTCTTTTAATGAGCAGAGATTTATTTTCATTGGTACCAAAGATAAATCTTTTATATACTGGTCATACTCTTTGATATAACAAAAGTTACTTTGTCTATAGCTTGTAATTTACCATTCAAACTATTGTGCACTTTTGACACCTCATCAAATGCAACAGCTTTACTGTCTTTTTGTTCGTAGTCCAATGCATGTTTTATTCAATTTCAGATGTACCTTGTCAATTGTATACCCCGACAAAATAGTTTGAAACTCATGTTTATCCAAAGTTCAAATTCTGATCCCTCTTTGTATTTTATTTTTCCCTCTCGTTATTTTAAATTTCACTTTATTCGTTGATTTCAAATCTCATTCACTTCTTTTTATGTCTTTTTTCTCTCGTTTACTTCTCCCTTTCTCTCCTTCTCAGCTTGAACTCCACTTTCTTTGACCACCATTTTCTTTAGAAAAGTTGAAAGTTTTTCTCAACAATTGAGGTGGAGGTTTAATTTTAATATGTTTAAGTTGGTTGTCTAATAAGTGGATTACGGCCAGTTAACAATTGAGACGGATGTTTAATTCCTCGACGTCACATCACCGTCGTCGTTTTATTGTCACCACTTCGTTAATTTGTGAAAATATGTTTGATTCTCAAGTTGTTCCTTCTCTTTATGTTTTCTGTGTTAACGATGTATGTGTTGATGTTTGGTGGAATTTTGATATTTAAAATTTTACATTGTTTTCAATAGTAGAGAAAAAGTTTCTTTAGTTCATCCTCCCTTGTGTTTCCTTATCTATCACATACAAAATATATCATTTGCTTGTTATTTCTTTATTTTGTACATAAACCTGTTGTACGTTTCTTTAATTCATCCTCACTTATGTGTCTTTGATCTTCCACATACAAAATATATCAGTTGCTTGTTATTTCTTTAGTTTGTAGATTTAGAAGAACAAACCTTACTATTCAAGCTATAGTTTCGTGGAAACAAGTTTCTTATTTATTTTTGGTGTAATGTAGGGGGACAATTAATATGTGCAGGCAGAACATTAGCACAAAGTTCCAATTAAGAAACCTATATTTTTTTATGTTAGAATATTGAATCGTGATGGTAGGGTGTTGTGATATTTGTTTGAAATAGTTGATTTAGTGTTTCTGATATTATGAACTCATTAGAGTTTAACTTGATGTCAGAGTTTTAGATTTTAAGAACTTATTACTTATTACAATGATACTAATAAAAAAGTGTCAAATGATACAACGTCTCAAATACTAATTAAGAAAGAAAAAAAATTATTTCAATAATGAAATTACTTTTGAAATATCTAAATTTTGGGTTATAATTAGTGTATTTTATGACTAAAATTGTTTTTATGAGTAGAATTTTGGTTGATGTGTGTACATCTTTTCTTATTATATGAATTAGCCTAATCAAATAGTATGCATCATGTAGATTAATATGTGTAGAGTACATTATGTAGATTGGTATGTGTAGAGTGCATCTTATTACATGAATTAACCTAACTATTTGTTGTAGTTATTTTAATTGTTGGGGTTGAGTGATGATCATGCTTGATTTACACTCACAGTAAAATTAGTTTAATAAACAAAATTTTATAGCAATGATAAATTGTTTCCGTTTTCGTATAGCAAGTTGTTTACAAATGAATAACTTCTTTTATAATATTATAACAACTTTATGTATTTAACATTTTTTTGTGATATTCAATTTTAGAGTCAGAGACAAGCTTCAAATTATGAGTGTAGCTACTATGTCTTGTTACATATATTGAACATTGTAACAGCCGATATTGTTGATTCATAGGCACAAGTACGTAAATTTTTTTCCAAATTGTTATTGATTGTATTTTTTAATGTTCATATGATAAAAAATTATGATTCAAACGATATTGACTGTGTGTTTTTTTTAGTTATTTGATGACTCGATATCATTTTATCCGGATCAAATTAAAGAAGTTCACGAAAGTTGAGTGAATTTTATTTTGGAATTAATTGAAGAAAATGACATCACTTGAATATGTGTATTGAATATTGTTATACTATAACTTTGTAATTTTGTTAATGCACATTTAAATCATCTAATTCTGTAGCAGAACCCGACCTTAGAATTTAATATATTAAGCATATGATTTTTCCGTCTTGTTAAGAGTAGTGAGACACATCTTCTTTGTACTCTATATTTTGTACGAGCATCTGGTAATGTATATATTAATTATTAGATGGATATATAAAAATGTGATTGCAAGTATAAAACTCTGATTTAAAATTGAGTACAAAATATTGTATGTATGCATGGAGCAGAAGCATGGTAAAACAAAATGAAAAATTTATTAAAAAAAATAATTATTTTAACTCTATCTATTAAGTCAGTTATTCAAAAGAACTGACTTAAAAAGATGATTTGTTGAATTAAATCTATAATGTTTAAGTCGGTTAAGCTGAACTGACTTAGCAAGATGACTTACATTTTAAGTCGGTTCATGAAACGCGTTAAGAAATAACATTTTTATTAAGTTGTTTGTTGTTAACTCAGACACGAAACCGACTTAAAATGTACATTTTAACCGACTTAAAAAGGTAAAATTCTACTAGTGTTTTTTCTTACTCAAATTTATTTTGAATCAAAGTTAAAGTGCTTTATAATATACTCTTTTTTGAGTTATTTGTTTTCTTTTGTCAGTAGATTTTCATTCTAACATTTTAGATTTCTATTTTTCACTTACATTTTTTAGAATTTATTGTTCCTTTTTTTATTTATCAACAAAAGTTATTATAAAAACTCTTTTAATTTAACAAAAAAAAACACCATCTTCTCTTTTTATTTACTAAAACAAATCATAAAAATTTCTCTTCTAATTTACCAAAAAATATCATCTTTTATTTACCAACATGAAGAGATACACTACTAATTTTATTAGATCCAAAAAATAAAAAAGTATATAAAAAAAGGTTACATATCTATGTTAAATTGCATGGATAAACTCTAATAGTGATGTATTCATTGGAGGTCAAATGACACTGAGGCGTGGCCACAAAAGGAGAGGTGGGTGGTTTGAGGGAGAGAGAAGAGTTCTCCGATTCTCTTTCTTAGAAGAGAGAGAAATAAAATTGCAAACATCAAACATGTGGAATGAAAATAAAAGAAAAAAAGAAAATGTGAGACCATGAGAGAGAGTCGGGGAAAAAAACATATCAATTTTTAATGAGTACCGTGTAAAGAAAATAAATTGAAAGATTTTACCCAAAAAAAAAAATAATAAGAAAGGTGAGACCGTGAGAGAGATAATTAAAAATAAATCAATCAAAATTTCAATGGTATTATATCACTATCAATATTCATACCACTATTTCTATTTTTGAATATCATCCATATTTTAATCATATACAAATCTAAAGATATTATTAGGTTTATATAAGTACCACAATTTATATTTTTTATTTGATATGAATTAGATAAAATTTAAGTTATAGATTGATTAATGATGAATATAAAAAAAAACACGAAATATATATTTGTCACCTATAAATATAACAAAAATGTACGATAAATATTTTACATTGATAAATATAAAAAACATGAAATTAATATTTATAATTGTTATATAAAAAATAAAATAACTGCACATATTTGTTACTTATAAATATAAAAAAAACACAAATATTGGTCACTGATAAAATATATAAAAAAATCGAAACAAATATTGGTCACTGAAATATATTAAAAAACACAATAAATATTAATCATTGATAAATATTACAAACAAATACATGACAAATATTTTTCACTAATATACACAAAAAACGAGACACATTTTTGTCGTTGATAAATAAGAAAAAACACGAGACATATATTTGTCTTTGATCAAATTTAAAAAAAAAATATATGAAACAAATATTTGTCATTACATCATAAAAAATAGGGTTAAATATATTTTTAGTTTCTCTAAATATACCAACTTTTATTTTTTAATCCCTTTAAAAGATTCCTTTGAATTTTTGTCCTTCTAAATTTTCACTTACCAATTTTAATCCTTGTTTTTTTACAAAAGTTCATGTCTCATATTCTAATTAAATTTTTTTATAACATATCATTGTTAAGACTTTAAAATATAATTAACTTAATAACTTAACTATTTAATCTTTAATTTAACAATTGAATCTTTAATTTGAAGTTATAGATAAATTAATAAAAATTCAAGATTAAATAGTTAAATTATAATATTCTAAAGTCATATCAATGATATGTCATTAAAAAGAGTCACTTTGAACATACGACGTGAACTTTTGTAAAAACAAATAGACTAAAATTAGTATTAGAAAATTTAGAAGTACCAAAGTTCGAGATAATTTTTTGAGGGACTAAAAATTAAAGTGGTATATTTAGAGGGACTAAAAACATATGTAACCCTAAAAAATATGTGACAAATACTTATCATTGATAAATATAATAAATACACATGATAAATATTTATCATGGAAATATAAAATATACGAAACAAATATTTATCACTAATATGTAAAAATATACGAGACAATTATTTGTAAAATAGTAAAATATAAAAAAATATGGGACAGAAAATTTATAACTGATAACTATTAAAACAACACATAAAATAAATATTTGTCATAAATATTAAAAAATATACGAGACAAATATTTGTCACTAATATACAAAAAAAAAGAAGAAAAAAAAAGACACAAATATTTGTCACCAATAATTTAAAAATAATTTAGAATAAAGATTTGTCATTAATACATAAAAAAACATGACACATATATTTGTCATTTATATAAATTAAAAGAGACACAAAAATAATATTTGTTATTAATTAAAAAATAATACATAAATATTATTATTCCTAAATATTATAAAAAAATAAAACAAATATTTATTTCTAATAAATATACAAAAATATAAAATATGTTTTTATCACTAACAAATATATAAAATATGAGACAAATATTTATTATTGAATACATAAATAAAAATTATGTGGCATGTTACAAGTCCATTGGGCAAAGAATTCGACTGTTATGTACTGCAAATAGATCGTCCAAGGAGAGTCGCAAAGGTAGGATCGGGAGATGTTTATGTTGATAATGGAGACGTTTTGAACTTTACATTTCTTGATGAAAATGAGACTAATGTTATTTTAGTTAAAAAACAAATTGGGACTTACCAAAGTTGTTCATGTTATTAAATTCCACGAGGATCCTGTTTGATCATATTTCTATGATAAATAAAAGTTCCACTTAATTTTTTTTCTTATAACATTTTTAATAATTTTGTTCATTTGCCTCTTCTTGAACATCGCATCTTAAATAAATCACATATATTAATCAATGCTTATTTGTTTATCAGAATGTTAACACAACAAACAATGCTATCACTTCCAAACAATTTCAATTTTGCTTTTCTCGACATATACAATAAAAATCAAATTGAAAAGTTGAACCCGTGCATTTAATAAATCAAACTGAAAAGTTGAATCCGTGCATCTTGTTAGTTTTTATTATAATATAATATTTTCTATTATGAATTATTAAGTAAAAAGTAATAATTTCTTTTTTTTTTATAATATAAAATTTCATAAATAAAAAAAGAAAAAGTCTGAGAGGGCATAAATCTGACATAAGAAAAAAAAACAAAACGAAAAAATAAAATACTAAATGTCAAGCAGATCCTTATAGTGGATTTTATAGACCGTTGATTTTATAGTCTTTTTCTTGACTTTAGAGACTACTTCGGTAAAATCATTTTTCTTTTTCCAAAATTCATTCAAAATATGAGTGTCATTTGCAACATTCTCATTGAAAGAATATTTTGTAGGTGCTTGAAGACCTTTGAACAGTGTTGTCATCATTTGACATTGCATCATTCAAAGAGTCAACAATATATATGCATATCAAGAGACACATTTACTTAATTATTCTCTCTCTGAATGTCATCAACATTATCCACTATATTATTAGTTGTCTCATACTAACTAGTGCCGAATACCTCGTGAATGACATTAGAAACTTCTCTATTAACACTAGTTTTTAAACCGATGTTGTTAGCCATATCGGTTGTAGGCTTTTGAACTACAACATCATTCATGCTTGGAGCTGCCTTATCAACAATAGGTTTTTGAGTTACAACATTAATATCTCCCTCTACTTTATCAACAACTTCCTTATGAATTGGAACATATTTTCTAACTACACGATTTGCAACTATTGCCTTATCTTCAAAATATTCTTGTTCCATGTTTACAACATTCACCCCATTCTATGCTTGCATGTAGCATAAGTATGAGCAATAAGATGACAATGTGAGCAAAAAAGAGGTAAATTTTCATATTCAATATTCACAAGAAAAGCAAATCCTTCTCTACTAACCCATATTTTATTTCTAATTTTAGCTGATAAATCAACTTTAATTAGAACTCTAGCAAAATGTCCAAAAGATCTCTCAAACGAATTATTACTTGTTTCTACATCAAGACTAATAGGTATTCCAAGATTGTTAGCAATTGCAAAGAAAATCTTGCTGGGGCAAACCCAAGAAACGAACCAAGCGAATAATTTGAGGAACCCAGACTTGGGGCTCCATGAAGATACCACCCAAACACTTCGAAGATCCTCGATACAAGAGAACATAAATTCATAAAAATATTTTCCTAAAGAGACAAGTCCCCATTGAGCAATCGTGTAAGAACTACATTTTTCTCTATTATTAGTAGTGTGTGAAACACATTTTTCTTTTATTTAATTTGTATATTGTTGCCACTACTTTATATTAATTTCAAAGATTTTTTTTTTTAATTATGTGTATATGTTTATTATATATGAAATATAAGATATGATTTATTTTGATTAAGAAGATTAGTAGTATCAAACTTAGATTTTTGTTTGTCAAATTATATTTATATTTTTTCTCAATAATTTATAATGTGGTTGTTATTATTTTATTCTTTATTCAATTATTATTTTTGAAATGTATATATGTGTATGACATGATTTATTCAATTTGACTAAATATTTTGCTAAATTGTGTGAAAATCAAATTTTAAAAGAATATTTCCTTATGAAGTATTTAAAAGAACACTTTTAATAATGACACAATTTAATTATTTTTAGAAAAAAAACAATAAAAATATTTTAGATTAGTCAAGCGCCTATATGTTAGTTAATGAAAAAAGTCGTATAAATCTCTAGTTAGTTATTAACTTAGGTTATTAGGTTAACAAGAATGAAAGAAAAAAATGTTGGAACCAAGTTGGTTCTAAATACTTAGGATTTTGATGTTTACAAAAGCACTCCATGTAATCTTATTTTGTACCTTGAATTATTACATTAAATACCACCAGAAATTGAAGATTGCAGAAGCAGAAAATGCATCCAGAATGCATTCTGGAATTACCAGAGGATACACCAGGATGTCAAAACACTACCAGAGGATATCTTTGCTGGCCCAGATCAGAAGGAAGCAAAGTCATAAGGAGACCTGGACCAGACCAGAAGGAAGCCTGCCATAGGGAGAGTTGTTCCAGACCAGAAGATGTCAAATGTCAGATTTATTCCAGAAGTTATTCTGACCAGAAGATGGCCTGGCAGTGAAATGATAAACAGTCCAGACTTGTTCCAGACTTAATCAGAGGATGAATTAATGGGTCCAGAACAAGAGAATTAACCCAGATTTGACCAAGACCAGAAGATAGCATGGTTCAGAGTATGAAACTAAGTCCAGACCAGAAGAAATGATTTCCAGAATTGATCCATACCTGATCCAAAATCAAAGGTAAAATGTCCAGACTGAAATATTACTTGTCCATATTTAATTTCAGTTTAATCCAGACCAAGTCCAGAATTGGTCCAGATCAGAGGGAAGATTTCCAGATCAATGGTTCAGTTTTAATTATTTGGCCCAGTGTTGGCTGAGATCAGAAGATCAGACCATGGCCCAGTGTTGGTCGAAATCAGAAGGTCAGAATGTGTGGTCCAACAGTGGCCGAGATCAGAGGATCACATCAGATCAGGATGGCCGAGATCAGAAGATCAGAAGGTTAGGAAGTGTGGTTCAGGGATGGCCGAAATCAGAGGATCACAGCATATCAATTAGTATGGTCCAGATGTGGACTAGCGCAGAAGATCAAATGGTCCAGATTTAAAAATGAGGATTAACGGTGGAGATTCTAATTTATTTTGATCAAAGTATTAAAAAGATTTGTTACAAAAATAAAGGGAGGTATTGTGGAATTCAGGAGCTGTTGGCGGGAAGAATCTAAAGACATGATTGGCCAGTTATTTTGAAAGAAAATCTGAAGCTTGATAAAAGATATGTTTTTTATTTAAATAAAGCCCAATTGGTCAAGTTATTTTTGCAAGAGAATCCAACAAGATTCAGCTCGAAATTAAGCTTGGAAGAGGCCCTAATCTGCATCTATAAAAGGAGGCTGAAGGTAAAATACTTAGCATCGAAAATCACAAAAGAGTCATACGCTTCCAAAGCAAACACTCAAATTTTCAGAGAGGTCAATTGTGAGTTCCAGCTTTCAAGAAGCAAGTTCTCGTGTTATTTTCTTTCCATTGTGTCAAATCTAAGTTGTTGAAGTAGAGTCTACAATCTGAGGGAGTCAGAAGGGGTAGCAGGTTACTTGGCAATTAGATTCATAGTGTTGAAATTTCTTCTACAATCTGGGATTGTCAGATTGGCTGAAGACAGGAGTTGTATTCCTCAAGAGTCTAGGATTGTTAGACTGTTTGAGAAGACTGACTTGGAGGGTCAGTAGAACGGTTGTAATTCAAGGTTTGAATTAGTGAAATCCTTCAAGGTGAAGGGACTGGACGTAGCCTCGTTAACGGTGAACCAGTATAAAAATTCTGAGTTTTATTTTTATTTTATATCCGCTGCTAACTTTGTTTTTAATCATACATCGAGTTTTGTTTTAAAAGTGTAAAAACAAGAAAAGTATTCAAGTTAAGTCAAACACAATTCAACCCCCCTTCTCGTGTTTGCACCTTCAAAAAAAACATAAATCCCTAATAATAATTGCTTAAAGGCTATAAACCTAATTAGCCATAAATTAAAAAAAAAAATAAAAAGGGAATTTATGTCCCTAATTACTACAAGCTCATATAGCAAAAAAAGAAAGAAACAAAGTAGTATAGTGGAACGATGCACCAAATGAAACATAGAAGAAAATGAAGAAAATTTAGTTTTGGTAGTCGATGGTTGTGCAGCAAACTTGCTCCGATTTCATTCAAATTGTAGTGTAGAACCTTGTCGGAGAAAAGGTGATACTTAAGAATTTGAAAAAAAACATTCAAAAAAGTAAGGGCATCATTCCATTCACTTTCCTACTTGAATTATATGTTATCTAAATGCACTGTGATATTATGTATTGCTTCTGTTTGTGTGTTATCTTCAAATTATGTGTTATATGAATTACGTGTTTACAAGTGATATTTTGAGATTAAACTATTTGTGTATTTTGATTGGTAACATATGGTTACTCAAAGTGACGACTTTGTGTCTAAACTAGGTTGTATTTGGACAAGGTTGAATATTTATGGACGCTACGATTAAAAGATTTTCTTTGTTACTAACTAAGGTGATGGCATCGATGCATGCATTGGTAGTTTGGACTTAGTCACAAGTATGTGACGACAATTCCTCGAAAAAGCAACATGATTCAGAAAAATACTCAACGGTGGGATACTAAACATGAAACTCTAAAGAGCATTCCTTCAACGTTGGAACATTGTCCAATGGTGGGACTTTTGGCTCTATGGGATGGCGATATTCTAGAATTATTTGCACTGACATATAGGCATTGCATTTACGTTGGAGTCTTAGTGTTGAAAAATATGCGATGTGAATATATATATGTATATGTCGTTACTTGACATATGTATAATTTTTTTATACTATATATGATATTTGTCACATAGTTGTACATATATTAATTTCGGATTGACGACCCTTGCTGTTGATATGTTTGGGCTATACGTTATCCACTTAGTTGATGAAGATGCGAGGAAACACGATACCATCCAGTTGGAGGCCCTGAGATACTTTTGTACTGGTGTTAGACTTGTTGGGAGAATTTTCCACAAGCACCCAAGGTTGTGACCAATTATGATTTATTTTTTGGCAGTAAAAGGCTAAGAGTTTTGACTTTAGGAGTTTATTTTGTTTTACACATTAAGTTTACTATTTGTAATTGTGAATACTCTGATTCATTATTTTTGAAAATTCAATTGAATAAATTATTAATTGATTTTAAAGTTAATGAGTATTTAAAATAAACTTATAATAAAAAAAATGAATCTGTCTCTTTACATTTTGAATTTCGTTAGTTAATGTCTCGAAAAGCGGGATGTTATATATCGTCTTCTAAAGTTTAACTAATTTTGCACATAAATCATTTATTTTAAAGAATAAGTCTCCCTTAGATAAAATAAATTTACCATGAAGAAGATGATTTGTACACTCTTTTAAACCAGCTCTATTTCGTCATTCGAAATTTTAGTGACAAAATTTGCTACCTTCAAGTTTGGTTTTGGCAATTTATTAAGAGGATTGTTGCAAGGATTGCTAAGAGCATGATCGAATGATTTTTTAATAGTTTGATTAAGTTTTACGCTAAATAGCACCCGTGGTCCCTTAACTTAATTTCTGTTAACGTTTTAGTCCTTTATCTTTTTTTTTTCCTGATTTGGTCATTTATTTTAATTTTAAGTGACAATTTGATCTTTTATGTTTTAAAATGTCAACAATATTATCCCCTTTTTTTACAATAAATTAAAAAATTCATCAAAATTTTCAACCAAAACCCATAAAATTAATTATATTCCTTAATATAATACAAATTTATCAAATTCGTAACTCAAATCTTCAAATAAACTCATATTTTCATTTTTTATTTGATGTTGTTAGAGATGGAATTTTAAAAATCAAATAAAGAATAAAAATATGAGTTTATTTGAATATTTGAGTTACGAATTTGATGAAATTTGTATTATATTAAAGAATATAATTAATTTTATGGGTTTTGGTTGAAAATGTTGATGAATTTTTTGAATTTTTGTAAAAAAAAGGATAATATTGTTAACATTTGAAACATAAAAGATTAAGGACCAAATTGAAAAAAAAAAGATAAAAGACTAAAACGTTAACTGAAATTAAGTTAAGGGATCACATGTGCTATTTAATCTAAGTTTTATTATCCAATTCAATTTGACCTTTTTGGTCTATCACATGAGACGCACCATTACCTTTATTTAGATCCACCAAATCTGCTTCAAGAACCACCTGACACCGATATAAAATTAACTATGAAACTCATACAATTTGATAAAAAATTGTGGTTGATATATTATAAATATGTTGGAATTTATATTATCATCATGTAAGCACTTGCTTTTGCTATATTTTATTTTATGTAAAATACGTGGTTAATTATGTAAAACTCTATTAATAATAAAATTATATAATTAGTATCTCACTTTTAAATATTAAATCATTGACATATTTTGTATACTAGTGAACTCTAATGAAAATCTTACTTTTGTTTATATATTGTTTATATATTTAAGATTAGTGGGTGTGCGTACACAAAAATATAAAAAATTAACATATTATTGTGCAATAATTTGTGTTCACCAACTTTATAAGTCACGAACAATAACCACTAATTCTACAAGCCACGAACGATCACGATCAATAAGAACATCACAAACTCTTCATATAACACCGACCACGATCCATCAACTAGTCACATGCATGATAAGAACAATATTTTTGATCTGAAGTATGTAAATGCACACTATCCTTTAAGATTTATTCGCCTGAGACTAAAACTTCCCATTCAAAAGACTCTTCTCAAATGAAATTCCAGAAAATTAAAATTAAAGCAACAAGAAAAGAATTACAAAAAGTATTGTATAGTAACCCAAAAATAACAGTAGTTGAAATGTGTTGTTCTGATCTTTATGGTTTCTATATGTCTATACCTTAAGGAAAGAACACATATATACTAACATATATTGGGATAACATCAATAGTTCTCAAGTCTCAACAATACGTTTGAAATAGTTGGCCAAAGAATAATAAATAAAACAAATTAACGTGTTATATTTAAGTTTATTAGTACTTTGAATCGCTTTAATTTTTCAATTGTACAATTTTGATCTTATTAATTTAAAATGAGCAATTTTGACCTCTCACATTTATCAAATTTTTTATTTTGCAGTCTTCCACTAATTTTTTTGGTGACGTGACATGACATGTGGACTTCAAATCTAGCATGCCATGATAAAAAAAAATTATTTTAATTAATTAAATAAAACAAATTTATATTTAGTTAATTAAAAAAACATTATTAGAATCCCTAGAATTCAAGATGAAACAAAAATTTATAGGAGATTGAACTACAACAAAAATCAATTGAAATGCTTTTAACATTATAATTAAACACCTTTTAATCAAATTCTACATCATTATAAACTATCTTCTTCATTTTTTTCATTTATAATTTTTCCTTTTGTCTGATTTCTCATTCTTTTTCCTCCTTTTCTTCTCCTTCTCTCTCTTCCTCCTTCCTCTCCTTCCATTCTTCGTTCTTTGCACTACAAATCTGAATATTTCATAATCGAACTAGATTGTTTAAACTCGTCGTTATATAAATCCGACAATGCAGTTACTTTTCACCATACATATATTATGTTATTTCCATGTAAATACATTCTTTGATTTAGTAAAGTTGGACAATGTAGTTGCTTGTCTTCCAGATATAGGTTCCAATAATTGGTGCTGAGCTGAGTTACCAATTATTTTTGCTGTTTTTGTGATTCTTAAATTCTTTTTCTGCAACATCATTTTAATATCTTGTGCATAATATCAAAATTTTGCCTGTTTTGTATCATATTAATGTTCTAATTTTTTTTAAATTGAAATTTTTGGAATTAAATGTGATAATTAATTTTGAAACAATTTCAAATTTGAATTTGTGTTTTGAAATATTCAGAGAAAATTTTTA
This sequence comes from Cicer cuneatum, assembly GCA_037974295.1. Classification (NCBI taxonomy): domain Eukaryota; kingdom Viridiplantae; phylum Streptophyta; class Magnoliopsida; order Fabales; family Fabaceae; genus Cicer; species Cicer cuneatum. The sequence continues at coordinate 61,642,397 of JBBPBO010001985.1, read as the reverse complement.
TGAAAAAATGAGATGAAAGATGCATTGGTGAATGGTTATAACCTTAAGAGACAGAAAAAATGATCTAAGAACTTATATTGAGAGGCATGTATTTGATAATAACTACAACTAATTGATCAATTTTTTTTTGAATAAAAATTAATTGACCATTTAACTATTTTAACATATGAATCACGTAAATAAGAATTAGTATAAAGCATTTAATTCATTTTGTATAAACGCTAAAATTTTATAATTTCAACATTTATTATGTCTTTAATTCATTTTGTATAAACGCTAAAATTTTATAATTTCAACATTTATTATGTCTTTAATTCTTTATCACCCTTTTTTTAAGAAACCAAAATAAATGGCATGCCTAAAATGATGAACTATGTAACCAAAATACCACACTTTATAATCGCCAATCCCTAAACATAAAGAGATTGTGAACTCCATTGTTGAAGATCATACAAGAAACCTATAGCTTTGAATTTTAACCAACACTATTAGACTACACTCACGCTAATATTTGGCTAAAATCAACTTTTTTTTTGGCAAAATTAGCCTTATTGCAAGCCTTCTACAGAGCCCATACACATAGAATCAAAATATAATTAAAACTGTATAGGTAACTCGATCAAATCTAACGATCGAAACTTGTATGTGATCATCTTGTTAGATAACTTGTAATTTAAGTAAGATATTAGTTGTATATGATAACTAATTAATTAATCACTCAATAAGTTAATTAGTTTGTTAGAAGATAGTTAAAATGGATGAAGATAAAACCATGTATAAATAGCATAGTCTATTTATTCAAAAAAAATAAGTCTATTCATTCATATACTAACAATTTTTTATTTTCTTACACTTGAAACAACAATTTTAAAAACTAACAGGGCCTACGATTATGCATAACACTGTACCGTCCATTTTATAATTTATTCAATATTTTTTTAGATGTAAAAAACACACAAACACAACCTCACACAAAATGTGACAAATAAGATTTAAGTGACAACAGAGAGTACAAATTTCTGAACACTATCAATCAAAGCCTTAGCCTTAGCAGGATCAAAGAGTTCACAAGCATGAAACCCATCCTCCCAAAAAGAAGATTCCACGTGCACACCACGTGCCTCCAAAATCTTCGCAAGCTCCTTTTGTTTATCCACCAAAGGATCCCCAGCGTAGCCATTAACAAAACACTTCGGCAACCGTCCGATCTTCTCACCATATACTCCATCCGTAACCTTCGGATTACAATACACGTGGTCACGATCCGCACCCTCTGGTAAACACATATCCCACATAAGATCTCCAGCAGTTAGCGGCAATATATGATCGTTCGGATTACGTTTTTCCGATTCCGTCCTGTGGACCCCACCGAAAAACGGTGAGTTCATTATCAGCCCTTGGATCTTAACAGGTTCGAGATCGAGCTCGAGTGCACGTACACCTGCGACGTAGCTGATATTACCTCCAGCACTACTTCCCATTAAAAAACATTTGGTAAAATCCACGTGGTCTTTAATCCACGGTTCAGATTCGTTAGAGTCAATAGCTTGTGATTTAAGCCAGAGGAGAGAATCAACGGCGTCGTCGTATGCGGCGGGGAGGCGGTGCTCCGGCGAGAGACGATAGTCAACGGAGGCAACAACGGCGGGGATATGAGAGGCGATTGCGGAGCAAGAATGGTGGAAGAATAAGGAGGAAGGGTGGTAGAGTATGAAACCTCCGCCGTGGAAGTAGAGAATGAGAGGGAGTTTAGCGGCGGAGGAAGGTGGTGGAGGGTTAGGGAGGAAGAGACGGATGGAGGTATTATTGGCAGCGTTGAGAGTAATGTCTTTGGAGAGAATGGATTGTGTGGGATCGGAGGAAGGTGGTAATGTTGGAATGACGTAGTTTCTTGTGAGGGAACCGTCGGAGTTGAGTTTGATTTTGAGGAACTCGTAGGGATCGATTGTGTGATCGGAAGGTGGTTGTTGTTTTTCCATTATTGCTGGATTAATGTGTTTGTTGAGATGATTGGAAGGTTATAGTTTAGATTTTAGATCTGTAATTAATATAGTATGAAAATGTTGTTCTTAGTGGTTATCGTACGTGGGTTCAATTGTCATCACACTTTGCCATGCATGTTTTGGACTCCAATAATTTGTGGTGATCGATTTTTTAGATTTATTTTAGTGACAAAATTTTTTAAGGACCATGGTCGTAAATTTTAAAAAATATTTAAAATTTTAATAACTTAAAAATTAAATATTAATAATTATATTTATATTTATCACTAAGATAATAATTTAAATGATTTAATTTGATAAAAATAAAAATAAATAGATATATATTTTGTATTAAATTAATATTAATTAAATTACTGTTTTATTCATAAAATGAAGAGAATCACAGACTATTACTTTTGAATAGTATCACTGACCGTCGTGACTATTTCTGATGATTTTCATCTAATGATCCACGATGGACCACTTATAAATATGATTGATAGTAAAACTCGCCTAATTTTGAAACATATATAATTTAAATTTGACTAAATAGCACATGTGGTCCCTTAACTTAATTTCAGTTAACGTTTTAGTCCTTTATCTTCTTTTTTTCCCGATTTAGTCATTTATTTTAATTTTAAGTGACAATTTAATCCTTTATGTTTTAAAATGTTAACAATATTATCCTTTTTTTTTACAAAAATTCAAAAAATTTATCAAAATTTTCAACCAAAACCCATAAAATTAATTATATTCTTTAATATAATACAAGTTTTATCAAATTCGTAACTCAAATATTCAAATAAATTCATATTTTTATTCTTTATTAGATGGAATTTTAAAAATCAAATAAAAAATGAAAATATGAGTTTATTTGAATATTTGAGTTACGAATCTGATAAAATTTGTATTATATTAAAGAATGTAATTAATTTTATGGGTTTTGGTTGAAAATTTTGATGAATTTTTTGAATTTTTGTAAAAAAATGATAATATTGTTAACATTTTAAAACATAAAGGATTAAATTGTCACTTAAAATTAAAATAAAGGACCAAATCGAGAAAAAAAAAGATAAAAGACTAAAACGTTACCTGAAATTAAGTTAAAGGACCACGGATGCTATTTAGCTTTTAAATTTTGAAACACTTTCTTTTTTCTTTTAATGCTGATAATTTGTTTACATTTTCAACTAATAAAAAATAACTTTTTGTGAATTTTATTTTTTTAATTAATTTCTATGACTTTTAAAGTATAAAGAAAAAGAATTATATTTTTATAAAATCTTTTATTTATCAACGATTGATTATGTAAAAATTAAACAAAAATATTATACGATTGATTTGTAGTGATTGTTTTGTTTTTTTGAAAAATAAAAACGCAGTCCAATTGTTAATTGGATGTCATTTCTACAAAGAGGGGAAACAATGTCAGGGGGAGGAATGTGGAATAAAAACAATTAGGTTTCTCTATGGTCGGTCTGGGCAATATATGTGCTACAAAGGTCGTAAAAGATTTGACAAAACCGATAAGAACTTGTAAGAATAAAAGAGAAGAGATTATCGGAATAAATATCTGTATAACTAGCAGGGTTGGCGGAGTAGGGAGCAGCGCAGTTTTTCAGTTTTTAAATCTAAACCATTAAAAAATTTATTGCCACATGTCACACATATGAGAAATAAATTTGAGAGAGTAACCATTCACAGAAACATTAATACCCATGTGCAAAATATTTGGTGCAATTATTGATTTCCAAAATTAAATTGTTTTGTCCGTAAACTTCCAAAACAATAATTCATACTTTCAAGTTAATTTCACCGATGAATTCATAATAGTCACATCTATATTTGGACCCAAAACAATTTGAATTAATTTATAGTAAAAAAAAAAATCGTATTTGTCGGTGAACTCCAAAAACTGGGTGCAATAATTGCAACAATTAATTCAAAATTTAACCACTTTTGGATAATTCAAAATTGATAAATTTATAAATTAAGGAAATTAACCAAAAACAAAATTAATAACAAAATTGAAGAAACATTTATCTTTTCAACAAAAGAAGAAAATATGAAAATGATCCACGAATTTTTTTGAGACAACTATTTTACTCATCCATACAAATATTTTTTTCTTTTACTTTTAGAAAATATTTGTGTGAATGTTAAGGTTAAACTTTTCAAAAGTAAAATTGTGATCTGACATATAATTTTAGATAAAATTTTGAGGCAATTATTTTATATTCATCACAAATATCATTTTTTTTCCGAGTATGAACACTCATAAAACAAATAATAAATATTCATCCGTAAACATAATTTTGGGCCTCCCTAATTCGGCATGTGATAATGGTCTGGTTGGACAGGTTAATTCTCAGCTTTGAGTTCACGTATGTTTTAAATATTACAAACTTAAATCATGTATCCTTACATGATATACTTTCACCTACAAAATACAATATAAGAAATTATAGGTAGTACATAAATATAATTCACATACACTTATGTGAAATATCAAATGAAGTTTAAGGTATTACATAAACCAGTTCACGTTGTTACGTCAATTTAGTATTATCTACGTGATTTGAGTTCACGTAGTTTGTGCGAATTCAGTTCTTGTAGTTTAAAGAATGAGATGAATAATAAAGAGGCATTTTGAATATTTCAATTTTATGAAAAATATATAGATGTAAGTAGCAAAATAGAAGGTATGAGTAGCAAAATTGTATTTGTTTCCAAATTTTCATTATTTACTCCAAAACAAAGGAGAAAACTACAACAAAAATATCAAAGAAAACCCACAAAGAAAAATTGTTTGTGCATTATCTCAACATCTCGTTGAAACTAAGAATATTTACACAAGGCAATGATCAAATCAAATAATTAAAGAAAAGATTTCCTCAATATGTTAGATCAATTTCATAAATGCTAACAATTACTCATGAATATTAAAAAAAACAACATTCAAGATAATATAGAAGCATTACATGTGTTCAAAAGAAACAAAACTGAAATGTCGATCAAACCAAAAAAAAAAGTCCATGTCATCGACTAATTATATCAAACTCCAAAAAAAAATATTAGAAACGAAAGAGAAAGAAATTAAATCATGTTTTACACTTAAAACCAAATCATGATGGATTAAAATCTACCATAGTGTAATATATTTTTAAAATTGTAGAATATCAAATGGTTCCTCCATAAACTTTTGTAATAATATATTTTAATATATCATTGTAATTGAATATATCGTATATTCACGTTGATCCTTATCAATTTAATCTTCACAAAAACAAATTGATCGATGAAATTTTATCATTTGTGCATGAACTGATTATGGATAAATTATTTCATGATTTAGTCTATGTTGTGACGATATTGATATGAGATCAACATAGAGGATCAAATATTCAATTAATATGTCACATCATAGTCTCTAACTATAAAAATTTAAGCATGAACTATTTTGATTAACATTTTACAATTTCAGGGATGCATTTACCAATTTATGTTTGTTTTTAGATATATTGGGCCTGTTTGTTTAAGATTTTTAAAAAGTAATTTTGACTTTATATTTTTAAAAATGAATCTTTTAAAAAATTTACTTAAAAATAGTATAAGTTTCTTAGATTCATTTGTTACCAATTAAAAAAAGGTAATTTTGACATTCAATAACTTAGATATTCATTAATAAAGATTTAACATAATAAAAATTACATTTTAAAAAATGATTTTTATAAAGAGCTTCTCAAAATAGCTTTTCATTTTAATCATTTTTTAAAATTTCATTATAAAAAAAAACTTGTAAAAAGTAGATGAAATATTTAAAATCATATTTTAAGATAAACTATTTAAACCAATTTTTCATTTGAAGTTTAATTTTTAAATTCTTTTTTAAAAATATTATAACAAAAATATAAAGTTCTAGGGATAAAAAGAGACCCTAACTTCATAAACCCCAAAATTTAAAATAAATTATTCATATAAATTGGGGAAATGAAAATAAACTCAATAAATCAAATACAAAGACCCGTTTTGATACCACTTGTTGGAATTAATTTACTAATTCATCAACTAAACATGCTCAAGACAAACATAATCATTCTTTAATGTGAAAACTAGGAATGGCAACGGGTAGGGTATGGATAGGGTACTATAGTATCCGTGCCCGTACCCGCAGTTTAAAAAAATACCCGTACATGTGCCCGTACCCTCGTTGGTATCAACTTTAATACCCGTACCCTTGCCCTCTGGGTACTTAAGTGCCCGTACCCATACCCATTACCCGCACTTTAACAAAAATATATCGATAAATAATTTGTGATTAAATTTAAAAAAATTCTCAAATATTTTAAATCCAAATCGTAAATATTACAAAACAAAATGTTGTCTAACTCAAAACTTCCAAAATATATCATGATCCAACATTAGTACATTACTACAATATATCAAAACATCAAAAATAATGTTCTCTGAAAGAATATTTTATGAAGTTGCAAGTCCTCTCTGAGATATGTAAAAAAATTGATATGTGTATTATATTAGTTATTTATAATTAGAAAGTCATGATTAATAATATAAAAAAAAAACTCTTAAATATAAAATCACAATTATTTACTTCTTCATCAGAATCAAATATGTGTATAGGGACTAAAATTTATTTTTCAAATTTTTTTAATTATTAAAATTATACTTTTTTTATTAAGGACTCAATTTTTAAGATTAGAACAAGATCTCCAAAATCTATTACTATTTACTAACATATTTTCGTGATGATTTACTTATATGTTTATTTTTCATAAGGATCCGAAAATTATGAAATGAATTACCTAAATCTGTTGATTTGTTTGTAACAAAAAGGAGAGGTAGAGAGACATGAGATAGTAGAGAGTGAGAGAAATAGTAGTTAGAGATTGGAAGGAGAGATAGAGATGCATAAGATAGTAGAGAGACATATGTGTATTTAGAAAAATCATGTATTTAAAAAATATTTTTTCAAACAAACATGTTTTCTTTGTATGAAATAAAGAATGAAATTTAATGAAATTTAACAACATCAAATAAATAATATAAATAAAGAATGAAATTTAATGAAATTTTTGTATGAGTTTATTTGAAGATTTGAGTTACGAATTTGATGAAATTTGTATTATATTAAAGAATATAATTAATTTTATGGGTTTTGGTTGAAAATTTTGATGAGTTTTTTGAATTTTTGTAAAAAAAGAAGGATAATATTGTTGACATTTTAAAACATAAAAGATCAAATTGTCACTTAAAATTAAAATAAAGGACCAAATCGGGAAGAAAAAAAAGATAAATGACTAAAACGTTAATTGAAATTAAGTTAAGGGACCACGGGTGCTATTTAACCTTTAAAAAATCATTTTTATTTAAGCTAAAACAAACTTACATACTAATAATAATAATAACAATAATAATAATAATAATAATAATAATAATAATATTATATGTGCGGGGCGGGGCGGGGTGGGTACTATAGTACCCGTACCCGCACCCATACCCGTTCAATTTTGCGGGTAATTACTCGTCCCCATACCCATACCCATTATGCGGATTTTTACCCTACCCATTATGGGTTTTTTTTGCGGGTACCCACTGGGTCTGGGTCTAATTGCCATCCCTAGTGAAAACCAAACAAGCATATGAAGCATAAATCTTGACAACCTTATGTTCTACATCATGTTGATATATCAAATCTGAGCTTTTATGAATACCTAGATTTATTGTTAATCGTGTCTTTGGCGGAAATTCTAGTCTCTAAGCATTTCTGAAAAGGAGAGAGATGGATGACGTTGGAGTGTGGTTCTTCTTCAATCTTAATCACTCGTCTGATGGAGAGAAGAAGAGGTTATTTGTTGAGTACAGTATTAGGGATAGTCTGTATATATAGATTAATGACTAATTAGCTTCTCATTATTCTCAAATGAGTCATCAATGACATCCACCTTTATTGAATCTATATCAATTAGTTAAATATTTAATTACTTTGATCACTAGTATATTAAGGCTCATATAAAGATATGTGCCCACGTAATAATACTAAAATATAGTAATTAAATAAAATATTTCAATATATCTATCATCTGTTTTATCCTATTTCATGGTTTTTATTCATAATTATCTTTGTTTATTCCTATTTTTGCAGAATTAATCATAAAATAAAAAATAACACAAATTTGTTCAATATAATGTATTTCGGAGAGGGCTACCTAAATTGATGCAAGTGTAATATAAGAACTAAATACAAATCTAAATATATATTTAAATTATATAAGTGGCCAAGAGCCAATAGAAGTGGATACCAGGCTGGCCAATTTTTAACGTGGGCCACAGTTAGAAAGAAAAATAAGGGCTTGACTTGGGTGATTCAAAAAAAGGGTTGTTGAGACAAAATCTCTCAAATGTTTTAATGATAGTAAAATTATTTCAAAGATTATGATTATGTTTGTTATCTAACATGTGCTCTTGAGTGAATTAATATTAGAAAACAGGTTACTATTCAAAAGGAAAAATCTGAGTCAATCCAACAAGTTTTTCAAACTAGAGGATGAATCTTCAAAGAGGATGAACCAACTATCAGGCAAAATATTCAGAATCACGATAACATTGATTTCTTGCCATATAAAAAGTAAAATCAGTGTTAAAGTTTGAAAGAAAAACAAAGTCAACAGAAGAAAAAGAAAGGCAGAGGATGAACATAGAAAAATGAAATATAGGAAAATGGACCTCTAGCTCTCTTCATAGGCTTATGATGAAAATGGTTCTACCTTTTCAACTACACATAAAGCTTATACTAAACAAAAGCCCAAAATAGAATTTGACATGCCTTGGAAAACGAAAAAGCGAAAGGACAGCTAAGACACGAACTTCTAGGAGGTTTGAACCTGCCATACGAGGATGGAATGAATTCCCATCCTCCTGTGCTCAAACAAGACAAAGGACAGCTGGATGACATTTCTGTAATTCAGATTACTGACCTTGACTTTTTGATTGAAGTGCCCAACGGACTTGTAGCTTCAAAACACATGGATAGACTATCTTACAACTCTATAAAAGAATTGATGCTCTTCTTCATTCAACACACAACAACAAAGCATACAAAGAAAAAGTCTAAGAGCTATCAAGTGCTTTCTCATCCTCTCTTTATACTTTCTATTGTCCTACACTAGATCTTTGAAACATCTTTTTAGAAAGTGTTAGTAAAGAGATACATCACAAACATCATCAAACAATAATGTAATTTTTAAGTGAGTTACACTTAGAAATAGTTGAAATCCGTGAGAAGATATTGTAAGCTTGGTGAGGCTCTAGAACACACAAGTTGTAACTAACCTCTGTGAGAGGTTGATCGTTTTCTTAGTGAAATCTCACAAGTGTGTGAGGACTGGACGTAGCCCTTATTGGGTGAACCAGTACAAAGTTGTGTGTGTCATTTTCTAACCTCTCTCTCTCTCTCTCTATCTTTTAGTAATATGTTCATACTCATAGTTTTGAATTTCCAACCTCTAATTTTCATCCTCTCGAAGAGGATAAAGCTTTAAAACTCAAAATAAATTTTTAAACAACAAATATCTCTATTCAACCCCCCTTCTAGTGATATTCTAGTTACTTCAATTGGCATCAGAGCAAGGTTCTCTAGAAAACTACACCTAACAATGTAAGAGAAAAAGATCAAAAGGAAAAATGTCAAAAGCTAAGTATATCTCTGAAGGAGGATCATCTAGCAGACCTCCCTATTTTGATGGCACAGATTACTACCATTGGAAAGGAAAGATGAGATTGTTTCTCATATCACAAGATAACAACATATGGTATGTGGTTGAAAACGGAAATCATGTCACTAGAATCAACAACACAGATTCAACCTCTGACGAAAAACCTCAAGCACGATGGACGGCTGATGAAAATGTTAAGGTACTCCTAAACTCTAAAGCTCATTTATTTCTAACGTGTGCTTTGAGCAGGGAAGAATATGACAGAGTTGAAGAATGCAAAAGTGCTAAGGAACTATGGGACACTCTGAAGATCCATCATGAAGGATCAAGTCACGTTAAAGAAGCAAGGATCGACATGGGTGTAAGAGAATTCGAATTGTTCAAAATGAATGAAGAAGAAACAATTGATGATATGTTTTCAAGGCTAACAATCATCCTAAACAACTTAAGGTCTCTTGGAAAGGAATACTCCGTTCAAGAAAGGATAAGGAAAATTCTAAGGAGTTTACCAAAAGAATGGAGACCAATGGTGACTGCCATTACAGAAGCAAGAAACTTGGCCACCATGAGGTTAGAGGATCTGGTTGGAACTCTTAGAGCTCATGAACCATTGTTGCTTGCTGATAAACCAAGCAAAAAGGGAAAAATGATTGCTCTAAAATCTAGTCAAACGGAAAGTCCATCCTCCAAGAAGACTGAAGATGTCACAAAAAAGGATAACTCAGAGTATCCTCTATCTGAAGAGGAGGATGAACTCGCTCTGACTTCTAGAAGAATTCAGAGGATGATAAATCGTAGAGGACAAGACAAAAGATCTCCTCAAAAAGAAAAAATTGACAAAAGTCAGATAACGTGCTTTGCATGCAACAAAATTGGACACTACAAAATTGAGTGTCCTCTGAATAAAAGGAACACAAGAAGATTTCCCTACAAAAATAAATCTATGATGGCTACATGGGATGACAGCGACGGGTCATCCTCCAAGCAGGAAAAAGAAGAAGAGGCTAACTTCTGTCTCATGGCAAACTCAGATACTGAAGAGGTAACCATTACTGATCTTTGTCCTTCTTGTGAAAAATTAGAAATAGAATTTGACAATCTTTTGAATGACTCAAACACTTTATCTCATAAATGTGTTTCTCTTAAAAATCAACTTTATGAGCTAAATAAACTCAATGAGGAACTTCAAGCCAAGAATGAGAAATATGAAAAAATCATTCTAGACTTGCAGCAATCTCATAGAAAAATTTCTGAACAACAAAAAATTTTGAACAAAAAGAATGTCAATATTCATCCTCTAGAAGACGATACAGAAAAGAAAGATTTAAAAATAAAAGTTGAAGAACTCAAGAATGACATTACCAACTTTGTTAAATCCACCGAAACATTTCAAAAAATTATGGGATCTCAATCTGGAATTTTTGACAAAGCTGGTATTGGATTTAAAAGTTCTCAAAAGCAAAAATTATATGAAAATTTATTTCTACCAAATAAACAAGAGGATAGGCCAAAATGCACATTTTGCAAAAAACATGGACATACTATCAAAGTTTGTCATGCTAAGAAAAGGGTTGAAAATAACAAAAGGAGATGTTCATTTTGTGATAAGCATGGACATCATGATTCCATTTGTTATCATAAAAGGAAAATCCATACAAGAGGACGTACTAACCACCAAGGACCCAATTCTATATGGGTACCTAAGTCACTTCTAAATTCTGACACATGCACATCCTCTGATCAACAAAAGAAAGCTATGGTTCTTGGACAGTGGCTGCTCAAGGCATATGACAAGGGATAAGCATTGTTTCATTTTGCTAGAAATAAAGGATGGAGGATAGGTTCAAAAACATTTTGGAGAACCTCTCCATCATAAATCTGTCCAAAATAATTTAAACTTTCGTTTTCATTTGATAAACTTGTCCAAAATAGTTTATTCATTCGCTTTTTCATTTCAAAATCTTTTTTTTGCCTAAACTCTCATTACTTGAGGATCATATCTAAAATTAGAAATGTCGTCCTCTAAAACAAGAGGATGAGCAAACTCTAATGATGTTTGGTCAATCTCAAAATTTTGATTATTCAAAACTGCATTGGGTCAAATTCAGTCTCTCTATGAGATCACATGTGATTGTTGAAAATAGCTTCAATAATCAGAAGATAAAAAACACCCAGAGGAGGATCCTTCTATTTTTGTGAAATAAGCTCAAAATCAACTCTGCCAAAGCCTACGCACGCTCATCCTTGCTGTAGGTCAGTTTTCCTGCACAGTCTCATTGGCTCCCATCACGCATTTAATGCGCAGACGGCTCTATGTGATCGTTGCAAGCTATTCGAGTGGCCCTAGGCTGCCTACTCCAGCATCATTGCATGCCTTTGCAATAATTACTATATTCTTCCCGCTTCTTTTTCCTCTAAAATGATAACAAATTTTCAAACCTCCTCCTTCAAAACGTCTGAAACATAACTCTCCAATCTTCATCTATTTTCTTTTTCTTTTTCAAAAAACCTTAATCAAAATCTTTCAAAAATCAAAACTCCTGAAAACCTCTCTCTTCATCTCTGAATTTTATTCAAATCTCTCATTCCAAACCCGTGCATCAATCTCTAAATAGATTTGTTTAAATAAAAAAAAATAAAAAAAAATAAAAACTTTTATTTTTTATTTTTTGTCCTCTTTTGTTAAAAATATGTCATTCTTTTGTGTGAGGTTGAATCCAATTTTAAACAACATCATCCTTCAAAACTGAGAATGAACCAAAAAGACAGAAAGTAAACAACCATTTGTTGCACGTGTCTCGCTGCAGAATCTCTCTCTCTAATGAGCATTAAATGCAAAACGGCTAATGAGCATTAAATGCAAATAATTGCCTAATAACTCTTTCCTCTCATTTTCAACGACTACAAAATCCTTAAAACTCTTTGATCGATCATCCAAACCACATCTCATCAACCCCATTGACCCAGGAGATCATCCTCCTATCTTGCCTCCTCAACCCGATCATCCTCGTCCTTCAACCTCCTCTTATTCTGATGAGTCCTCTCCGTCCAAATAGCTCTCCAAGCTGATGTTCTTACTTTTTGATGGTTGACAAACATTGGGGGAGAAAGATTATGAGTTAAAATTTATTATGTTATTTTATTCTTTATGCTTATAATTGAGGAGGAGCATAATTTAAAAATGAAATGCATAATTTAAAAATGAAAGCTATGCATATGTTGAGGGGGAGCATTATCAAGACATATCTTATGTAATATTCTCTATCAGAATCATAATCTAAAGAATTTTGTCATCATCAAAAAGGGGGAGATTGTTGAGACAAAATCTCTCAAATGTTTTAATGATAACAAAATTATTTCAAAGATTATGATTATGTTTGTTATCTAACATGTGCTCTTGAGTGAATTAATATTAGAAAACAGGTTACTATTCAAAAGGAAAAATCTGAGTCAATTCAACAAGTTTTTCAAACTGGAGGATGAATCTTCAAAGAGGATGAACCAACTATCAGGAAAAATATTCAAAATCACGCTAACATTTATTTCTTGTCATATGAAATGTTAAAGTTTGAAAGAAAAACAAAGTCAACTGAAGAAAAAGAAAGGCAGAGGATGAACATAGAAAAATGAAATATAGGAAAATGCACCTTTAGCTCTCTTCATAGGCTTATGATGAAAATGGTTCTACCTTTTCAACTACACATAAAGGTTATACTAAACAAAAGCCCAAAATAGAATCTGACATGCCTTGGAGAACGAAAAAGAAAAATGACAGCTAAGACACGAATTTCTAGGAGGTTTGAACCTGCCATACGAGGATGGAATGAATTCCCATCCTCCTGTGCTCAAACAAGACAAAAGACAGCTGGTTGACATTTCTGTAATTCAGATTACTGACCTTGACTTTTTCATTAAAGTGCCCAACGGACTTGAAGCTTCAAAACACATGGATAGACTATCTTACAACTCTATAAAAGGATTGGTGCTCTTCTTCATTCAACACACAACAACAAAGCATACAAAGAAAAAGTCTAAGAGCTATCAAGTGCTTTCTCATCCTCTCTTTATACTTTCTATTGTCCTACACTAGATCTTTGAAACATCTTATTAGAAAATGTTAGTAAAGAGATACATCACAAACATCATCAAACAATATTGTAATTTTTAAGTGAGTTACACTTAGAAATAGTTGAAATTCGTGAGAAGATATTGTAAACTTGGTGAGGCTCTAGAACACACAAGTTGTAACTAACATCTGTGAGAGGTTGATCGTTTTCTTAGTGAAATCTCACAAGTGTGTGAGGACTGGACGTAGCCCTTATTGGGTGAACCAATATAAAGTTGTGTGTGTCATTTTCTAACCTCTCTCTCTCTATCTTTTAGTAATTTGTTCATACTCATAGTTTTGAATTTCCAACCTCTAATTTTCATCCTCTCGAAGAGGATAAAGCTTTAAAACTCAAAAGAAATTTTTAAACAATAGATATCTCTATTCAACCCCCCTTCTAGTGATATTCTAGTTACTTCAAGGGTCTCCTTAGAAAATTATAAGAAGGGCACATAAAGAAAGAAGAGAAGCTGACAGCACAGGAAAGAATTTGAGGATTGTCGCATTTGTTTCTTGATGTGTATCTTCATTGCTAAACATACTTGAACTACATTGCTAAACATACGTTCAAATTGACACTTTCAGACGTGTATGTATCTTAAAATATTAAAATAGATATGGATAGTTTCTTTTAGATATTTAAAAAGAACATTTTGGAAAGATATAAAAATTTGATGAGAATCATGGTAAAAAATAAAAAATAAAATAAACTTTTGATGAAAATCAACTGGAAGCGACATTTGTACATGAAAACAATCAAATATTATATTTTGCTTGCTAATCACATATTTACTTTATTTATAAACTTAACTCATCCATATAATATTTTGGTTATTTAACTCTTATTACTAAGATCATTCTTGAGTTTATAAAATTAAGTGTAGAGTTGATATCTTTCACAGTTTCACCTTCTTACCCCTTCCCTTCCACTTCCACCGTCATGGACATATGGAAACCTAGATTCATCTTTTTTATAAAGCCCATTAACATTTACGCAAAATCTGTCACCCAAATTTCATTGATATTACAATTGCAACTTTCTCGTGCTTGTACAGATGTAAAGGTGAGGGGAGGGGTATTTGATTGTCATGTGAGTGACTTAATGAGATGATTTTATTTCAACCATCGATTTTAATTCAATAACTAATAATTGATCCTCTTACTCATTTTGTCATTAAATATACTCCTATAAGTGTCTTTGACCCAATCAACACACGAGTTATACAATGGGTGTAAAATGTTTTTTTTATTAAATGTGTTTTTTGTTGTTGTAAATTATAAAATGTTAATGTAAAAATATATACTGAGGTCAAATACATTAAAATATATTTTTTATTAAATTGAAACACATTTAATAGTAATTTAGGATTTGTAAAAATGGTTATAATTAAAGTCAAATAATTTTTTCATTCTAATTTTCTATTAGAAAAATGAAAGTCAAATAATTCTAATGATACGATGATTATAATTGATTCAAAGAGTAAAAAAAAATTGTAGTATACATAAACTAAATCATTTATCAAATTGCATTAGAATTTAAAAAATTATAACAAAACTTTTTTTATGTAAAATACTCATCTCGTAGTATACTTATTTTTTAACTCAATGCAATTAAGGTATTTGAATCACAACAAACGTCCTAAAGTGTCAACACAATTTAGATCATTTGAATATGATATGAGACTCTTCTTTGAGCTAGTATCATATTTTATATTTTAAAATGATATCCATTAAAATTTGGATATTAATGTTATTTTAATTAAAATAGTTAGTCTTATAATATATTTATACTATACTATGTATGTTAAATGTTAATTAATAGATTTTATTTAAATATCAAAGTATTATTATGTGTCAATGTGGATTGATCGAGTTGGTAGAGACTCACTTTAAATCTCACAAGTATCTATGTTATAATTCTATTGCCGATATGATAATATAGTTGGTGGGTGATATATAAAGGAAAAAACTTAGGTAGAGAACTCTAGGATTGTTTTTAATGTTTTACAAATATTTTTATTTACAATAAGTATCTAAACTACTTTTCGTGGTTTTATGGTAAAATTGTTTCTGAATATTTTTATTTACAATTTTAGTGAAACACGGTAGACATAGTACCTATAATATATTGTTTTTAAGTTTTTTTCTTTTTTTGTTTGAAATAGATGACGCGAGACAAAAATTAAATAGCTATAAACATTTTGCAAAACAAGCATATCACATGCCAGAGGAGGAGAATCAATAACATGAAAACTAAAGGTTTGAGAGTGATCAAAGTTTGCCAATCAATTTGCAACAAGATTTGTTTCTCGATAAACGTAACAAATACGTATATCCCAACTACGCGCAAAGAAATTATTACAAAATTATAACTGCAAAAGGTTGAGAGTCAGTGTACTCATAAGTAATCAATTGCACAACAACTCTAGAATTACATTCAACAATAATTAATACTCCATGACTTGACTTTCTAAAAAATACATTTTTTTTCAAATACCTCTATTAGTACTGTACCTAAGTTTGATCCATATATAAATACTTCTATGAGTTTTTATAAAACAGAAACACTTTTTTTTAATAAAAGAAAATTATGAGCCCCAAACCCTGATGAA
Organism: Cicer cuneatum; assembly: GCA_037974295.1. NCBI lineage: Eukaryota > Viridiplantae > Streptophyta > Magnoliopsida > Fabales > Fabaceae > Cicer > Cicer cuneatum. The sequence continues at coordinate 61,625,962 of JBBPBO010001985.1, read as the reverse complement.
CCACAAACCTTACTAGAATAACATACTTTTTCCATTTTAAAATGATGAACAATGAAAAATGACGAGATCTATATATAATTATAGTAATAATATACAATTGACTAAAATAAAGTTAGATATTTAAAAAAAGTCATCTTGAATTAAAATTAGATTTTGTTTGAATTTGAAATCAAATATATTTATCACAATTTGATATTTCATTTAAAATTTTGCTGACTGGTATTTCATTTTTTTGTGTTGAAAACCGGTATTTCATTTAAACTTGGGAAAAAAGTTTAAAAAAATTGATGCTGAATTGAAATTTAATTGGAGATAATTTGGTTAAAAAAATATGATAATGAATCTATCCTGATTTTTAATTTTAATCTATATCTATTTTATAGCTAACTCAATTTTAAGAATAATAAGAACAATGATGAGGAGGGGGTACGTATTTTTTAAAACATTTAATAATTGATTGCATTATCAATTAAGTTTTTAAATGTGCTTGAGCATATGTTTCTTATGTCCAATCAAACAATATTGCTTTAGGTGTATTGCAATCAATTTGGCAACTGATCTTTTCATGAAATATTTCTTAAACCGGTTATATACATCATTTTTTGCAGTTGTGTGAGTTAATTATATCTGAAATTTAAATCAAATTTTTTACAGTTGTATGAGTTAATTATAGTAGTATTTACTATATATTTTAAATATGGATATATATACATCATTTTTTTAAAATTGTATATATACATCAATATATCTTTAGTTTTCTTAATTTTCAAATGTTCTCTCCTCCACCTTCGTTCTTTTTGGATGGACAGTGTTCTATGTTGAAAGGAGGATCCCATACACCACTTTTGCTAGATGCGTGTGAAGATTAAAATTAGTTATTTTTTAATTGGAAAATAAAAAAAAATAAAAAAAGCATACAAAGGGAAACAAATATTTATTAAAGTCATTACACTGTTTCGATAAATACTCTCTCTGATCTCTTTTATAAGAAAAAAAAATCATTTAATTTTTGGTATAAAATGTAAATAATCTTTTACTACTTTTCCAGTTTTTAATATTACTCTTTCTATAATACTCATTAAACAACCATACAATTTTTCAATACTACTTTAATAGAAACAATTTTGTATGCCGTTTTTACATTAATTAAATTAAAACTTAAAAAATCAGATAAAAAAATCAATATTTGGCCCCCAAAAAGGAGGTTAAGATTCTTGACTTTATATAAAAAAATATAAATATTTAAAATTTAAATAAGAATGTTAGGGTAATTCCACCATAGTGGAACACCAATAGCAACACCATTAGATTTGGCACCAACATCCATTTGAGTGATCAGTTCATTGGAATTCTTCTCATTGACAACCATTTTCTTTTCTGCAGCGGTCATTGGACATTTCTTCGGCACAACCATGCTCACGGCAAAATGAATAACTCCATTTCTTCTCCCTTCCCAATCCCTCAACCCATAACTCAAAATCTTCAAACTATTTTCCGGCACAATATCTCCTAGAATATCCGAAAGCGCAATTCTTGCCTTCCCAATAGCGCGAACACCTTTGAGCTTCTTGCATTGCACCTCAAATGTGATTGACCTTGCATGCAATGGTATGTCCAACAAAAACTTATCATTCCATGAAAGAAAACTCGAGTTGTTTCCACAATCTTTATTTTTCACCATTTTCGTTGTGTAACAATTAAGAGACTCACTTCTAACAACAACGTATGCTTCTTCTTTTACATTAACATTTTCGCAAGATATAACCGTGATTTCTAACGTGCATGAGGTTACACCCATAGTAGAAATTAATTTAATGTTGTTGTGCACACAAGATATATTGTTATGTCCTTCAATTTTGTAATCCTTGGGTTTTTGGTGAAGCAATGGAGGTGATTACTAATTATGTGAATATATAGGGAATATGGGTTTTTGATTTGGAAGGTGTCGAGAAAAAGGGAAGAAATAAAGAGCGTAATTGGTTTGACGTTTCGTGTGTATTTTAATTTTGGTTTGAAAAAGTAATATGAGTTGAATTTTGACTTCCAACTTTCATACGAGATGCGATAATTTATAATTTTTTATTTTTTGTATTTTTTAATAAATAAATAATTGTTAATTTAATAAATAAAATTAATTAAAAAATTATATTAATAAAATCAAATAAAATATATGTAATATAAAAAAATACGGGATCGAGTAGATCTGCCAATACAAATATCCTGCTCCCTCTTATATTTTTGTAGATAAAATAACAAATTCGTTAACAACTCCCTCTTATTTTTCCTCTGGTTCTAATAAATACAAAATAATGAAAATAACAATTCCCTCCTATTTTTTCGATCTCGTAGTAGATTTTCATGTCCTCGTTTTTATTATTATTTTTTACTTAATAAATCCAAAAAAAAATAGAGGGAGTTGTTAACAAAATGAAGTTGCTAAATTATATACAAAATAGAAAAATTGTTAAAATAATTTATGACATTATTTGTTTTAGAAAATCTACTCAACTGCATTAATTTTAAAGTTTATTTTTCCTATTTAGTATATTTTATTATTTTTTATTTTTAAATTAACAATTATTCATTTGATAAAATAAAAAATAAAAAGTTGTAGATGATTGCAGGATGTGATTTAAAAGTAAAAAAATAATAAAATATTTTAATATATAAATTTTCAAATAGAATAGAATGTTTTTTAAATAAAAAAAAGGATATAGAAACAAATATCTCTTGCAAGATAGCTATGCTTTTTTTTTTTAACAAAAACTATGTTGTCCCGTTACGAAAATTATAAATATTACAATTATAATTTTAGATAAAATAAAATTGAAAAGTGGGGTATGGTTGATAGCTAATGCAATCTCTGCCAAAATGCTGAAAATAGGAGCGAGACTTATATGTTAGCAACTAAAAAAAAAAGATATTCTCTTAAATTTAAGGGTGCTCATCTCTTCAAGTGACATTGTTGTCATTCTTTTATCAAGCAACAAATATGCTAACAACAACCTAACCTATGAGGTGGAAGTTTGTGGTACATGTGTTCTCCTTTCTTTTTTTTCTTTTTTTTTTAAAAAACATTCAAATTTTTTATTCAAAATTATAATTTTAATAAATAAATAAATAATAACCAAAAATTAAAGTAATATTGTACATGACACTGAATAATAAAAATATTAACATATGTCAACTTTGATTTGGTCAAAATTATAGGTCCATCAATTTGTAAAATAAACTAAAGTCGTGTGTCTAAGAGTGTTACTTTGAATATATAAAGACCAATATTACCAGATTTAAAAATTAAGAGGTTAAAAATATATCTTAACCTTTAATATATTTAAATATATCAAAAATTAATATATAATAACATAATTAATTTAACATAAAATAAAAATTTAATATATAATAATAGTACTAAATAATATTATTTATTTCGTAAAATATTTTTTTATAGTCTATAATGTGACTTTTTTAACTGAATATCCTTTAAAAAATTAGTTTCATTTATTTAATTAAGAAATGTCTCAAATATGTTGTAGATTATGTTGTATACCTCGTAATCTATATTCTCACTTCAACTTTGGAGGCCGAAGTTTGAAAAGCATAATAATGAAAGCATTTTACTTTACAGAAGACACATGTCAAACGTTTGTAGGTTTAACACTTTCACATGCCCGATCGAATTAATACGTTTTTTTTTTTTTATCTTTGAAATATTATGAGTAATTTATTTAATATTTAATAAAAATATGATATATTAATAATATTATAGGTGAAGTGCATATAAGTTTATAAATATGATTTATACAATTATTTATGTAACAAATTTTTATAAAGTAATAATTAAATTATTCATAAATTTTCAAAATTAACTTAGACTTCATCAATTAATAATGTTGTGTAACTTATAGAACTCCAGAGCGTATCTTATGGATTCTCATTTAAGTTGTTTCCGGAAATTGTAGTTGTGCTGTAACAAACATTTAAAAAATTTGAATAATAAATTAATCTTCATAATAATTATTTTATTTGTTTATTTTTTTAATATTAAATTAGTTGTAATTTTATAATATCATTAATATAATATTAATTATATTTTTTTAATTAATATATTATTATTTAGGCTAAATAGTATTCGTGGTCCCTTAACTTAATTTCAGTTAACTTTTTAGTCCTTTATCTTATTTTTTTTTCGATTTGGTCATTTATTTTAAGTTTAAGTGACAATTTAATCTTTTATGTTTTAAAATGTTAACAATATTATCCTTTTTTTTTACAAAAATTCAAAAAATTCATCAAAATTTTCAACCAAAACCCATAAAATTAATTATATTCTTTAATATAATACAAATTTCATCAAATTCGTAACTTAAATATTCAAATAAACTCATTATTTTATTCTTTATTTGATTTTTAAAATTTCATCTCTAACAACATCAAATAAAAAATGAAAATATGAGTTTATTTGAAGATTTGAGTTACGAATTTGATAAAATTTGTATTATATTAAAGAATATAATTAATAATATGGGTTTTGGTTGAAAATTTTGATAAATTTTTTAATTTATTTAAAAAAAAAAGGATAATATTGTTGACATTTTAAAATATAAAAGATCAAATTGTCACTTAAAATTAAAATAAAGGACCAAATCGAAAGAAAAAAAAAGATAAATGACTAAAACGTTAACTGAAATTAAGTTAAGTGACCACGGGTGCTATTTAGCCTATCATTTATTATTCACTCCGTGTTATAATAATTGACTAATTTACATAAAAAAGTTGTCTCTTCAAAATAAGAGACTCTTTCAATTATACTCTTTAATTAATATTACTTGCATTATTTTTAATGTATTATAATATTAATAACACATTAATACTTAATAAAAATAATTTATTAAAAGTAATATTTTTTTTCTCTTTTATTTATAATTTTTTTTAATATGTTGTAATATAATCAAAAACTCATTAATTTTTTTTATTAATTACAATTAATAAAATATTTAAATAACTTATACTCATTTTATATTAAAAGTGATACAATTAATTATTTTTAAAAAAATTGTGCAAAACTCTCACTTAAAACATTTAAACAAAAGTACAATGATTACGTGAGCCACACAAAACCCTCCATATAAATATAAGACTTAATTGCAGTTTTAATTGCTCTATTTTTACTGATTTTCGAAATTAGTCTCCTTATTTTAAAAGTCGACAGTTTTGGTCTCTCCCATAATTTTTTAACTAAAAAATAATGATGTCTGATTTTTTAAATAATGTGACATATGATAATAATTAATACATATGAAATTAGAATAAAACTATGTAAAAATTTATATTTCAACTTCGAAAATTTTCATAGTTTTAATTTAATTAATGACATATGAATAATTAGTGTATTTAGATAGTTCTATATTATAGTATTGTATGCCACGTCATTAAAAATATGTTAAATCGTAATTTTTTAGTTAAAAAACCTAATTAAAATACCACAATTGTCGACTTTTAAAATAGAATATCAATTATGTGAATTAATAATAATAAAAAGACAAAAAAATGTAAATCAAATCTAAATATTATCACATGAATCAATGAGAATATTGAATTGAATGAGTCCACCTCCACCATCTCCAAACACACGCAAAAAGAAACACATCGTTGGATAGTAGTAATGTAAACACTTAATTTGACGTACGTTCCAACTCCACACAAAAATTAAACTTCCAAGAGATTTCCATATTGGTCGTGTAAAATTAATATAAAAAACCCAAGGTCAAAGTCAACATTTATCATATTATTACTCCGAAATGACCCGAATAAGCAAAACAATCAGCTTAAAATTGATATAAATAATTTTAATTTATATAGACATAAGATGTATTAATTTTTTAATTATTATTTTTGTTTATATTTAATTTTAATTAGATAGATTATTGTTTATTTTTTTTACATATTATTCTATTATTTTATTTTTAAAAAATAAATTAGATGCATTGTGAGTCTAAATCAGGTTTATTGACAAACAATAAGAACCATTAAATAGTTACGTAATAAACAATTTGTATTTGTTGTCATTCTACAATGATTTGCACTAACAGAATATGTCGTTAAACTCAATTTTGTAATCCTTGGGTTTTTGGTAAAGCAATGGAGGTGATTACTAATTATGTGAATATATAGGGAATATGGGTTTTTGATTTGGAAGGTGGCGAGAAAGAAGGGAAGAAATAAAGAGCGTAATTGGTTTGAGGTTTCGTGCGTATTTTAATTTTGGTTTGAAAAAGTAATATGAGTTGAATTTTGACTTCCAACTATGACCTTGTAACAGTGTCGATATTTTGTTTTTATATTTTTTATTTAAAAGTCTTTATCATATGCGTACATCTATAATTTTTTATTTATTTTATTTTATTTTTAATAAATAAATAATTATTAATTTAATAGATAAAAATAATTAAAAAATTATATTAATAAAATTAAATAAAATACATTTAATACAAAAAAAATACAGCAGAGTCGACTAGATTTATCAAAACAAATATCATGCTTCTTCTTATTTTTTGTAGATAAAATAACAAATTCATTCTATTTTGCTAATAACTCTCTCTTATATTTTCTCCAGATCTAATAAATAAATAAAAAATAAAAATAACAATTCCATCCTATTTTTTCGATTTCATAGCTAGTAGATTTTTATGTCATTTTTTTATTATTATTTTTATTGTTTTTTATTTAATAAATCCAGAAAAGAAGGGAGTTGTTAACAAAATAAAGTTGTTAATTTATCTACAAAATAGAGAAATTGTTAAAATGATTTATGACATTATTTGTTTTAACACATGTACTCAACTGTATTAACTTTAATGTATTTTTTTTTCTATTAAGTGTACTTTTATTATTATTTATTTATTAAATTAACAATTATTCATTTATTAAAATAAAAAAATAAAAAGTTAATGGTCCTAGGATGTGATCTAAAGGTAAAAAAATAATAAAGCATTTTGGTATATAAATTTTTAAATATAATAAAATATTTTAAATAAAAAAAATATAGAAGCAAAATATCCTTAATTCTTGCAAGATGCCTATGCTGTTTTTTTTATACAAAAACTATGTTGTCCCGTTAAGAAAATTATAAATATTACAATTATAATTTTAGATAAAATAAAATTGAAAAGTGGCATGGTTGATAGTTAATGCAATCTCTACCAAAATGCTGAAAATAGGAGCGAGACTTATATGTTAGCAACTCAAACAAAAGATATTCTCTTAAATTTAAGGGTGCTCATCTCTTCAAGTGACATTGTTGTCATTCTTTTATCAAGGCAACAAATATGCTAACAACAACCTAAACCTATGAGGTGGAAGTTTGCCTTACATGTGTTCTCCTTTCTTTCTTTTTTTTAAAATTTCAAATTTTTTATTCAAAATTATCATTTTAATAAATAAATAAATAAATAAATAATAACCAAAAATTAAAATAATATTGCACATGACACTTAATAATAAACAATATTACCTATGTCAACTTTGATTTGGTAAAAAATTATAGGTCCATCAATTTGCAAAATAAACCAAAGTCATGTGTCTAAGAGTGTTAATTTGAATATATTTAATATATAATAATATAATTAATTTACCATAAAATAAACATTTAATATATAATAATAGTGCTAAAAAATATTATTTATCTTGTAAGTTAAAAATATTTTTTTATAGTTTATAACGTGACTTTTTTTTTAACTAAGTATACTTATAAAAAAAAATTAGTTTCGTTTATTTAAAAATGTCTCAAATATGTTGTATACCTCGCAATCTACATTCTCACCTCAACTTTGGAGGCCAAAGAAAGCATTCTACTTAACAGAAGACACATGTCACACGTTTGTAGGTTTATCACTTCCACATGCCCTTTGTGATCAAATTAATACGGTTTTTTTTTTTTTATCTATGAAATATTATGAGTAATTTATCTTAACATCTAATAAAAATATAACACATTAATAAATTTATAAGTGAAGTACATATGAGTTTATAAATATCATTTATACAATTATTTATGTAACAAATTTTTATAAAATAATAATTAAATTATTCATAATTTTTCAAAATTAACTTAGACTTCACCGATTAATAATGTTGGGTAACTTAACAAACTACGGGGCGCATCTTATGGATTCTCATTTAAGTTGTGTTCGAAAATTGTCTTGTAATTGTGTTGTAACAAACATTTAAAAAATTTAAATAATAAATTAATCTTCTTTCCTCTCATAATAATTGTTTTATTAATTATTTTTTTAATTAATATATTATTATTTATTATTCACTCTGTCTTATAATAATTGACTAATTTACAAAAAAAAGTTGTCTCTCCAAAATAAAAGACTATTTCAATTATACTCTTTAATTAATATTATTTGCATTATTTTTAATGTATTATGACATTGATAATACATTAATACTTAATAAGGATAATTTAATAAAAGTAATATTTTTTCTCCTTCATTTATATATTTTTTTTAATATGTGTAAAATAATCAAAAACTCAATTATTTTATGATAAAAAAAATATCTTACTTCATTAAATATTTTTATTAATAACAATCAATAGAAATATTTAAATAAATTATACTCATTTTATATTAAAAATGATGCAATTAATTATTTTTAAAAGAATTGTGCACAACTCAAAGTAAAACATTTAAATGAAAGTACAATGATTACATGAGCCAGACGAAATCCTCTATATAAATATAAGATTTAATTATAGTTTTAGTCATCTTATTTTTACTGATTTACGGAATTGATCCCCCTATTATAAAAATTGACAGTTTTGATCTCTCCCTCTGATTTTTTAACTAAAAAATAATGATGTAGAATGCTTCAAATAATGCGACATATGATACAATGACATAAAATGATTAATACCTATGAAATTGAAATAAAACTATGTAAAGCTTATATTTAAACTTTGGAAATTTTTATATTTTTAATTTAATTAATGACATATGAATATTTAATGTATTTTGATGGTTCTATATTATAGGATTGTATGTCACATAATTAAAAATAGGTTAAATAGAACTCGTGGTCCTTTAACTTAATTTCAGTTAACGTTTTAGTCCTTTATCTTTTTCTTCTTCCGATTTGGTCATTTATTTTAATTTTAAGTGACAATTTGATCTTTTTTTTTTAAAATGTCAACAATGTTTTCTTTTTTTTTTTACAAAAATTCAAAAAATCCGTCAAAATTTTCAACCAAAACCCATAAAATAATTATATTCTTCAATATAATACAAATTTCATCAAATTTGAAACTCAAATATTCAAATAAACTCATATTTCCATCTCTAACAACATCAAATAAAGAATAAAAATATGAGTTTATTTGAGTTACGAATTTGATGAAATTTGTATTATATTAAAGAATATAATTAATTTTATGGGTTTTGGTTGAAAATTTTGACGAATTTTTTGAATTTTTGTAAAAAAAATAATATTGTTGACATTTTAAAACATAAAATATCAAATTGTCACTTAAAATTAAAATAAATGACCAAATCGGGAAAAAAAATATAAAGGACTAAAACGTTAACTGAAATTAAGTTAAGGGACCACGAGTGTTATTTAACCTTAAAAATATATCAAATCATCATTTTTTAGTTCAAAAATATAAAGAATGAATCAAAAATATCAACTTTTAAAATAAAAGGACCAATTTTATGAATTGATAATAATAAAAGAACCAAAACTACACTTAAACCTAAAATAATAACACAAAAGAATGAGAATATTGAGTTGAATGAGTCCACCTCCACCATCTCGAAACACAAGCAAAAAGAAAGACATCGTTGGACAGTAGTAATGTAAACAGTGTGACGTACGTTCCAACGCCACACAAAAATTAAACTTCTAAGAGATTTCCAAATCAGTCGCGTAAAATTAATACAAAAAATTCAAGTTCACGGTCAACACGACAACACCTATCATATTATTACTCCGAAATGACCCAAATAAACAAAACAGTAGCTTGAAAATTATATAAATAATTTTAATATATATAGACATAAAATATATTAATTTTTTAATTATTATTTTTATTTATATTCGAACCATTAACTAGTTACTTAATAAACAATTTGTATTTGTTGTCATTGTACAATGATCTGCACTAACACAATATCTGATTAAACTCAATTTATTTTAATGAAAAAATTAAGATAAATGGATGGTGGAGTAATGTTATTGAAACACAGCGTTTAATACAAAATGACACATAAATACAATATTTGTATTGGAATACAAATATAAATTCTGATCTTATATATTGTATAAAGTATTGTATTTACATATCGTTGTGTGTGTGTTAAGTTTTGTGTTCTAATGACATTAAGCACCAAAATCTCTCTTAAAACGCTTCATACTAAGTTCCTTATTGTTAAACCTTTATATTGATATAAATTTTTGAAGCCTGGTTATTTTTTTATTTGACTTAATTGTAATTTTAGTCCATATATTATTACCAATTCACATAATTGGTTCCCTTATTTTAAAAGTCGATAGTTTTGGTTTCTCTGACAGATTTTTGAACTAAAAATCGACGATTTAACATATTTTAAATGATGTGACATACAATTCTATAATATAGAATCATCTAGATGCATTAATTATTCATATGTCATTAATTAAATTAAAAATATAAAAAAAAATTGAACTTGAAAGATAAATTTTTACGGCATTTTATTCCATTTCATGAGTGTTAATCATGAGGGTTTAATTTCATGGAATGAGAAATTCATGTTAGACATTCCAACCACATGCAAGGTCGGTGACATTTGTGAAGGTGCAAACACGAGAAGGGGGGTTGAATTGTGTTTGACTAACTTGAATATTTTTCCTGTTTTTACACTTTTAAAACAAAACTTGATGTATGAATAAAAACAGAGTTAGCAGCGGATATAAAGTAAAAATAAAACACAGAATTTTTATACTGGTTCACCGTTAACGAGGCTACGTCCAGTCCCTTCACCTTGAAGGATTTTACTAATTCAAACCATGAATTACTACAGTTCCACTAACCCTCCAAGTCAGTCTTCTCAAACAGTATAACAATCCTAAACTCTTGAGGAATACAGCACCTTGACTTCCTAAGTCAAGTCTTCTCCTGCCAATCTGACAACCCCAGATTGTAGAAGGAATTACAATGCCTTGAATCTAATTGCCAAGTAATCTGCTACCCATTATGACTCCCTCAGATTGTAGACTCTACTTCAACAACTTAGATCTAACACAAGGGAAAGAAAATAACACGAGTGCTTGCTTCTTGAAAGCTGGAACTCACAATTAACCTCACTGAAAATTTGAGTGTTTGCTTTGGAAGTGTATGACTCTTTTGTGATTTTCGATGCTAAGTATTCTGCCTTGAGCCTCCTTTTATAGATGCAGATTAGGGCCTCTTCCAAGCTTAATTTCGAGCTGAATCTTGCTGGATTCTCTTGCAAAAATATCTTGACCAATTGGGCTTTATTTAAAAAAAACATATCTTTTTTAAGCTTCAGATTTTCTTTCAAAAATAACTGGCCAATCATGTCTTTAGATTCTTCCCGTCAACTGTTGAGACAAAATCTCTCTCATATGGTTTTAATGATAACAAAATTTATTGATTATGACTCTTGTTATATCTAATATGTGCTCTTGAGTGTTTTATAATTAGAAAACAGGTTATTCTTCAAATAAGATAAAAACTTTGTAATTCAACAAGGTTTCAAACAAGAGGATGGACCAGAGGATGAACCCCTCAAAGAGGATGAACCGACTATGTCCAGAATCACGTTATCTGTACTTTTCTTCCATGTGAAAAGTCAATTCAGTATTTAAGGTTTGAAAGACAAACAAGTCAACTGAAGCAACAAAGGAAGGCAGAGGATGAGCGTAGAAATTTGGAATATAGTAGGACCGACCTCTAGCTCTAATACACAGGCTTATGATAAAAATGGTTATACCTTTTCACCGACACATAAAGGTTAAACTAAACATAGCCTAAAATAGAACCTGGCATACCTTGGTGAAAGAGAAAGGACAACCCAGACACGGACTTCCAAAAGGCTTGCATCTGCCATACGAGGATGAACGACACTCTCATCCTCCTGCAATCAAACAAGACAAAAGACAGCTGGATGGTATTGTTGTAATTCAGACCTTGACCTTTTTGATCACTGTGCCCAACGGTTATGTAGCATCAAGAACCATTGTTAGTCTATCTTCAACTCTATAAAAGGATTGATGCACTTCTTCATTATACACACAACTACAGCAAATCAAAGAAAAAAGGCCAAAAGCTATCAAGTGTCATTCTCATCCTCTCTTCACACTTTCTATTGTATTACACTAGATTTTGAATCATCATCTTAGAAAGTGCTAGTTAAGAGAAACATCAAAACACCTTCAAACTTACAGTAATTTCTAAGTGAGTTACACTTAGAAATAGTAGAAATTCGTGAGAAGATATTGTAAGCTTGGTGAAGCTTGAAAACACAAAGGCTGTAATTAACCTCTGAGAGAGGTTGACTGTTTTTAGTGAATTCTCACAAGTGGGTGAGGACTGGACGTAACCCTTTTGGGTGAACCAGTATAAAGCTGTGTGTGTCAATCTCCAATCACTCTCTCTCTTTTACAATTAATCTTTTCATTCACTTAACTTGAATTTCTAACCTCTTACCTTCATCCTCTAGAAGAGGATAAAGCTTTAAAACTTAAAAGAAAATTTTAAACGCCAAATATCCCTATTCAACCCCCTTCTAGTGATATTCAAGTCACTTCAATTGGCATAAGAGCAAGGTTCTCTAGAAAACTACACCTAACAGTGTAAGAGAAAAAGATCAAAAGAAAAATGTCAAAAGCCAAGTATATTCCTGAAGGAGGATCATCCAGCAGACCTCCCTACTTCGATGGCACAGATTACTATCACTGGAAAGGAAAGATGAGACTGTTCCTCATATCACAAGACAACAACATGTGGTCTGTGGTTGAGAATGGAAATCACGTCATTAGAATCAACAACACAGATTCATCCTCCGATGAAAAACCTCAAGCACAATGGATAGCCGAAGAAAATGCTAAGGTACTTCTAAACTCTAAAGCTCATTTATTTCTAACGTGTGCTTTGAGCAGGGAAGAATATGACAGAGTTGAAGAGTGCCAAAGTGCTAAAGAACTATGGGACACTCTGAAAATCCATCATGAAGGATCAAGTCATGTTAAAGAGGCAAGGATTGACATGGGTGTTAGAGAATTCGAATTATTCGAAATGAAGGAAGAAGAAACCATTGATGAAATGTTCTCAAGACTAACAATCATTTTAAATAACTTAAGATCTCTTGGAAAGGAATATTCTGTACAAGAGAGGATAAGGAAAATTCTGAGGAGTCTACCAAAAGAATGGAGACCAATGGTGACGGCCATCACCATGAGGTTAGAAGATCTGGTTGGAACTCTTAGAGCTCATGAACCGTTGCTACTTGCTGATAAACCAACCAAAAAGGGAAAAATGATTGCGTTAAAATCTAGCCAAACTGAAAGTACTTCCTCCAAGAAGAATGAAGACATCATAAAAAGGGAAAACTCAGAATATCCTCTATCTGATGAGGAGGATGAACTCGCTCTAATTTATTCAGAGGATGATCATGAGAAGAGGACAAGAAAAAAGGTCTCCTCAAAAAGAAAAAACAGACAAAAGTCAGATAACGTGTTTTGGGTGCAACAAAATGGGACATTACAAAACTGAATGTCCTCTAAACAAAAGAAACACAAGAAGATTTCAAAATAAAAATAAAACTATGATGGCCACCTGGGATGACAACGATGGATAATCCTCCGAGCAAGACAAGGAAGAAGAAGCTAACCTCTGCCTTATGGCGAACTCAGATACTGATTAGGTAACCATTACTGATCTGTGTCCCTCTTGTGAAAAACTAGAAATTGAATTTGACAATCTCTTAAATGACTCAAACACTTTATCTCATAAATGTGGTTTTCTTAAGAACCAGCTTTATGAAATAAAGAAGTTAAATGAGGAACTCCAAGCTAAGAATGATAAATATCAAAAAATCATTCTTGACTTGCAGGCATCTCATAGAAAACTTTCAGAACAACAAAAAGTTTTGAACAATAAGATTGTCAACGTTCATCCTCCAGAAGAGGATACTGAAAAGAGTGTTCTAAAAGAAAAGGTAGAAGAACTAAAAAAAGACATTACCAAATTTGTTAAATCCACTGAAACATTCCAAAAAATTATGGGATCTCAATCTGGAATTTTTGACAAAGCTGGTATTGGATTTAAAAGTTCTCAAAAACAAAAATTATATGAAAACTTCTTTCTACCAAATAAACAAGAGGACAAGCCTAAATACACCTTTTGCAAAATACATGGACATACTAAAAAAGTCTGTCACGCTAAGAAAAGGGCTGAAATTAACAAGAGGAAATGTTCATTTTGTGGCAAGTATGGACACCATGATTCCATTTGCTACCATAAAAAGAAAATCCTTACAAGAGGAAGAACTAACTACCAAAGACCCAATTCTATATGGGTACCTAAGTCACTACTAAACTCTGACACAAGCATATCCTCTGATCAACAAAAGAAAGCCATGGTTCTTGGACAGTGGCTGCTCAAGGCATATGACAGGGGATAAGAATTGTTTCATCTCACTAGAAACAAAGGATGGAGGATCAGTCACATTTGGAAATAATGACAAAGCTCAAATAAAAGGTACATGTATTATTGGTAAAAATAATTCTGCAAAAATTGAAAATGTTCAGTATGTAGATGGTTTAAAACATAACTTACTGAGCATTAGCCAACTGTGTGATAGTGGATTTGAAGTTATCTTTAAACCCACTCTATGCGAGGTTAAACATTCATTCTCGGGTAGAGTTTTCTTTTCTGGTGTGCGTAAAAAGAATTTATATGTACTATATCTTGATGATTTGCCTACTGAATCTTGTTTTATTTCTCTTGAAAAAGATAAATGGATTTGGCACAAACGAGTTGGGCACACAAGTTTAAACACCATTTCCAAACTATCAAAATTGGAACTAGTCAAAGGTCTTCCAAAAATTAATTTTGAAAAAGACAAAGTGTGTGAGGCTTGTGCCAAAGGAAAACAAGTCAAAAGTAGTTTTCACTCAAAAAATATTGTTTCAACAAATCATCCTCTTGAACTTCTTCATATTAACCTTTTTGGTCCCATTAAGACTCCTAGTCTTAGTGGAAAAAGATATGGATTTGTGATAGTTGATGACTTCTCACGTTTTACATGGGTCTTATTTTTAAAGCACAAACATGAAGCCTTTGAAGCATTTCAATATTTTTGTAAAAGAATTCAAAATGAAAAAACAACTAAAATTATCTCTGTGAGAAGTGACCATGGAGGTGAGTTTGAAAATGAATCATTCAAGATATTCTTTGATGAAAAAAGTATTTCTCATAATTTTTCTTGTCCAAGAACTCCTCAACAAAATGGGGTTGTTGAAAGAAAAAATTGAACTCTACAAGAAATGGCTAGAACTATTATGAATGAAGCCAACATTGAAAAATACTTTTGGGCTGAAGCCATTAACACAGCCTGCTATGTTTTAAACCGTGTGTCCATCAGAAAATTTTTAAATAAAACCCCTTATGAACTTTGGAAAGGTAGAAAAGCAAATATTTCATACTTCCATATCTTTGGTTGTTATTGCTACATATTAAATAATAAAGAAAATTTGGGAAAGTTTGATCCAAAATCCGATAAAGGTATATTTTTAGGATATTCCACATCGTCAAAGGGTTATAGAATTTATAATCTTAAGACTCAAACTGTAGAGGAATCCATGCATGTTATTTTTGATGAGTTTGATGACTTGTGTCCAGAAAATTTGGATAAAATAGAAGAAGATGATTCTGATCCATCCTCACAGCAGCCCGCAAGAGGATGGAAGGTAGCAACGCATCATCCTCTTGATCTGGTTATTGGAGATACGGCATATGGTGTGAGGACCAGACAGTCTTTTGCAAATAACATGGCCATGATATCACAAGTTGAACAAAAAATATTGATCAAGCAATTTGTGACAAATCATGGGTTGAAGCAATGATGGTGGAACTTTCATAGTTTGAAAGAAATAAAGTATGGGATCTTGTACCCCATCCTCTGGATAAATCCATCATTGGAACAAAATGGATTTTTAGAAATAAATTAAATGAAGACGGAGAGGTCACTAGAAATAAAGCAAGACTAGTGGCTCAAGGGTACAACCAACAAGAAGGAATCGATTATGATGAAACATTCGCTCCGGTTGCTGGACTTGAAGCCATTAGAATCCTCTTAGCTTATGCCACTCATAAAGGCATCAAACTATTTCAAATGGATGTCAAAAGTGCCTTTCTGAATGGCTTCTTAAATGAGGAGGTATATGTTCACCAACCTCCTAGCTTTGTAGATGAGAAAAAACCTAATCATGTTTTCAAACTCTCTAAGGCTCTTTATGGATTAAAACAAGCTCCTCGAGCTTGGTATGAGAGGTTAAGCTCATTTTTAAAAGAAAATGGTTTTTCAAGAGGACAGATTGACACCACACTCTTTAAGAAAACTCTTAAAGAGGATCTGTTAATTGTGCAAATATATGTTGATGACATAATCTTTGGGTCTACAAATGAAAAAATGTGTGAAGATTTTTCTTACCTCATGCAAAGTGAGTTTGAGATGAGCATGATGGGAGAATTAAAATTTTTTCTTGGGTTACAAATTAAACAAATGAAGTCTGGCATCTTTATTTCCCAAGAAAAGTACACCAAAGATCTTCTAAAGAAATACAACATGGATTCAGCTAAACCCATGGGAACTCCTATGCATCCATCCTCCATATTACACAAAGATGATGAAGGAACCTCCATTTCTGAAAAGGAGTACCGAGGGATGATTGGTTCTTTA
Organism: Cicer cuneatum; assembly: GCA_037974295.1. Taxonomy (NCBI): domain Eukaryota; kingdom Viridiplantae; phylum Streptophyta; class Magnoliopsida; order Fabales; family Fabaceae; genus Cicer; species Cicer cuneatum. Next base: position 61,608,995 of record JBBPBO010001985.1, on the reverse strand, counting down.
CTATACTTAACTGCTAGCAGACCTAACATTGTGTTTGCTGTTGGACTTTGTGCAAGATTTCAATCCTCTCCAAAGGAATCTCATCGTATAGCTGTTAAAAGAATCTTCATATACCTAATTGGAACAACTGATGTTAGAATTTGGTATAAAAAGAGTTCAAACCTTGACCTCTTAGCATACTGTGATGCAGACTATGCAGGAGATAAAGTTGAACGAAAGAGTACAAGTGGAACTTGTCAATTTCTTGGGGAGTCTCTCATAAGTTGGTCATGCAAAAAACAAAACACAATTGCTTTGTCAACTACTGAAGAAGAATATGTATCAGCTGCCCAATGCTGTTCACAAATACTTTGGGTATGAAATCAACTGGAGGACTATTCACTAAGGTACGCAAAAATTCCTATCCTGTGATAATACAAGTGCCATAAATCTTTCAAAAAATCCCATACAACATTCTCGTTCCAAGCATATAGAAATCAAACATCATTTCATACGAGATCATGTTCAAAAGGGTGATATTGAGCTAATTTTTATTGAAACTGAAAAACAATTAGCTGATGTTTTTACCAAGCCTATTCAGGAGGACAGATTCAAAAATATTTTGGAAAACCTCTCTGTCATAAGTCTGTCCAAAATTCATTAAAAACTTACTGTTTAATTCTAGTATTATTTATGTTTTGTTAAACTTCTTGAAAAAATCCCTGTGAGTCTGAAAGGTATCAAGAGGTTCTTTCACCGAATAAGGCCGTAAGCTTGTCCTTCTCAAACTCCTTATTATTTAAAACCTATTGTGTGGTTCAAAATGTATTTTAATTTGCCCAAATTGATTCTAAAAGTTTCAAAATATGAAAATGTTTGATCTTTTTGGTGAAACGCACCAGAGTCAACAAATGCCAAAGCACGCTTCCCTCTACGTGCAGTTTTTCCACCCAAACTCCTTCGCTTCCGTCATGCATTAAATGCTGATGGCTGAAAAAGTAACTGTTCCTGTCACGCGCTGCCTAGCCTCAAGCCTATCCCATCATTCCCTCACGTCCAATCCTCAACTGCCGTAACCTCTCTCTTCCAAAATCCCTCCCGTCTCCCTTTCATCAATTCGTAAAAACCATCTCTCTTTCAAAAATCCCTTCATCCTTTGTCTTTCAAAAATCCTTTCATCCTTCTCTTTCAAAACTTAGCAATTTTTCTCATGGCCCGCACCAAGTTCACTGCAAAACGAAAAGTTGTTGAACAACACTCTGAAGATGAATACGATAAGTATTCAAGTACGAACGAAGAGGATGAAGAAATCCTTCAACCTGAACCTATGACTACCATTCATCCTCCTCTTCATACAACCACTATCCCTAACCTTGCTTCTACTCATCCTCACCTCAAACGAACCCACTCTTCTTCATCCAAGAACTCCATTCCTGCTCCTGTACGACGATCCTCCAGAATCATGTCTGGAATCCTCTCATCCAAAAAACCAACTCAACAGGACAACACGATTCATGTTATTGACTCTGATGATTCAGAGAAAACTGCTTCTGCTGACTCCATTCCGCAACCTCCCCTCAGTAACACTTCCTCTCCCTCACCTAAAAAATCATCCATTAAAAAAACCCACTTCCAAACCTAAATCTACTTCCTCTGATTCTTTGTTTGAAACTCCTGCCTTAGAGAAAGTGTATCTTTCTAAATGGATTGACAAATCGGTTGTAAACGGGAAGTTCATTGATTTCTATGACCTTAAAAAAGGAGGATTTAATATTGAAGATATTTTTGATCAACTTGGCTGGACTTCTGTTTTAAAAATCAATGAACCTCAATATCCTCGCCTTGTGCGAGCGTTCTACGCTGCGGCTTTTGGGTCCAAAGGTGATTCTGGGTTCAGCATTGTACTTCAAGGTGTGCATATGGAGATTAACCCTATCTCCTTATGTCACATTCTGGACATTCCAGATGAAGGCTCCCTATGCTTTTCTGAAAAAATGGTACTCCCAGTGCCATGTCTCCAGAACTGAGGTGCTTCAAAACACACTCCTTAACTCGCATAAGCCTCAAGTCGCCTCTAACCTTCAGCCCTTATGCAGAATTCTCCATAACATCTGTGTCCATTCTATTGTCCCAAGAGCAGGCAACTTTGAAAAAGTTACTGAACTCGACCTCCTCCTCATTCATCATCTCCCCACAGGTACTCCTCTTCATTTGGGGAATATCATTTTCAATTTCATGTTAAATGCTGTTGTTCTGGGAAGGTCTGCCCCCTATGGGATGCTCTTGACCAAAATTTTTAAATTTTTTAAATTACCTCTTGAGGACGAACCCTGTGTCCTCTTCAACAACTGGTTTTCCATGCGTAACATCAAACAAATGAGACTCAAACCTCTAGATATATCTTCCTCCATCAAAACTTCCATTGCTCCAAAACGAAAATCATCCAAAACTCCACCAGCCAAAAAGTCAAAAAAAACTCAAAAAATCTACTCCTGCCACTTCACCACCCTCATTAGAAAAAATCAATCCTCCCACTGATGAGACTCCATCTCCTAATCTGGAACCCATGGTAAATCCTGAAACAACTCCATCTCCTCCACGAGATTCTGACATTCCATGTCCCACCTATTCTTCACCACTAGCTATAATTCCATCTACATTCAACTATGGCATTACTGCTCCAGAATGATCAGAAGATGTTCCTCTTCAACTTATGGAGGATGGGGCTGAACTCTATCATGATCTTATTCTGCAACATCATACATTCTCCCCACGAGTTCCTAGTGAAAAAGACTTTGCTGGCATGGATCTATCTGAACCAGTCACACTTGACTCATCCTCTCCACTGCCGCTTCATGAAGAATTGCCCACAGGTACTCCGTCTGTTCCTACTCCTCACACTTTTAGTTCATCATCTTTTAATCCTCTTGCTGGTGAGTCCTCCAAACCTCCTCCCGAGGTACTAGGGCAGGTTGACTCCACTTACCCTTTCTTGGAAACCTCTGATGCTCCCAAAGAAGATGGCTCTAACAACTCGAAGAAAGAGCACAAAGAACTGAAACATTTGAAAATGCTGAAAAAGATTCGTAAGGACCAGAAGAAAATGTTGGAAAGCTTCAACAATTTTCAACATCAACTGACTCATTTTGGGCTCCTTCTCAATTGGATCGCAAATCACTTCATTCCTACCATTCTCCCTGGAGACCGTCCTCCAGTTCCCCAAGCTCAACCACCTCCGAATGCTGCATCTCAACCTTCTACGTCCTCTGATGACTCATCATCCTCGACTTAATCTTTCTCCATTCATCTGACCTCTTCTTTTTGCTGCTGCCTCAATTCAGGGGGAGTAAGATTATGAAGACTATTTTAAGGTTGTTAAATGTGTCTTATATGCAATTTCTTTATTTTGTTAAAAACATTATGCTTATGGTCTGTAATAACCTTGATTTATGTTTGTTATTACTCTATGGTTCATTCCTTATAATTATTTGTCCTTTTATTATCAACAAAATTTCAAAAGTTTTTTTTTAAGAAAAATATTTGAAAAAAAGAAATTGTTTTAAAAACATTTCTGATAATATTGAGGGGGAGCTGATATTCTTTTCTCTCAATATCCATCACAATCTAAAAAGAATTTTGTCATCATAAAAAAGGGGGAGATTGTTGAGACAAAATCTCTCTCATATGGTTTAATGATAACAAAATTGATTGATTATGACTCTTGTTATATCTAATATGTGCTCTTGAGTGTTTTATAATTAGAAAACAGGTTATTCTTCAAATAAGATAAAAACTTTGTAATTCAACAAGGTTTCAAACAAGAGGATGGACCAGAGGCTGAACCCCTAAAAGAGGATGAACCGACTATGTCCAGAATCACGTTATCTGTACTTTTCTTCCAGGTGAAAAGTCAATTCAGTATTTAAGGTTTGAAAGACAAACAAGTCAACTGAAGCAACAAAGGAAGGCAGAGGATGAGCGCAGAAATTTGGAATATAGTAGGACCGACCTCTAGCTCTAATACATAGGCTTATGATAAAAATGGTTATACCTTTTCACCTACACATAAAGGTTAAACTAAACATAGCCTAAAATAGAACCTGGCATACCTTGGCGAAAGAGAAAGAAAAAGGACAACCCAGACACGGACTTCCAAAAGGCTTGCATCTGCCATACGAGGATGAACGTTACTCTCATCCTCTTTTTTAAGCTTCAGATTTTCTTTCAAAAATAACTGGCCAATCATGTCTTTAGATTCTTCCCACCAACAGCTCTTGAATTCCATAATACCTCACCTTATTTTTGTAACAAATCTTTTCAATACTTTGATCAAAATAAATTAAAATCTCCACCGTTAATCCTCCTGATTAAATCTGGACCATTTGATCTTCTGCGTTAGTCCACATCTGGACCATATTAATTGATATGCTGTGATCCTCTGATTTCAGCCATTTCTGGACCACACTTCCTAACCTTCTGATCTTCTGATCTCAGCCATCATGGACTTCCAAACTGATATGTTGTGATCCTCTGATCTCGGCCACTGCTGGACCACACATCCTGACTTTCTGATTTCGGCCAACACTGGGCCAGGGTCTGATCTTCTGATCTCGGCCAACACTGGGCCAAATACTTAAATCTGAACCATTGATCTGAATATCTTCCCTCTGATCTGGACCAATTCTGGACTTGGTCTGGATTAAACTGAAATTAAATATGGACAAATAATATTTCAGTCTGGACATTTTACCTTATGTATTGGATCAGTTCTGGAGATCATTTCTTCTGGTCTGGACTTAGTTTCATACCCTGAACCATGCTATCTTCTGGTCTGGGTCAAATCCGGGATGAATCTCTTGTTCTCGACGCTTTAACTAATCCTCTTATTAAGTCTGGATCAAGTCTGGGTTGTTTATCATTTCACTGCCAGGCCATCTTCTAGTCAGAATAACTTCTGGATTAAGTATGACTTTTGACTTCTACTGGTCTGGATCAAGTCTCCCTCTAGCAGGCTTCCTTCTGGTTTGGTCCAGGTCTCCTTCTGACTTTGCTTCCTTCTGATCTGGGCCAGCAAAGATACCTTCTGGTGATGTTTTGACATCCTGGAGTATCTTCTGGTACCTTTAGGATTCAATCTCTGGAACCCTTTGATCTTCTGCTTTGATTACTTCAGATTCTGATGGAATTTGTTTTAATAATTCAAGGTTCAAAATAAGATTACATGGAGTGCTTTTGTAAACATCAAAATCCTAAGTACTTAGAACCAACTTGGTTCCAACAATCTCCCCCTTTTTGATGATGACAAAACCTTAACTTATTTTGCTAGCTTGTAACTCGAAGACTGAATTACTCCCCCTCAGACCAATCTCTATCTCTTAGTCTGATATTAACTTTTTCTTCTCCTTTTCAACTCCTCTTTTCACTCTTTCTTTTCTTCTCTTCTCCTCTCCTTTTCAACTCCTTCTTTATTCGCTCTTTCTTTTCTCTCTTCACATTGCCTTTCCTTTTCAACTCCTTCTCTTTTTACTCTTTCTTTTTCTCTCTCCCTGTTTCCTCTCCTTTTCAACTTCTTCTTTTTCACTCTTTCTTTTTCTCTCTCCTTGATTCTTCTCCTTTTCAACTCCTTCCCTTTTCATCTCTTTCTTTTTCGCTCCTCCTTTCTTTTTATCTCTCCCTTTCTACTTATTTCTCTTTTTTCTCTCTCTCTCTCTCTCTCTCTCTCTCCCCTTTTTGTCATCACCCAAAAATAGGTCCTACTATTTTTGTATTTTTGTTTTTCTCTTTACAAATTACAGAAAGTAAAACAGAAAATAAAATTACAAGAAATTTAAAAACTCCTAAGATGACTACTTGAGCTAGTCAGATATAGAGGTAATGCTGAGATGCTTCTTGATGAACTCGAACCTATCTTCTGGTAATGCTTTGGTGAAGATATCAGCCCATTGATGATCAGTGTCCACAAACTGGATGCTTAAAGTCCCTTTTTGAACATGGTCCCTAATGAAATGGTGTTTTATTTCAATGTGTTTGGCTCTAGATTGTAAGATAGGGTTCTTGGTTAGGTTTATGGATGAAGTGTTATCACAAAACAAAGGGATATTGGTTTCAAAGATGTTGTAATCTTCAAGTTGATGTTTCATCCAGAGTAACTGTGAACTATATCCTGCTACTGATATATACTCAGCTTCAGCTGTTGACATGGCAATGGTGCTTTGTCTTTTGCTTGACCAAGAGATCAAATTATAACCTAAGAAAGTGCAGTTGCCACTTGTACTTTTCCTTTCCAGCTTGTCTCCAGCATAGTCGGAATCACAAAAACCTTTGAGTTTGTAGGTGGGGGTTTTCTTGTATAACAAAGTAAGGTTGGTGGTTCCTTTAAGGTATCTCAAAATTCGTTTGACAACAGTTAAATAGGATTCCATAGGGTTAGCTTGAAATCGAGCACAAACACAAACACTAAACAAGATGTCAGGTCTACAAGCAGTTAAATAAAGAAGGTATCCAATCATACCTGTGTATGTTTTCTGGTCTACCTTTTGGATGGTTTCATCTTTCTCAAGTGAGCAGGTTGGGTGAATGGGGGTGGCCATAGGCTTACATTCACTCATTATGAACTTTTTAAGAAGTTCTTTAGTATATTTAGATTGGTGAATTAGTATACCTGATTTACCTTGGTGAATCTGAATTCCCAGGAAGAACTTGAGTTCTCCCATCATGCTCATTTTGAACTCTTTCTGCATTAGGTCAGAAAACTCTTTGCACAAAGTGCCATTAGTCGATCCAGATATGGTATCATCAACATAAACTTGAATAATCAAAATATCATTCTTAATGGATTTCCTAAATAGAGTATTATCAATCTGGCCTCTATTAAATTCATTCTTAAGCAGAAAGTTACTAAGTCTGTCATACCATGCCCTTGGTGCTTGTTTTAAACCATATAAAGATTTTTTAAGTTTAAAAACATGGTCTGGAAAATCAGAGTTTTCAAATCCAGGGGGCTGTTTGACATAGACTTCCTCACTTATGTAGCCATTTAAGAATGCACTTTTAACATCCATTTGATATAGCATTATATCATGATTAGCAGCAAATGATAAGAGAATTCTAATTGCTTCTAACCTTGCCAGTGGAGAAAACGTCTCAGTGTAATCTATACCTTCCTGTTGACTGTATCCTTGAGCTACAAGTCTGGCTTTGTTCCTTACCACTTCACCTTTTTCATTTAGTTTATTTCTAAACACCCACTTGGTTCCAATAATGTTTTTGTTTGGTCTGGGTACCTGATCCCAAACATCATTCCTTTGGAATTCATTCAGCTCTTCTTGCATTGCAAGTATCCAACCTTCTTCTGCCAAATCTTCATCAACATTCGTTGGTCTGCATCAACTTCTGTTTCTGGAGGATCTGTAACAACTTCTAATTCTGATAAATCAACTTCTGGTTCTGTTAAATCTGTAACAGCTTCTGAATTGATAAATCAGCTTCTGGTTCTGGTAAATTTGTAACAGCTTCTGATTCTAATAAATCAGTTTCTGGTTCTGGTAAATATCCAAATTTCTCTTCAGATTTATCTTTTGAAGATTTGTCATGTGTTGCTGACTTGCTTGTATCCTCTACCTTTCCAGGTACTTCTGTTTCTTCTGCTTCTGCTTCTGCTCCCTTTGGTTTTGGTGAACCTGCACTATCTTTATCTTGCTTTGATTTGTCAAGATCAAGCAGTTTGTCTTATAACATAATACAAATCAAATAATTTAAAAATGAACTCAATACAGCCAAACCATTAATTCTGCTTCTGGTGGTTTCTGCTTGTTTTTGAAACCACTGGAATGTTGTTTCTGTTGAGGTGTTCAATTCGTGTGAATCACCTGGTTCCTCTGACAGTTTGAAAACCTGCAGAATACTTATCTAGCTTTGATTTGTTAAGATCAAGCTTCTTGTTATCACAGTAAACATAAATATCAAATAATAATAGTATTTACAACAAGATGTAACCTCTATGTCAGCAGTTTCAATTTTACTCTGAAAATCCTCTTGCTTCTGATTTTCAGATTTCGAATCTGTATGTTCTATGATTACATGGTTTGGATTAAGGGATTTGAATTCCCTTCCAGGTTTATAGTCTTGATGAATCTCACTGGAATGTTTGAAGAACTCTCCTGATTCTGATTCCTCTCTTTCTGCTTTGGCTGATACACCATGTTCCTCTGACGATTCTGGAACTTATGGTGATTCTGGTGATTATACTGATTCTGGTAATTATGCTGGTTCGGGTTTTGGTACTGATTCAGATTCTGGTTCCAGTTCTTGTGCCTCTGATACTGGTTCCAGTTCTTATTCTGGTTCCAGTTCCTGTTCTGATTCGTGTGATATCTTTGATATTTCCTGTTCCTCCTATGATTCTGGTTCTGGTTCTTATAGGTATTGTGTTGACCAGTTCTTCTTCTACCAGAGTCACTTGACTTCTGTTCTGTAGATGTTGGAACATAAACCTTCTTCTGCTTGTGCATTGCCAACATCCATTGTCCAGGCACCATTGTTGGTGTCTCCTTCTGGTTGCTTAGAATATCTGCAACATAGACAATTTGATATTTTGGTACCCAGAACTGATTGGGTCCAGGTTTGTTAGTCTTGACAGCTCTCTGATGTTGTTCAGATTTTACCATTGGACATGATAGTTCAGAGTGACCTTTCTTAGCACAAACAATGCATAAAACATCAGAATGAACAGCTTTACTTTCAGTAATCGTTTCTGTAAAACCAAGACCTCTCTTTCCAGTGTTACTATTTCCATAAATCATATATGCATATTTACTTCTTTCCATTGCATTAGAAATAAAGTTTTGAAAAAATTGTTCATGCATATTAGATTCACAAATAGTTTTGGAAGTGGAACATATTTTACTTTTGAGAGTTTGGTTTTCAGATTTGAGTCTTGCAACTTCAGTTTTAAAATCTTTGTTTTCAGTTGCATACTCAGAATTTCGATTCTTTAAAACTTGGACATCTTTGGTTAGATTTTTCTTATCTTCCCTAAGAGTTTTCAGTTTTAAAGACATCTTATTGTTTGCATTTAACAAGTCTTTTACAGCATCAATTAATTCAGATTTATAAAGATCAGAAAATACCTCATTGTCTTCATCTTCTGAATCTGTTTCAAAGCCTGAGCTATATTCCGAACTTGAATTTTTATGAGCCACCAAGGCCAGAATTGTTCCCTCTAATGTGCTTCCAGACTTGCTTGAATTACTGCTTCGATCATTCTTCCTTCTGCCTGCTTTCCTTCCTGAATTCTTACCTTTGTGAAGTCCAGAGGCAGACCTGATGTGTGCCATCTTTGCTGTTTCTGCCTCTTCTTCATGAGACGATTCTTCCTCTGATTTTGATACATCCCAGGCTGCCATCAGACCCTTCTTTCTGAATATGGAATTCTTCTTATGCTGTTTGCCTTTTTCAAGATTTGGACATTCTGACTTGATATGTCCAGGTTCATTGCATCCATAATAGATGATGTTCTTCTTGTCAGATTCTTCCTTATCTTTGTTGTTATGTTTCTTCTTGGAACCTCTCCTCTTCCTGTTTTCCCAGATCTTAACCATCTTTTTGGTTAAGTAAGCCATATCATCACAGTCACTGTCACTATCCTCTGATTCTGATGCTGCCTTTGCAGCTTTCTTCTGTTTCGACTTCAGGGCCAGATTCTTCTTCTTCTTTGGTTCATCTGCTTCCAGTTCTATTTCATGAGACCTGAGTGAGCTGATCAGATCTTCAAGTCTTAAGTTATTCAGATCTTTGGCTTGCTGAACTACAGTAACCACTGGTCTCCACTTGGTTGGTAAACTTCTTAGAATCTTCTTGACATGATCTGTTGTTGTGTAGCTTTTCTTCAAGACCTTCAGTCCAGATATCAGAGTCTGGAATCTGCAGAACATTCCATCAATGTTTTCATCATCTTCCATCTTGAACATCTCATACTGTTTGATCAGTATGTTAGCCCTTGCTTCTTGAACCTGTTGGCTTCCTTCATAGGTCAGAACCAGACTGTCGAATATTCTCTTTGCTGTTTCTTTATCTTTGCATCTGTCAAATTCCTTGAATGTGATGGCACTGATCATGATATTTTTAGACTTGTGATGAAGTTTGTATAATCTGCTCTGGTCTGGTTTCATATCATCCATGTCTAGTTCTTTAGTTGGATCTTCTGGATCAGTAGGTGCAATGTATCCTTTGACTACCATCTTCCATAATTCAGGATCTTGAGATATGAAGAAACTTCTCATTCTGTCCTACCAATACTCAAACCTTTCTCCATCAAACAGTGGTGGTCTGTTGATGTTGCCTCCAAGTTCATCTCTGGATTCTGCCATGTTGAACCCCTTGGACCTTTCCTCAAACACTGTTAAGTGCTCAGCCTTGAGACCGAGCTCTGATGCCAATTGAAGGTGCAAACACGAGAAGGGGGGGTTGAATTGTGTTTGACTAACTTGAATACTTTTCCTGTTTTTACACTTTTATAACAAAACTTGATGTATGAATAAAAACAGAGTTAGCAGCGGATATAAAGTAAAAATAAAACACAGAATTTTTATACTGGTTCACCGTTAACGAGGCTACGTCCAGTTCCTTCATCTTGAAGGATTTCACTAATTCAAACCTTGAATTACAACAGTTCCACTGACCCTCCAAGTCAGTCTGCTCAAAAAGTCTAACAATCCTAGACTCTTGAGGAATACAACACCTTGACTTCCTAAGTCAAGTCTTCTCCTGCCAACCTGACAACCCCAGATTGTAGAAGGAATTACAACGCCTTGAATCTAATTGCCAAGTAATCTGCTACCCCTTCCGACTCCCTCAGATTGTAGACTCTACTTCAACAACTTAGATCTAACACAAGGGAAAGAAAAGAACACGAGTGCTTGCTTCTTGAAAGCTGGAACTCACAATTAACCTCACTGAAAACTTGAGTGTTTGCTTTGGAAGTGTATGACTCTTTTGTGATTTTCGATGCTAAGTATTCTGCCTTGAGCCTCCTTTTATAGATGCATATTAGGGCATCTTCCAAGCTTAATTTCAAGCTGAATCTTGCTGGATTCTCTTGCAAAAATATCTTGACCAATTGGGCTTTATTTAAATAAAAAACATGTCTTTTTTAAGATTCAGATTTTCTTTCAAAAATAACCGACCAATCATGTCTTTAGATTCTTCCCGCCAACAGCTCCTGAATTCCACAATACCTCACTTTATTTTTGTAACAAATCTTTTTAATACTTTGATCAAAATAAATTAAAATCTCCACCGTTAATCCTCATGATTAAATCTGGATCATTTGATCTTTTGTGCTAGTCCACATCTGGACCATACTAAGTGATATGCTGTGATCCTCTGTTTTCGGCCAACCCTGGACCACACTTTCTGATCTTCTGATCTCAGCCATCATGGACTTGCAAACTGATATGTTGTGATCCTCTGATCTCGGCCACTGCTGGACCACACATCCTGACTTTCTGATTTCGGCCAACACTGGGCCAGGGTCTGATCTTCTGATCTCGGCCAACACTGGGCCAAATACTTAAATCTGAACCATTGATCTGAATATCTTCCCTCTGATTTGGACCAATTCTGGACTTGGTCTGGATTAAACTGAAATTAAATATGGACAAATAATATTTCAGTCTGGACATTTTACCTTCTGTTTTGGATCAGTTCTAGATCAATTCTAGAGATCATTTCTTTTGGTCTAGACTTAGTTTCATACCCTGAACCATGCTATCTTCTAGTTTGGGTCAAATCTGGTTTGAATCTCTTGTTCTGGACCCTTTAACTTATCCTCTGATTAAGTCTGGATCAAGTCTGGACTGTTTATCATTTCACTGCTAGGCCATCTTCTAGTCAGAATAACTTCTGGATTAAGTCTGACTTTTGACTTCTACTGGTCTGGATCAAGTCTCCCTCTGGCAGGCTTCCTTCTGGTCTAGTCCAGATCTCCTTCTAACTTTGCTTCCTTCTGATCTGGGCCAACAAAGATACCTTCTGGTGATGTTTTGACATCCTGGAGTATCTTCTGGTACCTTCAGGATTCAATCTCTGGAACCCTTTGATCTTTTGCTTTGATTACTTCAGCTTCTGATGGCATTTGTTTTAATAATTCAAGGTTCAAAATAAGACTACATGGATAAGAAGAATTCCACTTTTCATTGGGATTTCCGGTTTGGTGGAATTTGGAGAGATTGATGATATTATTTTCATTATTTTCTACATGGAAATAGATTTATTTTTTCTTTAAATTACGTTAGTTGGATTTGTAACCAAAAAATTTAAATTTTTTTTATTGAAATTTGCTTTTGATTATAGAATAAACATGTTTTTGTTGTTATTTTGATTTTGTCTAATTATATAGAACTTTCTGTGACTAAAAGAGAATCAAACTCCGCTCTTCAATATGGAGAAAGAATGCCTTACAACTGTGATCATCAATCACTTGTGATAATATTGTGAAATAAAAATCAATTTTTTATAGATAATTTTGATATATTTTATTTAAAATTATGTTTTTTAATAATTTCTTTTTATATTTATAAATATTAAGAGTTCGAGTCAAACAATAGAATCATCTGATTTAATTCAGTTCAGTGATACAATTCGATTAATAATTATACGATTCAACAAATGACTCATTGACCTTTCCAAATTGATTTTCAAAACATTGATTAAAAGGAGTTGTTACTAATTATTTTCTAGAAATACTCTTAACATTAGAATTGAGATAGAAGTTAAAGATAAAGTGCTAATAAAATATCACAACCGTGTCTAACAAATTTATAATAAAAAATATTATAATTACCGACACCTCAATCTCTATAATTTTTATATATTTTATTACTAATTTTGCATTGATAAGTATTATTATTAATAAGTAATTAATGATTTAATTAAATTTTATTTTATTTTAAAAGACATCATTGGAGATCACATCCTCGTTATATGACCATTCAAAAAAAAAAAAATTAAAAAGCTAATTTTTTTTAATAGAACGGTTGCTTCTTCTAAATGTGATTTCTTATTGAAATTAAAAAACAAGAAATTTGTCACTTATTGAAGGAGGATGCTACTTTCCAGTAGGTATAAAAGTAGAATAGATTAGAATATAATTTTAAAAAGAGATAGATTTTTTAACAGAATAAGGATATTTAAAAAAAAATCCTCAAATAATAGTACTATTTTTAAGAAAATTAAATAACTAATACATTAAATTAATCTCATTAATTATGTGTAATATTTTTCTAAAAAATGGCCCTTTAATTAAAGTGAGTACAATTATACAGTCAACAAACAAAATTGGGTGTAATAATAAACCAGAGTATTTATTCATTTTCTATTAGTTATATTCTAATCGAACTCTACCATTTAGTTACCATGATTCAAAATAATATGGAACTATGTACAAAAATGTGGCATGCTAACTAACAAGAACATGACAACAATTTGTCAATGATGCTGTTATGAAAAGAAAAGAAAATGAGCTCAGAAGTATATTGTTCTCATCAATATGTTGAAGACGGGTGATGTACCGACACCACTAATATTATCTTCATCGCTCCAATATTTCCACCTACTAGGAATCGAACACAGATCTGTACAATAGTATGATACTATTCAACCACTAGACCACTGGTGCTTGTTTTGAAGTTAGTAATGTTATTGATATTTTTCATGCTTGCAGAAATTCATGTTCCGAATGCGAGTTAATGTCAGCAAAACAAACAGATATTTCTGAGCAACGATGTGCTCCGCAACTTTGTTTGTTGTATGAGAGTGGTAATTCAATCTTGACCCTGATAGCAAAAGCTCAAATGAATCCGTGTTCGCAAAAGTAAAGTATTACAAAAATTAAGGGTAATGTAAAAAAATTATATTTAATTTTATTTATATAGATTATTGTTTTTTTATACAAAAATCCGTTTTATATTTAATTTTAATTAGATAGATTATTTTTTTTTTACATACTATTCTATTATTTTATTTTTTAAAAATAAATTAGATGCATTGTGAGTCTAAATCAGTTTTATTGACAAACAATAAGAACCATTAAATAGTTACACAAACAATTTGTATTTGTTGTCATCGTATGCACTAACAGAATATGTTGTTAAACTCAATTTATTTTATGAAAAAATTAAGATAAATAGTTATTTAATGAAAAAAATTAAGATAAATAGATGGTGGAATAATGTTATTGAAACACACAATATTTAATACAAAATGAAACATAAATATAATATTTGTATTGCAATACAAATACAAATTGTGATCTTAAATATTGTATATGTAAGACCCTTAATTTTAAATTCTAATTTAGGCAATTTTAAGGTATTTTGTGTTAAAACTACTTGGACTTTTAGTCAATTTTAAATTATTTTATGGATTAAGTACCGAGAATATATTTTGGGATGTTTGTAATATGTTTAATATATGTATATATATATATATATATATATATATATATATATATATATATATATATTTTGAAAACTTGACGATGATTATTTGTCGAAGAATAATTTAATTATATTACGAAGAATTTAATACCGGACAATTTATCAAAATTTTATCTGTCAATAGAGTTGCGACGAGAGTAGATATTTTATCAAAATAGTTTGAGATGTGAGTGAAGTGATGTGTGTAAGAGTATTTAGATATGTATGAGTTAGTTTTAATTATAATATATATATATATATATATATGTGAGAGGGAAGGAAGAGAAAAAGAAGGAAAAGATCTTTCACCCTGCCTTGGGAACAACTTCTTCTTCTTCCTTTCTCTGTTCCGAAAAACATAAGTGTTGGTAGAAAAACAAAGCACAAAACCTCCATTACTTCCTAGATTTAAGCTTCCATTCGAGAAGTGGCAAGAGGGAAAATTATTCCTCTCCACACTACGGTGCTTGTGAGCTAACTTTTGTGGCATTGACGCGAGCGTGAATTTCGCCGTATTTGATTGCGGTGGCGGAAAACGGTTGAGAAAGCGTTAAAGAAGGTAAGGGGCTCCTTTCAAATTTTTAGTTTGCATATAGGAACTCTAAATGTGTGTTTGATGGATGATTTATGTGTGATTGCGTGATAATAAATTTTAATGTGAAAATATATATATTTGGAGTTCTTAACCGACTTATTGTTGTTGTGTTGTTGTTGTTGAAGATGTTATTGTTGTGTTGTTGTTGTTGAAGATGTTTATTGTTGTGTTGTTGACGTTATCGACGTTGTTAGTAATGGTTGGATTTAAGAGATTGATTGTTGTTGTGTTGGAGTTATGGAATGAGTTATTCTCAAATAAAAGAGTTTGAGCTGAAGTTGAAATTTACTAGAAAAATTGCATTGTTTTCGAAGATGTATTCGAATATAGCCCCAACATATTCGAATACACTTATGCAACGTTCAGTTCTTATTTAAATTTTGAACCTCGTATTCGAATACAATTATGTGATTTTTGCTACTAACTTGTCATTTGTATTCAGCTACGACTCTTCGTATTCGAATACAGAACTGAAGATTTTGCTACTGACTTGTCATCTATTTTCGACTACGACTCTTCGTATTCGAATACAGAACTGAAGATTTTGCCACTGACTTAGCGTTTGTATTCGGCTACGAGAAGCTATAGTCGACTATAACCTTGTTTTTGTCAAAATTCTATTTTTAAATATTGGTTTATGTACTTAATTACTTGGAAAACATTTTGAATGCTTATGCTAAATTATATGAGGTTCTCTTAATATTGTTTCTTTAATAGTTATGAAGTATCAGGATTTAATTGATGTGTAAGGCATGTGATAGGCTACACTCTAAGTAAATTGTGCTAGTCCGTGAGAGATTGCACCCCTAAAGTTAAGTAGTGACCGTGATGGGCTATGGGGTGGTTCCATGTGATAAGGTGGTCCATCTTATCCTTACGAGGATTTAACTGATGTGTAAGGCATGTGATAGGCTACACTCTAAGTAAATCGTGCTAGTCCGTGAGAGACTGCACCCATAAAGTTAAGTAGTGACCGTAATGGGCTACGAGGTGGTTCCATATGATAAGGTGGTCCATCTTATCCTTACGAGGATTTAACTGATGTGTAAGGCCTGTGAGAGGCTACACTCTAAGTAAATCGTGCTAGTCTGTGATGCGACTGCACCACTGTAATTAGTACTAAGGCCTGTGATAGGCGGTACAATTATGATTTACGCCCTTGATGAGGGTTTTGTTTTTGAGAATTTTGGGTTCATGTGCACTGACATATAAACATTGCATTAGTGTGCTCGACATGCGAGTCATGTTTATTGTGATCTGATATATGAAAATGATATGTGCAAGTATCTTAAATTCTAAGTTTTCTAATAGTTGTTTTGAGTGTTGATTATACTTTGAGCTTGCAACTTGACTTACATTCTTAGTCTTTGGTTTTCATCACAAGCTTAGACCTTATACATTGCAATATGTGTGTATACTTATTCAGTCACTGTTGTTTATCTTGCTGGAGCTACTATGTATGTATAGGTTGTCTTTTGACATAATTATTAATTGTTATTTTCGGTTGGTGACCCTTTACATTATTGTGGAAAATTGGGCTTTGCCCTCAGATGATACCCGAGTTCATCCCACCAACGGTTACCTTGACAACGGAGACGTCGTTAGACTTTCCTGATCGACAATCGCCGACTGCTAGGGTATACGACCTCATCTCAAGCAGGGCTACTTATACGGGAGGGTGATGAGAACGAGTAGGAGTGCGGGGGCAATGTCGTATGTGGAATATACTTACAGGCGGATCGATTTTCCTGTACCTTCAGGATTGGTACTCGAGGCGAATGAGGTATAAACAGATGCAGATAGTCCTGTAGTTGGAGGTGAGACGGAGGCCACCGTAGGTGTGGTAACTCCTACTGTAGTAGTAGGGGATGTGATGATTAAATAACTAATACATTAAATTAATCTCATTAATTATGTGTAATATTTTTCTAAAAAATGGCCCTTTAATTAAAGTGAGTACAATTATACAGTCAACAAACAAAATTGGGTGTAATAATAAACTAGAGTATTTATTCATTTTCTATAAGTTATATTCTAATCGAACTCTACCATTTAGATACCATGATTCAAAATAATATGGAACTATGTACAAAAATGTGGCATACTATTACTAATTAACAACATGACAACAATTTGTCAATGATGCTGCGATGAAAAAAAGTAAATGAGCTCAGAAGTATATTGTTCTCAACAATTGGTTGAAGAGAGGTGATGTACCGACACCAAACTAATATTATCATCATTGCTCAAATATATGCACCCACTAGGTATCGAACACAGATCTATAAGACACTATTCTACGACTAAACCACTTGTGCTTGTTTTGAAGTTATTAATGTTATTGATAATTTTTATGTTCCTAATTAGGGGTGAGAATAGGTCAGGCCAGGTCAGGCTTTGAAAGGTCTGAGTCTGACATACGATTAATCTTTGTGGTCTAAGCCTGGCCTACGGCCTATCATAGACTTTTTTTTCGGCCTGATCTGAAAGTCTATTTAAAAGCCTTACTCACATTAAAATATTTAAATGTTATAATTTACATTTTTCAAATAGGCTAAATTAGACAGTTTTATATAAGAAAAACTAATAAAATTATAATCAAAATTAATATAATAAAATAATATTAAAATAGCCTAATTGATATGCTTTAAAATAGGAAACAATAATATTAGTAAATAACATTAATAAATCATAATATATATATATATATACTTTAAAATAGGAAACAATAATATTAATAAAAAATAACATTAATAAATAAGCCTGAATCTGACCTATTTAATAAAATAGACTTTAAAAATAGCATGAACCTAGACTTCTTATTAAACAGGCCAGACCAGGTTATAAAAAGCCCAGACCATAGACCCCTGACGGACGGTCTAGCATATTCCCATCCCTATTCCCAATGCGAGTTAATGTCAGCAAAACAAACAGATTTTTCTGAGCAACGATGCGCTCGACAACTTTGTTGGTTGTATAAGAGTGGTAATTCAATCTTGACCATGATAGCAAAATCTCAAATGAATCCGTGTTCGCAAAAGTAAAGTATTGCAAAAATTAAGGGTAATGTAAAATTATATATATATATATATAAATAATTTATATGATATAAATTTTTAATTTAATAGTATCAATTTTGTAAAATTTGTATTATTATTGTAGTTAGATAATTTATATATATATATATATAAAGTGTTTTAACACGAACAACACACAAGTTATATATCGGGTGTAGGAATGACAATGGATAGAGTTTGAGTAGAGTAATATAGTACCCGTCCGCATACCCGTAATTTAATAAAAAACCCTTACCTGTGCTCATACTCTCGTGGGTATCAATTTTAATATCCATACCCATACTCGTACTCTCGTGGGTATCAATTTTGACACTGATACCCGTGCCAGAACCTCATGGGTAACAAATTTTAATATTCGTACTCATGCCCTTTAGGTACTTAAAAAGCCGTAAATGTACGCATTAATTACCCGCACTTTAACAAAAATATATCGATAAATAATTGTTATTGTTATGATTAAATTTAAAAAATTTCCAAATATCGTAAATCCAAAAAATTTTCAAATATCTTAAAATTTATTTTCCAATTTTTTTAATTATTAAAATTGCACTTTTTTTTATTAAGGATCCAATTTTTAAGATTAGAACAAGACCTCTAAAATCTATTACTAGCATATTTTCGTGATGATTTATTTATATAATTATTTTTTAGGAGGATCCGAAAATTATGAAATTGAGGACCTAAATTCATTGATTTGCTTGGAATAAAAATGAGAGGTAGAGAGACATGAGATATTAGAGATAGAGAAATAGTAGATAGAAATAGTAGATGCATAAGAGAAATAGTAGATGAAGGTGCAAACACGAGAAGGGGGGTTGAATTGTGTTTGACTAACTTGAATACTTTTCCTGTTTGTACACTTTTAAAACAAAACTTGATGTATGAATAAAAACAGAGTTAGCAGCGGATATAAAGTAAAAATAAAACACAAAATTTTTATACTGGTTCACCGTTAACGAGGCTACGTCCAGTCCCTTCACCTTGAATGATTTCACTAATTCAAACCTTGAATTACAACAATACCACTAACTCTCCAAGTCAGTCTTCTCAAACAGTCTAATAATCCTAGACTCTTAAGGAATACAAAACCTTGACTTAATAAGTCAAGTCTTCTCCTGCCAGTCTGACAACCCCAGATTGTAGAAGGAATTACAACGCCTTGAATCTAATTGCCAAGTAATCTGCTACCCCTTCTGACTCCCTCAGATTGTAGACTCTACTTCAACAACTTAGATCTAACACAAGGGAAAGAAAATAACACGAGTGCTTGCTTCTGGAAAGCTGGAACTCACAATTAACCTCACTGAAAACTTGAGTGTTTGCTTTTGGAAGTGTATGACTCTTTTGTAATTTTCGATACTAAGTATTCTGCCTTGAGCCTCCTTTTTATAGATGCAGATTAGGGCCTCTTCCAAGCTTAATTTCGAGCTGAATCTTGCTGGATTCTCTTGCAAAAATATCTTGACCAATTGGGCTTTATTTAAATAAAAAACATATCTTTTTTAAGCTTCAGATTTTCTTTCAAAAATAACTGGCCAATCATGTCTTTAGATTTTTCCCACCAACAGCTCATGAATTCCATAATACCTCCCCTTATTTTTGTAACAAATCTTTTCAATACTTTGATCAAAATAAATTAAAATCTCCACTGTTAATCCTCTTGATTAAATCTGGACCATTTGATCTTCTGCGTTAGTCCACATCTGGACCATACTAATTGATATGCTGTGATCATCTGATTTCGGCCATCCCTGGACCTTACTTCCTAACCTTCTGATCTTTTGATCTCGGCCATCCAGGTCTAGCAAACTGATCTGCTGTGATCCTCTGATCTCGGCTACTGCTGGACCACAAATCCTGACCTTCTGATTTCGGCCAACACTGGGCCATGGTCTGATCTTCTGATCTCAGCCAACACTAGGCCAAATACTTAAATCTGAACCATTGATATGAAGATCTTCCCTCTGATCTGGACCAATTCTGGACTTGGTCTGGATTAAACTGAAATTAAATCTGGACAAATAATATTTCAGTCTGGACATTTTAGCTTCTATTTTGGATCAGTTCTGGATCAATTCTTGAGATCATTTCTTCTGGTCTGGACTTAGTTTCATACCCTGAACCATGCTATCTTCTGGTCTGGGTCAAATCTGGATTAATTCCTTTGTTCTGAACCCATTTATTTACCCTTTGATTAAGTATGGATCAAGTCTAGGCTGTTTATCATTTCACTGCCAGACCATCTTCTGGTCAGAATAACTTATGGAATAAATCTGACATTTGACATATTCTGGTCTGGAACAACTCTTCCTATGGCAGGCTTCCTTCTGGTCTGGTCCAAGTCTCCTTATGACTTTGCTTCCTTCTGGTATGGGCCAGCAAAGATATCTTCTTGTGATGTTTTGACATCCTGGAGTATCTTCTGGTACCTTCAGGATTCAATCTCTGGAATACTTTGATCTTCTGCTTCTTATTACTTCAGCTTCTGGTGACGTTTGATTTAATAATTCAAGGTTCAAAATAAGATTACATGGAGTGCTTTTGTAAACATCAAAATCCTAAGTACTTAGAACCAACTTGGTTCCAACAGTAGATAGAAATTCATTGATTTGCTTTGATGGTTGACTTTTGTTGGTGGGTCCATGTTCAATTTTTTTGACGTGACCATGTGGGGCAATAGCATTCTTGGAGCAGTACTTCTGTGCAGGTATTTGCCGAGAATACCCCAGGGGTATGAGCGATATCTGATAGGTCTCATAGCCCGACGTATTTTCTATTTGTATATTTTGAATTATCATACCAAAAACTATTTTAGCTTATTTATATTTATGATGTAATTAATCATTACTCTTGTCGTTTCGTGCCACGACATATTATTTTATTAAGTGATTTAAAAAAAATGCACTCGCGCTGTTAAAAATCAGGGTATTACAATATACAGTATTGTATTTACGTGTATCATTGTGTGTTAAGTTCAGTGTTCTAATGACATTAAGCACCAAAATCTCTCTTAAAACGCCTCATACTAAGTTCTTTAACGTTAGACCCTTATATTGAGATAATTTTTTGAAGGCTGATCCGTTATTTTATTATTTGACTTAATTGCAATTTTGGTCTATCTATTATTACCAATTCACGGAATTGCTCTCTTTACACTTGATTATCAGTCTTGACACTTGTAACATCCTCTAAATTTATTATTTAAAATAATTAAGACTTATAAATATATATATTTTTCAATATTAATTTAGGTGTGATAATTATTTGCCTTGTTCGACTTATTGTAGTTGATAAAATTATTAGTAAGAATTATTTAACGAAAGGAGAAGTTTTATATAATTATATATGTATATATATATATAGATGTTTTTTTAGTACAAGAAGAATTTGGGCTAAGGGATTGTGACTAGGTGTGACCCAACATATAATAGAAATTTGGGCTTGGAGTTTGTGGCTTAGTTTTTGTATGGTCAAGGTTAAGAAAAAATAAATAAATAAATAAAATAATATTTTCTCCCTTCTATTCTTTATTTGGGCCCAACACTATCTACTTAATAATCTCAACTTTAAGTTTTCCCTAAAGCCCACAATATTTCCATACTAAGTAATAATAAGCAGAAAAGAATACCGAAACCCTAGCCGTCTTCTCCTTCACACCCCCTCTCCTTCGTCTTTTCGTGTGAACAACTTCGTGGGGGCTTAGAGCTTCGTACTAGGAAGAAAAGCGGCCAAGGTAAGGGCTTTTCCCCGCACAAATTATAGTTAGACCGTTAGTTGGATACATGAAATTAATAATTGTAATTTCTTGCTTTTGAAAGAAATAAATGTAGACTAATAAAATAAAATAATGAAATCTGAAATCTTTTACGTTGAGTTTGATATGTAATGTATGTCTTTTTAAGAAGTAAAATATGAATTTTTATATTTTACGTGATAAAGTTTTAATTTTTATGATGAATATGAAGCAAAATATGATTTTTTTTTACGTTATATATATATATATGATAAGATTTTGATTCGATGATGTATATGAGTCGGAGTTTGAAGTTTCTTGTTATATATAAAGTTTTAATCTTTATGGTGTAAATGAAGTCAAGTCCCGATTTTATGCGTACGTGGTGAAAATTATTATTTAATGAAGATTTGTCTATGAATATATGATTCTCATGATAAGGATGTGTTATATGTGATCTTTGTGATGTGTGAATACGATGATGGTTTTAAAAATGTGATTTTCTTTGTTGAATGCATATGACATGATTCTTAGTGGGCTGTGTGCGAGTATAGTTTTGATAATATATGGTCATGTCATGGCATATGCATCTTCGTGGGTGTTGCCTTAGTGGCAAGTTTATTTTCCCCATTCGTATGGGTGATTTTTCTGTGTGGAAGTTGCCTTAGTGGCAGGTTTATATCCGGATCATATAGTTTTAGGAGCATGCATTATACATATTTTTTATATACGATTTACTGTTTGCGCATTTTTTTCTTTTAAATTGGAAGTTTTTACTTTTATATGTTTTGTGTTATTCTTCTATATGTTTAGCTTTGGTTTGATGTGGATGATGGAAAAAAACTGACCCTTACAACAACATTTTAGGTACTAATGAGTTCGAGGAGATTAAAGAGTAGTTGATGAGTATTAACGTGCGCCGAATGTGGGGTACAAATAGGGTTTTCAAGACAATTTTGTAATAATAAGATTGGTGCAATATTTTGTATGTGTATTTTTAAATCCTTGTCACCAAACTTTAATAAGCGTTTGTCTGTTCTAGCTTTGAATAAACACTTTTTAATTATATTAAATAAATGTGATTGTTACTAATTATTTAAAAGCGTAAATGTTAGATATTCTTATAAAAAAAAAATTGTTGTAAATTTTTCTTAAAGTATTTTTATGTAACGTTTTGAATCAAAAAATCCACGGCTTTACATTATGGTATCAGAGCAATAATCCTCGGAAATTTTTGGGTTGGATGATTTTGTATGATGCATGCCTTGATTTATGTGTGATGCTCTATTTTAGTATATTTTATTATATGATTTATTACTAATTTGGTTATATATATTCGTATAGGGAAAATTAACATTTTGCATTGAGTATTTGGTCTCTTTTAATACTAATTGATTTTTTTATCTTCTCAAAAACATAAATTTTTCTTCAATTAATTGCAATTATGATATGTCTTAAATTCTTGATTCTACAATTTGAAAGAGTTTTAATTTGATTCAATGCAATAACTAATTATGATTTTATGATGGTATGAATTAGGAATTTATTGTATTATAATTTGACATTATCTCAATTTAATTTGATTTAATGCAATAATTGCTTTTGATTTTATGACATTGTGAATTTACTCTCGCGATTTGAATTTTTAATAATTGTTGTTCGTATGTTATTAATTTATTATTCGTGAATTAATGACGTTATGAATTTAATACGATGATGTTATGAATTTACTCTCGTAATTTGATTTTTTTTAATAATTGTTGTTTGTATGTTATGAATTTATTATTCGTGAATTAATGACGTTATGAATTAAATATTATGGTGTTATGAATTTACTACTCGTGATTTGATTTTTTTAATAATTGTTTGTAGGTTACGAATTTAATAATCATGATTTAACGACATTATGAGGTTATGAATTTACTATTATGACGATACAAATTTACTACTCTTGATTTAAATTTTTAATAATTTACAAATTGTGATTTAGTTTGACGTTATGTAATAATTTTTTGTATATTTTTGACATTATCAATTAATTGAAACTGATTGATGTTTTTTAAAACTATAAATGATTAGTTGTTATTTTGTTATACTGTGAAATTATTGCGTATTAAATTAAATTGATTTCATTTGAAAATATACG
This sequence comes from Cicer cuneatum, assembly GCA_037974295.1. Lineage (NCBI taxonomy): Eukaryota > Viridiplantae > Streptophyta > Magnoliopsida > Fabales > Fabaceae > Cicer > Cicer cuneatum. The sequence continues at coordinate 61,584,991 of JBBPBO010001985.1, read as the reverse complement.
ATATTTAATTGGTCTCCACCTTAATTATGAAATTAACTAGGCCAATTGAATTTATAACAATTATGAATATTCCTTAATTACTTAATTTTGTGTTATGATCTAAATTTTTGTAATAAAGACAATGCGGTAAATCTCTAGTTGGTATAAAATTGTATGATTTCCACAACATAAGTGAAGGGTAACACCATAAAAAGTTGTATTAGTTGAATTCTGGCTAAGGAAAGACTTGGTTATTAAGTGGTCCGTTGACCCACATCTCTTTCTTGGGAACCCCACTAGTACACGACTTATCGTGTGACCTAAAGCTATTGTCCCCATAATAGAAGGGAAGAGTAATACTGTAAAAAGTTGTAGTAGTGGGATTCTAGCTAAGGAAAGACTTGGTTATTAAGTGGTCCATAGACCCACCTCTCTTTCCTGGGAACCCCCATAGTACACAATTTATTGTGTGACCCGAACCTACTATATAGCCGTGAATAAAATATTCCCTACGACCCTAAGGTTACAATGAGATCATACTGTTATCCTGATTAGATAATTTGTAGGAAGTACGGCTCGTCGCGCGAACCGACCAGTGCCCCTAGGAGAAAGTGACATGACTGAAACAATCCAAGCCATGAATGCAATGGCCGCCGCAATGGCCCTACAAGCTGCAGTTCAAGCTCAACAAGCTGTAGACCAAGCTCAGAGTAATGCGCAGAAGGACCTGAGGGAGGGAGCATCTATGGCAACAAGAGGACTGACTGAATTCCTTGGGCAAGATCCGCCAAAATTTAAAGGGGAGCATGACCCTGACAAGGCTGACCTCTGGTTGTAGGAGATTGAGAAGATCCTTGAAATCCTCCACTCCCCAGATGACACGAAGGTGGAGTATGCCTCCTATTTGTTTATTAGTGAAGCTAAAAACTGGTGGGGAGGGGCGAGGCAAATGATGGAAGGAAACCACGAAGAGGTGACCTGGGAAGTTTTCAAGAGAAATTTCTTGGACAAATATTTTTCGAAGAGTGTCAGCGCTGAGAAGGAGGCCCAATTCTTGAGACTATATCAGGGAAGTCTCACAGTGTCCGGGTATGCAGCAAAGTTTGAGTCCCTAGCAAAACATTTTCACTACTTTCGTAACCAAAAGCATGAAGAGTACATGTGTGAGAGGTTTGAAAGCGGGCTCATATATGAAATTAAGGAGTCTGTGGGACCTCTAGAGATACGTCAATATCAGGTGCTGGTGGAGAAGTGCAAAAAGGTGGAGATTATGAAATGGGGCCGCCTGAACAGAGGTGCTATTGGGGGACCAACGAGACCTCAGGGAAATGGTGACCAACAAAACAAAGGCAGTCAATCCCAACAGAAAAAGTCGTATGCCCGCCCACAAGGTGTTGGAACCAAGTTGGTTCTAAGTACTTAGGATTTTGATGTTTACAAAAGCACTCCATGTAATCTTATTTTGTACTTAGAATTATTATATTAAATTCCACCAGAAGATGAAGATACCAGAGGCAGAAGATGAAGTCACCAAAAGCAGAAGATGAGTTACCAGAGGATAAAAACAGACCAGAAGATACACCTCCAAAAGATACCAGATAATGCATCTAGAAGGTACTAGAGGATGCATCCTAAAGGCACTAGAGGATACACCAGGATGTCAAAACTCCATCAGAGGATATCTTTCCTGGCCCAATTCAGAAGGAAGCAGAGTCCAGAAGAAGACCTGGACCAGACCAGAAGGAAGCTTGCCAGAGGGAGACTTATTCCAGACCAGAAGAAATCATAATTCAGACTTGGTACAAAATTTATTCAAACCAGAAGATAGCTTGGCAGTGAAATGATAATCAGTCCAGACTTGATCAGAGCATAAATTAATTGTTGGTCCAGAACAAGAGATTTAATTCAGATTTGGCCCAGACCAGAAGATAGCATGATTCAGAGTATGATACTAAGTCCATACCAGAAGAAATGATATCCATATTTAATCCATACCTGATCCAGATCAGAAGGTAAATGTCCAGATTAAAATATCCTATGTCCAGACTTAATTTCTGTTCAATCCAGACCTAGTTCTGAATTGGTCCAGATCAGAGGGAAAATGTTCAGATCAATGGTCCAAGTTTTAGCATATGGCCCAGTGTTGGCCAAGATCAGAAGATCAGAACGTGTGGTCCAGTATTGGCTGAGATCAGAAGATCAAAACGTGTGGTCCAGTATTGGCCGAGATCAGAGGATCACAGCAGATCAGATTGCAAGTCTAGAGTGGTCGAGATCAGAAGATCAGAAAGTGTGGTCCAGGGTTGGCTGAGATCAGAGGATCACATCAGATTAGATTGTATGGTCCAAATGTGGACGGGAGCAAAAGACCAAACGGTCAAGATTTAATCAAAGTATTAAAAGGATTTGATACAAAAATAAATTTAAGTCTTGTGGGAATTCGGAAGCTATTGGCGGGAAGAAAGATTTGATCCATAATTAATTAATGACAGGATTGGCCAAAGTTATTTTCGAATGCATATATGGAGCTAAAAAGATATGTTTTTTCTATAAGAGAAACCCGATTGGCCAAGTTATATTTGCAAGAGAATCCAGCAAGATACAGCTCGAACTGAAGCATGGAAGAGACCCTAATTCACATCTATAAAAGGAGGCTCAAGACTGCAGGCTTAGTATCGAAAATCAAAAAGAGTCATACACATTTCCAGAAGCAAACACTTGGTTTTCTGTGAGGTTAATTGTGAGTTTCAGCTTTCCAGAAGCAAGCACTCGTGTTTTTCTTTCCCTTGTGTTAAGATCTAAGTTGTTGAAGTAGAGTCTACAATCTGAGGGAGTCAGAAAGGGTAGCAGATTACTTAGCAATTAGATTCAAGGCGTTGTAATTCCTTCTACAATCTCGGGTTGTCATATTGGTAGGAGAAGACTTTACTTGAGAAGTCAAGGTGTTGTATTCCTCAAAAGTCTAGGATTGTTAGACTATTTGAGAAGACTGACTTGTAGGGTCAATGGTATTTATTGTAATTCAAGGTTTTGAATTAGTGAAATCCTTCAAAGTGAAGGGACTGGACGTAGCCTCGTTAACGGTGAACCAGTATAAAATTCTGTGTTTATATTTTTAATTTATATCCGCTGCTAACTCTATTTGATTCATACATCAGGTTTTGTTATAAAACTGCAAAAACAGAAAAGGTATTCAAGTTAGTCAAACACAATTCAACCCTCTTCTCGTGTTTGCACTTTCACAAGGGACTACTGGAGATCGAACGGGACCCCAAAATAGGGGAGATCAGAGGCATCAGAGTCCAACACAAAACCACACGCATATTGTTCGATGTTATTGTTGGAACCAAGTTGGTTCTAAGTACTTAGGATTTTGATGTTTACAAAAGCACTCAATGTAATCTTATTTTGTACCTTGAATTATTAAATTAAATGCCACCAGAAACTGAAGAAATCTGAAGCAGAAGATCAAAGGATTCTAGAAAATGAATTCTGGAATTACCAAAAGATACTCAAGGATCACCAGAAGATATCTTTGCTGGCCTAGATCAGAAGGAAGCAATGTCAGAAGAAGACCTTGACCATACCAGAGGAAAGCTTGCTAGAGGGGGAGTTATTCCAGACCAAAAGGAATCAAATGTCAGATTTATTCCAGAAGTTATTCTGACCAGAAAATGGCCTGGCAGTGAAAAATTATACAGCCCAGAGTTGTTCCAGACTCAACCAGAAGATAGGTTAATGAGTCCAGAACAAGAGAATCAATCCAGATTTGACCCAAACAATAAGATAACATGATTCAGCGCATGAAACTAAGTCCAGACCAGAAGAAATGATTTCCAGAATTGATCCAGACCTGATCTAAAATCAAAGGTAAAATGCCCAGACTGAAATATTACTTGTCTAGATTTAATTTCAATTTAATCCAGACCAAGTCCAGAATTGGTCCAGATAAGAGGGAAGATTTCCAGATCAGTGGTTCAGAATTAATTATTTGGTACAGTAATGGTCCAGATCAGAAGATCAGACCATGGCCCAGTGTTGGCCGAAATCAGAAGGACCTGATGTGTGGTCCAGTAATGGCCGAGTTCAGAGGATTATAGCATATCAGGTGCGAGTCCAGGATGGCCGAAATGAGAAGATCAGAGGGTTAGGAAGTGTGGTCCAGGGACGGCCGAATTTAGAGGATCACAGCATTTCAATTTATTTGGTCCAGATGTGGACCAGCGCATTAAGATCCAATGGTCCAGATTTGATCATGAGGATTAACGATGGAGATTTCAATTTATTTTGATCAAAGTATTAAAAAGATTTATTACAAAAATAAAGTGAAGTATTGTGGAATTCAGGAGCTGTGGCGGGAAGCAATGAAAGGATTTGATTGGCCAGTTAGTTTTTGAAAGAAATGTTAGGCTTAAAAAGATATGTTTTTTTATTTTAAATGAAGCCCTATTGGTCAAGTTATTTTTGCAAGAGAATCCAGCAAGATTCAGCTCGAATTTAAGCATTGGAAGAGGCCCTACTCTGCATCTATAAAAGGAGGCTCAAGGCAAAATACTTAGCATCGAAAATCACAAAAGAGTCATACACTTCCAAAGCAAACACTCAAATTTTCAGAGAGGTCAATTGTGTGTTCCAGCTTTCAAGAAGCAAGTACTCGTGTTATTTTCTTTCCACTGTGTCAAATCTAAGTTGTTGAAGTAGAGTCTACAATCTGAGGGAGTCAGTAGGGGTAGCAGGTTACTTGACAATTAGATTCATAGTGTTGTAATTTCTTCTACAATCTGGGATTGTCAGATTGGCTGAAGACAGGTGCTGTATTCCTTAAGAGTCTAGGATTGTTAGACTGTTTGAGAAGACTGACTTGGAGGGTCAGTAGAACGGTTGTAATTCAAGGTTTGAATTAGTAAAATCCTTCAAGGTGAAGGGACTGGACGTAGCCTCGTTAACGGTGAACCAGTATAAAAATTATGTGTTTTATTTTTACTACTGCTAACTCTGTTTTTATTCATACATCAGTTTTGTTTTAAAAGTATAAAAACAGGAAAAGTATTCAAGTTAAGTCAAACACAATTCAACCCCCCTTCTCGTGTTTGCACCTTCAATTATGACTGTGGACAGGAGGGACATAGGTTGACTGAGTGTCCAAGAAGAACCAGGATATGTTATGCTTGTCAGAAACCATACCATCTGGCAAAAGATTGTCAAGAGAAGGATACTGTCAACAACAAGGATGTGGCATGCCCTACTGCTCGAGGACTTGTTTATCACATTAAAGGAGAAGAAGCACCATCTTCCTCAGAACTTATCCAGGGTGAGTGTTTTAGTGCTGGAAAAATACTTTCTGTGATATATGATTCTGGGGCAACACACTCGTTTATTTCATTAGATTGGGTGGAATCACTCCAACTGGATGTCACTACCTTACCATTTGATTTAATGGTTGCCCTTCCCTCTGTTGAACCAGTAAAATGTAATTTAGCGTGTTTGCATTGCATGCTGACTGTGTTTAAAATGAATTTTAAGATCGATTTAATTTGTATTTCTCTGAAACATCTTGGATTAATTTTGGGAATAGATTGGTCATCATGTTAGACTGTGCCCGACGGAACGTGATATTTCTGGAACCCGATATTTTGAAGTTCCTTTCAGCCAACAGACTGAAGTTTTCTCTGAAGGGAGGAGTCCAGAAATATGTGTTTCTTAACTCAGTTAGTATGAGTCCAGAGGTTGTTGTCGATGAGATCCCGGTAGTAAAGGATTTCGTTGAGGTTTTCCCACCAGACGTACCAGGACTACCCCCATTCCGTGATGTCGAATTTTCTATTGATGTTATTCCAGGTACTGGACCCATCTTTATCGCTCCTTATAGAATGGCCCCCTTAGAGCTATCAGAACTAAATAACCAATTGGAAGACCTTCTGTCTAAGAAATTCATTCGGGCTAGTGTGTCATCATGGGGAGCCCCCATGTTATTGGTCAAGAAGAAGGATAGAAAGTCGAGATTGTGTGTTGATTATTGACAGCTCAACAAAGTCACAATAAAAAACAGATACCCTTTACCTCGCATTGATGATTTAATGGACCAACTCAGAGGGGCAGAGGTGTTTTCTAAGATTGATGTAAAGTCGGGATACCACCAGATTCGAGTGAAAGAAGATGATATATCCAAGACAGCCTTTAGAACGCGATATGGGCACTATGAGTACTTGGTGATGCCTTTTGGAGTGAACAATGCGCCAACTATCTTCATGGATTATATGAACCGTATCTTCCGTCCGTTCTTAGACAATTTTGTGGTGATCTTTATTGATGACATCTTGATCTATTCCAAGAGTCGGGAGGAACACGAGGAACATTTGCGTCAAGTTCTGCAAGTACCGAAGGAGCAACAACTATATGCCAATCTAGGAAAATGTGAATTTTGGTTGGAAGAAGTGAAGTTCCTGGGACATGTAATTTCTCAGGAAGGGATCGTTGTCGCCCCATCCAAGGTAGAAGCCGTGATGGCATGGAAACAACCGTAGATAGTCACAGAGATTAGGAGTTTTTTGGGCTTGGCTGGGTACTATAGGAGATTTATTGAGGAATTTGCCAAGATTGCTGCTCCATTGACACACCTTACGAAGAAGAACCAGATTTATGCTTGGACTGAGGAGTGTGAGAAAAGATTCCAACTGATGAAAGAGAAACTAACTACATCTCCAGTGTTAGTGTTTCCACAACCTGAAGAGCCTTACGAAGTTTATTGTGATGCCTCATATCAAGGATTGGGTTGTGTACTGATGCAAAACAAACAAGTAGTGGCCTATGCTTCAAGGCAATTGAAGGTGCATGAAAAGAATTATCCCACTCATGACTTGGAGTTAACTGCAATTGTCTTTGCATTGAAAATTTGGAGACATTATCTGTATGGGTGTAGTTTTGATGTATTTAGTGACCATAAGAGTTTGAAATACTTGTTTGATCAAAAGGAGCTTAACATTAGGCAGAGGAGATGGATGGAGTTTATTAAAGATTATGAGTTCACATTGCATTACCATCCAGGGAATGCGAACTTGGTGGCTGATGCCCTAAGCAGGAAGCGCGTTCATCTCTCATTTGTAACAATGAAGGAGTTGGAGTTGTTAGAGAAGTTCTGTGACTTGAATCTTAATTTGGATTCTCCATTTGGGGAAAGTGCACTGTGGAATGATCATTATAGATAGTGAACTGATGAATGAGATTAAAGTTCTCCAAGTTACAGACGTGTTGACTCAAGAGAAAAGGAAGTTGATCGAGGTTGGCAGGGCACCTGAATTCAAGGTGGGCCCAGATGATATTTTGAGATGTAATGGACGTGTTTGTATACCCGACAATAACGAATTAAGGAGGACTATCTTGGATGAGGCCCACAAAAACAAGCTGAGTATTCACCCTGGTACTACCAAAATGTATAAAGACCTTAAGTAGAAGTTTTGGTGGCCGAGAATGAAGAAACAAGTAGCAGAATATGTGGCTTCGTGTTTGACTTGTCAGAAAGCTAAGGTAGAACATCAAAAGCCAGGGGGACTATTAAGGCCATTAGACATACCAGTATGGAAATGTGATAGTATATCCATGGATTTTGTGGTAGCATTGCCTAAGACTCAACGGAAGTTCGACTCCATTTGGGTGATTGTCGACAGGTTGACCAAATCTGCCCATTTCATACCCGTGAGGACCAATTATGATGTGACTAAGCTTGCAGAGATATGCATTGCAGAGATTGTCAAACTACATGGGGTACCCTCGAACATTCTGTCAGATAGAGATATGAAGTTCATTTCTCGTTTGTAGGGAGCATTACATGAGGCGTTGGGTACTAAGTTGAGATTGAGTTCGGCCTTAAGAACTATGTCCCGATGGAAAAACATTAATAACTATTCAGACCTTGGAGGATTTACTGAGAGCGTGTGTGTTGGATGAGCGAGGAAGTTGGGATAATATATTGCCTCTCATTGAGTTCACCTACAACAACAGCTATCATGCAAGCATTGGGATGGCACCGTACAGGGCTCTGTCTGGGCGTAAGTGCCAAACCCCCTTGTGTTGGTATCAGGATGGTGAGAACTTAATTGTGGGGCCAGAATTGGTACAATAGACCACAGGTAAGGTCCGTCTGATCCAAGAAATGATGAAGACAGCACAAAGCAGACAAAAAAGTTATGCCGACCAACAGAGGAAACTGCTGGAGTTTCAAGAGGGTGAACATGTATTTTTGAGAGTGACGCCTACTACTGGAGTTGGTAGGGCAATGAAGTCTAAGAAGCCAACTCCTAAATTCATTGGCCCATACCAGATCCTCCGACGTGTGGGTCTAGTAGCTTATCAAATTGCCTTGCCTCCGAGTTTGGCCAAGCTGCGTGACGTGTTCCACGTGTCACAGTTGCGGAAGTACATGGCTGATCATTCCCATATTATCGTGCCAGATGATATCCAGTTGAAAGAAAACCTTTCTTTTGCAATTCCACCATTGAGCATTGGAGACAGGACTACTAAGCACCTACGAGGTAAGGAGATCACATTGGTCAAGGTAATTTGGGACCAAACAACTGGAGATGCAACTTGGGAATTAGAGGAAAAAATGAAAGAGTTCTACCCTAACCTTTTCATGTCAGACTAGTGTCGTGGACGAAACTGTTTTTAAGGGGGTGAGTATTGTAACATTCTCTAAATTTATTATTTAAAATAATTAAGACTTATAAATATATATATTTTTCAATATTAATTTATGTGTGATAATTATTTGTCTTGTTCGACTTATTGTAGTTGATAAAATTATTAGTAAGAATTATTTAATGAATGGAGAAGTTTTATATAAATATATATATATATATATATATATATATATATATATATATATATATATATATATATATATATATATATATATATATATATAGATGGTTTTTTAGTACAAGAAGAATTTGGGCTAAGGGTTTGTGGCTAGATGTGACCCAACCCATAATAGAAATTTGAGCTTGGAGTTTGTGGCTTAGTTTTTGTATGATCAAGGTTAAGAAAAAATAAATAAATAAATAAAATAATATTTTCTCCCTTCTATTCTTTATTTGGGCCCAACACTATCTACCTAATAATTTCCACTTTAAGTTTTTCTTAAAGTCCACAATATTTCCATACTAAGTAATAATAAGTAGAAAAGAATACCGAAACCCTAACCGTAAGTAGAAAAGAATACCAAAACCCTAACCGTCATCTCCTTCACACCCCCTCTGCTTCGTGCATCAAACTTTTCGTGTGAACAACTTCGTGGGAGCTTAGAGCTTCGTACTAGGAAGAAAAGCGGTTAAGGTAAAGGCTTTTCCCTGCACAAATTATAGTTAGAGCGTTAGTTGGATACATGAAATTAATAATTGTAATTGCTTGATTTTGAAATAAATAAATGTAGACTAATAAAATAAAATAATGAAATCTGAAATCTTTTATGTTGAGTTTGATATGTAATGTATGTCTTTTTAAGAAGTAAAATATGAATTTTTATATTTTACGTGATAAAGTTTTAATTTTTATGATGAATATGAAGCAAAATATGATTTTTTACGTTATATATATATATATATATATGATAAGATTTTGATTCGATGATGTATATGATTTGAAGTTTGAAGTTTCTTGTTATATATAAAGTTTTAATCTTTATGGTGTAAATGAAGTCAAGTCCCGATTTTATGCGTACGTGGTGAAAATTATTATTTAATGATTATTTGTCTATGAAAATATGATTGTCGTGATAAGGATGTGTGATATGTGATCTTTGTGATGTGTGAATACGATGATGGTTTTAAAAATGTGATTTTCTTTGTTGAATGCATATGACATGATTCTTAGTGGGCTGTGTGCGAGTATAGTTTTGATAATATATGGTCATGTCATGGCATATGCATCTTCGTGGGAGTTGCCTTAGGGGCAAGTTTATTTTTCCCATTGGTATGGGTGATTTTTCTGTGTGGAAGTTGCCTTAGTGGCAGGTTTATATCCGGATCATATAGTTTTAGGAGCATGCATTATACATATTTTTTATATACGATTTACTGTTTGCGCATTTTTTTCTTTTAAATTGGAAGTTTTTACTTTTATATGTTTTGTGTTATTCTTCTATATGTTTAGCTTTGGTTTGATGTGGATGATGGAAAAAACTGACCCTTACAACAACATTTTAGGTACTAATGAGTTCGAGGAGATTAAAGAGTAGTTGATGAGTATTAACGTGCGCCGAATGTGGGGTACAAATAGGGTTTTCAAGACAATTTTGTAATAATAAGATTGCCGCAATATTTTCTATGTCTATTTTTAAATCCTTGCCACCAAACTTTAATAAGCGTTTTTTTGCTCTAGCTTTGAATAAATACTTATTAATAATATTAAATAAATGTGATTGTTACTAATTATTTAAAAGCGTAAATGTTAGATATTCTTAGCAAAAAAAAATTGTCGTAAATTTTTCTAAAAGTATTTTTAAGTAACGTTTTGGATCAACAAATCTGGGGTGTTAAAACACACTACACAATAATGTTCTTGGTTTTCAAATTTATAGAAAACAGTGTGTATAACTGCATCTTAACTAACTAACTACCTTTCTTAACAACCTCTAAACTACTCTAACTGAATTACAAACACAATTAATCATTTTAGAATTAACTACATCCAACACTCCTCCTTAATTCAAAATGATTAGAGTGATGTTAATCCAAACTTGTTCTTCATCTCTTGGTATATGAAGATTAACATCATAACCAAAAATCTCTGTAAGAACCATGGAAAATTTCACACTACATCCTCAATACTATGACCGCTGCTTTGACAGGATTCAAGATGAAAAAAAAAATATCAGCACAATTAGACTATCTAATTGTTCCGCAACCTTGTTGCCTTGCAAATTGTTCCTATTTAACATCTATGTGGTAGACATATTAAAATTATTCTCATCCTCATCTGCAAATTCAACAATCTCTTCTAACTCCAATTCGAATATGCATTTGACATCTTCCTGCAAGATGCCATCCCATCCAATTCTCACATCCAACTCTATCAACCTATCCACAAGCGCAGGCAGCATTGTACCACCAACAATTTCTTCAATTTCACCCTCTTCAAGATCTTTGGTTAAAATCTCAGCCCTTTCATCATTTGTATTGCAATGCTCCAGCTTTATCTTGCCAATCAGGTCTTCCACTGCCATTAGCCAAGGAAATTTCCATTAATACAACAGCTTCCATAACCAATGATAAAAGGTTCCAGATACATCCTAAGAACATAAAAACCTTGCTCTCTTTTTTCTCTTCCAATTTGTTTGATTCAAATACTTGAAAACAAGAAATTACTGAAACGATACAAACAAAAAATGTAGGATATGCAACAAGGATTAACCAAACAAAAACAAAACTGAAACAATTTGGTCCTTCCTCTGATGTTACTTCTTCTCTTGAACATTTCAGCTTCTCAAACACTATCTCCACTTGAATTCTGTTGGAACCAAGTTGGTTCTAAGTACTTAGGATTTTGATGCTTACAAAAGCACTACATGTAAACTTATTTTGTACTTTGAATTATCACATTAAATGCCACCAGAAGATGAAGTTTCCAGAGGCAGAAGATGAAGACACCAGAGGCAAAAGATGAATTACCAGAGGATAAAATTAGACCAGAGGATACACCTCCAGAAGACACCAGATAATGCATCCTAAAGGTACCAGAGGATGCATCCTGAAAGCACTAGAGGATACACCAGGATGTCAAAATACCATCAGAAGATATCTTTCCTGGCCCAGATCAGAAGGAAGAAGAGTCCAGAAGGAGACCTGGACTACACCAGAAGGAAGCATGCCATTGGGAGACTTGTTCCAGACCAGAAGGAATCAAAAGTCAGATTTAGTCCAGAAGTTATTCTGACCAGAAGATAGCTTGCCAGAGTAATGATAATGAGTCCAAACTTGATCCAGACTTGATCAGACCATAAATTAATCGGTCCAGTTAATTCAGATTTGGCCCAAACCAGAAGGTAGCATGGTTCAGAGTATGAAACTAAGTCCAGACCAGAAGAAATGATGTCCAAATTTAATCCAAACCTGATCCAGATCAAGAGGTAAATGTCCATAATTAAATATCCTTTGTCCAGAGTTATTTTCAGTTCAATCCAGACCAAGTCCAGAATTGGTCCAGATCAGAGGGAAGATATTCAGATCAATGGTCCAGATTTAAGCATCATAGCCTAGTGTTGGCCGAGATCAAAAGATCAGACCATATGACCCAGTGTTGGCCGAAATCAGAAAATCAGAAAGTGTGGTCCAGTATTGGCCGAGATCAGAGGACCACAACAGATCAGATTGCAAGTCTAGAGTGGTCGAGATCAGAAGATCAGAAAGTGTGGTCCAGGGTTGGCCGAAATTAGAGGATCACAGCAGATCAGATTGTATGGTCCATATGTGGTCGAGAGCAGAAGATCAAATAGTCAAGATTTAATCAAAGTATTAAAAAGATTTGATACAAAAATAAAGTGTAGTCTTGTGGAATTCAGAAGCTATTGGCGAGAAGAAAGATTTGACCCATAATTAATTAAGAACAGGATTGGCCTGAGTTATTTTCGAATACATATATGGAGCTAAAAAATATATGTTTTTTCTATAAGAGAAACCCGATTGGCCAAGTTATTTTTGCAAGAGAATCCAGCAAGATACAGCTCGAATTTAAGCTTGGAAGATACCCTAATCTGCATCTATAAAAGGAGGCTCAAAACAGAAGACTTAGTATCGAAAAATCACAAAAGAGTCATACACTTCCAAAAGCAAACACTCGAGTTTTCAGTGAGGTTAATTGTGAGCTTCAGCTTTCCAGAAGCAAGCACTCGTGTTTTTCTTTCCCCTGTGTTAGATCTAGGTTGTTGAAGTAGAGTCTACAATCTGAGGGAGTCAGAAGGGGTAGCAGATTACTTAGCAATTATATTCAAGGCGAAGACTTGACTTGAGAAGTCAAGGTGTTGTATTCCTCAAAAGTCTAGGATTGTTAGACTATTTGAGAAGACTGACTTGGAGGGTCAGTGGTATTGTTGTAATTCAATGTTTTGAATTAGTGAAATCCTTCAAAGTGAATGGACTAGACGTAGCCTCGTTAACGGTGAACCAATATAAAATTCTGTGTTTTTATTTTTACTTTATATCCGCTGTTAACTCTGTTTGATTCATACATCAGGTTTTGTTATAAAACTGCAAAAACAAAAAAAGTATACAAGTTAGTCAAACACAATTCAACCCTCCTTCTCGTGTTTGCACCTTCAAATTCTTTCCATTTCAGATTTACTGCTAGCACCAACTTTGTTCTTCTCATCCAAAAACAACATTTATACCGTCAACATTTTTGCCATCCACATTTTCATGATCTTTAGACTTAGACTCGCTGCCTTTCATCACATCAGAATTAGCAGATTCCACCGCATTTGTTTCATCATCGTCAAACCGTTTCTCTTTTGACTCAAGCTCTTTCTCTTGCACTTTAAATTGTTTATCTTCTGATTTGATATTCTCCATTTGGCTTACAAAATGCTTAAGCTCTTTGACTTGATCTCTAAACTCATTATTTTTCGATTCAAACTCCTTCACCCGACTTTCGAATTCCTCATCTTTTGATTGAAACTCCTCAACTTGGTCTTTAAGTTGCTCTTCTTTTAACTGGTGCTCCTTCAATTGTTCTTCATATTGCTTCTCTTTTAATTCGAGCTCCTTCGCTCGGCTTTTTAAATGTTCCTTTCCTGATTCCATCTCCTTCAATTGGCCTTCAACTTTCTCATCTACATAGGTTATTCCCCTGCACTTGCATCTACAGCAGCAGGACCTTCTTTCTCCACTGAGCTCGCCATTTTCACTTGATTTTTGTGTTGGGCACTTCCTTCCATCACAACCATACTCTCCTTCTACCAGCTGTCCCTTGAACTTGCTCCTTCTTGATGTATCAACATCCACCAGCCATTCACTATGGCTTGTCATTTGATTAGAGCAACTAGTATTAGGAAGCCAGACTTGGGATGAAGAACGTTTTCCGTTTGAACACACTTACGAACATTCTCCGTTTGAACACACTTACGAACATTCTCTGTTTGAATACGCCCAAGAACGTTCTCCGTTTGAACACGCCCAAGAACGTTCTTCGTTTATGGTAGCTATCAACAAGACTATATTTGAATATGAGTCCTCAATTTCCATTTGAGCTTCATCATCCTTTCTTTGTTCCTTCTTGGATCTACATTCATTAGCAAAGTGACCCCACTTTTGACAATTGTAACATTGAATCCGTTTCTTGCTAAACTTCTTCTTGCCATTCGATTTCTTGTTGTAATTGTCATTGTTGTGTTGATTTCTTGAATTTCCAGCCCCTTCATCATAATCATGTTTCTTGTTGACTTGAGCTTGCAATGCTTGCACTTGAGTTGTTGCTGCACACCTTTCCCTTACTCTTGATTCATGAGCTTCTAGGGAACCTTGCAAGTCTTCTACCTTCAATGTTCCAAGATCCTTTGACTCCTCTATGGCCACCACTATGTAATCATATATTTGTGTGTTAATGTTTTCAAGATCTTCTCAATAATCACCACTTCAATTATTGATTCATCATTAGTTCTCATCTGATTAACAATTGTCTGCACACGATTGAAATAATCAGCCACACTTTCATCCTCCTCCATCTGCAACAGTTCATATTGCCTTCTCAACATTTGAAGTTTCATTTTCTTGGTTTTTTCACCTCCCGTGTAATACTTCACCAAGATATCCCATACCCTCTTTTGATGTAGATACCTTTGAGATCCTTTCAAAATTGTTTGCATCCACACTTTGCTAAATTTTAAACAATGTCTCGCAATCCCTTTTCTTGCAATCTTTGAAAGTGGCTTGTTGCCTTTCTGTAGGATTTGCGCACAGTTGTTCATAGCCATCTTGAACAATCTCAAACACTTCTTGAGCTCCCAGAAATGACCTTATTCATGCAGACCACCTCTCCTAATTCTTCCCATCAAGAACTGGAAAATACGATGGAAATCCTCCTCCATTCATGGTTTCTCTTCTTTTCTTTCACTCACACTTGTGTTTCCAAATTTTTGTAATCCCCTCACACTTTCACTCGTGTTTCCCATGATTGGAACCTTGCTCTTGATACCAATTGTTGGAACAAATTGTATAATCAAAGAGGAATTGAAAATAGAGAAGAAGAAAGTAAAACAAAGAATGTTTAAAACGGAGATTGATTATCAGTCTTGACACATTACACAAGAATGTTCTTGGTTTTCAAATTTATAGAAAACAATTTGTATAACTACATCTCAACTAACTAACTACCTTTCTTAACAACCTCTAAACTATTCTAACTGAATTACAAACACAATTAATCATTTTAGAATTAACTACATCCAACAGTTTCATTGGGGTGGCTAGGGTAGCACTTACGGATTTTCGTGTTGGCAATGTGTCATTGAAAAATTGTGTTCAAACTTTGAGTTATGGTTTGAGGGATTGGGATGATAGGAAAAATGGTGTTATTAATTTTTCTGCGAGGAGATGACACAAAAGGTTAATTTGTGTATGGAAAAAGAACAAGGGAAGGAAATAAATAGGATAAATTCTAATGGATTTTAGGGTGTGGAGTTTAAGGTGGATAAGGAGAATTCTCATTTTTTATTGGGATTTCCGGTTTGGTGGAATCAACATTGGAGAGATTGATGTTATTATTTTCATTATTTTCTACGTGGAAATAGATCTATTTTTTCTTTAAATTACTTTAGTTGGGTTTGTAATAAAAAAACTTATAATTTTTTTTTATTGAAATTTTCTTTTAATATAAAATAAACATGTTTTATTGTTATTTTTATTTTGTCTAATTATATAGAACTTTCTCCGATCCTATTTATAACTTTCTCAATATGGAGGAAGAATGTCTTACCACTATAACCATCAATCACTTGTGATAATATTGTGATAGACATATGTGTATAACTTAATAAAATTCAAATTTTTGTTAGATAATTTTGATATATTTGAATTAAAATTATGTTTTTTTAATGATTTATTTTTATATTTATAAATGTCAAGAGTCTGAGTCGAACAACCGAGTCATCTGATTTAATTTGATTCAGTCATACAGTTTGATCAATAACTATACGATTCAACCAATGAATCATTGACCTTTCCAAATTGATTTTTAAAACATTGATTAAAAGGAGTTGTTACTAATTATTTTCAAGAAATACTTCTACCATTAGAATTGAAAGGAAAATTACATATAAAGTACTAAGAAAATGAACAACCGCGTCTAACACATTTATAATAAAAATGATTATAATTACCAACATCTCAATCTCTATAAGTTTTATATATTTTATTACTAATTTTAATCAATACGTATTATTATTATTATAAAGTAATTAATGATTTAATTTTTTAATTAAATTTTATTTTATTTTAAAAGACATAGTTGGAGATCACATCCTCATTATATGACCATCCAAAAAAAAATTGAAAAGCTAATTTTTTTTAATAGAACGGTTGCTTCTTCTAAATGTGACTTATCATTGAAATTAAAAAACAGAAATTTGTCACTTATTGAAGGAGGATGCTACTTTCCACTAGGTATAAAAGTAGAATAGATTAGAATATAATTTTCAAAAGAGATAGATTGAAATTTTTAAAAGAATACTTTTATAAAAAAATCCTCAAATAATAGAACTATTTTTAAGAAAATTAAATAACTAATACATTAAATTAATCTCATTAATTATGTGTAATATTTTTCTAAAAAATGGCCCTTTAATTAAAGTGAGTACAATTATACAGTCAACAAACAAAATTGGGTGTAATAATAAACTAGAGTATGTATTCATTTTCTATAAGTTATATTCTAATCGAACTCTACCATTTAGTTACCATGATTCAAAATAATATGGAACTATGTACAAAAATGTGGCATACTATTACTAATTAACAACATGACAACAATTGGTTGACTAGACGTGATGTACCGACACCACACTAATATTATCATCATTGCTCTAATATTGTACCAACTATGTTTGGAACACAGATCTATAAGATACTATTCTACCACTAAACCACTGGTGCTTGTTTTGAAGTTATTAATGTTATTGATAATTTTTATGTTCGTAGAAATTCATGCTCCCAATTAGGGTGGAAATAGGTTAGGTCAGATGAGGCTTTGAATGGTCTGAGTCTGGCATACCATTAATTTTTTAGGTTTAAGCCTGGTCTACCGCCTATTATAGACTTTTTTTTTTGCATGACCTGAAAGCCTATTTAAAAGCCTTACTCATATTAAAATATTTAAATATTGTATTTTACATTTTTTAAATAGGCTAAATTAGACAGTTTTATATAAGAAAAACTAATAAAATTATAATCAAATCTAATATAATAAAATAATATTAAAATAGCCTAATTGATATGCTTTAAAATAGGAAACAATAATATTAATAAATAACATTAATAAATAATAAAACATATATATATATATATATACTTTAAAATAGGAAACAATAATATTAATAAATATTAATAAATAATAAAACATATACATATATATACTTTAAAATAGGAAACAATAATATTAATAAATATTAATAAAAAATAACATTAATAAATAAGTCTGAACTTGACCTATTTAAAAAAAATAGACTTTAAAAATAGCCTGAACCTAACTTTCTTATCAAACAGGCCAGATCAGATCATAAGTAGGTCAGGCCATAGGCTCTGACGGACGGTCTAACCTATTCCCAATGCGAGTTAATGTCAGCAAAACAAACAGATTTTTCTGAGCAACGATGCGCTCGATAACTTTGTTGGTTGTATAAGAGTGGTAATTCAATCTTGACCATGATAGCAAAAGCTCAAATGAATCCGTGTTCGCAAAAGTAAAGTATTGCAGAAATTAAGGATAATGTAAAATTATATATATATATATATATATATATAAATAATTTATATGATATAAATTTTTAATTAAATAGTATCAATTTTGTAAAATTTATATATATATATATATATATATATATATATATAAAGTGTTTTAACACGAACAACACACAAGTTATACATTGGGTGTAGGAATGAAAATGGATAGGGTTTGAGTAGAGTAATATAGTACCCGTTCCCATATCCGCAATTTAAAAAAATACCTTTACATGTGCTCATACTCTCGTGGGTATCAATTTTAACACTCATACCTGTGCCTGAACCTCATGGGTATCAATTTTAATACTCGTACTCATGTTCTCCAGGTACTTAAATGTCGTACCCGTACCTATTAATTACCCACACTTTAACAAAAATATATCGATAAATAATTGTTATTGTTATGATTAAATTTAAAAAATTTTCAAATATCGTAAATCCAAAAAATTTTCAAATATCTTAAAATTTATTTTTTCAATTTTTTTAATTATTAAAATTGCACTTTTTTTTATTAAGGACCCAATTTTTAAGATTAGAACAAGACCTCTAAAATCTATTACTAACATATTTTCGTGATGATTTATTTATATGATTATTTTTTAGGAGGATCCGAAAATTATGAAATTGAGAACCTAAATTCATTGATTTGCTTGGAATAAAAAGGAGAGGTAGAGAGACATGAGATATTAGAGAGAGATAAATAGTAGATAGAGATGCATAAGAGAGTAGAGAGACATATGTGTATTTAAAAAAATCATGTATTTAAAAAATATTTTTTTAAACAAACATGTTTTCTTGAAAATCATTTTTATGTCATTTATGGTAATTTTCTAGTTTTAAAAAATTATTGTTATAAAATTGTATACAAACAGGTTAAAAATCATTTTTAGAATAATCTCTAAATTATTCAAAACAAAAATAATTTTTATTTAAACTCAAACAAATGCACCCAATAATAATAATAATGATAATGATAATGATAATAATAATAATAATAATAATAATAATAATAATAATAATAATAATAATAATAATAATAATAATAATATGCGGGGTGGGTACTATAGTACCTCATACCCATTATGCAGATTTTTACCCTAGTGGGTTTTTTTTACGAGTATCTACTTGATCTGGGTCGAATTGTCATCACAACAATATTGCAACTGCTTCATAGAACTTTTAAATTATTTATCAAAAATTATACATCGGGAGTTAGCAACATGTTAACATTTTAAATAACTTGTGTTTAAATGGACCTTTTAAAAATTATGTATAACAATGTTCCCAACTGCTTCATAGAGTTTTTTAAATAGCGCTTTTAAAATGTTTAAAACGACAATGTCTGTAAATTATTTATCAAAAATTAAAATTATTTTTGTAATCTATAAAATGTTAATGTAAAAATTAATACTAAGGTGAAAAAAATTAATTTTTTTTATTATATTAAAACCCATTTAATGGTAATTTAAGATTTATAAAAAAATATTATAATTAAAATAAAATAGTTTTTAGACTCTTATTTTTTATTGAAAAACCATCAAATAATCTAAATGATGTGACGATCACTATTGATTCAAAGAGCAAATATTATTTATGTTGATAATGTAAATGAATTAAATCATTTCACAAATTTCATTAGAAGTAAAAAGAAAAATAATACAACCAACAATAAGTAAAAGATATTTATTTATGTCTAGTTATTTAGATAATAATGTTTTTTTACGTAAAATACTCATTTCTTGGTATACTCAAATTTTGATTAACTCACCGTCATTAAGTTTTGGTTAACTCACCGTCATCAAGGTATTTTAATTTGAGTATCAACTCAACTTAGCCACTTAGACCGTTTGAATTTAATGAGATTGATTCTTGAACTAGTATAATATTTTAAAAATATATTATTTTAAATTAATTATTCTTAAAAATTTGGATTTTAATTTTAATTTTAATTAAAATATTCAGTCTGATATAATATTTATATTATGTATTTTAAATATTAATTAATAGATTTTATTTAATTATTAAAATATTATTTTTTGTGACAATCTTGGTTGGTCCAATTGGTAGGCACTCATAATAGATCTCATAAAGACCTATGTTTGAATCTTGTTGCTGAGATGATAACCTAGTTGGTAACTATTATATAAATATCTCTACAGCACTCTATGAGTTATAAGGTTTTCTCTTACCCTAGTTATCCTCGAACCCTGCTAGATTATCATAATAATATTTCAATTTTAAAATGATGATTAATGAGAAATAATGGGATCTTTATATAGTTATAATGTTTAAAATGTAGTATTTTTCTGCAAAATGTAACAAATTTAATTTTAGTTCTTGTAAAATAATTTTTTTAGTTTAATTCGTTATCAAATATAATGATTTTCGTTTTAATCTTTAATGTTTAATATTGTCAGTTTTTTAACCAGAGTTATTAATGACTTTAAAATTTAACTACAACTAGATCACGAGGAAGCTATTAAATATCCCAAAAGTACTTTCATGATAGCTGGACCCAATTATTAGTACCAAGTTATGTCATTTGGATTATAAAATGATGGAGCAACATATTAGAGATTGATGGACAAGGTGTTCTTGAAACAAATAGACAAAACATTGAAATCTACATGGATGCTATGG
This sequence comes from Cicer cuneatum, assembly GCA_037974295.1. NCBI lineage: Eukaryota > Viridiplantae > Streptophyta > Magnoliopsida > Fabales > Fabaceae > Cicer > Cicer cuneatum. The sequence continues at coordinate 61,564,391 of JBBPBO010001985.1, read as the reverse complement.
TCATTAAAACTCAGAATCACACTACAAATATATTAGCAATCTTCGAATAACTCATAAAGTACAACATGAGACTCATACTTGAAAGCTGTACTTTTGGGGTCTAAGGAGGATAATTCCTTGGGTTCAATAAGTCGTAGAGGAAAAAAAGTCAATCAAAATAAATTCCAAGCCATTTTAGAGATTTGCAACTCAACAACGATCAAGGAAGTGCAGTGTCTCGCAGGTAGAATAACATTTTAATCTCATTTCTTGTCAAATTCAGAAAATCAATCTTTACCATTTTATCAAATCTAGAAGAATCCAAATAATTTCCAATGAACAGAAAAAATGATATATAATTGAACAAAAAGTTTTTGAATTAACTAAATAATTGTCAAACTAACAATAGTAAATAGTATTGAACTTTTATAATGAGAAAAATGTCAGAGATGAACTACATTTTGAATCCAACTTTGATTTCTAATTTGATCATAGTTACTATATTCTTTTATTGCATGATTATTGAATTCTCTTTACTATTCTTGCCTTAATTCCTTAGGGACAAAACTTTTAATTTCAAAGTAACCCATAATTCCTTAGTAGATTTAAGATTAGAATTTAGGTTTACAATATAAGAATTCTCTTCTTAAACTATTTTCTATGCAAATAATTCAATTGGTCTCATAACGTACATTTATCTCTAGACTACAATATCATTAATTTCTCGTCTCAAGCATTCGTAACGTTCACTTCCATTTAAAAATTCAAATCGTAAAACAGTTTAGTTGATCAAGCAATAAAAAACATTAAACAAAAAGATAAGAAAAACAATTCAATAAACTCATTCATATAACTAAAAATCAAATCAAAGAGTTTTATCTTGTTTCAATGATCCTTAACAAATAGAGTTCAGTTACTTATAACAAAGGAACAAAAGATAGAGATTAAATAAGAATTATTCGTGAATGATTCTTGAGAATACTCATTCAATAGTGTTAGAATTATCCTCCCTAGAGTTTCACAACTACAGCACAAGTCTCGACACTTCAAAATAGACAAAAAGATCCCTAAAAAGTTTAAAGTTGCATGTTGTACGCTCTAATGGTGCTCCATCACTTATGTGACAGAAACAAATTGTATAAAGCTGCATCAATGCAGCCCAAGCAGAGGAAATCTGCGCTCCAGCGCACATAGTTTGAGGTCTGACTTCTACTGCATTTGTCTCCTTTTTTATTCCGAATTTGGTTTTGGCGTCTTCATGAATATTGTAGATATAGATCTTAGTTTGAATTTGCAACTATTTGACTCCATTTGGACCTTTACAACTTTGTATATGGTTGAAATACGTCACATATGTCATGTTAGTTTTTCATCAAAATTCAGCACTACATTGAAACGACGCAAAACTACAATAAATATATACTTAATGAAAGAAATAAGGACATAAACATGCCAATAAATTCAATAACTAAAATTGTCAAATTATGTCAAATAATTACTAAAATTAACGAACAACTAAAGACTAAAAACAATTAAAAAAAACATGCATATGATGAAGAATTGTCACATCCACTAGTGGTGAGAACGAATTTCCCAATAAAAAAATCTTACAAATGCCAGAGTTGTCTGGAAGAATGGTATCATGGTTAGCAGAGCTCTAAAAAATTCAAATAACTTTCAAGCCACAAATAACTATCAAGTCAAGAGTTTTTCAATTTCTTCACCAAAATAACCCACTTGCTAGAACCAAACATTTGGATTATTCATGTGGATGGGTCATCCAATATAAGTGGGACTGAAGTTAAAGTGATTTTAGAGGGACTAGCACTACAACATTTTTCATTTTAGGCCACACTTCACTTAGCAACGGGTAAAAAAGTGTGGCTGGAAACAGAAATAGGCAACAGTTTTTCGGGTGTTGCCTATAATTTACTTATAGAGTACAATTTTTTAACTTTGAATGAAAAACCGTTGCGTATTTGGTATAAACCACAATTTTAAAAGTGTTGCTGTTTTACCATGAAGAAAAACCGTTGCCTATTTATTTTAAATAATAATTAATTAATTAATTGTTTAGTTTAAATAATAATAAAAATTAAAATTTCTCAAATTCATTGTTTAATCCAACAATCATCAAATCAACTCATATATAAACGCCTTAAATTTTCATACACTCATTAACTCTTCAATTTCTCTCTAACACTCTCTTCTTATCATTATTTATTTTTCTCTCAAATAATTGATAGATGGATAGGTCTCCACCTAACATTTTCCTTATTGAATTGAAAAAAGGTTTTGGGCCCAATTCTCGTTACAACCGAGTAGAAAAATAGGGTAATGACCGAAAGCGTCCCTGTTACCACAGAAACAAAGCAAGCTACCTGTTCCGTGCCCTAACCATTCACTACAACATTTCTAACCTATATCGCGAAATCAGTACGTGCCCGGTGCCCTTTTGCGCATTGCTCCGTCTCGCTCCGTCTTCTCTGTATTCGCTCGAGGTATTCATCTTCTCCCTCTTTGCTTATTATTAATGATGTAGGTCTTGTTGTCTATGAATAAAACGGTATACATAGTGTATTTAGGTATGGTTTCTAAGTTCAGTCTGCCAGGATATCGATAGTTTTCTTTAGTTGATAATGAATTAGTATTCCAGGAACATGATGTGCATTTGGAACATGATGTGCCAGGATATCGACAGTTTTCTTTAGTTGATATCAAAGTAAATTGGTGCATCAATTTCAAGAATTAGTATTCCAGGAACATGTTCTGCAGAATTTGGAGGAACATGTTCTGCAGAATTAGTATTCCAGGAACATGTTCTGCAGAATTTCAAGAATTAGTATTCCAGTAAATTGTTCTACATTTCTGTATGCTGCAAAATTTGGAATGTTTCCTAAAACAAATGTTCTAGGCCTTGCAATAAATAAAAGTAATCTAAGTACAGAGGAGTGTATTGGAACAAGGGTGTTAGAAATAACAATGTCAACATTACTGCTATTGACATTACAATGTTTGATGCTGCAGTCTTGCATCCAGCATTGTAGTTCACAGCAGTTCGCGAAAATGGTCCTGAAATAACATTCAATTTTTATGTCACAAGTAGATATTTGGTTGTTCAATTTATATATTTTTTGTAGTGGTGAAAGATGAAGACTAAAAAATTAACTTAGAGGTTAGTGAATATTTGATACACATAGTAATAGATAATTAGTGAACATTTCTGACTAATATTGATTCAAAGTCTCTTATTTCCTCTTCACTAGGAATAAAAAAAGTTGTGATCATATAGAGCTTTCTTCAATTCCAAACATGGCAGATTTGTCATAAACCGTTAGTATGCGTGATTTGCACCTACCACCTACTCCTTTCACATTGTTCCTACTCCTTTTGTTATATTTTTATCACTAGACTTTGTAGATCTTTAATTGCTGCTTTGTAGATCTTTAATTGAGGAAGTTGATGCTTTGTAAGGTGTTTATGCTTTGTACCTGAATTTTGCTGCTTTGTAGTACCTGGATAAGTTGCTGCTTTGTAGATCTTTAATTGGTTAGGTGTTTATGCTTTTCAATTTCTTCATTAACCAAACAATTGTTGTTGTTTGTTTTAGTTCATTGGTAACTACTTGTCAATTTCTGTAGTTATGCTTTTCAATTTCTGTAGTTACCTCTGCTGCAGGTTGATTTAGTTCATTGTTTTAGTTCATTGGTAACTCCATGTTCAATAAAAGTTTGCATGAATAAATACTAGTTCTGCTAGTAAACAAGATAGATAGTTGAACCAATTTACAATATATGAAAAATACAAGGAGAAGTTGAATAATTCTGTACTAGCTTCAAATGAATGATTAGAATTTGATTCTTGAAATTGAAAATCATTGATCACATTAGCCCCTTCAAAATAATTGCAAGGATTAAATGGCTAACCCAACACACAGATTAAATGGTTCTTGTTTTATTTACCAAGCTTTAGAGCTAAGTTATAACAAACCCTGTATCTAGTTTAATTATCCAAATAAAGCAATCAATTATTATTATACAGGTTGAGTTCTGGATTTGTTTGGTGTGCACTCTTTTTGGCTATATCCCTGGAATTATCTACGCCATCTATGCTATTACTAAGTGATCCATCTTCTATACCTACCTTTTGTAAGTACCTTTTTCTTTCTACTTCTTCCAATTACATTCATTCTTTTTATGCACTACACTTTTTTTACTATATATTTGATTTATTTGAAAGGGGTTTTCTACTGGATTGATCTCAACAAACGCCTATATGTAATATCTATAATTATTATATATTATAATTAAAAATTTAAAACAATATAAAAATTATTTATAGAGTTGATCGATCATAATTGTTGGACTAATTGTTGATCGATCATAATTGTTGGACTAATTAATTAAAATTCAATCTACTTATTATTATTTTTGTTATTTAGAGTGATGGACAAAAAGCGGACTACATTTCATAGACTTAATTCAGAGTATCAGAAAGGTGTAAAATCGTTTTTAGATTTTGCCTTCACCAATGGAGAACCTCAAGGCTGCACGATTTTATGTCCCTGTGCTAAGTGTAGAAATGGTTGTTGGAGAAGAAGAGAAGTCATTCGTGATCACCTAATAGGATTTGGTTTTGTACAAGGCTATGATGTTTGGGTATACCACGGAGAGCAAATACCATTGCCTAAGGAAATTGATGCTCATATGGAAGATCAAGAGGACTCGCGTGATGACATCAATGGCTTACTTTTTGACACATTTAGGCACGTTGAAAAAGTAGAGGGTGGCAACAAGGGACCCAATGAGGATGCTAAGAAGTTTTATAATTTAATTAATGAGGCGAAGCAAGAGTTGTATCCGGGATGTGAATACTTCACTACTTTATCATTTATAATTCGACTTTACTTGTTAAAGTGTCTTCATGGGTGGAGCAATGTATCGTTCAATGGTCTTTTGGAGTTATTGAAAGAAGCCATGCCTAATCTGAACATTCCCGAATCTTTTAACAAAACAAAAGCCATAATCAAGGATTTGGGCCTTGATTATAAAAAAATTCATGCATGTCCAAATGATTGTATGTTGTATTGGAAAGAGCATGAAAATGATGATACCTGCAGCACTTGTAAAGCTTCACGATGGAAGGAATTTACTCAAGTAGATTCAGAGTTTGAGGATCCAAAGTATGATCATTGGACCTTTCCTCAAACACTATTAAGTGCTCAGCCTTGAGACCGAGCTCTGATGCCAATTGAAGGTGCAAACACGAGAAGGGGGGTTGAATTGTGTTTGATTTAACTTGAATACTTTTCCTGTTTTAATACTTTCAAAACAAAACTTGATGTATAATTAAAACAGAGTTAGCAGCGGATAAAAATAAAAATAAAAACTCACAGATTTTATACTGGTTCAGCGTTAACGAGTCTACGTCCAGTCCCTTCGCCTTGAAGGATTTCACTAATTCAAACTTGAATTACAACCTTGCTACTGACCCTCAAAGTCAGTCTTCTCAATAGTCTAACAATCCTAGACTTCTTGAGGAAAACACCTGTCTTCAGCCAATCTGACAACCCCAGATTGTAAAAGAAACCACACCACTATGAATCTAATTGCTAAGTACTTGCTACCCCTACTGACTCCCTCAGCTTGTAGACTTTACTTTAACAACTTAGAGTTGACACAGTGGAACGAAAACAACAAGAGTACTTGCTTTAAAAACTGAGACTCAACAATTGACTTATATGAAAATTTGAGAGTGTTTGCTTTTGAAGTGTATGACCCTTTTGTGATTTTCGATATTGAGCATTCTGCCTTGAGCCTCCTTTTATAGATGAAAATTAGGGTTTCTTCCATGATCAAATTCGAGCTGAATCTTGCTGGATTCTCTTCCAAAAATAACTTGACCAATTGGGCTTCATATAAATCAAAAACATATCTTCAGATTTCCTTTCAAAATAACTGGCCAATTAAATCTGTTGGTTGTTCCCGCCAATGCTCCTGAATTCCATGCTACTCCACTTTATTTTTATAACCAATCTTTTTAACACTTTAATTAAAATAACTTGCAATCTCCATCATTGATCAATTCTGGACCATCAGAATTTTGAGTGCTAGTCCACATCTGGTCCAAGCGAAATGATATGATGTGATCCTCTGAATTCGACCATCCCTGGACCACACTTCCTAACCCTCTGATCTTCTGATTTCGGCCAACCTGGATGCGCGCCTGATATGCTGAATTCTTCTAGACTCGGCCATTTCTGGACTTGCACATTCTGTCCCTCTGATTTCGGCCAACACTGGGCCATGGTCTGATTTTCTGATCTGGACCATCATTGGACTCAAAAAATTATTTCTGAACCATTGATCTGGATATTTTTACTCTGATCTGGACAGATTCTGGAATTTGGTCTGGAACAAACTGAAATAAACTTGATCAAAAAATATTTCAGTCTGGACATTTTACCTTTGATTTTCGACCAGGTCTGGGTTGATTCTGGAACTCATTTATTTTGTTCTGGACTTAGTTCCATGCCCTGAATCATGCCATCTTATGGTCTGGGCCAAATCTAGATTGATCCTCTTGTTCTGGACTCATAAACATACCTTCTGGTCAAGTCTGGAACAAGTCTGGGCTGTGTAATTTTTCACTGCCAGGCCATCTTCTGGTCAGAATAACTTCTGGAATAAAATTGATATTTGATTCCTGTTTGTCTGGAACAACTCTACTTCTGGTAGGCTTTCCAATGGTATGATCCATGTTTCATTCTGATTTTTATTCCTTCTGATCTGGGCCATCAAAGATATCTTATGGTCATGTTTTTGACATTCCTGGATATCTTCTGGTCAATCCAGAATTCATTTTTCTGGAATCCTTTGATCTCTGCTTCTGTTTCCTTCAGTTTCTGGGGCATTTAACTTAATAATTCAAAGTACAAAATAAGTTTACATTGAGTACATTTGTAAGCATCAAAATCCTAAGTACTTAGAACCAACTTGGTTCCAACAATCTCCCCCTTTTTGATGATGACAAAACCTTAACTTATTTTTCTAACTTATAATTCGAAAACTTGAATTACTCCCCCTCAGACCAATCTCTCCCCCTATGTCTGATACTCTCCTTTTCAACTCCTTCTTTTTCACTCTTTCTTTTCCACTCCTTCTTTCTTTTTAACTCTCCTTTTCTACTTATTTCTTCTTTTTTCTCTCTCTCTTTCTCCCCTTTTTGTCATCAGCCAAAAAGTGGTCCTGCTATTTTTTTGTATTTTTTCTTTACAAATTACAGAAAGTAAAAGCTGAAAATAAAAGACATAAAATAAAATTGCAGAACTTTAAAAACTCCTAAGATGACTACTTGAGCTAGTCAGATATGGAGGTCATGCTGAGATGCTTTTTAATGAACTCAAACCTATCTTCTGGTAAAGCCTTGGTGAAGATGTCAGCCCATTGATGATCAGTGTCCACAAACTGGATGCTTAAAGTTCCTTTCTGAACAGGGTCCCTAATGAAATGGTGTTTTATTTCAATGTGTTTGGCTCTAGAGTGTAAGATAGGGTTCTTGGTTAGGTTTATGGCTGAAGTGTTATCACAAAACAAAGAGATATTATTTTCAAAGATTTTGTAATCTTCAAGTTGGTGTTTCATCCAGAGTAACTGTGAACTACATCCTACTGCTGATATATATTCAGCTTCTGCTGTTGACATGGCAATGGTGCTTTGTCTTTTGCTTGACCAAGAGATCAGATTATCACCTAAGAAAGTGCAGTTGCCACTTGTACTTTTCCTTTCCAGCTTGTCTCCAGCATAATCAGAATCACAAAAACCTTTGAGTTTGTAGGTGGGGGTTTTCTTGTATAACAAGGTAAGGTTTGTGGTTCCTTTGAGGTATCTTAGAATTCTTTTGACAGCAGTTAAATGGGATTCCCTAGGGTCAGCTTGAAATCGGGCACAGACACAAACACTAAACATAATGTCAGGTCTAGAAGCAGTTAAATAGAGAAGGGATCCAATCATACCTCTGTATGTTTTCTGGTCTACCTTTTGGATGGTTTCATCTTTCTCAAGTGAGCAGGTTGGGTGCATGGGGGTGGCCATAGGCTTACAGTCACTCATTTTGAACTTTTTGAGAAGTTCTTTAGTATATTTTGATTGGTGAAGGAGTATACCTGATTTACCTTGGTGAATCTGAATTCCCAGGAAGAACTTAAGTTCTCCCATCATGCTCATTTGAAACTCCTTCTGCATTAGGTCAGAAAACTCTTTTGCACAAAGTGCCATTAGTGGATCCAAATATGATATCATCAACATAGACTTGAATAATCAGAATATCATGTTTAATGGATTTCCTAAATAGTGTATTATCAATCTGGCCTCTATTAAAATCATTCTTAAGCAGAAAGTTACTATGTCTGTCATACCATGCCCTTGGTGCTTGTTTTAAACCATATAAAGATTTTTTAAGTTTGAAAACATAGTTTGGAAAATCAGAATTTTCAAATCCAGGGGGCTGTTTGACATAGACTTCTTCACTTATGTAGCCATTTAAGAATGCACTTTTGACATCCATTTGATACAGCATTATATTATGATTAGCAGCAAATGATAAAAGAATTCTTATTGCTTCTAACCTGGCCACTGGAGCAAAAGTCTCAGTGTAATCTATACCTTCCTGTTGACTGTATCCTTAAGCTACAAGTCTGGCTTTGTTCCTTACCACTTCACCCTTTTCATAGAGTTTATTCCTAAAAACCCACTTGGTTCCAATAATGTTTTTGTTTGGTCTGGGTACCAAATCCCAAACATCATTCCTTTGGAATTCATTCAGCTCTTCTTGCATTGCAAGTATCTAACCTTCCTCTGTCAAAGCCTCATCAACATTGCTGGGTTCAATTGTTGAGAGTAAACCAAATAGACTGGTTTCTCTACTTGATGATCTGGTCTTTAGAGGTTCTGCTGCACTGCCAATGATGAGGGATTCTGGATGTGAAGATTTGTACTTCCATCCATTCTTTCCCTCTGACTTGTTTTCAGAGTCAGCATGTTCTTCTTCAGCTTGGTCGTTCTCAGATTCTGCTTCTGGTTCCTGTGCCTCTGGTTCACCTGCAATTTTCTCATGTTGCTTTGACTTTTCAGAGTCAAGTTGTTTATCATCAAACTTAATGTGGATTGATTCTTCCACAGTGTTAGTTTCTTTGTTAAACACTCTATAAGCTTTTGATCTCTCAGAGTAGCCAATAAAGACACATTTTTGAGATCTAGAATTAAACTTAGCTAGGTTGTCTTTAGTGTTCAACATAAAACAGATGCAACCAAATTGCTTAAAGTAGGAAATATTGGGTTTCTTACCTTTCCAAAGTTCATAGGGAGTTTTATTTAAGATGGACTTGATGTAGACTCGATTCTGAATATAGCAGGCTGTGTTGACAGCTTCTGCCCAGAGGTAGGTGGCAACCTTCATGTTATTCAGCATGGTTCTGGCCATCTCCTGTAGTGATCTGTTCTTCCTTTCTACCACTCCATTCTGTTGAGGTGTTCTGGTGGATGAGAAGTTGCGAGAGATGCCATTCTCATCATAGAATTCTTCAAAGTACTTGTTCTCGAATTCACCTCCATGATCACTTCTGATGGTTATGATTTTAGTGCCCTGTTCATTCATAACTTGTTTGCAGAATGAGATAAATACTTTGTGAGATTCATCTTTGTTCTTTAAAATTTTTACCCAAGTCCACCTTGAGTAATCATCAACAATCACAAAGCCATATTTCTTACCACTTAGAGAAGCTGTTTGAACAGGACCAAACAGATCTAAGTGAAGCAGTTCAAGTGGTTGAGAGGTAGAAACACATTTTTTAGTTTTAAAAGAGCTTTTAGTTTGTTTACCTCTTTGACATGCTTCACACAGAATCTCAGTTTTGGAACTTACCTTGGGCAATCCTCTTACCAACTGGAGTTTGCTCAACTCTGATATGAGTCTGGGGTTTGCATGCCCTAGCCTCTTGTGCCAAATCAGATTCTGCTCACTTACAGATAATAAGCATTTAACCTGTTGCTTAGCAAGACTAAACAGATCAATTTTATAAACATTATCCTCCCTAGTTCCAGTAAATAAAACAGTTCCATCAATTTGACTAACAGCTTTGCAAGTTTTTTGATTAAATATAACATCATATTTGCAGTCACTTAATTGAGTTATGCTCAGAAGATTATGTTTTAAACCTTTAACATACAGAACATTTTTAATAGACAAGGGAGAAGAAGTGTTACCAACAGTTCCTGTACCAATAATCTGACCTTTCTGGTTTCCTCCAAAGGAAACTTTGCCTCCATTCTTCATAGTCAAATTCAGAAACATAGATTTATCTCCTGTCATGTATTTGGAGCAGCCACTATCAAGATACCATGTTTTGTGTTGCTGATCAGACTTTGCCTTTTCTCTGTCAGAATCAGAGTTAGAGTCAGACTCAGATTCAGACTTAGCTTCTGTTCTAGCCATTAGAGCTAGTTCTTCTTCTGGCCTGTTTGAGCAGTTTCCTTGATTCTGCTTTGGTTTATAAACCATGTTCCGCTGATGATTCTGGAACATGTTTTGGTTCTGGTGATTCGAGTGACTTGGGTGAATTTGGAAGTTCTGATGAATTTGGTAATTCTGATGATTCTGGTAACTTCTTATTTGACTCTGGTTTTGGTTCCAGAGTTGATTCTGATTCTGGTACCAGTATTCATTCTGATTCTGGTTCCAGAGTTGATTCTGATTCTGGTTCCAGTATCTGTGCTTCTGATACTGATTCCAGTTCCTATTTTGATTCCAGTTCCTGTTTTGGTTCTGGTTCCAGTTTTGGTTCTGATTCTGATTTCGGTTCTGGTTGAGATGACCAGATCTTCTTCCATCAGACTCAGATTGCCTTTGTCTTGTTGTAGCAGGAACATAGACCTTCTTCTGCTGTGCATTGCTAACATCCATTGTCCAGGCACCATTGTTGGTGTCTCCTTCTGGTTGCTCAGAACATCTGCAACATAGACAATTTTATCTTTTGGTAACCAAAACTGATTGGGTCCAGGTCTGTTAGTCTTAACAGCTCTCTGATCTTGTTCAGATTTTACCATTGGACAAGATAATTCAGAGTGACGTTTCTTAGCACAGACAATACATAAAACATCAGAATAAACAGCTTTATTTTCAGTACTTGTTTCTGTAAAACCAAGACCTCTTTTTCCAGAGTTACAGTTTCCATAAATCATAGATGCATACTTACTTCTTTCCATTCCATTTGAAATAAAGTCTAGTCCTGATACCAAAGTCTGGAACCTGCAGAACATTGTGTCAATGTCTTCATCCTCTTCCATCTTGAACAGCTCATACTTTTTGACCAATATGTTAGCCTTTGTTTGTTGAACCTGCTTGGTTCCTTCATAGGTCAGAACCAGATTATCAAATATACTCTTTGCTGTTTCTTTATTTGTGCATCTATCAAATTCCTTGAATGTGATTGCACTGACCATCATGGTTCTGGACTTGTGATGAAGTCTGTGTAATCTGATCTGATCTGGTTTCATATCAAACATATCCAGTTTCTTAGTTGGATCTTCTGGATCAATAGGTGCAATGTATCCTCTGACTATCATCTTCCATAGTTCAGGATCTTGAGATATGACAAAGCTTCTCATTCTGTCCTTCCAATACTCAAACCTTTCTCCATCAAACAGTGGTGGTCTGTTGATGTTGTTTCCCAATTCTTCTGCCATATTGAACCCCTTGGACCTTTCCTCAAACACTATTAAGTGCTCAGCCTTGAGACCGAGCTCTGATGCCAATTGAAGGTGCAAACATGAGAAGGGGGGTTGAATTGTGTTTGACTTAACTTGAATACTTTTCCTGTTTTAATACTTTCAAAACAAAACTTGATGTACAATTAAAACAAAGTTAGCAGCGGATAAAAATAAAAATAAAAACTCAGATTTTATACTAGTTCACCGTTAACGAGGCTACGTCCAGTCCCTTCACCTTGAAGGATTTCACTAATTCAAACTTGAATTACAACCTTGCTACTGACCCTCCAAGTCAGTCTTCTCAATAGTCTAACAATCCTAGACTTCTTGAGGAAAACACCTGTCTTCAGCCAATCTGACAACCCCAGATTGTAGAAGAAACCACACCACTATGAATCTAATTGCTAAGTACTTACTACCCCTACTGACTCCCTCAGCTTGTAGACTTTACTTTAACAACTTAGAGTTGACACAGTGGAACGAAAACAACAAGAGTACTTGCTTTAAAAACTGAGACTCAACAATTGACTTATATGAAAATTTGAGAGTGTTTGCTTTTGAAGTGTATGACCCTTTTGTGATTTTCGATATTGAGCATTCTACCTTGAGCCTCCTTTTATAGATGAAAATTAGGGTTTCTTCCATGATCAAATTCGAGCTGAATCTTGTTGGATTCTCTTCCAAAAATAACTTAACCAATTGGGCTTCATATAAATAAAAAACATATCTTCAGATTTCCTTTCAAAATAACTGGCCAATTAAATTTGTTGGTTGTTCCCGCCAATGCTCCTGAATTCCATGCTACTCCACTTTATTTTTATAACCAATCTTTTTAACACTTTAATTAAAATAACTTGCAATCTCCATCATTGATCAATTCTGGACCATCAGAATTTTGAGCGCTAGTCCACATCTGGTCCAAGCGAAATGATATGCTGTGATCCTCTGAATTCGGCCATCCCTGGACCACACTTTCTGACCCTCTAATCTTCTGATTTCGGCTAACCTGGATGCGCGCCTAATATGCTGAATTCTTCTGGACTTGGCCATTTCTGGATTTGCACATTCTGTCCTTCTGATTTCGGCCAACACTAGGCCATGGTCTGATTTTCAAATATGGACCATCACTGGACTCAAAATTATTTCTGAACCATTGATCTGGATATTTTTACTCTGATCTGGACAGATTCTGGAATTTGGTCTGGAACAAACTGAAATAAACTTGATCAAAAAATATTTCAGTCTGGACATTTTACCTTTGATTTTCGACCAGGTCTGGGTTGATTCTGGAACTCATTTCTTTTGTTCTGGACTTAGTTCCATGCCCTGAATCATGCCATCTTATGGTCTGGGCCAAATCTAGATTGATCCTCTTGTTCTGGACTCATAAACATACCTTCTGGTCAAGTCTAGAACAAGTCTGGGCTGTGTAATTTTTCACTGCCAGACCATCTTCTGGTCAGAATAACTTCAGGAATAAAATTGATATTTGATTCCTGTTTGTCTGGAACAACTCTCCTTCTGGCAGGCTTTCCAATGGTATGATCCATGTTTCATTCTGATTTTTATTCCTTCTGATCTAGGCCATCAAAGATATCTTCTGGTCATGTTTTTGACATTCCTGGATATCTTCTAGTCAATCCAGAATTCATTTTTCTGGAATCCTTTGATCTCTGCTTTATTTTCCTTCAGTTTCTGGGGCATTTAACTTAATAATTCAAAGTACAAAATAAGTTTACATTGAGTACATTTGTAAGCATCAAAATCCTAAGTACTTAGAACCAACTTGGTTCCAACAATCACAAAGTTCCTGCAAAAGTTTTGAGGCACTTTCCACTTATTCCAAGACTTCAGAGACTATTTATGTGTTCAAAAACAGCCGAGTCGATGAGATGGCATGAAGAATGTCGATCAAAGGATGGTAATTTAAGGCATCCTGCTGATGGCCAAGCATGGAAGGACTTTGACATGCTTCATCCTGATTTTGCTTCTGAGAATCGTAATGTAAGGCTTGGCTTATCCAGTGATGGTTTCAACCCGTTTAGAACTATGAGCATATCGCACAGTACATGGCCTGTCATGATGGTGGTATACAATTATCCACCTTGGATGTGCATGAAATCTGAGTATACAATGTTGTCGTTATTGATTCCTGGACCACAATCACCTGGAAATGATATCGATGTGTACCTTCAGCCATTGATTGAAGAGCTAAAGGAATTGTGGGAATTTGGAGTAGAAACATATGATGCCTCAAAAGATCAAACATTTCAATTGCGGGCATCTCTGCTATGGATTATTAGTGACTACCCTAGGTATGCTATGTTGTTAGGTTGGAGCACCAAAAGAAAGTTGGCAAGTGTATGTTGCAATTATAACACTAATTCAACCTACTTGAGACATAGTCATAAAATGTGTTATATCGATCATCGTTTTTTTTTACCGGCTAGTCATGGTTGGAGGGCCAATAAAAGGTCATTCAATGGAAAGAAAGAACATAGGTCTGCACCACCTATGTTAGAAGCTATAGAAATTGTGGAAAGCTTAAAAGATTTTGAGAATGAATTTGGAAAGAAGAATAAGAAGAAAAAAAATGATGGTCCATGGAAGAAGAAGTCAATATTTTTTGAGTTGTCGTATTGGGCTCAAAATACTTTACGTCATAATCTCAATGTAATGCATATTGAGAAAAACATATGTGATAGTATTATTGGGACTCTATTGGACATATCAGGAAAGACAAAAGATCATGTTAATGCTCGTTATGATCTGCAAGATATGGGGATTAGAAAGGAACTTCATCCAATAGAGATTGGCGGAGGTCGGACAAAGTTTGCAAAAGCATCTTTCTCAATGAATTCCCAAGAGAAGTCTACTTTTTGCAGTGTTTTGAAGGCTGCCAAGTTACCCGATGGGAGTGCTTCTAACATTTGAAAATGTGTGCATGTTGGCGATAAAAAGATATTTGGTTACAAGAGTCATGATGCACATTTCATGTTACACTACTTATTACAAGTAGCAATAAAGAGCACAATGCCAAATCTAGTGGCTGAACCTTTAATTCGTATTGGGTCATTTTTCCGCTCTTTGTGTCAAAAAGTTATCCAAGTGCAAGATTTGGATTATCTAAATGTAGAGATTGCTGAAATACTTTGTCAATTGGAGATGGTTTTTCCTCCAAGTTTTTTTGATGTAATGGTTCATTTGCCTATTCATCTTGTACATGAAGTTAGATTGGGCGGTCCTGTTCAATTCCGATGAATGTATCCCACAGAAAGAAACTTATGTAGACTTAAAAATTATGTTCGTAATAGAGCTCATCCAGAAGGTTCTATTGCTGAGGGATATTTGGCTGAAGAAGCTTTGACTCTTTGCTCAAGATATTTGCATAAAAGTGTAGATACAAGGCTGAATAGAATAAGTAGAAACTATGATAACAATTACTCTTGTGAAGTAGATTCAAATGATTACTTTTCAAGTATTGGACGACCTTTAGGGGGGAAGCAAAATGGAAAGTTATTTTCAATAGACTCAGCATCAAAAGCTCAAGCCCATCGATACATATTGTTCAATTGTGATGATATTCAAACATACATAAGGTACCATAATAGTTTATTGTTTATTCCCTACTTGTATAGAAAACATAACTTAGAGTTATTTTTAACAACTAATAGTGTTACCTTTGTAGAGAGTACAATGAAAGTGTTAGTGGTCACACTAAAGGAGGAAAATGGATCAAGGCTAAAAGACAAGGTCCAGATTTTAGTGAATGGTTTAAAATTCGAGCCTTGGAAAATAATGTGTCAGATCACCTCAAAGCATTATCTAGAGGTCCGAATGGTGCTGCAAAGAGGTTTTCAGGTTACCTGATCAATGGTTATAGATTTCACACTGTGAAACGTGATGCAAGGCGCAAAACTCAAAATTCTAGTGTAACTTTGGTTTCCTTGACCGAAAGTTTTGCAAGTTCTAAGGATGAAAATCCTAAAACAGATCTTGTCACTTACTATGGAGCAATTAATGACATAATTGAGTTAGACTATTATAGCCAACTCAAATTTGTGTTGTTTAAATGTGATTGGTTTGAGGCTAAAGAAGACAAATATGGGCTTACTTGTGTACATTTCAACAAAAAATGTTAACAAAATGATCCATTTGTCCTGGTGTCTCAAGTCCACCAATGTTTTTATGTGCAAGATCCTTTTGATGAAAATAAACATTATGTTATGAAAACCGTTCCTCGAGATTTGTTTAACATGGGTGACCAACCAAATGCTACAGTTCAAGAAGAATATTTTGATGCTCCATGTTATGATATTGGAAATTTAAATGCATCCAATAATGAAAATGACCTCAATTGGGTTAGGGAAGATATTCCAGCTACAATAGTTGAGATGCCTGCACATATTGTGAAGGAATTCGAAGACAAAGATGATTATGATTTGGACGATGAAGAGCTGATTTAGAGAAGCAAATTAGAGAAAGGAGAATATTTTTAAATCTGTTTCTAAATCTGACTCTTCATTTGATGCAATCTTTATTTGTTTAAATCTGTTTGTATGTGGATTACTAAAAGAAAGAATCGTGTGCATTGATTGTTTGTATGTGGATTGTAGTGTGTAATGGTTTTTTTGGCTGGATTGCAGTGTGTAATGTTAGTAATTTATCAAATAATTTACTGATATTTCAAGGAATTTACCTTAAATCTGTTTCATAATTTACTGATATTTCAAGGACCTTAAATCTGGCTGGATTGCAGTGTGTAGTGTTACCTTAAATCTGTTTTTCAAGGAATTTACTGGTACTGCTTGAATTTCAAGGAATTTACTGATATTTCATTGTTTTGTGGTACTGCTTGAAGTAACAAGGAATTTAACTGTTTTGTGGTACTGCTTGAAGTAACAACGAATTTACTGATATTTCCTGTTTTTGTGGTACTGTTTTGTGGTACTGCTTGAAGTAGCTTTACTGATATTTCATTTTTTTTCTATAGAAAATGAATAAGGCAGCAGTGTTAAAACAAAAGATGAAAGCTCAAGACCAAGGTGAAAGAAGTACTTCTAAGTTTGAGCTACTTCAAGCAAGATCAAACAATGAATTATTAAGGAGATTCAAAATCAAGCGTGAAAAGATAATCAGAGGCATTGCAGTAACTAATGAAGATATGGTTGGAACCAAAGAACCCCTTAGCAAGCAAAACAATTCATCAACTAAAAAAATAATTAGTTCCAAGGCTACAGGGTTAGACAAGGCTACAGGGTTAGACATGCAAATTCAAGGACTCAAGAATGCTTCTATTAAGATTGCACCTCAAGCACAATTCAAGTTATCAAATTTTGCAGCTGCTGGCCAAACAAATATATCTTCAAATAAGGATTCTTGTTCAACAAAAAAGAAGTTTGACAATGTCAAGAAAGTTACAAATGAAGCATCAATGAATAACAATCAAGGATCAAGACAAAACCAAGATCCAAAGAGTCCCATCATGAATCAAAGTAAATCACCTATACATAATCAAAAAGCAAAAAAAAGAGTGGAGAATGAAGAAGTTCAGTCACCAATGAGAAAGGCATCGGGAGAAAATGACATTTCAAGAACAAAACAAAAGGCCAAAAAAAGGGTGGAGAATGAATATGACGAGGTAATGACAACTCAACAAAGTGCAACAAAGAAGTTAGATTGCAAAACCATACCCTTGTGCAAATCAATGTTAATTGAAGATTTTCTTAACGAAAATAATGAACTACATGATGAAGAAGAGTTGGCAAATGATTCACAAATTGAAGAGGAAGAATATGTCATGGAAGAAGAAAATGAAGACCAACATGAAGATGATGAATGTAGTGGTAATTATCAAATATAAGCTTAGGATTTTATCTTGTCTTATATATTAATTTTTCATATATATATTTGTGACTTATCAAATATATTAATTTTTTATATATATTTGTGACTCATCTTTAGGATTTTATCTTATCTTATATAAGCTTAATGTCGAAATAGGGACAGCTAAGAAAAAAACAAGGGGACCAACTCAGTGCTTGCAAATACATGGAAGAAAATTTCGTATAGAAGTCATCTTAGACAATGACGGAGAAGTGATAGGACCTGACGACAAAGTTGTAACTGACTTGGGTTATTTCCTTGGCACTATCGTAAGGAATTCAACTTTTTGTCCCTTGATTTACACAAACTTTAAGGAAGTGTACAAAAATCACGAGGAACGTATATGGTCTTATATTCAGGTATAAGAGTTTAATTTTCGTATTTCATTTGATCGTCAAATAGTTATCACATGTTGATCACAATAATGTTTTTCAGAGTAAATTTATTATTTCTGAGAAAGGAAATAAAGCCATATTTTCTCGGATAAATGATGCATGGAGATGTTACAAATGTTATATCAAGAGAACCTATTTTCTGAAATACTCATCCTTAAAGGAAAGGATAAAAACCAGGCCTGAAAGTATACCAGAACCTCATTTCAAGAAATTGTTGAAATATTGGAATAACAGTACCATCCAAGTAAGTGTGTACATAGTTTACATTACTTTTAGTCACTTTTTGTTGTATAGAATCTTTTATATATATCATACTTTAATTTTTTTCACTTACATTATAGAACATTAGCAAGAAAAATGTTGTTAATAGGGCAAAACAGAAGTTTATGCATCGAATGGGGACGACAAATTTTGCTAGAATTCGGGCAAAAGAAGTACAATATTTATTCTTATTTATGTGTCTTTGTTATATATAAATAACAAGTTGTCATCATAAGTTTTAATTACTCTATTTTCAATTCTTTACCAATAAAGCGTGCAAAGAAGGAAAATGGGGAGGAAGTCAGTCAAGCTGAAATGTTTGTGATAACACGTCAGCGATGAAAAGGAAAAATTGATGAAGAAACAGATAATGTCATTGTATGTTTTTCTTTTCATTATATATTTTTAATGTCTACATTAAAAACTTTTAACATTGATTTTTTTCCTATCAGGCTAAACTTCAAGATTCAATTCAAAATTCTAGTGAGCCTCCTGACCAAGCCTTTCAATCATTGTTCGGTAAAGAAAAGCCCGGTCGAGTTCGTTGTTATGGAAGAACAGCTACACCAACAATGTTAAAAAAAATGAAGAGATTGCTAACATTAAAAAACAGTATGAAGGTGAAATTAGTAGCATGAAGGAAAGGATGGAAGAATATGAATCATTTACAAAGAAAAGGATGGAAGCGTATGAGGAACTTCTAAAATGTGTGTTGAAGCAGCAAAACCCAAGTTTAAGTGAAACTGCTGTTGATAACATGATGGGACATGCTTTAGGCATTGCAAATAGTGCGGCACTCCATTCTTCTACATCAACCCATGTTCCTGAAATGGTATAAGTATATTAGTTTGAATGATATAACTAACTATACCTGATATGTAAAACACATTTACATTACATGCATATTTACGCAAACATACATACACATAGTCTCACATACATATTTTGATAGTGTACTTAATACTTACTATTTTCAGGTTGGACTTGAAGATCATCACCAAGATACATGAAGCTAGTGGAATGTATCGAAGACTTGGTTGTTTGATAAGACAATTGATTTTTTTGGGATGCCTAGCTAGTAATAGAGCTCATACAATATTTTGATAAGTAAATTGTTTGATTATCATGTATTGATTTTTCTTGGATGTTTATTAATATTTATGTTACAATATTTTGATAAGACCGTGGCCTAAACATTTTTCAATATTTATGTTACAATATTTTGATAAGACCGTTGGCAAAACCAACTCATAAAATATTTATGAAATGAATATTTATAAAATATTTATAGCTGAACATCCAAAAAACCGTTGCCTATGCTTTTGACAACTTTATAAATGTGCTGCACCACACTTTTTTATTGTTGCCACAACTTATAAAACCGTGGCCTAAACAATTAGGCAACATTTAAAACAATTGTGGCCAAAATGTTTTACCAACACTTTCATAACCATGGTCTAAAGTTATATGCAACACATACAAATCTATTGCCTTAAACCAAAAAACCGTTACCTATGCTTTTGACAACTTTATAAATTTGTTGCACCACACTTTTTTATTGTTGCCACAACTTATAAAACTGTGGCCTAAACAATTAGGCAACATCTAAAACAATTGTGGCCAAAATGTTTTACCAACATTTCCATAACCGTGGTCTAAAGTTACATGCAACACATACAAATGTGTTGCCTGAAACAAATATAATATGCACAAAACCGTTGCCTAATTGTATATGCAACATTTATGAAATTGTTGGCAAAACCAACTCATAAAACCGTTGCCTGAATTATTCAACAAAACCGTTGCCTCTTTCAGTGTCTTCGGTAACCGTTTTTTAGAATTCGTGGGCAAAAGTAAAAAACCATTGCATTTGCTATTAGGCCACGGCCACCTACACCACACTTTGTAAACCATTGCGAAACCGTTGCCTAACCTTTAGGCCACGGTTTTTTTGGTTTACACCACACTTTTTTATTGTTGCCACAACTCAAAAATGTTGTAGTGTAGGGAGCTTAAACATTCAACAAGCTGTATAGTTTTCTTTCGAGAACAATAATCAAGTGGAATACAAAGTCGAATAGCAAGACTTCAACTTGCTTGGGAAGTGAGGCTAGTCACCTCTATGTCAAAATCGACTCACAACTAATAGTAAATCAAGTCAATGGAGAATATCAAGCAAATGAAAGGGCTCTAGTTCAATATGTGGAGAAAATCAAGGTTATTATGCAAAAAATTCAATAATAGACGAAGATCACTTACAACAGTGTATCAGACATGGTATGGTTACAACGATTGTCTCTATTGCAAAGTGTGTACTGTGAAATAGATTAACAAAACAAGTGAAAGTTCATTTATAATTTTATATTCAGTTATTTATAACATAGTTATACCACAAGACAAAATTTACAATAGAGGGATAATTCGTTTAGATATTGAAATTCGTTGCATATATTTGATTATCTAGTTTTTTTCAGCTTCCTGATGCATTGAATTGCATCAACTACGAATGGAAGATTACATCTCTACAAATCCCAATGAAGAATAGTTTCCTAATATCATATGTAATAATAGACTAATAGACTTCGCTCGCACCAACTATGGGAAAATTGATCAATGTATTATGTAAATATTTGCAAAGTAGAAGATGGAAATCAAGAACTTTCAGCTCTCTTTTTGTGAGATGATAATTACTTTGGATGATATTTCATGTATGCTACATTTTTTCATTGGTGGTTGTGTGTTGGGACATACTTTGTTGAGCTCAAGTGAGGTGTTAAGATGTTGGGGGACTACATGAGAGTTGACCTTGAGGAAGATGTTGGTGTTGGAACCAAGTTCTTAGGATTTTGATGTTTACAAAAGCACTCCATGTAATCTTATTTTGTACTTAGAATTATTATATTAAATTCCACCAGAAGATGAAGTTACCAGAGGCAGAAGATGAAGTCACCAGAAGCAGAAGATGAGTTACCAAAGGATAAAAACAGACCAGAGGATACACCTCCAGAAGATACCAGATAATGCATCCAGAAGGTACCAGAGGATAAAAACAGACCAGAGGATACACCTCCAGAAGATACTAGATAATGCATCCAGAAGGTACCAGAGGATGCATCCTGAAGGCACCAGAGGATACACCAGGATGTCAAAACTCCATCAGAGGATATCTTTCCTGCCCAGATCAGAAGGAAGCAGAGTCCAGAAGGAGACCTGGACCAGACCAGAAGGAAGCCTGCCAGAGGGAGACTTGTTCCAAACCAAAAGGAATCATAATTCAGAGTTGGTCCAGAATTTATTCTGACCAGAAGATAGCATGGTTCAGAGTATGAAACTAAGTCCATACTAGAAGAAATGATATCCAGATTTAATCCAGACCTGATCCATATCAGAAGGTAAATGTCCAGATTAAAATATCCTATGTCCAGACTTAATTTCAGTTCAATCTAGACCCAGTTCAGAATTAGTCCAGATCAGAGGGAAGATGTTCAGATCAATGGTCCAGATTTAAGCATATGGCCCAGTGTTGGCCGAGATCAGAAGATCAGACCATATGGCCCAGTGTTGGTCGAGATCACAAGATCAGAACGTGTGGTCCAGTATTGGCTGAGATCAGAGGATCACAGCAGATCAGATTGCAAGTCCAGAGTGGTCAAGATCAGAAGATCAGAAAGTGTGGTCCAGGATTGGCCGAGATCAAAGGATCACAGCAGATCAGATTGTATGGTCCAGATGTGGACGGGAGCAGAAGATCAAACGGTCATGATTTAATCAAAGTATTAAAAGGATTTGATACAAAAAAAAAAATTAAAGTCTTGTGGGAATTCATAAGCTATTGGCGGGAAAAAAGATTTGATCCATAATTAGTTAAAGACAGGATTGGCCAAAGTTATTTTCGAATGCATATATGGAGCTAAAAATATATGTTTTTTATATAAGAGAAACCTGATTGGCCAAGTTATTTTTGCAAGAGAATCCAACAAGATACAGCTCAAACTTAAGCATGGAAGAGACCCTAATTCACATCTATAAAAGGAGGCTCAAGACTGAAGACTTAGTATCGAAAATCAAAAAGAATCATACACTTCCAGAAGCAAACACTCGAGTTTTCAGTGAGGTTAATTGTGAGTTTCAGCTTTCCAGAAGCAAGCACTCATGTTTTTCTTTCCCTTGTGTTAGATCTAAGTTGTTGAAGTAGAGTCTATAATCTGAGTGAGTCAGAAGGGGTAGCAGATTACTTAGCAATTAGATTCAAGGTTCTTTTCCTCAAAAGTCTAGGATTGTTAGATTGTTTGAGAAGAATGACTTGGAAGGTCAGTGGTATTGTTGTAATTCAAGGTTTTTGAATTAGTGAAATCCTTCAAAGTGATGGGACTGGATGTAGCCTAGTTAACGGTGAACCAGTATAAAATTCCATGTTTTATATTTACTTTATATCCGCTACTAACTCTGTTTTATTCATACATCAGATTTTGTTAGAAAACTGCAAAAATAGAAAAAGTAATCAAGTTAGTCAAACACAATTCAACCACCCTTCTCGTGTTTGCACCTTCAGTTAGGACTTACGAGTTAGCTGGTTGAGTGATAAGTAAATGTTGGAACCAAGTTGGTTCTATAGTTAGAATTTTGATGTTTACAAAAGTACTTTTATGTAATCTTACTTTTGACTTAGAATAATAATGAAAAGTGCCACCAGAAGATGACGTCACCAGAGGCAGAAGATGACGTCACCAGAAGATAAAATCATAAGCAGAAGATGAGGATACACCTCTAGAAGATATAAGAGGATGTCATCAAAGGCAAAACATCAAAGGACAAATGACATCATCAGAGGATATCTTTCTTGGTCCAGATCAGAAGGAAGCAGAGTCTAGAAGGAGACATGGTCCAGACCAGAAGGAAGCCTGTCAGAGGGAGACTTGGTCCAGACCAAAAGGAAACATAAGTCAAACTTGGTCCAGACTTAATCCTGACCAGAAGATAGCTTGGTCGTGAATATAAGATTTAATCCAGACTTAATCTAGACTTGGTCCAGAGAAGAAGATAACTGGTCCAGAGCAAATGACTTGGTCCAAACTTGGTCCAGACCAGAAGGTAGCATGGTCCAGAACATAAAACTCAGTCCAAATCAGAAGATTTAATTGTCCAGAACATAAGACTTAGTCCATATTTAATCCAAACTTAGTTCAGACTTGATCCAGACTTAGTTCAGACTTGATCTAGATTTAATCCAGACTTGATCCAGATCAGAGGATAAATGTCCAGATTTAAAGATCAATGGTCCAGATTAAAATATCACAAGTCCAGATTTAATTCAGATTCAATCCAGACTCAGTCCAGACTTGGTCCAGATTAGAGGGTAAATGTTTAGATTAAAAGATCAATGGTCCAGATTAAAGTCTCATGATCCAGTGTTGGCCGAGATTAGAGGATCACAGAATTGGCGCAGATCAGATTACATAGTCCAGAGTTGGTCGAGATCAGAGGATCATACGGTCCAAATTTTAATCATGATAAAAATCAGTGAAGACTTGATTAAAATTCAAAAATGACTTGATTAAATTTTGATAGAAATTTGATCAAAGTATTAAGGGGATTTGATACAAAAATAAATTGAAGTCTTGGAGGGAATTTAAAAGCAATTGGAAGGAAGAAAGATACGGTCCAGAATTAAACAAGAATAGGATTGGCCAAAGTTATTTTCAGAACAGATCTGAAGCAAAACGGTTCGGATCAAGCATAAAGCTCAAACCCGATTGGCCAAGTTATTTTTGCAAGAGAATCTAGACAGATACAACTCAAATTTGATCATGGAAGAAACCCTAATTTTCATCTATAAAAGGAGGCTTAAGGCAGAAGACTTAGCAATCGAAAATCAATAAAAGAGTCATAAACTTCCAGAGGAAAACACTCGAGTTTTCAGTGAGGTTAATTGTGAGTATCACCTTTCCAAAAGTAAGTACTCTTGTTTTTTGTTCCCTTGTGTCAGATCTATATTTTTGAAGTAGAGTCTACAATCTGAAGAGTCAGAAGAAGTAGCAGGTGACTTAGAAATTAGATTCAAGGTGTTGAAATCCCTTCTTCAATCTGGGGTTGTCAGATTGGTAGGAGAAGACTTGACTTGTGAAGTTAAGGTGCTGTGTTCCTCAAAAGTCTAGGATTGTTAGACTGTTTGGGAAGACTGGCTTGGAGGGTCAGTAGTGTTGTTGTAATTCAGAGGTTTTGAATTAGTGGAAAAATCCTTCAAAGTGAAGGGACTGGATGTAGCCTAGTTAATTGTGAACCAGGATAAATCTTTGTGTTGATTATTTTACTTTATCCGCTGCTAATTCTGCTTGCTTATATATCATATTTTAAATAATCATCAAAAACAGAAAAGAATTCAAGTATTACAAACACAATTCAACCTCCATTCTCGTGTTTGCACCTTCAGTAAAGGGAGAAGCTAGGTAGAGCACAAGAGATTGACCACAATGATAACCTTATAGAAACTTCTAGGGAAAATGAAGTCATAGCGTATTTGTTAAATTTGATGGACACCTCCATTTTCTCTTATAAAAGTGTCACATACATTGATGTGGTGTACCTACGGTACTTTAGAGACCTTGATACAGTACAGGAGTATGCATGAGTTACTGATGTCCTTTAATACTTATATAGTGGTGTGCCCTTTGCAAGGTTACACAAGATGAACCAGATGGTTGCATTATATATGTCTCCTTTTGGTAACATTGTAATTTATTCCATTGTTTAAATATTTAAATTTTCTGATTTTTACTTAATAGTATACTATTGTTGCAGGCATGGAGCATACAACATTTTTCCAACATCTTAACCCCAGATCTATGAGGAGAACTATGATGAGTCATATCCGAATATAATGAGTCAACGTGTTCAAAGAAAAATGGTGAAAGTTTAGATGAACATTCAAAAAGATCATTCGGAGTAGACCTATCTCTCTTTGGTGTATCTTTTGTTTTAGTTGTCTTTGCAAGTGCATTCAATGAAGTCGTTTCTAGAAAAGTTATTTAAAGTAGGTACTCCTTGATGTGTATCTTCATACTGTAATCAACACTATTAAACCATGCGTGAAGTACACATGTCTTAAAAAAATTATAAAAATAAAAGTGAGATTTTATGCATACAGATTTATCTATCCAAATGTATATATATTTTAAAATATCAAAGTAGATATGTGTAGTTTGTTGAGATATTTTTAAAAAAATCAATTTTTGGAAGAAATATAAATTTAACGAGAATCAATGTGGGAGAGACATATGTACATAAAAATGTACTTTGCATATGTGTGTTAGATATATCAGGTGAGAAAGAAGTCTCTTATGTGAGAGTGAACACATCGATTATTAGTTATTAAATTAAAATAGATGGCTGAGATTAAGTGACTCATGTGACACACTTCTCTTCTTTTCATCAGACTTCATGTTTCACGGTTTCACCTTCTCACCTTTAGGATCTTCTTCTCTTCCACTTCCACCGTCATAGGTATATAGAAACCCAAATCCATATTATTTTCCCGTAAAACCCATTAGCATTTTCACAAAATATGTCACGCAACATTCATGTGCTCGTAAAGATGAATGGTATTTGATTGTCAAGCGAGTGATTTGATGTGATGATTTAATTTCAACCTTCTATTTTAGTTTAATAACTAATAATTGATTCTCTTACTCTCACATAAGATGTGTCGTTTTCACTACATATACCTGCTATATAAGTGTTTTTGACCCGAGCAACGCACAAGTTATAAATTAAGAGTCTCAATTCTAGTAATGTCTATAACCTATTTGAAAATTATTTATCTTAAATTAATTTTCTTTATAGTCTATAAAATGATAATGTAAAAATAGATACTGAGGTGAAATTTATTCAAAAAATACTAAGGTGAAATTAATTTAAAATATTTTTTAATTAAATTGAAACACATTTAATAATAATTTTGGATATATAAACAATGGATATAATAAAGTCAAATAATTTTTACACTCTAATTTTTTTTATTTAAACAAAAGTCAAATAATTTAAATGACATGATGATTATAATTGATTCAATGAGTAAAAAATATTTACATCGATAGTGTTCATAAATTAAATCATTTATCGAATTACATTAGAATTAAAAACAAATATATAATACACTCAAGTAAAAGATATTAATTCATGGATGGTAATTTAGATAATAAAATATTTTTATGTAAAATACTCATATTTTTGTTAACAATTAAGGTATTTGAATTTCAGTAGACGCTCCAATGTATCAACACGACTTAGGTTATTTGAATCTGCTATGAGACTAATTCTTAAACTAGAATGATATTTTATATATTTTTTTACATATATCATTTTAAAATAATTATCCATAATAAATTGGATATTAATATTATTTTAATAAAATATTCAGTCTTATGATATATTTACACTATATTTTAAATATTAACTAATAGATTTTATTTAGATATTAAAGTACTATCCTGTGTCGATATGTGGCTTGATCTACACTACGCCAAAAATGGCCTTTTACAGCGCGCATTTTAAAGCGTTTAATAATTAAAAGTGTTGTTGTATAATATTTTTAAAATAACGGAATATACAAAAACGCTTTAATGACAAACACTTTATAAAAGCGCTGTTGTAGGGTCATGAAGGGTTTAAGATTTACAGAAAAGCGCTGTTGTAGGGTCATAGCGATTTCACATAATGTTTACAGCGCTTCGCATAAAAGCGCTGTAAAATGTTGCGCTCTCATATAATGTTTACAGCGCTTTTCATAAAAGCGCTGTAAAATATAGCGCTCCCACACTATATTTACAGCGCTTTATAGAGCGCTTTGTATATAAGTGCTGTAAACGTTGTAAATGTTTTGAAATTAAATTTTTAAAAGTCTTTTACAACGCTTATGGAGAAAAGCGCTGTAAAATTACAAGCAGTTCAAGTTATATATACTTGATAAATAAATAAAAAAATATTTAATACGTTCTCTCCCTTCGAACCCTATTACAAATCTTCCTCTCCTCTACTTTGCGCCCATTTTTACTGAGAGATTGTTGTCTCATGTACTGTATTTGTTAATTTGTTATTGTCTCTAAAATTGATAAATTGTTACCTGATAAATCATATAAAATGTTAGATGATAATTCTATTCTATTTTGAAATTTGTTCGATCTGTTCTGTTTTGAAATCATACCTTGGACATTGGTTTTCATTTTCCAATATTAGACTATATATACTATAGATTTGTATGATGTTATAGATTGATAAACTTGTGTAACACTGCATTCATATATACTGCATTCTTAAATTGTTACATGTATGATATAGATTGACAAATTTGTGTAACACTGCATTCATAAATTCTTACATGATAAATCATATAAAATATGTTCGATCTGTTCTGTTATGTTTTAAAATGAGACTTGTATGCATATATATTATAGATTGGTATAATGTTATAGATTGATAAATTTGTGTAACACTGCATTCATATAGGTCATATAAAATGGACCGAAAATGGATGTATGTCAATCAATTGTCAAAAGAGTATGAAAATGGAGTGAAGGAGTTTGTTGAATTTGCAGTGAAGAATGCAAAAGACCCAAATCGAATCACTTGTCCTTGTTTAAAATGTTGTTTTGGAAAACACATTAGAGCAGATGAATTGGAAGGACATTTAGTATGACATGGAATTGATAAAAGCTATACATGTTGGATAAGATATGGTGAGAAAAAAAAAAGGAACACTTATTTTGAGAATGCTGCGACATATGATTTAAATGATTTCGACACAGATACATATGAGCGGGACCGAGTTGAGGAGATTGCAAAAGTAGTTGAAGAAGATCTTCGGGATTGTCTTAAAATATTTGAGAGTTTGTTGAGTGATGCAGAGAAACCATTATATAATGGTTGTACTAAATTCACAAGACTTTCGGCGATATTAAAGTTGTACAACTTAAAAGCGAGAAATGGATGGTCTGATAAAAGTTTCACAGAATTATTAACACTCCTAAAAGATATGTTGCCAAATGATAATGAACTTCCTAGTCGAACCTACGAGGCTAAACGAATTTTGTGTTCTATTGGCATGAGTTACGAAAGGATTCATGCGTGTCCTAACGATTGCATTTTATTTCGAAACGAATATGAATTACTAAAGGTGTGTCTGAAATGCAATGTCTCTCGATATAAGAAGAAAGAATCTGCTCCAGCAAAAGTTGTGTGGTATTTTCCTATAATACCAAGATTTAGGCGAATCTATCACAGTGAAGAAGATTTAAAACACTTGACATGGCATGCAGATGAAAGAATTAGAGATGGAAAATTACGACACCCTGCAGATTCTCCAATATGGGCAAAAATTGATCACGAGTATCCCGATTTCGGTAGAGAGTCAAGAAATCTACGACTTGCACTTTCTACTGATGGAATCAATCCACATGTTCTTCAAAGCATATCACACATCACGTAGCCTGTGATTTTGTTGATTTATAACCTACCTCCATGGTTATGTATGAAGCGTAAGTTGATGATGTTGTCTCTGTTAATTTCTGGACCCAAACAACCGGGGAATGATATCGACGTATACTTGGCTCCTTCAATTGAAGATTTAAAAAATATGTGGGAGACATGTGTGGAAGTTTATGATGGGTATAAGAAAGAATGTTTCAATTTGAGGGCTATGTTGTTCGGCACAATTAATGATTTTCCAGCATATGGTAATTTATCAGGATATAGCATTAAAGGTCAGTGTGCATGTCCTATATGTGAAGAAAGTACAAATTGGATGCGATTGAAACATTGTAAGAAGAATGTCTTCCTTGGACATCGTAGATTTTTACCTTTTAGTCATCATTATCGTGGGTGGATAAATGCATTCAATGGAAAACACTATTAGAAAAACTCATTTTAGCTGCCATATTTAGCGTCGACCACGACTCCGACGCTAGTGTATTAAAATTATTTTTTTGATTTTTTTAATTATTAGCGTCGGCTAGGCCGACACTAAATAAAATAAGGCAGACACTAATTTATTTTTTATTTAATTATTTTTATTTTAATAGTTACATCGGATGGGCCGACGCTATGTTATAAATTTTTTAAAATTAAATTTTTTAATAGGTGTTGAACTCTGAACTGAAAATTAAAAAAATCAAATGTGAAAAATACCTTTGTACTCACCAAACCCTATCAAACTCTCAAGTAATACTCACCTTCTCAAAAATACTTCCTGATGAGTTATTTTTGACAACCCATAAGAGGAAAAATGGCGCTTGGGTTGATAGTCGCGCAGAATCTACATATGTATGTTATTTATTTATCTAAATTCTTTATGCAAATTCTTTATATTACAAATCAACCAAGAGTCCTAGATGAGCAATCCCTTTATTATACATGTATAATTAGTGTAGATGGTATATTACCTAATTATATATTACCTTATTAATCTGGATCATATATTACCTTATTAATTTTTTCCATTGATCAGGGAACATTTTTTTAAAAAAAAAAAGGAAGTACAAACACAACTTGGCGACACAACTGTAGATGGTGCTAAAGAGTTAGATGGATCGACAATACTTAAGTTATGGACACAATCTGTAGGGAGTCGCACTCGTGGTCGAGTTTATGGTACGGGAGACTTATCTGATAACCTCCGACATGGGAGTATATCGATTACACAACAATCCCAGAATCCTTCTAATTCTATGACTCAGATGTCTTTACAAGCAGGAGAGGACAGCTAGAATTAGAGCTGAACAAATTGCTCAGGATGCAGTGGCCCAAGCTCAAGTGGCTACCAAAGTTGCCGAAGAGGCTAAGGAACATTCAAAGAAGTTAGAGAATGATTTTGATGCATTAAAGAAGTTTTTTGTAGATAAAATTGACGTTTTGCAGCGTCAATCAACTGGTGAATCATCTGATGCAAGTCATCCTCCTTCGCATCCTCATTACAATGATAATTTGGACGACATGTCACTGGAAGAACTTTAATCTCATATATAGTTATGCTTACTTTTTGTAGTCCTTGGTTGACAATTATACAATAGGTGACTTTGTTAGGTTGTTATTTGATATTATGTTAATATTTTGTATTATGATCACAACCTTTTTTATGTTTTCAATGCAAGGGGTTTTTGAAGTATTATTTATTTTATAAAATTTTTAAATATTATTTGAGCAGGTGCTAAAAAAACAAAAAAAAAATTAAATAAATTACAAATTAGCATCAGCCTTATTCGACGACACACAATTGCTGACTTTTCAAGTTTGACTTTAGCGTCGGCCACACCGACGCTACAAAATAAAAAAAAATTGACTTTTATTTTATCGTAGCGTCGACCCGTCCGACACTAATAGTTTATTGACTTTTTCTTTGTTGACTGTAGCGTCGGCCATCCTACGCTACATATTTTTTTTTTAAAATGACGTGTCAAATGGCTTCTTTAGCGTCATATGGATTTTTTTATTTACTAGTGTCGGTTTAGCGTCGGCCAGGCCGACACTAATATACCATCTGACGCTACATGACCGACACTATGCAATAGCTTCGACCGTCTTAGCTTAGGCCCGACTTCGACGCTAATCCAACGCTAAAACGACGTTAGCGTCGGCTTTTGGCCGACGCTAAATCCTGTTTTTCTAGTAGTGAAATCAGAGGAAGGTACTGCTCCAAAAGCACCGACTAGATATCAAATATTGGAAAAAGTACAAGGTTTGACCAATAAATTTGGCAAACCATTTGCGGGAGAGGTTATCAAAACTCGGTGGAAGAAAAAGTCAATTTTCTTTGAATTGCCATATTGGAAGTCATTGTATATAAGACATTTTCTCGATGTGATGCATTTTGAAACAAATGTATTTCATAGTGTTATTGGTACCTTACTCAGTGTACCAGGAAAGTCTAAGGATGACATCAATGCAAGAGTTAATTTGGTCGATATGGGAATAAGAAATGAATTGGGTCCCGTAAAGAAAGGAAATCGCACATATCTACCTCTAGCCGCTCATACTCTATCTAGAAAGGAAAAAATTGTTTTATGTAAATTTCTACACGAAGTTAAAGTTCCAGAAGGATACAGTTCAAGCATTAAAAATTTTGTTTGTATGAAAGACCTCAAGTTAAAAGGTTTGAAGACTCATGATTGTCATGTTCTAATGGAGCATT
Source organism: Cicer cuneatum (assembly GCA_037974295.1). Classification (NCBI taxonomy): domain Eukaryota; kingdom Viridiplantae; phylum Streptophyta; class Magnoliopsida; order Fabales; family Fabaceae; genus Cicer; species Cicer cuneatum. Next base: position 61,532,928 of record JBBPBO010001985.1, on the reverse strand, counting down.
TGCTACCAATAGGTATACGTTCCATTTTACCTGAAAAAGTTCGACGAGCCATAACTAAATTATGTTTCTTCTTCAGGGAAATTTGTAGTAAAGTGATCGATCCTCAGAAATGACCGACATTGCAGAGGGAAATTGTTGTTACTTTGTGTGAGCTTGAAATGTATTTCCCACCCTCGTTTTTTGATATAATGGTTCACCTTACTATTCATCTTGTTAAGGAGACACAACTTTGTGGGCCATCTTACATGAGATGGATGTATCTGATAGAACGATATATGAAAATATTAAAATGGTACATAAAAAGTATAAGTCGACCAGAAGGTTGTATTGCTGAACAGTACATTGTCGAAGAAGCTGCTGAATTTTGTACTGAATATCTATCCAATGTTGAATCCATAGGACTTCCTATGTCTCGTTATTTAGGAAGAATAACAGGAGAAAGGATAATTGGAAAGATAGTAATCACTATATCAAGGACAGAATGGTAGCATGCACAATTGTATGTTCTGCACAATGATGATGATGTTCAATCGTATGTTACAATACACATGGATCAGCTATCTAGTTTGAACATCAACAGGAATAAAAATTGGATAACACAAGAGCACAATCGAAGTTTTATCCCTTGGCTAAAAAATCACATTAGTTCAAAGTTTGATATAGACCCCGCTTCAATTTCAGAGAGATTGAGGTGGCTAGAAAATGGCACGAGATTATGTAATTAACGGCTATACATTTTATACCACAAAACAAGATTATCAAACCACTATGCAAAATAGCGAAGTCACTCTAGTAGCTGAAGCGATGCATATCTCAAGTGCAAAAGACAAAAACCCAATATATGCAAATCTATTATATTTTGGGGTTATCGAGCACATATGGGAGTTGGACTACACAATGTTCCATGTTCCCATCTTTGGTTGCAAGTGGCTCCATAATAATAATGACGTTCGGATTGATGAGTCGGAGTTCTTGCTTTTCGATTTTAGTAGGGTGCGATACAAAGATGAGCCTTTTATTTTAGCGTCGCAAGCTCAACAAGTGTTTTATGTCACTGATCCTGCTGATGATAAATGGTCTGTTGTCCCATCGACCAATAAAATAAGTGATGATAACAACAACGTTGAAGATGTTGGTAATGATATTTTCTTTGTGACATCACAACCATGTGAAATTGATTCAACTGATGATGGCTTATATCTTAGAGATGATCATGATGAGGGAATTTGGATTAATCCATCGTTTCATATCGTTAATGGACAAACAAATGTGAATCCCACCAGGAAAAGAAGAAGGGCATCTTAAGGTGTTTATGTGTTTTATATAAGTCATGTAATGATCTGTACTCATTGTGTAATTTATACTAATTTCATGTAACATGACCTGCTAGAACTTGAACTGATCATGTAATTTAGCATGCATTGATATATACTGATTTTCTACCAGAACTTAAACTCATCATATAATTTTTTTAATTATTTTATTTAATTAATTTAGAGATGTCAATTTGATAAAAAAATTTAATTATAATCTGAACTCATCATATAAATTGATATGAACAATTTGATAAACAAATTTTAGAGATGACAATTGGTATCCATGAGTATGGATATTATCTCACAATATAAAATGATATACATAAGCGCATTGGTCCACAAGCGTTGTAAAAGGCATTTAAAAAATAAATTATAAATTACAAGTATAAAATATTTACAATGCTTTTGCCCATAAGCGCTGTAAATGGTTTTTAAAAAATAAATTATAAATTACAAGTACAAAACATTTACAACGCTTATGAGAAAAAGCGCTGTAAAAGGATTTTAAAAGATAAATTACAAATACAAAACATTTACAGCGCTTATGAGAGAAAACGCTGTAAAATTATTTTAAAAAATAAATTACAAGTACAAAACAGTTACAACGCTTATGGGAAAAAGCGTTGTAAAATGCTCATATAGCGCATTTTATATAGTGTATCTATAAGCGCTGTAAAAGACTGAAATTTGCTTTTTATATAGGCTTTTAAAGCTCTTTTTGGAAGAGCGATGTAATAGGTTAAATATTTTTAAGCGCTCTTTGGAAAAGCGCTGTAAATGAGTTTTAAAATATTATGTAAACTGATAATAAGAAACCGCCTCTTCATTTTCTTCTTCATTACGTATTCTCATCCCTACAATTTTGGTAGTGTGAAACCCGTATTCGTTACGTACTCTCCATCTTCATTACTCTCTATACGAACCCTTCTCCCTAGTGCGAACCCTATTGTCTATATTCATTATGTATTCTTTGTTTTCATTACGTACTCTCCATTTTCACTACGTATACTATCCCTATGAACCATAAAGGTTTTTAAGGCGCTTTTTGTTCAATTTTTTAAAGCGCTTTGTGGATCCCTAAACTTGTATTTTTACTTGTATTTTTGCGATGTCGTAACTCTAAACTACAGATATTGTTATTAATATCTTGTTGTCACTAAACTTATAGTGCATGTTGTATTTATTCAATCTGTTGTTGTCACTAAACTGCATGTTGAACTTATACTGTGTGAAATGTGTAGATAAATGGATTCCAACAACGATTTAGGTCGTCAAAACGATGAAGTTGTAAACACTAATGTTGTAAACAGTGAAGCTGTCAACGCTAAAGGATATGACAGCGAAGTGAAGCGTGGGACAACTATAATGCAAAAAGTCATTATAGCAAGAAGTACTGGAATAAAATTTGAGGTACATTATAGATTTTCTTTTTTTTCTTTTTTGAAAGCAAGCACTTACACTCTATGAGTTTATTAGGTGGGGTGGAATGAAAGTGAACAGCCGATTGAGCCCAACAGTTCAATGATGGTAAGCTACATCGGTGTTGTTTTCCGCCAAAATATCCCAATAACAATCGATAACTGGAGAGATAAAGCATTGAATGACGCTAAAGACATGCTGTGGAGTGATGTACAAGTAATTAACTTTTTTTACTCCACTTTTTTGTTACTTAATTGTAATTTTTTCCATTGAAATAATTTTATTCAAACTCTTTATTTATTTGGTTTGCAAAGCGCTTTTAACATTGAAGATATGCAGAAAAATTACGTACTTAGAGTTGCTGGTAAAATTTACAGAGGATTTAGATCTCATCTGTCGAATTGTTACCTAAGAGACAAGTGTGGAAATGTGAATGTTGAAGCTCCAAACACTTACAAACACTACATAACAACTGAAGAGTGGACTTTTTTGTAGCTAAACGTTCAAACCCCGCATTTGTGGTAATATTTATTTTATTAGCATGTGTGTTTTATTCATATTCATATCTTATTTTTTTACACGATCATTATTTTTTTTTATACATAGAATATAAGTACAGCAAATCGGGAGCAAGCAAAGAACCCAATGCATCCATACAAAAGATCGCGTATGGGGTATGCGCGTTTAAAGCAAAAAATTGTAATTAAACATCACTTTTATACATTGTGGTAGATTATAAACTATAGTTTATAACTAATATTTTGTTTATGTCTTAACGAACAGCTGCAAGAGACGAAATCCAATCAACCATTGGGTCGTCATATCTTGTGGAAGAAGGCTCGCGTAAATAAAGATGGAATAGTGGATAACGAAAATGTTCAACAAGTTGTCCAACAATGTGTAAGTATATATCACTTTAATATTTTTTTAATATTATCTTTTAAAAATGATATTGAACTTATCTTTTTAATACTACATGTATTTTAGGAAAACTTGGAACAATGTCTTGAAAATCAAGATGAAAATAAAGAAGTTAGCTGTAGGGACATTCTCGGCAAGGTATTCAATGTTCCTGAATATTCTGGCCGTGTGAGGGGTAAGGGATTTGGCTTGACTCCCAAAAGTTATTTTTCACATGAGAAGCGCACAAATCCCTCGAATGATCAAGTATTAGAAGCGCTGAAACCCTTTCGGAGCAAGTTGCATACTTCAACGTTGCTCAACTTCAACGTGAAATGCAAATAGATAGTGAAGATGGAAGTTGCAACATTGCTCATAAAAGTCTCCTGAAGGTAATTAATTACTTAACGAAATAAGAAATTCATTCAACCTAATTGTTTCACATACTTATGTATTAACCATTGATTTAATTTAGGGTGTTTCAGGTTGTTGCCTATACTTGTTTTCCCCTACCCATCGCATGGTTGGGAAAGGAACATTGTACAATATGTTGGGAGAAATATTGCACAACAACCCCGACCCTGCCGGTCATGTTAAAGTGTCACCTGTGATAGCTTTTGAACCACTTGCACCGTTGCCTATCCCCGACAACGATGGAGATATGAAACTTTTGGGATAAGCAATAGATAACTATGTGGCATGGCCGAAACATCTTGTTGGCACTGATCAGGAGGTATGTTTCAATTGCTATGTATGTTTAGTTGTATAATTATGATTGATTATGTTTAATTGCTGATTTTTCCGCTTTTATATTTCACATTTATTTAGATTGTTGCTAAAGGGAATGATGATAAGATCCTTCGTAGCGAGTCTGTCACTTCACCAGAAAATGTTTGACATATACATTAATTCATGTATACGAAATGATTAGCTTACTATAATAACTAACAAACTGATCAACCTCATTTTTTTCAGATTCAACCAAAAACTAAACCCGCTGCACCGCTGGTGCAGGTCCGTAGTAAAAATAAACCTTTCAAAATGCAAAAATTGGATCGAGGAAAATCAGTTTCTGCTCATAAAATAAGTCAACCACGCCTTGCTCGATTTGGGTCGTGTCTTGACACAACAACAAAGATGAATATGGAGGGCAACAATGATACACGTATGATAAACATGGAAAAAGGTATATTCGGAGAAGAGTATTTAGACATACTTGGCAAAGAGCAAATATATGAACTTCTCGATCATAAAGAGCTAAGTGCTACTGTCATCAACATATACATCATGTAATATAAATACTTTATTTAAGATAAAAATTACCTTTTAATTCTATCACTACCACATGTAATTTATTGATAATTAATCTAATTTTATATTTTCATTGAAGGTTTTTGTATGAGAAGTTGGTGTGCACGCGGAAGTTGTTAAGTAGATTTTTATTCTTATCTCCGCATAAACTGTCTATGTTTAAACTCGATCCAGTTAATGTAAAAAACTATGTAGTTGATATAATTATAGAAAATAAAGAGAAGGACAAGTTGTTTCTGGCACCATACAATTCATGGTACGTCATTAGATACTTTATCTATATCTTTTTTAATTTATGATATTATGAGTTGTGTAAATAAATTTGCCAATCAAATTTTTGTTGTTGTAGGCAACATTGGGTGTTGTTTTTCATAAATGCGACTTCTGAAATTGTATATTATTTAGACCTATTGCATGATCATTTCAACAATCACCCTGATATAAAGAACATCTTCGACACGTAAGTAATATTCATTTATTTCTTACATATATAAATAATGTGTTTGGTCATTGAATAATAATCACATTTATTTGATAGTGCTCTGCAAGTTTTCCGCGCTCAAAAGGGTGCTTCAGTGTCGAAGACTAAGTCAAACAACATCACATGGCTTCCAATAAAGGTTTGAAATTTTTGTTATACAACTTAATTATATGCCTTTAAATTTTCATTTACAATCAATGCATAAATATTTATTGGCGTACATGTTTTATTTTATAGTGTCCGCGTCAAACTAACAACATAGACTGCAGATACTATATAATGAGGTTCATGAAGGAGATTATTGATCTAAATGAACATATAATTCCAGAAATGGTATGTTATTTTCATTATATTTTGATTTTCATATATAAACTATATATATATATGTTATTTTTTTTATTCTAACTTATTTTACTTCAGTAATTTGACAACTTCAACCCAACATACTCCGAAAGTGATCTCACAAAAATAAAAGAAGAATGGTGCCAGATTTTCCTCGAACTCAAAGTTTAATAATTTGTAATTCATTATTTGCTACTGTCATGATGTAATTTGTTATGTGAATATGTAGTTCATACTGTGAATATGTTGCTACTGTCAATATGTAATTTGTTGCTACTGTCAATATGTAATTTGTTGCTACTGTACATGATGTAATTTGTTGCTGTGAATATGTTGCTGCGAAACATTGTAATTGATATTATTGAATGTGAATATCAAAATTGTAATTTTTTGTTGTGAAACACTTGTAATTGATATTGTTGAATGTGAATAGGAAATTGATATTGTGAAGAATATGAATTTTCATATTGTGAAATGTGAATTTAAATGTTGAAAAGAAGAGTTTGAATGTGATATTTGATGTTGATAATAATGCCATAAAAAAGACAACATTTATTTTAAAAAATGCCATAAAAAATTCTTTTATAGAGCTTTTTAAAACGTTTTACAGCGCTTTTTTAAGACTTTTACAGCGCTTTTTTGAACAAGCGCTGTAAAACTTGTATAAGAAGCGTTTTACATATGACATATTATAGCGCTTTTTTGAAAAAACGTTGTAAACATAGTATAAGAAGCGCGCTTTACATATGAACCTATTATAGCGTTTTTTTTTAAAAAGCACTGTAAACATAGTATAAGAAGCGTGCTTTATATATGCACCTATTATAGCGCTTTTTCGAAAAAGCGTTGTAAACGTAGTATAAGAAGTGCGCTTTACATATGAACCTATTACAGCGCTTCTTTGAAAAAGCGCTGTAACACTTTTATAAGGAGCGCGCTTTATATATGGACCTATTACAGCGCTTGTTGTATTTTCAATAGCGCTGTTGTATCCTTTTACAGCACTATATACTAGAGCGCTTAAAAGCGCTGTAAAAGACAATTTTTGGCGTAGTGCCATTTGGTAGAAATTCATCTTAAGTATTTCATCATTTTGTTACAATTTTTGTTGAATATTTAAAATTTTAAAAATATATTTAAAAAGATAAATTATTTTGATTTGTTTTTTATAAAAATAAAGTTTTGATATGTGTCTTTTCTTAAAGAAAAAGTAATTTTTATTATGTTAAAATATCTAACAATTAACATTTAAGTATTGAATGTCAAAAATTACCTTTTTAATATATAACAAACAGACCCTTTAAATTTATAATTCTAAAATTAAAATTAACAAACACACCCTTTAAATTTATATAACAAACAGACCCTTTAAATTTATAATTTTAAAAATGATTTTTTATTAAAATTTTCTCAAAAATAATAAAAGTCATTTCAGTCTCGTTTATTATAGACTAAAAAAGGTAATTTCTATATCCAGTAACTTGATATCAATTGTTAGAGTTTTTAATATAATAAAAATAATAAATTTTGAAAAGAATATATCTCCTCACAATGAATTTTATGAGAAACTATTCAAAACCAACTTTTATCTTAAATATTTTAAGATTTATTAAAAAAATTATTTTTTTAAAATATTGTTGCAAAAAGATAAAATACTTAAATATTTTTTATAAGCAACTATTCAAACTAAATTTTCATTTGAAGCTTTTTTTTTTTAAATATTCTTTTAAAAAATTATTATATCAAAAAGAGGAAATAAATTAAAAACCATATTTGAGAAAAAATTTAACAAACGATTTTTGATAAGTTTGTCATAGTTTCAAATCTTGTTTGATCACGTTGTTTCTTTCAAATCTTCTTGAAGAATTTAGTCTCTTTAACGATTAAGCTATTTTTTAATGTTTAATTTTAATGTGCAAGTTGCTAAGTACAAAAAAGAAGAGTTTTTTCTTATCAAACAAAAAAAAAAGAGTTGAATATATTAATTTGTAGTTTTTATAAAACATCAAAATGATACTTTTAATTCCTGTATAAGTTTTTCTGTTATAAATATTTGATGGATGTCTATATTCACAAGTCTTTTCATTCTTAGAATCCACTTATAACTCTCATAAGTAGGATTACACCTCAAAGAGTATAATCCAAATAATCTCTTATTCTCTCTTCTAATATTTCCTCTTATCTCTTTAAAAGTTTTGGTTATTTTATAACAGGTTATCAATTCTCTATCATATTAGTGAATTGTGATAGCATAATCAGTTTGGAGATTTTATTAAAAAAAAATTATTATTATCTTTGAGATAATCAAATTCATGATTTTAATTCTTTCTTACAACTTTTTTTTTCCAAACGAAAATTATTAATCTATTTGTTAATATGCATAGTAGTTATTAAGTGGCATTGCAATTAATTTCTTTCAATTTCGTCTTCTTTCTCTTGTTCACTAAAAGAATCAATTACATGTGAAATGGTGTAGTTATGTGTTTGTGAAATATTATTAGAACCGGAAAAAGTATTTATTAAAAATTTAGGAGGGGTTAGAGCTCCCTGTAGACATAGAGGTGGGTCTCCCTTTGCGTTTGTACAATTATCATATATTTGTTTATTCTTAATCGATAAATTTCAAAAGAATTTAACAATGAAACATCTTTAAAGAATTGCATACTATAATATTTTTGAGTTGTGGCAACAATAAAAAATTGTAGAGTAAACTAAAAAACTGTGGCCTAAACTTTAAGCTATGGTTTATGAAGTGTAGTGTGAGTGGTTGTGGCCTATATTATAAGGCAACGATTTTTTACTTTTGCCCACCAAACTTAAAAAACCATTCCTAAAGACACTCAAAGAGGACATAGTTTTTTTGAATGTTTCTAACTCAATTTTTGAATCTACTTCACAAGAATCAATTTTATCATCGTTTCTACTCATTATATTCAGCCTTGTATCTACACTCAGCCAAATATCCCTCAACAATAGAACTTTTCGGACAAGCTTTGTTATGGACATAACTTTTAAGTCTACATAAGTTTCTTTTTGTGGGATACATTCATCAGAATTGAACGGGGTCGCCCAATCTGACTTCATGTACAAGATAAATAGGCAAATGAACCATTAGATCAAAAAAATTTGTAGGAAAAACCATCTCTAATTGACAAAGTATTTCTGCGATATCTCATTTAGATAATCCAAATCATGAACTTGGATAACTTTTTGAAACCAAGAGCAAAAAAAAGGACCCAAGACGAATTAAAGGTCCAACCACCAGATTTGGCATTATACTCTTTATTGCTACATGTAATATGTAGTGTAACATGAAATGTACATCATGACTCTTGTAACCAAATATCTTTTTATCGCCAATAAGCACACATTTCGAAATATTAGAAGCACTCCCATCGGGTAACTTGGAAGCCTTCAAAATACCGTAAAAACTATACTTTTCTTGGGCATTCATTTAGAAAGATGCCTTTGCAAACTTTCACCGATCTTCGCCAATCTCTATTGAATGAAGTTCCTTTCTAATTCTCATATATTGCAAATCATAACAAGCATTAACATGATCATTTGTCTGTCTTGAGATGTCCAAAAGAGTCTCAATAATACTACCAAATATGTTTTTCTCAAAACAACATACAATCATTTGGACATGCATGAATTTTTTTATAATCAAAGCCTAAATCCTTGATTATGGGTTTTGTTTTGTTAGAAGTTTCAAGAATGTTCAGATTAGGCATGACTTCTTTCAATAACTCTGAAAAAACAGTTGCTCTACCAACGAAGACACTTTAACAAGTAAAGTCAAATTATAAATGATAAAGTAGTGAAATTTTCACATCTCGAATACAACTCTTGCTTCGCCTCATTAATCAAATTAAAAAAAAATCTTAGCATCCTCATTGGGACCCTTGTTGCCTCCTTCTACTTTTTCCAAGTGTCTAAATGTGTCATAAAGCAAACCATTAATGTCATCACGTGAGTCCTCTTAATCTTCCACGTGATCTACAATGCAATTCTTAAAAAAAAATATATCCTCTTAACTATTTAATTTTCTTGTTCATTTTCCAAGAAATATCTTCTCTTTATTATTACCTATTGTAGTGGATTAGAAAAAAAATAATGATCATATATATTATTATATGTAAAAGTTTAAAAAAAAAAAGGTTTAAATCAATATAAATTTGACTATTTGTCGTATAAATATTACATGTGAGATATGAATGGTGAAAGACATAATATGAAAACAACATATCAAATGGTATGGGAAAGACCAAGAGACAAACCATTGAGTTATGTTGAGGTGGTGGAAAATAATACCTCTAAGGTTTTGAGGCTAAAAAATTAGAAACCTAACAAAGTATGGAGGAAGAAGAATATTCATAAAACTCTTGGGTGAAATGGAATGGAATGTCATTTGAATCAAATGATGAAGATAAAAGAGTGAAATGGAATGTCATATGAATCAAATGATGAAGGTAAGTCTTGGGTGAAATCTAGATTAGTTGGGATTGTCAATAACTTTGATGAAGTCCCATTATTACACTAGAAAACCTTTGACGTAGAAATAACGCGGTGAGAATCATTCTGGTGGGTGGAAGGAACTAGGAATGTCTTCATCAAAAAAGAAAAGGAAGAAGGTCTCACAAGTCTTATCAAAGAAACATAGGAATTTTTACGTCACTGGTTCGAAAGCATCCAAAAGTAGGTTTATTTGGAGCAGGTTGGTTTATTGTTGTGTTGGTTATAACCTTTGTTTAATATGAAACCATTGATCAACACATCTACGATAATTTATTCTAAGCCTTTCTCCATTCAAATTAATATGAGGCTTCGTCCTCAAAATGAACTTTAAACTTTACTTTCAAGTCCTAAATCATGCCATTACCATTTTTATTCTCAAGTTTCACAGAACCAATATTTGAGAAATCTTGATCTATAATTGGAAGGCATCAAAGTTATAGATTTCATTGTATTGTCGGGAATTTGCAAAGACACTATAGACTTGGACTGGTAAAGGTTCTACTAGGAAAGGCTCCTTGCCTAAAGCATGATTTGATACCCTCCAGTGAAGAAGGACTCATAGTCCTGATCTGTCGTTGCTCACGTATCAAATACGAGTAATAAAAACGTAGTTTAAGGCAACAACTCGAATCGTCTTGCAAAGACTTATGATAATATCAACCAAATTCAAAATCAATAAAAAATAAAGAGGGGGTTTTGAACTTAGGTTTGGAAGTGTGGAAATCTACCACTTTAATACGGTTGATTAAGCATTATTTGTTTTCTATAATAAGAGGAATTTGGTCATTATATTTCTTTTCTGATGAGGATGGTTGAGTACCTACCTCCTCTATATACTCCTTCCTTGTAACCCTATTGTAAACTATATGAGAATACAACATTTCTATTATCTGATTTACTACATGGTATCAGTAGCAAATCGATCCTTCCCATGACCAAATACAACATGGCTACAGAAATAGAAACCAACATACTCAAGGAGGACTACAATGGATCCTTCTCACCTCAAGTCAACGCCAATCATGGTGTAACATTGGAGAACACCACTCATCTACCCATTATAGGACACAAACTGAATGGGAACAACTACCTTCAATGGTCATAATTAGTTTTGATGTTCATCAGTGGCAAAGGAAAAGATGAATATCTTCCAAGTAAAAAAGATGCCCCTAAAACAGAAGACCCAACCTACAAAAACTGGAAGATTGAGAACAACATGGTCATGTCATGGCTAATAAATTCCATGACAAATGAAATATGTGAGAATTTCTTGTTGTACACCACAGCAAACGAAATTTGGAATGATGCAAACGAATTTTACTCGAGTAAAGAAAACACATCAGCCATCTTTGAGATTGAGACAACTTTGCAAGATTTGCGACAAGGAGATCTAACGGTCACACAGTTTTATAACTCTTTCAGGCGTCAATGGTAGCAACTTGATGTGTTTGAAGAACATAGCTGGACCTGCTCTGCTGATTCCAAGAAATACAAGGAGATCGTTGAGAAGAAAAGAATTTTTAAATTCTTGATGGGACTTAACAAGAACTTGGATGAAGTACGAGGAAGGATACTTGGAACCAAGCCTTTACCAAGTATCAGAGAAGTCTTCTCTAAAGTACAAAGAGAAGAAAGTAGGAAGAAAGTAATGTTGGGAGAGTCCTCTACAATATCACTAAGTACTTATCTTTGGAAATTAATAATAAACATTAATACATTTCAAAAGATCAGTGTCATAATCTCAAAATGGAATATTAGAGTGCGGAAAAATATTAGCGGAAAAGTTATACAATAATTCTTAAAATAACCAATTACATTTTCCAATTCAAAATCCTATACATCAACTCTAACTGATCATGCACTAAAGCTACAGTACCACGGATTTCCTCCGCATCCCATACAAGTCTCATCTGACTCCGCCGCTCGCCTCGATGTGACGTCCTCCTCCTCATCATACAGAGAGGGATCAGTCTCCTCTGAAGTCAGATCAATGCACAGTCTCGGTCGCTTCGGCGGTGCCGGAATCTCATAACAATCATCGGATATCCTAAATGGACCCGGAATATCAGTTGCTACTAGCGTTGGCCCTTTGTTCTTTTCTTCCACCTCAGAATCACGTACAGTCACCACTCCTACGGTGGCCTCCGTCTCAACCCCTCCAGCTGGCTCCTCCGCATCATCAAAAATTCCGTGCGCCTCCAATACCAAAAGGGAGGGCACAAGAAAGTCAATCCTTGCATAGGAGTGCTCCACATAGTGCACCACTCCGTCAGTCCTACAGGTCCTCTTCAATCTCCCCGTGTACGTGGCCCTGCTTGAAATGGGGTCGTATACCCAAGCAGTAGGCACGGAACGATCAATGAAATCGAGCGACGTTTCCGTCGTCTGGGGACCCACGGGTAACATGGGTTTGGGGGGCATCTGAGGGCAAAGCCTAATTTCCACAATAATAGTAAAGGGTCACCGACTGAAATTAACAATTAACACATAGCATATATCTCACAGTAACAAATATATCTATGGCATATCATATAACAATGATGAAAAATAAAAATGCTCATTTTGAAATTTCATGACATGTATGCCTTTTCAAAACAGCAACCAATTAATATGGAAAACATGTTGTAAGTACAGCCAACACTTCAGCGATCACAATCATTTATCAGAAATTCAAATTTTATAAAGTACTTACACACAACAGTTTCCAATCATCAACATATACCAAAAATCGTGACTCACCGGTCAATCACCCCGATGCAATATGTATATGCTCATGTATTCAACTTCTTGGAATTACCAAGGTGCAATCGCTCAACAGACTAGTACTCGTGCAGTCACTCAACAGACCAGCACTCGTGCAGTCGCTCAACAGACCAGCACGTTTAACATATACCAAGGTACAATCACTCAACAGATCAGTACCAGTGCAGTCGCTCAACAGACCAGCACTCGTGCAATCGCTCAACAGATCAGCACGTTTTTGCGCATTTCAAGGTACAGTCGCTCAACAGACTAGTACCAGTGCAGTCGCTCAACAGACCAGCACTCGTGCAATCGCTCAATAGATCAGCACGTTTACGCATTACTCTGTGGCCCATCGCGGGTACCACCTGACTATGCAATGCATGAATATGCAGTGTTTTCTCTTCACTGAAAAAAGTATGCAACATGAGTAAAATTCATGTCTTTCCATCATTTCTCAAAATATCTTAACACAACAAATTTCATTATCATCACATCATAAATCAAACATTTAAACGTCTCATCATTTCCACTTCACATCATCTTAAAACTCCATTCTTATTCATCAAAAATCTTCCCTGTGTTTTCCACAACTCTTAAAATTCATAAAACAATGTTTGAAACTGAGATTTCTGGAAAACACGAATCTGTATTCGAATACAGCTTCATTGTATTCGAATACAGAAGCCAAAAACAGGGCAGAATCAACACTCTGTATTCGAATACAACCTCCTTGTATTCGAATACAGAGGCTGTCACAGTGCAAAAATTAGTATTTTCACAACATCAATAGAAGTCTCAAAAGCTTCATCATTACCACTTCAAATTATCACAAAACTCCATTTTAATTTGTCACAAACCTTCCCAAATACTCCCCAACACTTAAAGTTTATAAAAAAATGTTTCCCAAATACTCCCGAACACTTAAACTCCATTGTATTCGAATACAGAAGACAAAAACAGTGTAAACTCAGCATTTTCTCCAACATCATTAAAGGTTTCCAGAACCTCATCATCTCCTCTTCAAAACTATTTCAAAAACTCCATTTTAATCATTTCAAACCTTCCAAATGTTTCTCAACACTTTAAGATTCACATGACAATGTTTAAAACTTAATTTTCTGGAAAACACGAATCTGTATTCGAATACAGCTTCCTTGTATTCGAACACATAAGCTAAAACTTGAGTTTCTGGAAAAACCCGAATCCGTATTCGAATACAGCTCCCTTGTATTCGAATATAGAAGCTAAAATAGTGAAAATCAGCATTCTATATTCGAATACGAGGCTGTCGTAGTCGAATATAGATGCGAAAACAGTGGCAAAAATTGTAGTTCTGTATTCGAATACAACAAGGTCGTAGCCGAATACGGAGGCTAAGTCAAAAGCAAAATCCTTCATCTGTATTCGAATACAGAGGCCCGTATTCGAATACATGTTTGAAAACTTGAGTAAAACAGAAGCTTGGTAGGCTGTACTCGAATACACTCATGTTGTATTCGAATACACCTTCGAATTCAGTGAAATTTTTCCTGAGACTTCAACACATTTTCAAACTGTTTCCTTTGAAAAACCAACAAAACACCAAAACAGATTCAGCATTCTTTTGAACCACAAAACTCAGGCATTTTTCATCAATAACAACTTTTCTAGAAAAACACTTTCATCATTTTAAATCCTTCTCTTTTGAAAACATCAGCAACACCAGAATCACCTAAAACAGATTGTCAATCACAACAAAACAAAACAACATTTTCCAGTATTCTCACACCACCATAATAACTTGCAAAGCATTTCCAACTTTCTCACACAAACAAAACAACATTAATACATTCAGCCAAACAGCAAGCATCACATACACCAAAACACCAACAGAGTGCATTTTCGCATTTTATAACAACCAGCACAACAGTTTTATAAATATGCATTTTGATCATCTTCAAAACAACATGCAAGACATTTTTCAGCTTTCCAACACACAAACAAAACAACATTAATGCATTCAACCAAACAAAAACCATCACAGAATCAGTACACATCAACAGAATGCATTTTCTTCATTTTTTTCAAAATGTCATTGCAAAACAGTTTTTCTTCAAACAATGATGAAACATCAATAATGTCATGACAGTTATGCATTTACAGCTCTAATGCAGCTAGAAAGTGGAAGGTGCCCTTACCCTTGTTGCGTTTCTGCTACTGTTCACGTTTCTGCGTCAAAAATCGGCGAAACTCCCGCTCGCGTTCGCCGCTGCGAAAATGGGTTCTCTAGCTCCGTAATGATGAGGAGAACAACTTTTGTTCTGGAGGTTTTATGGTTTGGTGCTTGGATTTCCAAGTAATATCACTTTTGAGGAACTCCCTTTTTTTTTTTGTCGTGAAATAGAAATCAGAATGGGAGAAGGGGGAAGGTGAGTACTGTTACATGCAGTAAGGGAGAAGGAATGGGTTTCTGACTTTGCCCTTCCTTCTCACTCCTATATATAGGCTTGTGTGGGTGCCACCTCACCCGACACTTGTCTGATCCTCAGCACTTAACCAGTCTCGTCGCAATTAGCAGATAATCCCTTAATTAACTGTCTGATAATTAATTACTCGTAATTAAATTAATTTACTCTTCTTCCAATAATCTTAATTCATCTTTCAAAATAAATATTTATATATATATTCACACAAAAACATACATATATTAAATATTTTACAAATATCCCCAAAATACACTTAATATTAATTCCATAATTTTAATTTTAAATTTAAGGGTCTTACACTAAAGATACATGTTGAAAAATACATGGGAAACCTGCTGATTGGAAACCTTCAAAATCCACCATGGACAGGGAAACTCGAGGCAATCATCTCTCAACTAAAGAAGTAAATCACATAGTTGCTCCCCAATCCACTCCATTTAGTCAAGAGCAAATTGAAGCCCTCCAACAGATGTTCTCTCAGGTGTCCTCCCAAAATGGTACCAAAGTTGCATCATTAGCTCACGAAGGTAATTTATTAACTGCTTTTATTGTTGAAACTGGAAATCATAAGCCGTGGATAGTTGATTCGGGTGCTTCAGATAACATGACGGGGGATAAATCACTATTTCATCATTACAGTCCATGTTATGATGGACTATCTGTAAAAATTGCTGATGGTTCATTCTCTAAAGTAGCTGGTACAGGTCTGGTCACTCTATCAAAAGATATAGAGTTAAAATATGTCCTACATGTTCCAAACTTGGATTGCAATTTGTTATCTGTGAGTAAGCTTTCTAATGATCTTAATTGTGTTGCTAAATTTGCCTCAAATTTGTGTGAATTTCAGACTTTGGATTCGGGGAGGACGATTGGAAGTGTTAAGGTTTGCTCAGGACTCTACCTTCTTCAAACAAATCATCCTCCTATAAGACAAACTCACAATGCAGCTTGTGTTGAGTCAACCAATCAACAAAATAAGGATATTACTATTATGTTGTGGCACTATCGTCTAGGTCACCCAAGTTTATGTATCTTCAAAAATTGTTTCCTTTATTATGCAAAAATAAAAATCCAAAGTTTTTCCAATGTGAAGTTTGTCAAATTTCTAAACATGTTCGTCATTCTTATTCTATGTTACCTTATAAAGCCTCTCATCCTTTTTCCATGATTCACAGCGATGTGTGGGGACCATCTAGAATAAAAAATATCACAAGATCTAGATGGTTTATGTTGTTTGTGGATGATCACTCTAGAATAACATGATTGTTCCTTATGAAAGAAAAGTCTGAACTTGGACAAATTTTTCGAAAATTCAATAACATGGTTCAAACTCAATTTCAAACCGAAATTCAAGTTCTAAAAATAGATAATGCAGGAGAGTACTTTGAAACGCCTCTTGGAGAATATTTGGACAGCCATGGGATCATTCATCAAAGCTCTTGTGTTGACACCCCCCAACAAAATGGGGTAGCAAAAAGAAAAAATAGACACATCCTAGAAGTTGCTAAATCTCTTATGTTTACCACACATGTTCCAAAATTGTTTTGGGGTGAAGTTGTCTCAACAGCCACGTACTTAATAAATAGAATGCCTTCTCGTGTACTAAAATTTCAAACTCCCTACTAGATCATTTCCAACTGTTTTCCTCATACCTGTGTCTTATCTACTCTTCCAACCAAAGTTTTTGGTTATTCTGTGTTTGTCCACCAACAAGCCAGTAAACTTGACCCAAGGGCTCTCAAGTGCATATTTATAGGGTACTCTCCTAACCAAAAAGGATACAAATGCTATTCCCCAACTACTAGAAAATTTTATAACTCAATGGATGTTACATTTTTTGAAAATCAGCCATTTTATACCAAATCGAAGACTGTCAAGAATCCAACCCGTATTTAGAGATTGAAAACACAAAAGGTAATGTCAATAGTGACCTACTCCCATTGTTATTCCATATGATCACAGACCTATTGCTTTAAGAAAGGACAAACAATCTTGCACTAATCATCCTATTTGCAAATTTATCTCGTATGATAAATTATCTCCTCATCACTTGGCTTTTGTTAGCAACCTTGATAAAATTCAGATTCCAAATTTTTTCCATGAAGCTCTCCTAAAGGCTGAATGGAAGAAAGCCATATTGGAGGAAATTCATGCACTTGAAAAGAACAGGACTTGGGAGTTATTTGATCTACCACCAGGAAAACGTTTAGTGGGATGCAAGTGGATTTTCACTCTTAAACAAAACTCATATGGCAGCATCAACAGATTCAAGGCACGATTGGTTGCAAAAGGGTTTACGGAATCCTATGGGATTGACTATCAAGAAACATTTGTACCAGTTGCAAAACTCAACACAGTCTGGATTTTACTCTCACTTGCCTCAAATCTTGATTAGCTTCTCTATCAAATGGATGTGAAAAATGCTTTCCTAAATGGTGATCTTGAGGAGGAAGTTTACATGGAGATTCCCCCGGTTTTTTTTTACCTCTATCGATACAAATAAAGTTTGCAAACTCAAGAAATCTTTGTATGGATTGAAACAATCACCTAGAGCTTCGTTTGACAGATTCGCAAAGGTGGTAAGGAAGTTTAGATATATTCAATGTCAGACAGATCATACAATGTTTTTGAAACAGTCACTATCAAGGAAGAAGGCCATTCTTATTGTATATGTTGATGATATTGTCCTAACAAGAGATCATGATGAAGAAATTAAGAGATTAAAGAGTCTCCTAGCCAAAGAATTTGAGATCAAAGACTTGGGAAATCTCAAATATTTCCTTTGGATGGAGGTTGCTCGATCTAAAAAAGGTATTTCAGTTTCTCAACGAAAATATGTCCTGGATCTCCTAAAAGAGACAGGTATTCTTGGATGTAAACCATCTGAAACTCTTATGGATGCAACTATGAAGCTAGGGACTCTAGACAATAGTGCACTAGTTGATAAAGGAAGATATCAAAGATTAGTTGGAAAACTCATTTATTCATCTCATACTAGACCAGACATTAGTTTTGCAGTGAGTACAGTGAGTCAATTCATGATTTGTCCCACAGAAGAACATATGGAAGCATTATATAGAATTCTCAAAAATTTGAAAATGACACCAGCCCAGGGATTATTTTTCCAGAAGACAACAAATAAAGGAATTGAAATATTCACTTATGCTGATTGGGCAGGCTCTGTGACTGACCGACGGTCAACATCAGGCTATTGTACCTTTGTTTGGGGAAACTTAGTCACTTGGCGGAGTAAAAAATAATTTGTTGTGTCTCGTAGTTCAGCAGAAGCCGAATTTAGAGCTTTATCTCAAGGTATTTGTGAGGGGATATGGTTAAAGAGGGTCTTCATGAAATTGGAGTCCTAAATTCAATTCCCATAAAGGTGTTGTGTGATAATCAGTCTACCATCAGCATTGCTAAGAATCTTGTTCATCACGACATGACAAAACATGTTGAGATTGATCATTATTTTATCAAAGAAAATATTGAAAAAGGGAACATATCACTCCAGTATACCCATACAAGCCAACAAACTGTTGACATTCTCACCAAGGCAGTGCCAAGGAAAACATTTGAGAATCTTACATCCAAGCTAGGATTGATAAACATCTACAACTTAGCTTGAGGGGGAGTGTGGAAATCTGCCACTTTAATACGATTGATTAAGCATTATTTGTTTCCTACAATAAGAGGAATTTGGTCATTATGTAGCCATCTCTCCTAATTAGTTTATTTCCTTTTCTATTTATTCTATTTTATGAGGAGTTATTGTATTTCTTTTCTGATGAGGATGGCTGAGTGCCTACCTCATCTATATATTCCTTCTTTGTAACCCTATTGTAAAATATATGAGAATACAACATTTCTATTCTCTGATTTACTACAGGAACAATTTGAGGAATGAATTACGATCACCTATACTGGAACGACTAATCCATTGATTCAGGAATTTCAGACCTGTCACAAATTGATTAGGACCTAAAATGAGCTAATTAGGAGAAAAAACAAAGAATATTTCAAGTCAAGACTTTATAATAGTTTTTTGTTTTATTTGTGTTTAATTTTAATTGTAATAATTTTAGTTAAGTGGTGTAAGCCCAATATAGTTCTAGAGAATTGGCTTTTGGCCCATTATAGGAATAGGGTAAATCCTTCATTAGATACCTTGTAAGAGTCTCATTTTGGATAAATTTGAAATGAATTTGAATTTCTTTAATGAGAATTGTGAGTGTGATGTGTATCCTTTTTGAGTTATAGGATTAGAACTTGCTTGAATTTTATCGATGGCTTCCTTACCATTGTGGCGATTCCACATTGCCTTATCAATCATCATTGATTATGGCGCCTTCTTCATCTTCTTCATCTAATCCATGTTTGTTTCTTTCTTTTCCCTTTATTTTACCACTTTATCTCAAGAAATCACTTGGTTAGATCCTCAATTTCATGTAGAAGCAAACAAATCCACATCACTTCTTTTCTATCTGGCACAAAAAAAGTTTCATAGAGTTTTTGCTTTGGAGTTTGTAAAAACTGAGTCCAGCTTTATCAAATATTCCTACCTAAGATCCCATAATTATTTGGAAGGTGTCAGTGGATTTAATAAAGTTTGATAACTCATTTTTAAGATACTCAATTTCTATTTTGAGCAAAATGTTCTCCTTTCGAGTTGTAGAACGTTCTTGAAATTCAGATTCTTTAGATGTTTTAAAATGAGACTCTTGCAAACTTCGAATGATTTTTTTGAGTTCATCATTCATAGCTTGGCCTTTCTCCTTTTCTTCTTTCTCATTGCAAACTTGTTCTTTTAAAGAGCCACATTTTTTAGCAAGAAAGTTTGAGTCATTTAACAAATTATCAAGTTCTTTTTCCATTTGTTCATATAACAGACACGGTTCATAAATGATTACCTCATCGTTTTTTGAGTTTTCCATTAGACACATGTTGGCTTCTTCATTTTCTTCTTAAATGCAAATCTTTTTTGTGCCTTTTTGTAATGTCCTAGTTTGTTGCACTCATAACATGTAATTTGACTCTTATCTATTTTTGTTTTAGAATTTTCCCTTTTGTTTGGAAAACTTCTTTTGATTTGATCTCTTCTTCTCATCATTTTTTGAATTTTCTTGTAAGAAAAACTATTTCTTCATCAGCTTCTTCTTGTCCAATTTCTTCTGAGTCTTCTCTCTCATCTTGTTATGAAGATGTACTTTCGTGAAGATTTTGAGAGACTTTTAAAGCTATTATTTTTCCTTTCTTTATTGGTTTATCATCTTACAATAGTACTTCATGTGCTCTTAAAGTTCCATTGAGTTTTTCCAATTCAAGTATCTCAAGATTCATGGCTTGACTTATGGTTGTGACCATTGGTCTCCATATGATTAGGAGACATCTCAGAATTTTTCTCACTCTATCTTGGGCTGAGTATGCGTTACCAAGAGAGCGCAATTCATTTACTATAGTTGTAAATCTTAAGTACATCTCATCAGTGGTTTCTCCTTCATTCATCTCAAATAGTTCAAACTTTTTGGTTGTAAATCTTGAGTACATCTCATCAATGGTTTCTCCTTCATTCATCTCAAATAGTTCAAACTTTTGTACACCAATATCAATTCTTGTTTCTTTGACATAGCTTGTTCCTTCATGACGAGTTTGTAGTGTATCCCATTTAACCCTCAAAACCAACCACTTCACCATCAAAACGTATCAAACATCTATTCCCACCTTCAAAAACACCACCGAAAAAATCGAACTCTGTTCCTAAAATACCTACAAAGTCACTCTTCAAATCAACAAAATCATCCTCCAATTTATCTCAATTTTAGCCAAACAAAAACTGAAAACCAAAAACGTAAAACGTTCTTCACCAAACACTATTTCACCAGAATGTTCTACACCCAGTTCAACTCCACGAGAAAATTTTTTCTCACAAACCTCAAACCAAACAACAACCACCAAAGAAAATAGCTTCAAAAATTCTTATCCCACCTCTACTCTCAACCAAATACCTGAAAATATTTCAAGACAAGTGGGCTAAAAGACCCATTGGCATTGGCAGAGTCTTTATGTTTGATAACCTTTAATTTGAAGGAATATCAATCAATCAACATACTGACACCCTTGGGTAGTTAGAATATCTGGAAATATCATACCTCTTCTATCCATAAGTCATTCGAGCATTTTCTGACAAAGCTCTACTTGTCTCCACCTTAAAAGGGGTAGAAATCATACTCACTCCAACAATCTTAGCGGAAATAATGCATTTACCCACTAAAGGGCCAACAATCTTTGGCAAAGATTGGTACTTTGTCCTAAATGTTAAGAAAGATATGATGTTTAATGAGCTCTTTATTACTGGCTCAACCAACTATGTGTCTGCAGATTTGAAACAACTTCCAAACAAATTTAACAATATCAGTCAGCATTCAATTCTTCCCCACTGTGGTAGCCATGAGTATGTCTGTGATAACGATGCTCTAGTTATTTATCACCTCATCCATGATCGCTTCCACTAATCGAGATTACAAAAGAAATAATGCCCCATATGACATGGTTCTCACCAAAATTTTCAAATATTTCAACGTCCCTCTCAAAAATGAAAAATCCATCATCAAAATTTTAAAATTCTTTTCCAAAAACATATCCCACTTGAAGAAAGATTTATCACTTCCACTAACTCTCTACTTCCCTTAAGATCAATCCATATTATCTCCTAGGTCCAGCAAAAGAAAACATTCTAAAAGGAAAACATTCTTAAACCAAAAAACTCAAAATTTTGGAGTTAACATTCCTCAAGAACGTTCTCCTTTTCAGCAAAATGATCTTCCTTCCACTACCATTCCATCTGACTCAACTCCACTTATAAATAAATACTTTTTCTTTTGGTTATCCAACACCACAGTCACTTCAAAATCCAATTCTCTAAAGTCATATTTGTTCCCAAATCCATTTTGACTGAACCTCTCAAATAGCTCCAACCTTTGTCTCCCCACAAAAATCCTTATCTTCATTGTTTGACATCAACAAATACCTTGCTTTTTTAGGTATGGATATTTATGGTTCCTCTATTCCTCAAGCATAATCCTTGTCCAACACTCTTCCTACTATTGGCTCAACTTTTATCACATTTTGTCTTCCTTCTACACTACAATTGTTCCCTCTCCAGGACAGACTTCTTGAGCTTCTCAGCATGTGGATGAAGATCCTCGTCCTCCAAAACACTCCAAATTAGATAAGGACACTTCAAAAAACTTGCAATTATATCCCTTCAAACTATCATTGATAGGCAAGTCCATTAGGAAAGGGAAAATGCAATTTTAAGAGATTGGATGACTACTCAGCTAGCTCCCGAACTGGTTCTAGAACCACAGCTTCCTAATCCACCTCCAACCTTCCTTGATCTACCTAGACCCTCCATCTCTTCATCCTCTGATGGGTACTTAAAAACATGAAAATGAATATAATGGTAAATTTATATCAAATTTCTAAATCAAAATTATGTAAAAATGTTAAACCAATTCTAGATTCACACAACAAGAACTTCCTACATAGTAACCAATTCTAACACATGGATGGGTATAGCTATCAACATAACATTGTTTAGTTTGACAACAAAAATTAACATATATTTCTATGCAACAATCTTTGTCTAGAATATAAAGTGATATTTTCTTTCTTAATTTGGCTATTCTGTTTTGCTCTCTAGGTTATTTCAATATTTACATTTATAGGACTCATATTCATTCCTATTGGCCAGTACACATGAGAGAGTTTATCATATCGTGATGTCACCAAGACATCAACCAATAACCATGTTTTGGCGCAAAAGATAAAAAAATAACCAATTCATCACGTTATTTAATCAAACACATCAAGAGAGGAGGGGCACAAAACTAAAGAACGACACACGAACTCTTGCTAAGCTTGACAGTTATCAAATTATTCGTTGGAGACTCCAAAATAGAAGGCGATTTAGGGTTAATTTTTAGTTTGGAATCACCCCATTTAAATTGTCTTTTTCTTTTTTATATTTAAATAAGTATTTTCTACACGTATTTAATTTTTTCTTTTGTGCTTTTTCGTGATTTCTCCGTCTCAGTGCAGTTTTGTTTTTGTTTACGTCTTGTTGCGACATTGTTTTGATTTTCCACTTTGTTGCGGTGTTTGTTTGGTTCAGATTTAAGAGATCAACTTCGATCGATTCAGTGCAAATTTAATTAATGATTTTGACGTCTTTAAAATTACAGCTTTGGAGGCATGTGAATTTCGAACACTTCAATTTTGCCATATTTAAAGATATTTTGCAACTTTAGAGACATGTGTATTTCGAACACTTCAATTTTGTCATATTTGTACACATTTTTCCTTTTATGCTATTAACTTGTTGGATGTTGTAGACAAAAAGATCTTTTTTTTTATTTCTTACTGGTAACAATGGAAGAACAACATACATTATGTAGGACATGATTCTACAATTATGATAGTAATAAGTACTATACATTAATTTTAATAATGACACATAAAACGTATAATAATAATAATAATAATAATAATAATAATAAAAATAATAGGTAAATGCTAATAATGGTATATAAATATCATTTATATGTCTTTAACTTCCCTTCTCAAACTGGTGGTGAGTGGACCACACCAAGTTTGTCTCTAAGTTGACTGAAGCGTGTGTGGCTTAATGGCTTGGTGAGACAATCTGCAATTTGATCTGTTGTAGGAACATAAGCCACAACAACCTCATTTTGTAGTACTTGGTTGTGGATATTATGAACATCAATTTCAATATGCTTAGAACGAGCATGCAGTACTGGATTAGAGGCTAGTGCCTTGGCACTCAAGTTATCACACTATAGTATGGGTTTCCTTGGCAATGGGAGTTTAAGTTCAGTAAGTAGCGAACGAATTCATGCTATCTCAACAGCTACGTCAGTTAGAGCTCTGTACTCTGACTCTGTACTTGACCTTGATACCACTTTTTGCTTTCTTGAGGACCAAGAAATGAGTGTTTCAGCGGATGCCATGTTTTTAGGTATTGGATCGAGAGCTTTTCAGCTTAAAAGCTCTGATACCAAGACAAAAAGATTTTTATTTTTTATTTTCTATTGGTAATAATGGAAGAACAACATACATATATATAGGACATGATTCTACAATTATGATAGTAATAAGTACTATACATTAATTTTAGTAATGACACATAAAACCTATAATAATAATAATAATAATAAGTAAATGCTAATAATGGTATATAAATATCATTTATATGTCTTTAACTGTTGTGACTAGATCCATAAATTCATCTAATTCGTTTTTAACGATTTTGAATTGTATTGTTTTCGGTCAATGTAACTTCTACCATTTTGAATGAATGAATACCGTTTTAGTCACACCCAAAAATCAAATTATTTGTTGGACCGATCTTATATTATTGTCTTGAATTGGTCATGTTGGAAAATGAATTCTCTTCGTTGACATAACAAAAAGTAGCTTTGCCTGTCTCTTATGTTCTCGAAAACCTCTAAAATTCATTTTTGAATTAGTCAATCTGGAGTGTTTTTTTGTCAAAATATATCTCTGGATTGACCAATCCAAAGTATTGAAAGTAGAAGAAGAAACTCAAAAAAAAATCAATGAAATCACATGAGAGAAAAATAATGGAGAGAATTCATTCTCACCTTGAAAACAATTTGAATCCTTTGAACACCTTTCGATTTTTCACTATTTTTTTGTTTTTGAATTGGAAGACCAGTAATAACGTTTTGCTTCATAAAAAATAACAAAATCAGATAATGAATGCAACACAAAATATGAATTAATAATTAATATTTTATAATTTGAAAAGAATGGCGTTGAAGTATGTTTGAGTATGTTCTTAATATTTGAAAAAAAATTGAGAAAACAATGATCTGGAAAGTTGATTGCTTTCAATAATATCACTTGCATAGTTACCGATTTATATGGAGAACCTTCATCTTGTTGCTCATCCACAAATAGTAATTAATATCAATATCATTCAAATATGTCATTTTTATATTTGAAAAACTCTAATTGCCACTATGATGGAGAATAAAATACATGAATACAATTGCGATGCTATAGAATACAGAAACAAAATTCTCCCGAAGAACATGTGGGATAAATAATGTATATCTGGCCGCAAACATTAAAATAAAATAAAAAATTCAAAGGCGCAAAAAACACCATGACTTTGAGGTGGAAAAGTGTTGCAAAATAAGGGTAAAAAACCCATATTATCCAAAATAAAAAATATGCCAACAATGAGCCAAAGCACAAATGGAGACACATGAGAATAAGAAGACAAAAATACCTAAAAACTGCAGATGTTTGCAATCTCAATATCTCTTGCTTCAAATATCTTTTCGATGATCCAACTATTGAAAACGGAGAACTATGTGTCTTAAATATGCTGTCAAAACATTAGCATGATATAATGGTCAACGAATCTTCTTTTACGATTTTACTATAACAAGTTGTGAGAAAGATGACGACTCTTAGAATGGAGTGTTTTATAGCCTCTTTACATTGAATTATTATTTGATAATTGAGTAATTTATGTTAGTTTGTTTATTTTAATTAGGAATAGTAAGGTTTAGAATTATTGAGTCAAGCACAACTTTGTGCTTGTTTTTGTTAAATTTCATGTGTTATTCTAGTGTGCAAGACTAAGTTTTGAAATGCTCCAAAGGTGTTGTAGTACTAGTGCGTGATTGTTAAACTTGAGCAGAATTGTAGACCATTGCATTGATAAGCTGGAGCTGAGATGAGAAAGAGTACAGGCATATAGGACAAAACGTGTGGTCCCCAGTTAGGGTGATATGTGCAAATTTCAAGGACAAGGAATATTTCTTATTCCTTGAGTCTTTTCTCTTTCATTACCATTTTAGGATCGACCCATTATATAAAGCAAGAGATTATAAATGTGTCATTAAAAAACTCTCTACCTTAGATTTGATTGTAGTTCCAACTCCCGTCACCTACCTCCGACTTCCATTTTATTTTCATTCTTCCATAGCATAATAAGAGCAAGGTGATGTATCTCTAATTGAGATATTGTATCCCAGACTAGAGCAACTGACGAATTGATAAATATTTGATTCTCTATTGGAGATTCACTTAGGTTATCTATATATTACTCATTTGTTATTATAATGAACTTGTACCAAAGTTCTTTGTCTTTGATTATTGTCTTGCTCACCATGAGCTAAATGATTTGTTAATTTATGTGGAATTTAATTTGATTATGAAGTAGTAATGTTTAAATTAGATGCTTATGAATGCTTGTGAACTTTTAGTTCATGAGATTTATTGTCATATATTAATTTAGAGCCTGACAAAGTTAGGTTCATTGATTTGTGAAAGCGAGTAATGAAAACTTCTCTTAAATTTAATATGGTAGTGTAGTGAATTCACACATCTCACTAATTTAATCACTTAGACATAAGGATTAGAGCCATAAAGTGAAATTCATTTTTTAACTGATTATAGAATGCATATAATGAGAGCTTATACATAGGGAATATTATCATTTATTCTTGTTTATTATGTTGTTGAAAGACGCCACTAGGTCAAAAGCACTAGCACTTGGGTGTTAGAACTCCTAATGCACCATCACTAGTAACTATGAAATAGTCAAAGGAAATTTAAATTCAACTTCTTTCATCAATTGCATCTCAATCATTTTATTTACTTTGTTTTAATCTTATTTTCTCTATGTCACATGAATATCATTGTTACCCTTTCTTCACTCGCTAATTAATTTGATTTAATGTATGATTTATAAAAATTAACCTAAATTAATCTTCGTGATAGCGATCTTTACTTATACTTTATTACTTGTTTGACTTTGTATACTTGCAAATGTTTTTGCACAACAAAAGTGATATTGACTTTTTCTCTTCTATCTTTTGGGTGCTACCTCTTATCCCAAAATATTTTATTCTTGCATCCGTAATTTGACATCTTTTCAATTAAATAAGTGAGACATATGATGTATTAAATTAAACTTAAATATATAATTGATCTTTGCAAATAAACGTATTTTTTGATTTAGTTTATGTAAGTTTTTTTGTTTGATTTTTTTCCTTGTAAATATTTTTGTTTTGTTTTTAGTCCTTGTTTTTTTATTTTAGTCTTTGCAAAATTGATTTTTATTTAAATTGGTCCATGTAATTTCTTATATCGATAATAACTGAGGAACTAAAATTACATATGATATATATATATATATATATATATTAGGGACACATTCTAAAAAAACAAATGAGTACGGAAAAAAAATAAATAAAATAATATTTTACAAAGATCAAAATCAAACAAAAGAATTTACTGGAACTAAAACTAAAAAATGCATAATTGCATAGAACAATCATATATTTAAATTATTTAAATATTTCTCCACATAAGAAAGAACTCCTATACAGGTTTAAATGCAATTAAGTTTTATCTTATATAATACACTCATTTTATATAAATTTAAGTTTAACTTTATCTTAATTTTTTAATTTTGCATTAATTTTGGATATATCTAATATGTATCTCTCAAAAAGGAATCAGAGATATATTCTTATCATTTTTATAAAATAAATAAATTTAATAATAATAATAATAATAATAATAATAATAATAATAAAATGTGGAAAAGAGGCGACATATTTTATTAAAATTTACATCGGACTCTTTTTTAAAGATACATATTAAATAGGTGTTTAATTTATTACTTAATATATTTTATACTATTTAAAAGTATATTTAATTATCACTGAATAAAATAAGATTCTATGATGGTAGAACCATTAGTATATTTGATAGCACAATTAGTAATCTAGTTTTAGTATATTGACTCTTGACCTTTTTAGGATAAAACCCATTCAATGTGAACAATCAAACAAGTTAAAAAAACACACACACACCTAAATTTAAGCCGGTAAGCTAAAAAACACCACTTTTGCAGTGGATTCAAACAGAAAAAGAACTTGTCTGCAATTAAATAACATAGAAATAACCTCACTGTGATTATCTTTTGTCTGTTTGGATTGGATTGCCTTTGCTCCCAAAAAGTAAGTTGAAATCCGGAAGAAACTTTCTCTTCCCTCCAACATTTCTAAAAAACCATATTAACAATTTTATTTTAAAAAAGATGATAAATTTTATTATAATTAACTCACACAATTATCTGAGTTAAGGCTTAAAGACAAACTATATTAAGATTTTATGAGTAGAGTTATTAGTGAAATTTATTGTTTATGTAAAGTTATTAAGTAAAACAAGTTATTTTAGGTTCGCTTTTGGAGTCAACGAATATCCATCCGGTGAAGATTTGTTGACTCCAGAAGTAAGTCTAAGATATGTTACTTTGCTTAAATAACTCAATATAAATGATGAATTTCACTAATTTAACTAGCAAATAAAAAATTCTTATCGAATAAATCAACTCCACAAATTTTTATAAAATTTTAAAAGTATTTGATATTTCATTAAATAATTTCAAATGAATGTATAATAAACTTTTAAAAAATCTAAATAAATATCGATTCCTAAATTATAAAGCTAAAAGTTTCAGATTTATATAAAATTTTATTTATTTTATCATTAATATATTATATCAATAATCAACGGTTGAATTAATGAAATTCATCGTTTATATTGAATTATTAAGTAGAGTAACTTGTCTCAGACTTACTCGAGTTAATGGATCCCTACATTGAAAATCAGGGAAAATTTGTTGACTCCACGAGTGTTCAGTGATTGCAACTCTTTCTTACTTTAAACTACACAAAGTGAAATTTTATTATTTCTCCATACAAACAAAAAAGAATCAATAAAATGTTAATATTTCCTAAAATGGCTTTAATAATTTATTATCTCATCTCATATATTTCTCTTTCTACACTAACTAACTAGAAGTATTAATGACAAACCAATAATTAGTGTTGCATTTAACTTTGAAAACGATAAAAAAATATTTATCTCAAAATAATTGTCACTTTTAATTGTTAATACAACTTTAATTATTTTATTCCAATTGTATCTTCTAATTTATGTTTTTTGCGTCTCTCCTAAATTATTATTCTCCACTTTACATTCATAACAATGAAAATAAATCAATAGTTGATATAAGTAATTTGATAAAATCATCATTATTTTTTATCGATTTATCATTTTTTTAAATTTTTGTAAATACGATTATTTAAGAATGGAATAGTTAATTAAAAACAAAAGTTTTCTTCAAAACAACTAAAAATGATAATAAGAATATTAATTGTGCCCCTCATTTGATAACATGGTTTTGGTAAAAGTGATGTACGAAATTTCATGCTAAACTTCTCATGTCAATTAATATCTAGAACTAGACCACCTTGGCCACGTGAATCTTGAATCTTGTTAAAACGAGTGGAAGTCAGTCGAACTTTTTGTGCATTAAACTGATAACTAAACAGACATTAAGTAACAATATAAATGGCTATTAATTATTTGCTATAACGTCCAACATCATCAGAAATTCAATAACTTGCCATGGAAAACTCCAATTGCTTAGTACCATCAAGTCAGAAGCAAAAACAAGATGCATTTTACACTTCAACTTGAGACAATGACGCCCACAAAATATAGCTCAGAGTTGCAAGTTTCTTGCATTATCTCTCTGCAAAATATTCATCCAAAATAGAAACAATTTTTTCTTTAAAAAAAAATATGACAATTAAAAAGAAACAGATAACATTTTATAGACATCATACAGATCGTTTAGTAAGATGGGAAATTAAGGATACCTTTATTGTTGTTTTTTTAATATAAAAATTATGTTGATGTTTTTTGCCTCAAACAATAACATCACCTTATTCATTTAATGAAATATAAAAGAAATCAAAGACAGAGTAGCAAAAAGTAATTTTTTTTGCAATTAATGACTATTTGATTCTTCCATTGCTAATACTAAAGCTAAATTTATCATTTCAACAAATAAATGTTATCGTTTGGCTAATCACAGAGACAGCTACTTCTTCAGGAAAAAAAAAAGGCCATTTTGTGTTTCTAATAAAGAATCAAATGTTTTCAATTTATCATTCTATTAGGCTATTCATAGATGATTAGAAATAGCTTTGCAAACAATAAAGTTCATGAATGAAAAAAGAAATATACTTGTTGTAGGCCCAAGCACTTATGATAAAATGATGGTATATTTCTCACAATTTCGAGAGACAGTGGAGACTCCACTCAGTTCTCACAGTAACATCATAATTACTTGTAAAAGACAAGAAAAAATGGGGCCTGAATATGTTCCCTTCAACTGAAACTCATACTACAAAAGACAGCACAATCTAAATCTAAATATAACTTTAAAAAGTTAGAACAACAAAAAAGATGAATAAATCTTTGCCTGAATCTTATTCTTACAATTATAATCAAATAGCACTAATAACTAATAAGCAAATATATATATATATATATATATATATATATATATATATATATATTCGTTCAAAAGTGGCCAATCAAAAGTAAAAGAAATGTTCCTTCAACTTTAAAAAGACCCGGAATTTCCTGAAATTCATCAAATCATTGAGCTCAAAAAGTTCTTTCACATTAAAATTAAAAAGCACAAGAAATAGGTCAGAATGAATAGTCATATATAAAAAAGTACAGAAAGGTAAGAAATGGATTTATGCAAGGCTTCTAATACTCATTAGTCACTATTTTTTTTTGTCACATTTTTTCATCATTAGTTTCTACAAATGGTGAATAAAATTAGAGTTGACCTAAAACAAATAAACACATAAAAGTTAATGATAATGATAACAATAATAAGACTCTAATAACTTATTTACTCGCTAAGCAAAACTCACCTACCTAGCTTTTTTCCTAGATTTGAAAAGGAAATTAGAGGGTGGTGAAGGTGAGAATTCAAAGGGCAAATGGGGTGGTTCAGCCTCACCAGAAAGCATTTCAACAATCTCTTTCATGGAAGGCCTTTTACCAGGAGATCTTTGAAGACACAACAATGCAATGGTGATACAGAGCAATGCCTGTTCTTTATCCAAAGAATGAATTGAAGTGTCAACAAGTTCCAGAAGTTTCCCATTATGAGCTAATTGTCTAGCCCATGAAATTAGATTTGCTCTCTCGAATTCTGAAATTGGTGATGCTGTTACTTGAAGTGGTCTTCTACCAGCAACCAAAACCAAAAGTAGAACACCAAAACTATACACATCACATTTCTCTGATAATTGTCCACCACCACCATATTCAGGAGCAATGTAACAAACCGTTCCTCTCATACTTGGTGTGCTACTAATTCCACCACTCTTTGGTATATCACCATTATTACCCCAATCTTGACTATTTCTCCTTCCATTATTCCTAAGTTCACCACTTAAACCATCTAACCACCACTCAATACTCCCTCTACTACTCTTACTTTTTCTCTTTTTCTTCTTCTCCACTGCCGCGCCGCTTACATCCTCGTCTTTTTGCCACCACGATTCCCCACCGTTACCGCCGCGACAATCCAGGCTTCTCTTTTTCTTCCTACTCTTCTTTGAAAGCTCCTCACAAAACTCCTCTTTCCACCATTCCCTTGGTTTCCTATTCTTCTTCCCTTTAACTTTCTCCTCATCAAGTGAAGCCCACCATTCCATCTTCTTCCTCTGCTTCTTCTTACCCTCCACCTTAGACAAAACCGCCGCCACGTCACCACCACCTGAACAAATCGAAGATCCGGAACCAACCCACTCACTACTCTTAGGTCTCTCCTTCTTTATCTCACTCCCAATCCACTCCATCACATAATCCTTCACTCTCCCTGACTCCGAACCTCCCCCATTATTCTCTTGTTTCCACCACCAATCCCTCCCAGAACCACCACCGCCCTTCTTCCTCTGATTCCCACTATCAATACTAAACTTATCAAAACACCCATCAGACACAACACTCAATTTCTCAACCCCAATCATCTCCGGCGGCGAAACAACGGCCACCTCCGGCGAAGCATCGGAATCCAAAACCCTCACATTACAACTCTCCGGCGACATCGGCGACCGATCCCCTAATCCAACAGTAGTATTAGTAACCATACTCTCCAATTCCTCAACAACAGAAACAGAACTACAACAATCTTCAACAACAACAACATCAACAACCTCTCTCTTTTTCTTCTCTTGAACTTGAATCTCCTCCATCATTACCCCCATTCCAGAATCTTCCAAACTCTTAACCCTAGCAAGTCCAAAATCCCCAATCTTTGCCCTAAATTCACGATCCAAAAGAACATTACTAGGTTTTATATCCCCGTGAATCACGGGAGGATGACAGTTATGATGAAGATACTCTAATCCTTTAGCAACCGAAACCGCAACATCGAACCGGTTCGACCAACACATCAATTCACTGCACCTCCGGTCTAATAGTGCGTCTTGTAGACTCCGGTTCGACATGAGTTCATAAACCAAAACAAGCTTTCGACCGGACCGGTCCGACGAATAACCGAGAAGTGAAAGAATGAAAGGAGAACGAAGATTTGAACATAAAGAAAGTTCGTTATGAAACTCTCTCTCACCTTGAATCGAACCGGGTGAATCCATTACTTTTAAAGCAACTGTTTCGCCTGATGGTAGCGTGGCTTTGTGGACTGAGCCGAAGCCGCCATGTCCAAGCCGAGTCGAAGCCGAGAATGAATTTGTTGCGCGGCGCAGTACTGTGTATGAGAATCTCTTGTGGCTTTGTTCAAACGGTGCGGTTCGGTTGTGGGATAGTTTCCGGTAGAGAAAGATTAGTATGGAGATTATTACGGCGGAGAGGAACACTGCTGCTGCGATGCCAGCGCCGATTATCATTTGACGGTGATGGTTGCGGTGGTGGGGAGTCGGGGTGGCCGCCGCGGTTGGAAGTGGTGGCGGCGGACGGGATGGCATGGTTGTAATAATGAGAAGGAAGTGTTAACCATTCATGTGTGAGTAAAGAGAATGAATGTGAAAGAGAGAGAAGAGTGTTGAATCTATTGACTTGTGAGTGAATCGTAAGTAACATACAAATTATTTTATTTTTATCATTATTATTATTATTATTATTATTATTATATTTCTACTTGTTTGTTTGTTTTGTGCTTGGGACAACAAATACTGTAGATAGGTAAATGTAGAAGGAAAAATACATAAATAAATGAATTGATGCTTTTAAAGAATAAAATATACTTATCTAAAGATTCTCTTTTCTTTTCCTTTTTTATCCTACTTCAATAAAATATCAATCATTGTTATGTATTAACAAAAGAATATCACTGCTTTGTAAAAAATAATACTACATTTGTTTTTAAATATAAAATTTTCTTAAAAAGTTTATTTATCTTTTTTATAAAATTATTTTTAATACGTTAAGTATTTCAGTTTTTTCAAGGTCAAACTTGTAAAACACAATGTCAACAAAAGTAAAAGAAAATCAACAAAAATTTATGAATTTAATCTAAATTTTGAATCAAATACATTAATTTTATTTGACTTTACTTTTACTTAAATTTAATATTAGAATAGCATTACTCTTCACTTTTTTTATTATCATAATTTAATCAATAAAATCTTATATTTAAATACAGTTATAATATAAAACAAACAAAATCTTGAAAATTGTACATTTAATATCTTGGAATTATAAAAATTGACAATTATCACTTAGAAATTCTTTTTAACTTTTTTTTTCTTTAACATATGTTTTAAAAACATTCGTTAAATAAAAGTATATATGAGTGACTAAAAGAATTGTTTCAAAATTATGACTTTTTCAATTTTTAGTGTAATACTAATGCTAATAATAATAATAATAATAATAATAATTATTATTATTATTATTATTATTATTATTTTCAATTGTATCATTTTATGGATACTATTAATATTCACTCAAATTAATACACTTCACACTACATTTATTTATTTATAGTAATTGTGAATATATCAATAACTCACTTAATATTCTTGTAAAAAGAATATTTATTTTATAAAAATATTATTTTATCTTTTATTATATATGTGGTCATAAATAGTAATTTCTAAGGTTACTTATTGGCCAAACTCATTTAGTAGAAATAATTTTTTTATTAAAAAATGATATTTATTCATTTAAATTAGTAAAAAAATATTAGTTCGATCGAAATTGATACAATTCATAGTTGCTAATATAAAAAAAATGAATTCCCGAATAAATTTACCGTATCAGATTAATAACATAAAATAGCAAAGTATATAAATATGATAAAATAAAAGTGTATAGAATATTCATGTATTCAGAGCTGGAATTCTTTTGTCGATTTGAATCAGACGAACACACAATGAGACAGGAAACCAAAACACCACACTAAGACGACAAACAAAGCAACGTTACCCTTGGACGACGAAATCACAAATAAAACAAGAAAAAAAATATATGTGAAAACCACTTATTTAAATAAAAGTAGAGAAAAAAAATAAGTGAAATGAGTAATTTTATGCCAAAAAATAATTTTAAATCACTCATCTCTAATAAAAGAAGAATAAAATAAAGTTAAAGAAAATAATGTATGCCACTAATTTTAGAGAGGAGAAGAGTTCTAACAATATTATTATATATATTAATTTGTGTTAAATGATTAAATGAATTACATAATATCATATGATTTGAGGTGATAGTGTGTTATTTTAGAGTGGAAAAATTTAATTGTTTTTCTATGAAATATGAAATGAATAAAATGGATGAGGCTTTCAATTTAATTGTACAAAAAGGATGAACCTTTCAATTAATTACAATGTAACATTAATTATTATTTTTTAATTGATATTATATACATTATTTCTAATTTAATATTTTCTACTTTACATTATGGAAATCGTTAATACACCAATACTTTTAAAAAAATCTTTTAATAAAAGTATTATTCTCTCTATTTTATTTATATATCTGTCTTAATCTATATAAAATAATCAAGAGTAAATTACTATTTTATATCTTAAAATTGTAAGTGTCAATCAATTTAGGATTTCAAATAAACAAAATTTCAAATGGCTTCTTCCGATTGTTTAAAGTCATGCAAAATGTTCATTCTCTCAACTATTTTAGGGAGTTTTTTGTCCGTGAGTTATAAAATTTGTTAGCTTTCAAGCTATTGCTTTAAGTGCAAGAAATAGAATAATAGAATCAATGTGAATGAATGGACTTGTTCAACTTATTATTGAATGAATGAAGTGTGCTGTTTATACATGGTTCATTCTAAATGTCTTTTAACTAACTAACTAATTAAGTGATTAGTTAGTTATCACATACAATTAATGTTTTACTTCAATTACACAAATTTTCTAATACCAAGAACGTTCTTAGTTTATTCTGATCAATTTGGCTTTCCAAAACATTCTTTGTTTCTAACACTTTTCCTAGGACATTTTTGGTTTCTAACACTTTCCCTTAATTGAAGTATCTAAGTGATTTTACACTTAGCAATCTTATTAACTCCTCAAATCTAGTTGTCCTCAAAGCCTTGGTCATGATATCAGCCTGCTAAACTTCAGTTTGACAATAAATAAGCTTTAACTTGCATTTTCCAACTTAATCTCTTAAAAAGTGAAATTTTACCTCAATGTGTTTGCTTCTTCCATGAGATACAAGGTTCTTTGCTAGATTTATTGTTAAAATATTGTCACTCATCAACGGAATTGGCTTGCATACATCTAGCTTTAACTTTGTGTTAATGATTCCAACCACAATGCTTGGCAAGCTGCATAGCTTCTAGGAATGTATTCAACCTCACATGAAGAAAGTGTTATCACTAGTTGCTTCTTTGAGCTTCATGCTATTGGAGATTTCATGAACTTGAACACATAGCCTGAAGTGCTCTTTCTATCATTCTAATCTCCACACCAATCTGAATCTCAATACCCCATTAAGTCTCAGTTTTCTTACTTTAAAATTGTTGCAAACAAAATTCCATGCTCCATTGTGCCTTTAACATATCTCGTGATTCTCTTCACTGCCATCCAGTCAGAATGCTTGAGTTTCTCCATGAATCTGCTTACCACGCCCACACTATAGAAAACATCAGGTCTTGTGTTACAAAAGTATCTTAGGGACCCACAGCTTGCTTGAATAGGGTCGAATCAGCCAACTCTGCTTCAATTTATGTTCCCAACTTTGCATTGATCTCCATTGGAATAATAGCAAGGTTGCAGCCAGCCATATTGAACCTTCGTAAGATCTCTCCAACATATTTCTTATGATGCATCAGCAATCTTTCTTCTGTCTCAGTAAATTCCATTCCCAGGAAATAACTTAGTTTGCCCAAACATGTCATTTCAATTTCATCTTTCATGATTTCTTTGAATTCTGCAATTGCCTTGTTGTTACTACTAGTTACCAACAAGTCATCAACATATATCCATTCAGTGTGTAATGTCTCACATAAACTCCATATTCCATTGTTCATTTGAAGAAGCCAATGCCAATTACGAATGAGTCAATTCTTTTGTTCCAAGCTCTTGGCGTTCGCTTCAAACCATAGAGAGATTTTCTCAATCTAAGCACTTTAACCTCCTTTCCCTCAATCACAAATCTTGGTGGTTAAGAGACATACACCTCTTCTTCCAACCATCCATTCAAAAATGCAGATTACACATCAAGCTGGCACATCACCCAGCCCCTAGCATAGACCGGTGCAATTACAAGTCTGATTGTTTCAATTATGGCCAATGGAGCAAACACTTCAGAATAGTCTATGTCTGCCCTTTGCAAGAATCCCTTGGCAACCAATCTAGTTTTGTACTTATCAATTGTTCCATCTAGATTCAGCTTCAATTTGTGGACCAATTTGACTCCACTTTTTCTTCATCTCTGTCTCCATAAGTTTGATGATCATGCTGCCCTTGCAAAGGTCTTTGTATGGGATGGCTTGAGCTACTGGTCTCATGTCCCCAGTTCCAGTACTGGTTGCGGTCTTCTATTTCAGGTTCTAATCACTGTTGGCCTTTTGCTTCCAGTCCCAGTTTTCTTGCTCAATGATTCTCACATCTCTGCTTACTACCACCTTGCCTTTCATTAGATCATAAAGCTTGTATGCCCCAGTTGAATGATATCCTACAAGTATCATTGCTACACTTTTGTTTTGCAGCTTTCTTCTCTTATGGTCTGGTACATGTTTAAAACATAGAGCACCAAATGCTCTCAAGTGCCCTACTACTGGCTTCCTTGCACTCCAGATCTCATATGGTACCTTCTCTGAAAATTTCTTTGTTGTACATTTATTAAGAATTTAGGCAGCAATTGATGCAGCCTCTCCCCAGAACTTGTGTGGCAGTCCCTTCTCTTTTATTGTACTTCTAGACATGTCTAGAATGGTTCTATTTTTTCTTTCAGCCAGGCCATTGTGTTGGGGTGTGTAAGGAGCAGTTACCTCATGTTAAATTCCATTCTCGACACAAAATTCCTTCAATTCATGTGATGTATGCTCACCTCCTCCATCTGTCTTTAGCACATTAACAGCTTCTCCACTTTTATCTTAAAGTTGTTGAATACCTCTAATGTTTCATACTTGGTTTTTATCAAATAAATCCATAGCATTCTACTTAATTCATCAACAAAAGTTATAAAAAACTTATATCCTCCTAACGATGGTACTTCAAATGGTCCACAAATGTCACTATGAATCACTTCAAGACATTTCTTTGCTTTTGTTTTCACTTGTGATTTGAATGAGTTCCTTGATTGTTTTCCTACCATACACACTTCACACACCTTCTCAGGAACATCAATCATAGGAATTCCACTCACCATCTTCTTGACTTCTAGCTGTTGCAAGCTTCTAAAGTTGAGATGGCCAAATCTGGAATGCCACAACCAATTTTCATCAATCGAGCTCACTGTTTTCAGGAATTGAATATCTGCAACCTGTATATTGATGACAAATGTAACACCTCGAATTTAAAACAAAGCGCAAGTGTATTTTTTTTTTAAATAAATAAGTAAAAGAATTTTCCAGATTTAATTCAAAAAGAATTAAAATAAAATTTTCACTAATTCATTTCATAAAATAGTACGTCGGAACTTCATCGATGAACATAATTAGATAACTTCATCATAATATTACTAAGTACTTAACTTTGGGAATTAATAATAACATTAATACATTTCAAAAGAAGAGCAATGTCATAACATCTCAGAAGAAAATATCAGAGTGCGGAATGTGTTAGCGGAAAAGTGGTTCAATAATTCCCAAATTAAAAAAAAATTACATTTTCCAGCTCAAAATCCTATACATCAAATCTAACTGATCATGCACTAAGCTACAGTAGCACGATCTCCGTCACATCCTCTACAAGTCTCGTCTCCAGCCAGCTGTCCGTCCCTCTGCGTTGTCCACAAAGACTCTGTATACGAATATCAAGGAAAACTAACGACGTCTCCGTCGTTAGTGTAACCGTCGGTGGGACGGGTTTGGGGTTCATTTGAAGGCAAAGCCCAATTTCCACAATAATAGTAAAGAGTCACTGACCAAAATTAACACATAACACATAGCATTTATATCACATAAACAAATACATCTATGGCATATCATATAACAATGATGAAAATTAAGGATGCTCATTTGAAATTTCATGACATATATGCTTTTTCAAACAGCAACAATTAATATAGAAAACACATTGTAAGTACAACTACCATCTCAGCAATCACAAACATTCATCAGAAATTCAGATTTCATAACGTACTTACACACATCACTTTCCAATCATCATCATATAACCAAATCGTGACCCACCGGTCAACCACCCCGATGCAATATGTATATGCTCATGTATTCAACTTCTTGGAATTACCAAGGTGCAGTCGCTCAACAGACCAGCACAATTTCACACATGGAATGGACCGTCTAATACACGCGGAACCATTCCGTAGCCCAGATAGAATAGACCGTCTAGTACACGTGGAACTATTCTATAACCATCATGGTCACTACAATTACGTGTATTAGCCTCTCAAAGGCCAAATACACATAAGTTAAATCCTCGCACGGATAGAATGGACCGTCTAATACACGCGGAACTACTCTGACCCCGGATAGAACAGACTGTCTAATACACGCAGAACTATTCTATAACCCATGGTTACTACTTAACTTCGCGGCCCATCACGGTCACCGCATCAACTCTGTGGCCCATCGCGGTCACCAGCTGACTATGCAATGCATGAACATGCAGTGTTTTCTCTCCACTGAAAACAGTATCCATTATCTGAAAAATTCAGCTTTTCCATCAATTCCCTAAAACATCTCAACACAATGAATTTCATCATCATCACATCAATAATTAAACATTCAAGCAATACCATCATTATCACTTTACATTATCTCAAAATTCCATTCTTAATTATCATAAGTCTTTCCAATGTTTCCGCGACTCTTAAAATTCATAAAACAGTGTTTAAAACTGGGGTTTCTGGAAAACCACGAATCTGTATTCGAATACAGCTTCATTGTATTCGAATATAGAAGCCAAAAACAGGGCATAATCAACACTTTGTATTCGAATACAGCCTCCTTGTATTCGAATACAGAGGCTGTCATAGTGCAAAGATCAGTATTTTCACAACATCAGTAGAAGTCTCAAAAGCTTCATCATTACCACTTCATATTATCACAAAACTCCATTTTAATTTGTCACAAACCTTCCCAAATGCTCCCCAACACTTAAAGTTTATAAAACACTGTTTAAAACCTTGATTTTCTGAAGATCACGAATCTGTATTCGAATACAGCTCCCTTGTATTCGAATACAGAAGCTAAATCTGCAAATTCAACACTCTGTATTCGAATACAGCATACTTGTATTCGAATACATGAGACAAAAACAGTGTAAACTCAACATTTTCTCCAATATCATTAAAGGTTTCCAGAACATCATCATCTCCTCTTCAAAACTATTTCAAAGACTCCATTTTAAATCATTTCAAACCTTCTCAATGTTCCCCAACACTTTAAAGTTCACATGACAGTGTTTAAAACTTGATTTTCTAGAAAACACGAATCTGTATTCGAATACAGCTTCCTTGTATTCGAATACAGAAGCTAAAACTTGAGTTTCTGGAAAAACCCGAATATGTATTCGAATACAGCTCCCTTGTATTCGAATACAGAAGCTAAAATAGTGAAAATCAGCATTCCGTATTCGAATACGAGGCTGCCGTAGTCGAATACAGACGCGAAAACAGTGGCAAAAATTGTAGTTCTGTATTCGAATACGACAGGGTCGTAGCCGAATACAGAGGCTAAGTCAGAAGCAAAATCCATCATCTGTATTCGAATACAGAGGCCCGTATTCGAATACCAGTTTGATAACTTGAGTAAAACAGAAGCTTGGCAGGCTGTATTCGAATACACCTTCGAATTTAGTGAAATTTTTCCTGAGACTTAAACACATTTTCAAACTGTTTTCCTTTGAAAAACCAACAAAACACCAAAACAGATTCAACATTCTTTTGAACCACAAAACTCAGGCATTTTTCATCAATAACAACTTTTCCAGAAAAACATTTTCATCATTTAAAATCCATTTTCTTTTGAAAACATCAGCAACACCAGAATCACCCAAAACAGATTGTCAATCACAACAAAACAGAACAACATTTTCCAGTATTCTCACACCACAATAATAACATGCAAAGCACTTCCAGCTTTTTCACACAAACAAAACAACATTAATACATTCAGCCAAACAGCAAGCATCACAAACACCAACAGAGTGCATTTTCGCATTTTATAACAACCAGCACAACAGTTTTATAAATATGCATTTTGATCATCTTGAGAACAACATGCAAGACATTTTTCAGCTTTCCCACACACAAACAAAACAACATTAATGCATTCAACCAAACAGAAACCATCACAGAATCAGTACACATCAGCATAATACATTTTTCTTCATTTTTTTTCAAAATGTCATTGCCAAACAGTTTTTCTTCAAACAATGATGAACATCAGTAATGTCATGATAGTTATGCATTTACAGCCCTAATGCAGCTACAAAGTGGAAGGTGCCCTTACCCTTGTTGCGTTTCTGCTACTGTTCACGTTTCTGCGTCAAAAATCGGCAAAACTCCCGCTCGCGTTCGCCACTACGAAAATGGGTTCTCTAGCTCCGTAATGATGAGGAGAACAACTTTTGTTTTGGAGGTTTTCTGGTTTGGTGCTTGGATTTCCAAGTAATATCTCTTTTGAGGAACTCCCTTTTTTTTTATCGTGAAACAGAAATCAGAATGGGGGAAGGAGGAAGGTGAGTATTGTTACATGCAGTAAGGGAGGAGGAATGGGTTTCTGACTCTGCCCTTCCTTGTCACTCCTATATATAGACTTGTGTGGGTGCCACCTCACCCGACACTTGTCTGATCCTCAGCACTTAACCAGTCTTGTCGCAATTAGCCGATAATCCCTTAATTAATTGTCCGATAATTTAATTACTCATAATTAAATTAATTTACTCTTCATCCAATAATCTTAATTCATCTTCCAAAATAAATATTAATATATATATATATATATATTCACTCAAAACATACATATATTAAATATCTTATAAATATCCCCAAAATACACTTAATATTAATTCCATAATTAAATTCTTAAATTTAAGGGTCTTACAACAAAGATTATGTTATTTGAAAGAAAAGCTTTTAGTATCATCTTCTTTTGCCCATCATTCATCTCTAAAGCATCATCCTTCATGATCACCTGAAATCCTTTCTAAATCAGCTTCCCAATGCTCAGCTAATTAATCTTCATTCATGGTACATACAACACATTTTCAATCACTATTATCTTCCCATTTCTTCTCTTGATCACCATGTTGATAGTTCCCCCAGCTTCCAAGGTTCTATCATCAACAAAACTGATCTTGTTCCTTCTTGATGTATCAATATCCACCAGCCATTCTTTGTGACTTGTCATGTGATTAGAAAAACCAGTATCAAGAAACCAGAACTGGGACGAAGAATGTTCTTCGTTTGTGGTAGCATTAATAAGACTGTGTTTGAATATAAGTTATCTTCTTAAGCAGCACATGCTTCATCTTCTTCTTTCTTCTTCTGTTTTCCTCTTTTTTCAGCCCAACATTCATCAGCAAAATGTCCAAACTTCTCACAATTGTATCAATGCACCTTCTTCTTATCAAAGTTTTTTTATCTTCCTTTTGATTTATCATTTGCATTGCCTCCCTTTGATGAGGATTCAGACTTGTCATCAAGTTTCATGAACTTGTTCTTTTTCCATTTCTTTTTCTAGTCTCCTTTCTTGTTAGTTTGTGCTGCCACTGTCTGATCTCCAGATTTAGCCCCACTTCTTTCATCCATTCACAATTCTCGTGCTCTTAAGATTGTTTTATGGCACATACAATATAGTCAAACCTAGGATGCAAGGATCTTAGTATCTTTTCACACAACTTCTGCTCAATAAGCTTCTTCCCATAGCCAACCATTTGATTTGTGATGCTCCTCAATCTTGAGACCAGATCATGTAAGAACAGAGGTGCACCTAAGAGGGGGTGAATTAGGTGTTAGACGATTTTTCTGTTTTTAGAGTTTTGTGAGATTGTTCAAGTGACTATTTTGAGTTTATGAATGCTTTGTAAAATACTGAAAATAAATCACACAGAAATTTATTCTGGTTCCCCTTATAACCAAGGGTACATCCAATCCTCTTGCACACCACAAGAGATTTTCCACTAATTGTTTGAATAAGTTACAAGTCTAACACTAAGACTTCAGTTACAAATTCTTTAACACTTACCCGAAGATAGTACACCACTATCTCAATTAACAATACTTGAAGAATCTACACTAAGTTCTTCAAGTGATACAATGACTTTAATTGATTTTGTAATGGTGTTCTTAACTAAGAACAAGGTTATAACACTAAGTATTTGATACTTAATCAAGCACACTTCCAAGTACAACTGAGAACCTTTCTTAATGATATGAAAATGAAAAGCATGTACTTGAAAATATGAAACTTAAGCTTTTGAAGTGTTTGATATTTCAGAAAATTGATTCTAAGATTAGAAGTCAAAAGTTGTAAGTAAGAACTGAAGCTATGAAGTATTTATACTCCATAGGTAACACTTCAGATCAGTGGCAATTGTTCCCATAAGTTTTGATGAACTTATGCAATGTTCCAAAACTGAAAAATTGCATTGTTTCGAAGTTGTATTCGAATACAGCCTTAGTGTATTCGAATACACTTCTATAACGTTCAGTTTTTATTTAAAATTTGAACTTCGTATTCGAATACGATACCTCGTAGTCGAATACAAGTATGAGATTTTTGCCACTGACTTGAGTTGTATTCGAATACGCGAAGCTGTAGTCGAATACAAAAGTTCAATTTTAGCTACTGACTTGCAATCTGTATTCGGCTATGACACTTCGTATTCGAATACAGATCTTTAGTTTTAGCTACTTACTTGCAATCTGTATTCGGCTACGACACTTCGTATTCGAATACAGATCTTCAGTTTTAGCTACTGACTTGCAATCTGTATTCGGCTACGACACTTCGTATTCGAATACAGATTTTCAGTTTTTGTAAAAACTTTATTTTCAAACATATGTTTATGTATTTAAATATTTTTATAAAACATTTTAATGCATATGCTATCAAGAGGGTTCTCATAATATTGTATTTGAAATGTATTTTGATTTAATATTAAATATCTTAAGTCCTAAGTTACCTAATATAAATTTGAAGAATGAGCTGACTTAATATCCTTTTGCTTTTTGATCAATGAACTTTTTGTCTTCATCAAAAATGTATATCTTTATTCTTTTTCAAATCAGACAGTTTCTCCTGCTCCTCCATCTACAGCAATTCAAATTGTCTCTATAGGGTCTGCAACTTCACTTTCTTGACCTTGGTTCCTCTAGAATAACACTTCTCCATAATTTCTCAGGCTTCTTTGGCACTTCTTGCATCAGATATCTTGTCAAAGTTGGTTGTGTCAAGGAATTGG
Source organism: Cicer cuneatum (assembly GCA_037974295.1). NCBI lineage: Eukaryota > Viridiplantae > Streptophyta > Magnoliopsida > Fabales > Fabaceae > Cicer > Cicer cuneatum. Next base: position 61,488,404 of record JBBPBO010001985.1, on the reverse strand, counting down.
TGAAGAATGAATGTGGCCTTGCAATCTTTCTTCTTGTTTTCTTTAAAATTCGACCTATGTTATGCTCCTCTATTGGATTGACTCTCATCTTTTCAAAACCATGATTTCTAACACTTCTTGAAATCTAAATAATGCTCGAATCTACACTCTCCATCTATCCCCATCTTTTCCATCAAAATGTGGCATATGAGATGGAAAATTTCCAATGTTTGCACTTGAACTCATGCTCACTTCACTTGTGTTTTAATCATCACACTTTACTCGTGTTTATCACTCTAATTGTGAATCAAAAACCTATGCTCTGGATACCAATTGTTAGTTTTTCAGCTACTGCTTCAAGTGCAAGAAATAGAAGAATAGAATCAATGTGAATGAATGGACTTGTTGAACATATTATTGAATGAATGAAGTGTGCTATTTATACATGATTCATTCTAAGTGTCCTCTAACTAAGTAACTAATTAAATGATTAGTTAGTTAATTATCACATACAACTAATGTTTTACTTGAATTACACAAATTTTCTAATATTAAGAACATTCTTGGTTTAGTCTAATCAATCTGATTTTCCATCACATTCTTCGTTTCTAACATTATTCTCATAACATTTTTGTTTTCTTACAAAATTTAACGAATAATTTAATTAAAGTTAGATAATTTAAAGAGTAAGTTGATATTTCATATATTTAAAGTTTTAAATTGATTAATTCTTACAGTTTCTAAGTGTATTTACTCAATAATTAATTAGAGTCTTGGTTATGGGAAGGAGGGAGTATTTATTTGCAATATTTATAGACCAGTAAACATAGATTGGACGCGGTACGATGCCAATGACGTTTTTCAGGGATGGGTTGAAATTCAAATCATGTATTCCGTGTAGTACTCGTTAAAAAGACAGATGCAAACACAAAAGAATACACACATCAATGATGAGGACTCAGAAGATGATTGAAAGATTCAACAAGGCGTAATTCACGATTGACGATTTCAACCGGAAAATGCCAAATTAAAATTCGAATATATCATGTGGGTCAACCGAATATTGTGTCACAAACGAAACTTTTAGTCATATGCAAACTTTTTTACTATTTTTTGTATAGATTAAAAAATCAAACGTATTATAAGTAGGATAAAAACTTAAATATGTATATTGAAATTAATGGACTAATATAGTTTTAAGTTTTATTTCAACTTGATATTGTTATGTTGAAATGAATTAGATACAATTATCATGAACTAATGTGGACTTTTAAGTCTTAACTCAACCGACAAATGATGATACTGTTAGGTTTGACATTTTGTTTCAAATTCGAATATAAGATATCACAGTTGTTTAAGTTAATTATGATAGTATTTAAAGATAATAAAAAAAACACTGAAATATGTGTAGTGCTAATACTTAATCTCTCAGTTTATCAAAATTATAATAAAAATTCATAAGTGTTTCTTTCGTTATTAATTTTCTTTTTTGTTATTAATTTAGTCAACAACAAAAAATTTATCTTTAATACACTATGATTATTAGTGCAACTTAATAGTTCATGTCACATTATATCAAATACATGAATCGATTAAAATGACGTAGGAGACAATTATTTACATTAAAAATATTGTAAGTTATTAATAAAAAATGGTATGCACAAAGTTTTGGTTGAGTCGAGCTCGAGCTCTAGGTATACGTAAGTAGAGAACATTAGTGTGAGTCAATGTAAAGGTAACTAGAGATAATACAATCAAGTCTTTCTCAACAACACTAAGGTTTATTAGTTCGTTTTTACTTCAAAAGGGATTGAAATGTCATGTTAGTAATACGGCTCCAATACTATTTTTCCTTATATAAATTAATGAAACTAATTGATAAAAGGAATGGAGAAGCACAAACAATTTTTTTTAGGGGAGCACTATGATGAGAGATAAGAAATACTCATGGACACCACTAAATCAATCGCAAAACATGGAAATGTTACGCGAGCATTGATAGATCACAATCTCATACATGAAGATATTCGAGTAACAACAATTAGAGTGTGATGTTTAGTTACCCAGAATCGTGGCTCATAGGAGTGAAGCTATGAGTCTATAAATACTACTCTAGATAACATTTTATACACACCTTAACCACTCAAAATCTTATTTTACTTGCATTTTATTTTTACTTCAACTTTAATTATACTTTACTTAGATTTTAAGTTCTCAAAACATTGATTGTCTGACGTAACGTTCTTTGGACGAGTTAAAGTACCTATAGTGAGGACTGAAGTAGCAATGCCAATTTACAAGAAAGGGGAGTTTAAATTGTAAATTCGCCCTTTTAAAATTTCCACACAAAGATATATCCTGGTTCACCAAACTCAGGCTATGTCCAGTCCTCACAACTGTGAGATTTTCACTAAGTGCCAAAACGGAGATCAATCTTGGTTTTACACACCCTGTTTTAGATCAACTTTGATCTGTTACAAAAACAAATCCTTTCCACCCAAAAAGAAGTTCAATCAAATCACCTATCAATCTTTAGATAGGATTTTACAGTTCACCTTTTAATCATAAAAGGATTTCCAACAAGCTTACTCAAAACTATACTTCACACTATAGCCTTGAGTTTACAATGATATGATTTAAAGTGTTTTGTCAGAATCTGAGAAGGCTCAACACTTGTTTGAGTTTTGATTTTTTGACAGAGAAATACACGAGAATGATTCTAGGAATCGAATAGGAAAAATAAGAACTGACTCAATGTATGTGAGTGAGATAAATTCAAGTATGATTGAAGTGAGTAATGAATTGCTTAGTACTTGAAGCTCTGATTATGGACAGAATCTGAGCATGATCAACTCGTATTTGAGATTAGATTCTTGACAAGAGAATTCAGTAGAATGATTCTGATATGAAGAAGAAGAACAGAACTGAATGTTTTATTTGTGATTGAGAAGCTTTCAAGTATGTAAGTGTATGTAAGTGATGTATTGATTTGAACTTAAAGCTCTTGAATCAAATTATGAATGATGAAATAATTGCTTTCGTGAGTTCTGATTATTGCCTTTATCTTGAGTTCTCTTTTATAGACTCAAAAAGTGCTTATGACAGCTCATTTGCCCGTTGGGAACAGACTGACTGTCCTTTGTTAGTGATTAGGTGAAAGCAGGCCAAAAAGCAAGAATGTTCTTCATTCTGCTTCTGATGTTCAAGAGCATACTTGGTTCTTCCTTTGTGTGCAAATGAGTTTTGATCTTAGTGATGCATATTCTTGGCTTTTAAATTTGTAGACGGATCCTCTGGTGATATCTTCTGGTATCCTCTAGAGGTATCTTCTAGTATCCTCTAGAGGTATCCTCTGGTGACATCTTCTAGAGGTATCTTCTGGTGACGTCATCCTCTGGTGATATCCTTTGGTGACGTCATCCTCTGATGATATCCTCTGATGTTTATATACTTCAAGATCGTTCAACGTTCTTGGTAGTCAAGTTGGAGAAGGATGTAACAAGGCTAGAGAATGATGTTCAGTATACTAGAGAATGATTGTATCATTATAGATTGATGTTATCATACTGGAGGATGATGTTTGATCATTCTGGAGATAGTTGTTAATTATGTTGGAGAAAGATGTTTTCTGTTGGAGATTGTTTATCAATCTGGAGACTGATGATACACTGCTGGAGAATGACAATCATTCTAGACAAAAGATCATTTTAGACAGTAGATCATTCTAGACATTCTAGAGACTGATATGATCATTCAGGACATTTCTAGAGACTGATCTGTCTTGTTGGAACTGTTTGATTCGTAGCCTTTTTCCTTAAACAAAACTCAAGTGCAATAATTAGTAGATCACCATTCATAAAACTCAATCATTTAATTCAAAAGGTTTGTTGTCATCAAAACATATATCAAAAAGGTTTTTTCCTCAACAAGGACATAGTTAATTCCATTATATAATCAATTGAAGAGAAGATAATCATTGTTGAGAGCTATTAGTTGATAATAACTTCAGTTGACTTAACACTCTTTCAAGTAGTTAATGAATCCACATTTGAAGGGCATAGTTTCTTCCCCAGCGTAATTGTTTGAAGCAAAAAATCACTTAATGAGAGCTTTTTAGCCAATTTTGCGGCTAACTTTAAAGTTCACAAACAAATTTGACATCTTCGGTGGGACCTACAGGTAAACTAAATTGAGAAACTCAGTTCACCAAGTCACAATTATGTGTGGATATACCTCTTGGGCAACAATTACTAGACCCAAACCTCATTGTTGATACAATTAAGAGGTATTTTAGGAGACAGTTGAAAGATTTGGACAATCCTATGTACAAAAAGCCTTATCCAAAATGGGTTGATAGTTAGAGATTTTAGGGTAATTGAATGTTTTATTTTATGGTTAAATAAACTTTTAGTTCCTATAAAATTGTTTTATTTTCCTTTTAGTCCCTAAATATTTTTTTTTCACTTTTTATTCCCTAAAAAAGTCATCCTCGATGAAAATGTTTTTCTAATTCTTATTACTATTTTTTTATTTTCAATATAAAAAATTAAGGTGGATTAAAATCCCTTTTTTCTTATTTTGAACCTAGATCGCCAGAAACCCTAATTTATGTTCTCCTTCTCCAAACAATACGCACTGACCCTTACACCAATACGAAGACAACGACAATTTTGTTATTGACCTTCTCATGACCAAAGTCGTCCCAAATACTTTAGAGACCTTGTTCTAATATAAAAATTTTCTTTCAATAAAAAGAAGCACTAAAATTTTGGTATATTTTAAATATTTTTAGAACATCAAAAGAATAGCGTAATAAATAATCATATAATATTTTAATCACATTTTTTTAATTATTTTTAAAATATTTCATAGCTTCTTTTGTTTACATAAAACAATCATCAACCTCGAATTTCTATAATTGTAATATGGTGTTGTGGTTGAAGAGAGGTAGAGGATCCAAACACAAATTTTATTCGGATTGGTTAATCTGTAAGCTTATTTTACAGGTTCAGATTGGTCAATTCGAATATATATTTTTGTGTATTTGAGAACATTGAATGATAGGAAAATAAACTCCATTATTTAAATTGGGTTTAAATATATTTTTGTGTATTTGAGCCCAGATCGAATTGATATTTATTTCATAAATTTCTCTTACATAATTTGATCATTAAATTTATATATTACAAAGACATTCATTTACTTTAGTTGTCAAATATACAAGTTTTTACAAAAAAAACAGTTTATAACAAAATTACAACAACTTTCTTCAACTTCACAAAATATCTAGAAATACTTTGCGTTATTTACAATGATCTTTTCATAATTCAAACTTTTCACTTACCTTACAAATATAATATTATCCACATTCCTTTATTTTGAAATAATATTTTCAGTTTTCGTCTCTACAAAAAATAATATATTAAAATCTTGAGTATGTGCAAAACATTGAGTTAAATGTGAGTATATATACTTGTATCTTTTTTTCAGGTAATACACGTAGAATCGTGAAGAGATGGTAGACCTTCTTCTCATTCTAGCTAGCGGTTTGAGGATCATAGAGCAACATCACTATAGACTACTTAGATGCTTTTATAAACTTTTAAATTTGACGTAGTTGTTTTGTATGTTCAAATTGCTTCTATGAATGTTTTGGATTTTGAATGCTTAAACTACTTTTTTATTATTATAATTAAGTTCCATATATGAATATTACTTATGAATATATTATATAAATGATATTTAGTCATTTATAATTATACATTAATTTATTTTATTTATATGAATGATATTTGTAATTTTTTTAATTTTAATTGAACATTAATTATTGTTTAATAAATCAAACTTAAATTAGTAAAAAATGTAGGGAAAAAATGCATAATGTCAATCATCGCAATATCCCCTTGAAACAAAAAGTAAATAAGAAGAACATAAGATTGTGACGGATGCAACCTCCGCAATACTCTTGAAACAAAAATAAGGAAAAACACACTTGCTGAACCGTCGCAATACCGCTTTATGACACACAAATCTACGACGGTTGAAAAACCGTCACAAATGTCAAATTGCACACCTGCAACAGCTGCAGACAGTCAAAATAATTGTCACAATCTCTATTTTTTTTTAGTGAATTGTATACCATTTTTGTTTCGTCGTACAAATTTAATTCATATGATCATGTGATTTTTTCCTTTTGTTTTTTTAATGACAATGATGTCGCTTGGATCGAAGAATATAATTGCGTTTACAATAATGTTGAGGGGTTCACAATTTCACTATATTCTTATTGTTTGATATAGATTCATTTGACTGTTATTTTGATTACTATGTTTTTGAGTTTGATTAAAATAATTAAATTCATGTGAAAAATTCATTAGCTTGAAAAATGTTAGATTTACTCGGTATGATGTTTTTATATTTTCCAATAATAATAGCAAACAATATTATTAATGTTTTATTATCTATATTATTTAATAATTATTTATATTTTATATTTATGATAATTGAAAATATTGATCATTTTTAATTAAAGGAAATGCTAACAAGTGTCATTGCACTTATTAAGAATTCAAATGTAAAAAAAATCTTAAAAGTTGTGTAATTCATAATATAAAATTGTAATAAATGATATTATTTCTTCAATACTTATTTTTTTAACTTCTTTATTGCTTAACAAATATATTAGAATACTTGTTAATACGACTCTTCAATTAATTATCTTCACGTGCATTGACTTGAGTCACAAATCTAGTTAAATTTTATAGATGAAAAAAGTCAATGAGAAAATCGTGTTGAAAAACGAGTGAATCTCGTTGGGAACTAACATTGGCATTTGCCATGTTAGTGGACCGTGTAGATTTGTTCTTGAATGTGTGAAGATAGCCATTGGCTTGCTTGTTTGTTCAATAATCTCCACAGAATACTAGATGCATTTTCTTGTACTTATTCTTCTTTAAAACTAGGTCCTCAATTTGTAAAGGGTCAAAGATCGATGAAAGACGTATTTAATTTCCACGTCTACGTATGGACATATATGATTATATTTAATTTAATCACTTACATTTTTTAAAATTATTGTAGGTATCTATGTGTTGTAGTATTTGTGCATGTAACAATATTTAATTCACAACATATTATATATCATCATCATTAATAGAAATTAATTTTTTTATCCTGTAATGCATTGTGTAAAATCATTTTACACTATATAAACATATAAATTAAATTTTTCTTAATATTACACATTTATATACACTTTTAAATGTTCTCTCATTTTTACTCTTATAATCTTAATTTTTGTATTGATTATAAATATTTTTAATGTCATTTGTGTACCATATTATATGTTCTCTCATTTTTTTAACAATTAAACATTTCAATTTACTAAAATTCAAATTTACTCTGCTATGTTTTGATGGTACAAAATTGAATCCGCAAATTTATCCACTATAAATTCATCATCCATCAACTAACTTATTTATAGTATGCTATTGTTATATCAAAATAAAACTTATATTTTAAAAGTAAATTATGTCACAACCAAAAAAATTTGTTATAAATATAAATTAATTTATTCCTATACTTCGATTTTACAAATATCATGTTCAATTAGTAATCAATTATTTTAAACTAAATATATAAAATAAAATAAAATTATTATGAGATTTTATCGTACGGTGGAACAATATAGTTGTTTGCAGAAAATGCAATACTTGAGCAGAAAGTAATGGCCAAGGCTGATGGCTGTGTCACAAAGAAACAGTAGCAGGTCAGAAAAGGGTTGACCTTCAACCATGCTTCTGTTTTCTTATCACAACTTTTCTATCCTTTTTCACTTTTGTGCAGGTTAAAATTGAAGAATCTCTCTACCAATATTACTTTGGAAGAATCTAAGGCATATACATAAATGAATTTATAAATAAAATCCACTACTAAATTAATAAAGAAAAATCATTTTATTATGTATTAAAGTAAAGCAACATTCTGGTTTCTCACAAAAAGTATGCGGGGACAAATTAGTCCCGATAAAAACACTTTTTTAAGTTCTTAAACAAAATTACAAACAATTTAGTCCTTCAACCGTAATATAGATTGATGATTTGGATTGTTAAGAGAACATTTATAAGAGAACATTTATAGCGATTTTTTGTTACGACAAAGAATGACCGACGTCCGACACAAGAACTTTTTAACTATTTCCGATCGAGGCAATAAGAAATCAATGATTCTGGAAAATTAAGTTTGTTAAAGTCCTTATTGTAATTCCGTTATAACAATTACATTGCTAGTTAAGTTAATTTTACTAACTAACTCCTAAGTCTTAGTCTTAGACTATATGTACATTGTAAAGTTCATCATTTATAATCAATCAATTGAATCAATAATATGAGGTAATTCATAATATTTCACATTCTTAATTGGTATCAGAGCTCCTTCAGTAGGTGATGTTGATTTGGATGGTGTAGAACGTGGTGATTCTTGATATTGATCGTCAAACCAATGCTAGCAATTGAGAGATAAGTAATGGCTAAGGAGGAAAAGCAATCAACAGTCTTAAATCTCATGCAATTATTTACAGGATCATTTATTTGATTTATGTATGCTCAAATCGACTATCCGAAGTCTTTAAATGACCAATTAAACCACATGATCATAAGTTATTAAATGATGTTGAAGTTGGTGGCACCCACTATTATAAGCCCTTTGCTCAAAATAAAATTCCAAACGGTAAAGTACTTCTTAAGCATTTCAACAAACACCTAGAGAGGAAACATGAAACAAACTAAAAATAACAACAAAACACAAACAAAGAGGTAGCACAAGATAAACATAAAAACATCACCAAAGACAATAGATCTCATATTGGCCAACAATGAAGAGACCAAGACACAAATTTTTCATGGTGGCTATAAAGAAGGAAGTTTGGGGCTGTGTCTGCAAGTTGGGGTGAAACCATGAGAGCGAGAACTCGAGGCACAATAGAGAGAGGGAATTGTGATAAGGCTAGTGGTTGAAGGACAATTTGTGATTTTGTGGCTCCAAAATTAGCACAATAGAAAGAGGAAATGAGGGGAAATTGAAAGAAGAGAAAGGAGAAGACAAGCCCCAAAAAATGGGGGAAGAGAAGGATCTCCATAAGAGAGGGAGCAAGCTCAAACGGTGTTGGGATGAAACCCTAACAAGAGGGGTGATTTCGGTTTAATTATCTAAATATCCTACTTTTAAAAAATATATATTAAAATATCTTTGTTTTTTCACTTACGTGGCATTTCGAGATGCAATTATTTATACGTTTTAATTTTTTATTTATTTTAATATTTAAATTATTTATTATTTAATAAATTAAAAATATTTAAAAATATATATTATTTAATAAAATAAAATAAAATATATTATATTAAATTAAATTAAATTAAATTAAAGAAAAAAATTACAATTAAATAAGTGTGCCAAAACAAATAATTTGTTATATTATTTTAACAACTCTCAAATCTATTGTATTTTACATAAATTAGTCACTTAATTATATTCTTTCTTGTTAACAATTTCCTCCTATTCTTCATCCGGATCTAATAAATATAAATAATACTAATAAAAATAATTATAATTAAAAAAAAGTAAATTATATTAATAACATAATACAAAATACATTAAAATTTACTTTTTTTAATTATAATAATTATTAATTTTTATTTATTAGATCTCCAAAAAAAAAAGAGAAAATTATTAACAAATTAGAATTAAGTGGCTAATTTATCTACAAAATAGAAGATGATTGGTATAATAATATAAATATAGGAGAAGGTTGTTATAATAATATAAATTTATCTACAAGAGGAGAATTGTTAAAATAATATAACACTTTATTTGTCTTGGCATATCTACTCAACAACCGCATTTTTTTCTTTAATTTAATATATTTTATTAATAGTATTTTTTTTAAAATATTTTAATTATTTTTAATTATTAAATAATAAATAATTCAATTGTTAAAATAAATAAATAAACATGTAGATGGTCGCATCTCCGTATTGAGTAATAAAAATTATTCTTCGTGAGGTCACAGTAACATTTTGGTATATATTCTTTTAAAGTAAGACATTTTAGTGATTTTTTAAAAAAGTAGATTATTTAGATAATTAAACTGTAATACTCTCCTAATAGTTATTTTATTTGCAATATTTATTTGTTTCTAATTAATTCTCATTTTAAATTACCAATGAAACATTAATTATTTTTTATCATTAATATACTTGTATTTATTGTATTTCAATTGATCAAACTACTCTACTAACTACTATTAATAAGATGTTTTGGTAATTAAATTTATTTTATCATTAAAATTAATACAACTTATCATTTTCTTAAAAATAATATAAACCTCAAATGAAACATTTATAACGACCCGACGAGAATAAAATTTTTTCAATATAAAAATTGAGACCATAGTTGGTGTTTTGTAATGCAAGTTATCTGACTCTACTTCAGCTACAAGTTACACTTTATTTTTCACTCATTATAAGTTGAGCTTAAAGATTTTAATTTCTAGATCTTATCTATAATAGTTTTTTAAATCTTTTCTACATTTAACAATTTGACTATCTTATATTATATCTACTCAGCAATTTGATTAACCTCCGTATATAATATTTCAATTAAAAAGGATGTGTTTTATAGTTTGGTTCTTAAAAGATGAAACATTTGTCAAAGTTTTTTTTTAAACATTTCGACCCCTAGTGGATTACTAGAATTTCTAACCCCTATGTTCTTAATTAAAATATGTAGCTTGAAGCACATTGATATTAAGATGAATGGAGCCACCACATAATCCAAATAGTATTAATATGAAAGGGCATAATGATAGTTGAACAAAGATATCCTTTTGACTTTTTGTAAACATAGTTGGAGGAATCTCATAGGTGTCAGAATGCAACAAAGAAAGATAGAGAAGAAAAAGTAACATGTTTCTTTTTTATAATAATTTTATTGGAATACACTAAATTTGTGTTTCTTTTTTAAATGTTGAAGTATTAGGTTTTATATTTTATATTTTAATAACATTATGTTTATACAAATAAATGATATCAAGTTCTGCTGCCAAAGCATACAAAGATAAAGTAACCGAAGATATAATTAGTGAACCTTATGTGGAATAATATTTAGTTTTTACTAACTAGAATATTTATATTTTATTTATTTTTTGATTAAATATTCAATTTAATTATGAAATGATATTACGAGTTTTTTTTTATCACAAAATATATATTATGATATATTGTATATCATTTTGATTTTCCACTTATCAATATTTTAAAATAATTGATATATATAATCATAAGATACTAGTATTAATAAATTAAAAGGCAAAAATAAATATACAGTCTTTTAAGTTTAATTTAATTTCCGTTTAAGTTTTTTAAGTTTATTTTATTTTGATTTGATCTTTTGAGTTACATTTTGTTTGCATCATTAGTGATTTATCTTAATTTCTACAATAATTAGTTCAATTGAAAACTTTTGATCATTTGAAATTTTACTAAATGCTACAACAATAAATTCTTCATACTAATCTTTCAAAAAAACATCCATCAAATCTAATAAATAGTTTATTTTTTATTTATTTTCTCTACAACAATTTAAATTCACGTATAGTCTTAAAAATAAAATAATAAATATATATTCACATAATTAATGTCTTTAAGTATTTTGAAAAGTCAACTTATCATGATATTTTAATTAAATTTTAATATTTCATTACAGTAATTTAATAAAATTTTCACAATCTACGACCGGAGGAGTAGGGGTAACGATTGACAATTAATGAAGTAATGTCTCGAGACTTATCAATGTAGCAGTAACAGCAACCAAGACTTCTGCATTCGATCTTTGCACTAGACTTCTGCATAAATGCCTAAACTAAAAGAGTTACTCATATCTCAGTAATATGTTTGTGCTTGCATTCAGCTGATCCAGTTTGATTATGAGTGTAGGCAATTATTCTATAAGTGATTCCATGAGTAGCAAAAAATGTAGATTGAAAATTTTTTTGGCTCTCTCTTTTTTTTTTTTCAAATCCTGTAGAGCATCGATTGTTTGTTGTTTCAATCCAAATGAGGAAACTATTATCATTTAGCTTGATTGGAACTGGGCGAGAAAAGCTGAGATTGAGGTTGTGAATCCATTGTTTCATTCTTGAATTGTTAATGATTCTCTAATTATACAAGTAGATAATAAAAGGTTAGTAACTAATTAACAATTACTAACCACTTTAGTGAATTATTGACTCAATCCTTTACTTGCTCAATTCACTCTTTAGGATTTAATTTCCTAAAAATAGAAAGAAAGTATTTATATTCTCTAAATTGTCTTTCATGGAGACATATTCCATGAAAATTAAAAAAATGTTATAAAATAAAATCTACATTTTTTTAAACTAAAATTTATTTAAAAGAAAAAAAAAAACAAAAATTAGGGGACCTAAACCTAACTCAATCAAGAAACAAAAACAATACCAGAATTAAATCCTCAAGTCATATATGTTTTCTGAACTTGGACGAAAATTATAGAATATATTTTTCTTTTATATATTCTTTTTTTTTCTTTAGAAATCACCTATGGAGGCTCTTCACTAACAATAGAATAATTCTGCAGCCTAATAACTATTATCTTATCTTTATTTTCATGAGTTGTTTCGTCAGCATCTCTATCTTTAAGAAAATTCTATAAAATCTTTAGGTCATGAACAATCATGAGATGTAGATTCTTGTTAGTAACAATAAAATTTTGATATGTCATATTATTCTCCTATGAGACAATATCACTCTAAGAACTAACAATACAAATATCAATATCTAGATATTGATCTCCTCATAGATAATTTGTATTAACTGAATTAGTTAAAGTTTGAACCAAAATGTATTATATTTTTAGGGTCCTATATACCTAGTTAATCATATTTCTGAATAATTTTCAAAAATAAGAACATATTTCTTCACCAAATTATTATTCATTGTTTTATTTTTATGAGATTTTCAACAATTATCTATAAAATATCCTACACTAATTAAAAAGTATTTTACACTAATTAAAAGTATTTGAGTTGTAGGTTAACTAAAATAAAACTTGTTAAATTTTATCAATATTTGAAACCATTAAATATAAGTCTTTTTTGTTTATATTCAAAAAGTAGATGGAGTAAATTTTTCACAAAAATCTAAATGAATCACGTGATTGGACCTTTATTTAGCACTAGTTAGTTGCAAAAAGTACAAATCGATTGTTGTCGTGGGACATAGGCTGACCCGTGAGAGCGATATTTCCAAGGGCTAATAGATTACTACTACCACATCACTTTATATTTTCTTTTCTTCTTTTTTATTTATTTAAATTAAAAGTGATAACATGAAAAAATAAAGTTTGTTTTTGGATATTTTTCTTAACAAAGAAATAATATCTTAATAATAACAATGACAATCGGTGACATCGTAATTTTATGTTTACCGAATAATACTATAAATAATTTTCCATATTTAATAACCATAACAATGATTATTTTTTTCTTAACCTTTTTGTTTTTGAGGAAATAAGAATAGCAATTGAGAATTTAACTGAAAGAAACATAAAAATCTAATAATAATTTTATCAGTTAATATTTAAATTTGAATTTTTTTAAATAATTTATCTTTAATTAAAACACATTAATCAATTAAAAATAAATTTTTTAGTAAGATCTAAATTCAAATCAAAGTTAAAATTATTTGTTAAATTTTAATATCTCTCGTTCGAACTCTAAATTTCGAAAGTTCAATCTTTCAATAAATAAACATTTAAAATTAAAATAAAAATAATAATAATAATAATAATAATAATAATAATATTTCAATAAATACAACTTAAAAGCTATATCAGTGTATTTAGTACTAATATATTTGTATTATCTTTTTTAGTGATGCAATTTTTATATTAATTTTTTAATAATTTTATGTTTTATTTATTTCATAACAACAACATAAATTAAAATATGATTTTTTAAAATAAAAGTAGATTAAAATAAAATAAAAAGGTATGAGAAACAAAACTAAATTAGGGTGTTATGAGAACCATTTTTGAGCGGGTTATAAACACTCACATACTTTATATTTTTTCAATTTCTTGTTAGACTTTGGTACAAGTTCAATAAAACCTTCAATATTGGGAACAACATTCGAATTATAGATTATATCAGCAGGGTTTTGGTGAACTTCAACAGTGCCCTCCTCAAGAATTTTATTTATACATTGTTCCTCTCCGAAGACTTTACGAATGGTTTTATTAGGAGACTCAACCTTAACAATGTATGGGTAACTACACATGTCGTATATCTACTTATAGACAAATGGGGTAGTTGTGGTCGTAATTTTTTAAAAGTTAAATATAAATAATTATTTTAGAATGAATTATAAGTAAAAATAAGTTAAATTACTTTTATTAAGAAAAGTAATTAATCATATTAATTAATACGATCTTAATAAAAATTTAAATTTATTATTTGAATTATCTTCTATTAATAATAAATTGGATGATAAAAAATAGAAAAAGTTATATTAATTTAAAAATATTTTAAAATACTGATATTAAATATGAAAAAAAAGTTGTTGATTTTAATTTATATTTAATTTAAAAAATATATAAACTAATTTAGTTATATTTTAATGTGAAGAGTAATTGATTAGAAAGTAGACCTGAAGTGATCGACATAGTAGTGAAAAGGTGACTTCAGACTACAACTTTACTTTTCTAATAAAGCACTCCCAAATTAAAGTTAGTGCATGAGTGAATAAAGTTAGAAGTTTATTAGAATGACACGTGTACATTTTATTTCTTATGAACGATCTTTTTATACGAAGGAATGAAGGATTATGTCAAATCCTAAAATATCCGGAGAAAGAATCTAAGCGCGATTATCGCGTCCACCATTAATCTCAAAGTAATATATTTTTAAAAAAAGAGTAATATAGGAATTTGTTTCCACAAATTAAAAAAGAAAATTATATATTGATTTGTAAATAAAATTTATATTAATAATATATTACAACTGTTACATCATAAAAAATATTTAATTTTCATTTTAATTATTTTAAAATTATAAATATAAATAACTCTTTTATGTCCATACATAGAAATTAAACTCATTAAAAGATTAGTATTGCTCTCAATTTGTGTCTAATTCATTATCACATTCTCTCTTGCTGTTTCTTCCTCTTATATTTCTACCTATTTCTATCTAATTCCCATCTTCATTTTCGATTACATCTCCTAATATATTGAAAATTAACGTCATAGATTATTTTCATGTATTCTATTATAAAAGTTTAATCCTATAAAAAGTTATAAAAGTTTGTAATATATATTTTGTATAAATACTCACACAGTTATTGAAAAAAAAAACTTATAGACTTATTTGAATTTAGAAATGAAAATTATCAATTGATCATAAAAAAATTGAATTGTTTCTCAAAATAGTATTTTGTAGTGACTAAAATATCCCTAACAATTATCTAAAATTAACTAATTTGGACAATATTTGAGAATCAAATAAGTATTTTTATTTTGGTTTTTTCAATGATTAAATATACCTTATTATTTTTTTTAAGCCCAATTTGAGTAATGTTTTTCTTCAATAAAAATATTATGACTATTTTACAGCCCCTACAAGAAGAAAGAAATCAGAATCCGCCATTGTATCTACAAAAGCTTTCCTCCCATTAAACTCTACTAAAGAGTTGAAAACAAAATAGAAAATAAAAGACTCTCACAACTTAAAATAGTAGTCCCATTGTTCACATATTTTATCTCTTTCATTTAGCTAAATATTTTTTTATAAAAGAAAAATTAAGATGAAGAGATATAGTATCTCACATCTCAGTTCAAGATAAGGAAACTTTCAAATTCATTGAATACGTACAAAAGTTTGACATTTGATTTAAGTTTACTTTCAAATGGGTCATGTAATTGTAATGGCTTGGACTAATAAGCCTTGAATAATTCTTTACAAAAATTGTTTTATTCCTTTTAATTAAGGTTTTTGGTCTTACATGCTATTTGTCAAGCTAACTAGTGGTTTGGTCCAATTTGATGACAAGGAAAGGGACAGTGATGGTTGTTTTCATACAACAAATTGAGCTTGTTAGTATCTTCAACATGCATTTGTAACTGTATCGACATCCAAATGAGAATGAGGTGGTTGTCGTATTATGAACATCACTATTTGGTCATTATGATATTTATTTATATATGCTCCTCTGTATTTTTGTCCTCTTCTTTCCCATTTCTTGTTCATGTTCTGCAAAGAAGATATAGGCAATGTTAACACTCCATCATTTTATTCTTCCTCATTCTTTTTCATTTTAGTGGACCATAGGAAAAAAATATTTATCAAACAAACACTTAAGGATGGAGTACCTCAATTTGTCACATACCCAAATAAGATATTGTAGGATCTTATGTATAGATACTATTAATTTTGTACAATATTGATTTGATTACATCTTAGACATGCTTCCAATTTGTTGGTTGGTTACCCTCTCTTTTCAAATGAAAAATATTTTTTCCATTCTCTTTTGGTTAGATCTTAGACATGCTTCCTTTTTCTTTTTTACAAGAAAATAACTAATTCATTTCATCAATAATTAAATATTCAATACATAGGGCTAAAAGAATAGCACCAAGGGCTAAATATTAATGTGGCTATTCTTGTTAAAGTGCGAGCTACTAGTATCATATTTGAACGCATTGTGATAGCATTTTGTTGCTCCAACTAGTAATTTTTATCCATATCCAACTAGTAATTTTTTTCCATATTCTATCTTTTACGTACTTAAAAATAATGGAAGCAAGACTTAGATATTTACGTGTATCAGAGCTAATTTGAACATATAGAATACTCGAGATAGTGGTCCTCATAGTCTCAGCCACATTAGTCCTGCTAAAATATATTTGTGACTTTTGCATGCTAGTAGATTGTCCTGAGGCATGAGCATGAGTAGATAGAATATTTTGAACTATTTTAGCCTCTCTATCATTAGCCCGATAGAATAATAAACTGTCATATGCAAATAATAATAAATGTAAAATGATAGGTGCACGACATACCTACACACCATGAAGGAGACCATCTACTTAACAATGAGACCCTCAACATAAAAAATGAAGATATAATGAGACAAGGGATCGATTTGTTTCAACCCCCTGCTCAGAATAATGAGACCTACATCGCCTTCATTCATAATAACAAGGCTTAAATATACTTTTTCGTCATTTATTTGATATCAAATATTCGTTTTGGTATTTTATCTGTTTTTTTAATTTATTTTTGTCTTTTAACTTTTAAATATGATGAAATTTAGTTATTTTCATCATAACTCTTGCAAAAAGTTGTATGATTACAGTCATGAACTGTCGAAGTTTAATTTTAAAACAATTATAAAGTTAAATATACAGTCTTAATAAGGATAAAATAAATATACATAAAAATCTGATAAATGTGTTGAAC
Organism: Cicer cuneatum; assembly: GCA_037974295.1. Taxonomy (NCBI): domain Eukaryota; kingdom Viridiplantae; phylum Streptophyta; class Magnoliopsida; order Fabales; family Fabaceae; genus Cicer; species Cicer cuneatum. Next base: position 61,470,895 of record JBBPBO010001985.1, on the reverse strand, counting down.
AAGTGACTCCAAACATAAGAGAGGAGATTGTAAACTTTAAAAAAATTGATGATAAAATGAGCACTTGAATTATTGAGTAATTTTAAGTGCGATGCTTATGAAATGAAATAAAATTAAATAAGAGACAAGAGATAAATAAAGTGTAAGAAGTAAAAGTGCGGAAATAAAAGAGAAAGAGGAGAAAGAGCACACAAGGATTTATATTGGTTCAGCCACTAACAACCTAATACCTACTTCCAGTTTCACAAACAATGAAAATATTATTAATACCAATCTTTTAACACCTGATTAGCAAGAAACCTTTGACAACCTAAGAGAACTCTTCAAATAAAATTTATGTTTTGAAGAAGAGACTCTAACTACAAGAGGTATCACCTCTCTTAAACAATTAGGATTACTCCTAATAATGTTATAACAAGATAAAAGAGTGATTTACACCTTGAGTGTAGATAAACAAATTGAGGTACAAGAGTAAGTATTACAACTCAAACTATGTAGTAAAAAATAAAGCTCTCAAAGAAAATATGGCAGTCAGTAGTAAGAAGATAAGAAGAGATGATAGTGAATTGATGTGAAAAAGATGTTTAAGAACATCTCCTATTTAAAGGAGTTCAAAGTTAACTTAAAAAGGAAATGAAAAATGAAGCAATGATGAGCAATTAAAATTTTGATTCTTCACGTGTGATTTTCTGTCAGATCTGTCACCTTAATTGATTATTTTGACTCATAATCAATTATTTTTACCATTCAAAAACACATAATTGGCTTCCGCATCCATAATTGATTATTTTCAGTAGCATAATTAATTTTTTGGATGATTATGAAAACATGGAAGTGGATTTCACATTCATAATCCATTATGGTGCCATACATAATCGATTCTTTTAATTAAAACCTTCAGAAATGCCCAAAACATGCCTTTTTCAGTTTTTAATAAAAAAATTATTTAATTTGAATTTTTGTAAAATATTTTTAATAGAAAAACATTTTGTGTGTGTGAATAATTTTCAAAGAGAGTTTTTTCTACTATTTACATTTTATCCTAAAAACAACCAATACATGAAAATAAAAACCGATAGCTCACAATCCGTTTTCATAGTCCTTTTTTCGCTTTTTGTATTATTGTTTATCTCATAATTTCTTTTGTTCATCATCAAAATAATATTTTTGTTAAAGCATATATTCACTAAATGTTCTTTAGTCGAAGAGTTTATCTATGTTTCAAAGCATGCAAGGAAAGTTTTTTTAAGTACAAATCTATTATTGGGTTAAATTGATGTCTTTTTAAAAGATATTATAATGGACATATATTAGCATTTGTTAAAAGGGATCTCAATGATTAGATATTACTATAGTTTTGTGGTGGTTTTGAAAAGGATTAAAGTTCATCCCTTATAAAAAGATTAAATACAAAAATTAATAAAATAAAATAAAATAAAAGATTAAAATAAATATTTGACAAAAGATAAAGGACGAAAAATATATTAAAGCCTAAAAACTATGTATGGTGCATTGGTGACACACATTTTTATCCACTTAATTCATTTGGCATGAGTAGATTTCTTAACCTCAAGTTAAATTTTGACCAAAATTAGAACAAGTGACAGTTTAAAGGCACTTGGTTTTATTTTCATCGCTTTCAAATCAATAACTTTCACTTTATATTTATCATAATATGAAATACATAAATACTTGATAAATATAATTTAGTAAGTATACTATTATTTATTTTATTTATACATTTTTTAGGCTATTTTTGGTAAAAATAAGTTGATGGTTGATAAGCTAACTGATAGATGATAGTTGATGAACTAGTTAATAACTTATAAATGATAGTTATTATGTTAATTGAAGTGTTTGATAAAATTAACGCTTTAATTAACTTAAAATTGTAAAATGGCATAAAAAGACACTTTTAATTAAAAATAAATTTTATACAAATTAATGTTTAAAATATTTTAAAATTAGTAATTTAAATTTTGTTTTTTTATAATTTAAATTCTTTTGAAACATTAAAATTTATTAATTTGATATAACTTTATTTATTTAGTTAGTTTATTTATTTTAACTTATTTACTGATATATATATATAGTTAATTTATTTATTTTAAATTATAATAGATAAATTATAAAAAGTAAAAAAAAAATATTTTAGTTATAATAATAAAGAGATAAAATTAGTGAAAAAAATTATATACTATAATTTCAAATAACTTATAAAAAATGACTTCTTAAAAAAGACAATGTACTGGTTGTTTCGCACTTTGGGTAGCTAGGCTCAGCATATAGAGTCTATAGACAACTATCACCCATGGTGTGGAAAGAATCTTTCATTTTGTACCAATACCAAAATTAGACACATTAAAATTTCCACGAGAAATGATTAATTATTTTTGACATAAAATAAGATATAAATATAATGTTTTGATATTTAATAAAAATTAAAATTTGATCTTTTACTATATTTTATATAAAATTATATTTTTGTTTCATTTTATATTAAAATTTGTATTTGTATTTCAATAATAACATTATTCTTTTGAAATTGAGTTGCTTTGGAATATGTGACATGTCCTCTGACTCCTTTATGAGAGCAAGTACCAAAGGAATTAACAATGGTATGGGTGCTACCTTATGACACATTGCAAAGGAGTGGACAAACTCAATATAGGACGTATCTACAGATAATGATTCACAGATTCAGTGAAGGTCACAAATTTCAGTTCCTGCTCATAAATTTTGTGACCCTTTGTCCTTGTTTCTTTCTATGAAAATAACTTTTTAACCTTTTTACCTTTTATCTTTGAGGTAATAATAATTCCGGCCGGGTAAATATATTTTAAGTTAAATTATATTTTTAGTTTTTTAAGTTATTTTAAATTTTATTGTAGTCCTCTAATTTTTTGGTCTCATATAACTTAAACATTTTGGTTTTTTTAACTTTATTTTATTTTAATTTCTTAAATTATAAACTTTAAACGTTTAATTTTTTAGTTACAAACATTAGATATTTTGCTTCCTTTAATTATAAATATTAGACATTTCAGTCATATTTATTAAGGTATAATGTGTTTTTAATTTAAGGGATCAAAGTGTTTAATATTTATAACTTAAGGACCAAAGTTTATAATGTCTTTAACTCAATGAACTAAAATGAAACCAAAAAGGTTTAAGGGACCAAAGTATTTAATGTTTATAACTTAAATGACTAAAATGAATCGAAAAAAATTTAAGAGACTAAAATAAAATCTAAAAATAACTTAAAGGACCAAAAGAGTAATTTACCTATGTTTTATTTTATAGAGACTTTTTAACTCAACATTTTTTTTTTGACGACTCCTTTGCACAACGAATTTGGTTTTTGTTTGGAGGAATCCTAAAGACTAATCTGTTTGCTTATAGTCTTTTGTGAGTTTATTAGGTCTGGATGTTTAATTAGAGCCCTCAAGTGTGAGATGTCGTCATATATAGTTAATATATTATGGTGCTTTTGGTTTTCTCAGGATCAAGCTAGATTTTAAAATAAAGACATTCATCTTCGACAGACGATTTCTTTGATTACTTCTAACATGTCGTTGTCTGGAAACTTTAGCTCTCAACACATATATTCTTACCCTTATGAGTCATTTATGTTGCATAACTTCTCTGTCGCAGGTCACTTACCAAAAGTTTCGAGAATTATACAAGTCGTCTGGTAGCCCCTTCAATGCTAAAGGTAGCCTCGGACCTTCCACTTGTGGTGGTCTTTTCAAAAATTGTAGTCTCGTTTCTCTTGGGTGTTTCGCAATGCCTCTAGGTACTCATAATTGTTGAGAAAAAATTTCTTTTAATGATAACAAATTTATCTTAAGATTATGATTACACTAATGCGTGCATTTAAGTATTGTACTAAGAAATGAACAAGATCCAAAGATCGCAACCTCCTGTCCAGAAGAATGAATGCATATAGGAAACAAAGCCGTTAATTCCTGAAGGAGAAAATCTGAAGTTAAAACACCAGAAGTAGAACATCTGGAAAACAGAAGCAAAACATCTGGAACAGAAAACCAGAAGCAAAACATCTGGAACAGAAAACCAGAAGCAGAACACCAAAAGCAGAAAATCAGAAGTAGAAAACCTGAAAGTTGAACACCAGAAGCAGAACATATGAAATAGAAAACCAGAACATTAGAATGTTAAAACCAGAAGCAGAACACTAGAATACTAAAATCAGAAGCAAAACACCAGAAGCAGAATACCAGAAGCAGAAAACCAGAAGCAGAAAACCAGAAGCAGAACACCAGAAGCAGAAATCCAGAAGCAGAAAACCAGAAGTAGAAAACTAGAAATATAAAAGCCTGAAGGCGAACACCAGAAGCAGAAGATGAACTTCAGAAGATATACCTCAGAAGATGAACATCAGAAGATGAACTTCAGAAGATATACATCAGAAGGTATATATCAGAAGATAAGAAATGAACATCAGAAGATATACATCAGAAGATGAGCTTAAGAAGACATACATCAGAAGATAAACATCAAAAGATGAACATCAGAAGATATACATAAGAAGATATATATCAGAAGATGAATAACAAAGGATAAGAAATGAACATCAGAAGATGAATATCAGAAGAATCAGAAGATGAACATCAGAAGATATACATCAGAAGATGAACATCAGAAGATATACAGCAGAAGATGAACATCAGAAGATGAACACTAGAAGATAAACATCAGAAGATGAACACTAGAAGGTAAACATCAGAAGATGTACACCAGAAAGTAAACATCTGAAGATGAAACACCAGAAGGTAAACATCAGAAGATGAATACCATAAAAAGATCACTAGAGGATAAACTCTAGCTACTTCTTCATCCTCCTACAAAACAACTAACAGTTCCAAAGTATCAAAAGCTGCATCATTCGCGAACAGAGAAGGGTCATGTCTTGGAACCAGAAAAGAACACTAGCCAGTTGTTAAAAACGTATGGAATGATCTAACCTCCTGGAAAGCTATGTAAAGAAGTAACCTCCCAAGTGTCAGGCTGTAAAAAGACAGAATGGCAAGGATGTAAATTCAAAACAAAACTGAGGATCATTACAACTTGGGAAAACAGTCAGAAAGGAAAATTTTCTGGAAAAGAAAGTTTCCTTCCCTCTATAAAAGGAATGCTGCTCTTCTTCAGACATACACACAACTACACGAGCAAAAAAGAAACTATCAAGAGGCTATCAAGAGCATTTTCAATCTCCCCTCAAGCTTTCTATAATTTTACACTAGATCTTTGATTCATCTTTGTAGAAAGCAATTCCTATCTATCAACTTCATATCATCTTTAGAACTTCAAGTGAGTAACACTTTAGAGAAATCTGAAAGAAAGAATTGTAAGCTTGGTGAAGCTATAGAATACACGGTTTGTAATCAACCTCAGTGAGAGGTTGATAGTTTTTGATACTTAGTAAAAACTCACAAGTGTGTGAGGATTGGACGTAGCCTTCATTGGGTGAACCAATATAAAAATCCATGTGTCATTACTCTCTCTCTACATTTCAAAGTCTGATAATCATCCTCTGAAAGAGGACAGTAGTTTAAAACTAAAACAGAATTTTTAAAACCTCTAATATCTCTATTCAACCCCCCTTCTAGTGATTTTCTAGCCACTTCAATAATGCTTTATTTGCGTAGTTTATGGGTGCTTTATTGGCAATTGGGATAAGTTTTGAGAAAGGGTGACATAATCTTTAATTAAAATGCGATTCAAGTTTAGTTATTGTTGTTTTTCATAAATCTCAATGTGTCCTTTGGAGACTTTAAAATAGGTGGAAAAATTGTATTGATATTTCCTCCAAAATGAGGTTTCATTATTCGCACATTTTTAGAGAGGAAAATTCTTGCGCTGCTTTATTGATCAATTTTGGTATTTCTGGACAAGATTTTGTCTAGGGGAATGTTATCCCTCCTTTTATCTCGGAGGAGTTTTTTAGGAATAAGATTCATCATTCTAGTTATAGATTATTTTGATGTTCTTGAGTTTGATTGTTGTTCCCTTGCCTCACTTTGTTTTTTCTTTTATTTTTATTAATAATATTTAGTGCTTGCAGAGGATTGCTAGAGTTTGAGGTGCGAACTTAGTTGGGATGACTAACGCTAGTGATAGCATATGCACCATTTTTTTGGTTAAAAAAAGTCATAATAAATTTTAGATAAATTACACATGTAAATTAATGCTTAAAAGTTATCTGAAATTCTAACAACGTCGACGACACATTTTCAGAAATATAAGTTAACGACTCTCTTTATCTTTACAATTGAGACAATAATACAATCAATATCATTTCAATGAAAATAAGAAAAAGTGAATGTGCCTCTTAAAATTGAACGCATCGAACCTAAATCAATCAAGTCATTGTTCCAACTGTAAAGCTACAAAGAATTGTTAAGTTTATATTTCCAATGAATTTCATTGATTGTCACTAAAAAATAGAATTATTAACTATTGGTGTATTTGTTACCTTTATTAATATGTGTGAAAAACTTAAAGGATAGTTATTTTAAAATGGACGAAATTGCAACAAAATTTATTAAAAAAAAAGAGAAGAATTAATCGAGATTTTGAACTTATTCTTTCCATGACTATTTTGAAGTGGCTGTGCTCTATCAATGGAATGGTTGCAGTCCTATGTAATAATTGGGGGTAATGAACAATATCTAGATTATAGTGCCAAGCAAGTGAAACATGTGAACAAAAAAACAAGAATTGCCACAGACTAGAGTAGAAGCTAGTTACTAATAAATGGCCTAAAGGCTTATCAAGGATTTGATAAATTTGGTCTTTGAAAGGAACTACATTGAAGTGTTTGTCATGCCCTCTTTTTACAATGGCATTAAAAGATACACTAATCTTTTTATGGTGACTTTTAAATTATCCAATTAGGTATTTTGGCATTGTTACACAAATAATAATAAATGTAAAGTAGTGGATTCTCTACTGCCGTAATATTGTACAACAAATGTAAAGACCATTAGATACAACTGCTGCAAACTACAGCAAAGGATCCAGGTCCAATCCATTATAACTTTCGTATGCAATTGTTATACATAAAAAATACAACAAACTTTAAATTACCAATCAGGCTATAAAAGTTCAGATTATTCACACACAAGGTCAATACTCGAAATCTCCAATAGTTTGGGCAACGCTTTTTAGTGTGTTTCAAATCACATTGATTTGCAATAAATAAGAAATGTTTACAATCTATTAATATTACACATCCAAGTCAAACATAATTTACAACGGTTGAATCTACAAAGTCCATTCAATTCATTACTTTAGCATTTATACATATACAAGAATTAAAGAGGCTTTGCACCACCACCATTTTCTTGTGGATTCTTGATTGGAGTAGATGAACCACTCCTTTTTGAGCCACTATGACCTGTTATAGTCCTTCCCATAAACCTTCCTGCCTTGGTAAGTCCACTACCAAAGGCTCCGAGACCACTTCCAACAAGGCCGGCTCCAGCGCCAACGCCGCTTCCAACAAGTCCAACACCTGACCCTACCACTGACACTGCTCCGTCGAGTGCATCCATTGTGCTTCCTATGACTCCCTCTGCTTTTAGTTTCTTCCTTTGTTCTAATATCTTTTTTTCTGCCTCTAGTGCGTCCAACTGCTCTTCTTTGTTAAATTGGTGATACAAGACCTGAAAATCCAACCTCGTTATTAAGTTTGTGTTTGGTTCTGCAGTGATAAAAATTGGTTTTGAGTGAATTGATTATGAAAATTTGATTCTGGCTAAAAGTGAGTTGAAGGTAAAGTGATTTATGTTTGAATAAATTCATTTAAAAGTGAGTTGAATTGATAAATTTGAGGCTAAAAATCAATTTTAGTGGCAAAAGATATAAATTCTAGCATCAAGTTAAAATCAATTCTACTCTAAAACAACGAAAAAATGTCAAAATCAATTATACACCTCTAGAATCATCAACTTTGATTCCTACAAAAATGGAATCAAACATCAATTATACTCCTCTAGAATCAATTGTCTCCTCCGAAATCATTTCATTCCTCACTTTATATCGAACCCTATATATACTATATACATCATTTCATATATACCTTTAATGTCAAGGTTCCTCGATCCTTCTTATCTTTCACCTTGAGTGTATCGAGTGATGATAGCAGCCTCAATTGAATCTCCTTTTCAGTTTGTGCTTCTAGGTCAATAAGGGGTAATTGTACAATTCCCAATCTCTTATCTTGCCCAATGTCTTCATCAAAAACCTATTTGGAGAGTCATGAAAATAAATTATGTTACTCGCATTAAATCAACCAAGGTACATAAACAAGAGTTTAATGACTATGCACAGATTATATATAAATGTGTTACACTGTCAGCCAATCGTGTCTCATCGTATAGATATTTGTTAAGATATTTCAAGAAGTAATATAACAAAGTGACATCATGTGAGATATGATTGGAAGAACTATGAAGCACAGACACTTGCTTTGTTATACGTGTCCCAATATCTGACACGTGTTGATCACTAGTGCAAGGTGTCTGGATTAATATAAATAAAAGACAAGGGTGTCTGTACATCATAGATCACAACATATTCTTACAAAAGGAGGAAAAGAAGAGAGCAGCGTAAAACCTCAAGAGTGAGTGACTGAGTCTCCTTGTCTTCTGCAATCAACTCAAATGTTTGATCCCAAACAGGATTCAAGTTGTTATCAATAACCTTGGTTTTAACCTTGAATAACGGTCTAATATATAAAACTACATAAGGATCCGATTTTCCAATCATTTCCATATTCTTTAAATCAGTCGCTTTCACTACAGTCACTTTAAGACTTCCTTGGGGTTTAAGCTCCAGTTCACTGCAAGAAAGAAAACAAAAAAGCTACTCAAATGTTGACTAGAAGAGATTAAAAATGATTGAATATTAGTACAAAATTTCAAACTCAAATTGAAATTTTGTTAATAAGATGTAGTAACATACATACACAATCATGTTTTGATCTTCAATTAGAAAGATATAAAAAAAAAAGAGCTTTGTTATTTTGAGACAAAGTGAGACAATATTTTTTTATGATAATTTGGATGGTTAATGCAGTCTAAATACATTGTCAATTGCGTTTAGTGGACAGTTAATAGATATAACAAAGTATTGCAACTCATTAATCAATTATCTACAGAACACAATTAACCACGATTTTGAATGTTATTAACCGCAATTTTCAGCGCATATTTAAACAAATAGATATCATGTATATTTGAACACCAGAAAATCATGTATTTGAAAATTGGGATGGTTAATGGATATCATATATATTTGAACACCTAATAATTGTGGTTAATCACGTTTCAAAATCATGGTTAATTACGTTTTGTTGATGGTTTAAGGAGCTGTGACACCTTGTTTTATTCATTAACCATCCACATAACGTGATTAACTACATATTTGAACTGCACTAATCATCCAAATTGTTGTCGAAATTTGTTGTCAAATTATTCATACTTGCCTGGTATCAACAGGTATACCGCCAAGTGGAACAACAATCCTATGTGGCCATTGGAGCATATCAGTAACAATTGTGGTCACAGTATCCTACAAAATGATAAGAAAATATAATTAGTGTTATTACAAATGTTAAGTATATGCAACATAGAGAAAGAGCTAAACAAATATGACAGAACTCACATCAATCATATCTGAAATTCCAGGAAGAGCAGTTAAACTTCCACCAACAGCTTTCAGAGTATAATCGATCCTCGGCTTCGGCTGATTCAATTTTAACGGAAAAAGTCAGTGATTCCAAAGTGTGAAAAATTAATCAGCTAAGGTCGAATCATGTATTTGGCAAGGATGATAAAAGATTTCAAACATTCAATTAGAATATCAAATTTGGCTTAGAGATGAATCAACTGTTTAATTATGGAATCGTTTGTTATAGATTATAAAAAAAAAGTTATTTTGGTATCCAATAATTAAGAAATTATTTTTTAGAATTTTTTTTTTTAAAAAAGCAGTTGTTTTGTGTTAATTTACTATAATAAAAATCATTTTTTAAAAGAATAAACTACTCAAAACAGCTTCTCATTTGAAGCAATTTTTAGATTTTTTTTTTTAATCTGCAACAAACAAATAAAAAATTTTAAAAGAAATTGTAACAAAAGGGCCCTATAAAAGATTGCATCCCCTTATTCACATATTGAAAAGTGCATGGTCCAAATAATGGTCCTAACTTCATCAATTAGGTCCTGAAGCTGATATTCAAATGCAATTGATATGTGTTTGATGTGAAGAGACCTATTATCCCCTTTTTTGGTTTTGAATTCAACCAATCAGTGTCTATGTAATAATAAACAATTTTTTTCTTATAAAAATATGAGGAAAAAAAATGCCACAACAATCGTATCTTATAGTGACAACATGCACATGCAACATCAAGTAAATGATCAAGCCAAATGCAAGAAATTATTTAGTTTTTAACAATCTTAAGAAATATGCTATTTCATGCCTTCACATACAAACTAATATTATTATTTGCCTCCACTGTCCCCTAACATTACCTCAGCGAGTAGAGCAACGACAACAGCGGAAATGCAAGGGATCTCTTCAGCAAGTTGGAATATAACACGGATAATGGTGAAAACTTTTAGATCCTTCAACTGAAACAAATAGGCAATAAAAATCAAATTTTGACGAAATATATAAAAGGGACGTGATGATATTCAACAGAAAAATATACTAAGTATATACCTGAATAGGGATCGATGCAACAAGTGCAGCTTCAACAGCCAAAATAATACTCGGATCGCCACCCCAGCGGAAATCTATGTCCATTATGATTTGACCTTTGGTAAGACTCTGCACACGAATACCTGTATGGATGATGAAATTATGCACATGTAAGTTTTTTCATACAAAAAAGGATTTAATAGAAAACTTGACAGGGTAAGAAACACAAGGGTTCTATATAAATTGCATTTGCATACTACCTTTTTCCCTAAATATAGAACCACATTAACTAAATCATGGAAATTAAGAAAGTTGGAGTAGCATTAAATTTATCAACTAGTATTGTTTTCTAAGTTTATCCTTTATAGTATTTATTGCTATCTTCTGCAACCTAAATTGGTGAGGATCAAATTCGAGCACAAGTAGTCCATCTTACTACCTCCATCCCTAAATGTAAGACTCTCTTGAGAATTTTATTTGTCCCTTTTTATAAGACTCTTTGAATTGTCAACTGCATTAATTATTTCTTTACTAACATACCCCTATTTAATTTACATCTCTTTTTGCAATCAACAATAAATACTATGATAGAAACATTAACAAATTCTCTCTTTTCAAGGGTAAATTCGTAAAAACAATTTCAATTCTTAACAAATTCAATACTATCCCTTTCTTAATTCTCGAAAATTGGCCAAAGGGGTCTTACATATAGGGATGGAGGTAGTATATAGCTATCGTCTGCTACACCAAAGTTATTACTTGATGCTTACATGCATACTTTTATTATTTTGCTAGGAAAAAGAATCATAATGTGCAGAGGAAACGCTAGTGTTTGATAATACCTTCAACTTTTGGAGCTACATTTCCAAGTGACAGCTTGCTGAACTTCAATGAAGTAATTCCAGGAGGTCTGTACTCTTCCAATAGAGGTTCAACAGTTTCCTTGATCACCATCGTTGCAGCCTAATGGTGAACAAAATCCATCACAACCCATAGACAGAAAGATATTCTTGAAAGATGAAAGATTTAGGGTCTCCTTGAATTGACTTATTTGAATTTATCTAATGTGCAAGCTCTTGTGAGACTCTTTCAAAGAACTTATGGTAACAACTTATGAAAGATGTCCATAAAATGTTTTCAACTTATTTCAGTAAGCTCTCCAAAACAACTTATAACTTATATGAAAATAGTTTGACTATACGTAATCAATTATATGATAACGTTTGTTCTATAAGCGCTTAATTAAAGTGTTTATTCAATCAAGACCTTAATTTCTTTGAAGATATGATGAGAACATGCATATTTCTTTATCGCAATTGCTACAGCAACAATCGTATAAACAAGACATGATAGCTAATACTTCAGGAAATTTTTTCTTTTGAACAGCAACACAAATGACGTGTTAGATGCAATATTTTTGGATATTGGAATATATAAGCAATCTGATTTTCATTACAACATATTGTGTAAAATAACATGCTCATCTACAGTACAGAAACGAGGTAAGCATTAAGTTCTAAAGATCTAACATATCAAATAAATCTTGCAAGAAATCAATATCACACAAACTGTTTTAAATTGTTATACACAAAATGAGAAAGCAGGCATACTCACTTCTGCTACAAATGGCCAAAGTTTGCTCAGGAGTTTGTTTAGCCATTTCACCTGAAAAAGCCGGTGCAACAAAGAGTCAACAACAGCAAAATTACGCAAAAAATAGGTGAACTGCATAAAAGCTATAAGCTTCAAGGTGTATTAAGAAGCAGATTCAGAGTTTGATCACTGCTGTTAACAAATTTCCCCTCCCCCTAACATTTGTCTAAAAAACACAATCAAGTGCCGGGCAATATATAGAAATGGAAAATTCATACCTGCTCATATACAGGAAAAGATATCCACTCAGGAAGATTTTCCCCACAAATTTTCTTTAAATCATCTCTGTTGAGGGATCCAAGGAGTTTGACGTCAATAGCCTGCAAAGCATAATAACAATGACAAATGTTAAGACAAGAAAAAACTTAACCACATATTGATGTGAGTTAAATTTTAAAAGTTTCTCTTCAGGATGTGAGTTGAATTGAGTTGACCATAATGATAATTTTTAGTTAAATTAATTTTGATTTTAATAATTTTGAAAGTGACTAGTAAGCTAAATTGTATTCACACACAATTATCATCCTAAATGACTAGTTACTAAACTTTATTTGAAGTCTGATGCTGTTGACCACAAGACAAGTGTCCATAATATATTGACTACTATGTTTTTACATAACCCTTTTTATTCATAATAAAATTCTCCAAAAAAATATAAAACAAAGGCAAATGCTAACAAATATAGAAATTTATTATTGAAAGTGTATGGAAACTTGTGCATTTAACTTATTCAGAGCTTAAATTTTGTTTTTTTCAATAAAAAAATTTCCTCTTTTGATTCCTTAACAAGTACCCTTAGGGTACTTAGCAAGACCCAAAAACAAAATATTCTAGACAATTATCGAAAACCAAAAACTAATCCAATCCAAAAAGAAATAAACTGGATCAGATTTTATTTTAAAACCAAACCGATGGATGATCAAATTACAAAACCAAAGGGATCAGATTGAATGATTTTTCCCCTCGAAACCTGATCCATTCTAATCTGTGAACACCCCTACTGCAGTACAGTCTACAGGTCCAAGGTCTCAAACAATACATAAATTGTAGAGGGTAGTGGATTACTTTACTGCAATAAAGTAGTTCAAAATCAAGAGGTATTGCTTATATCCATCTGCTTCTACATTTTACTGCAAGACAGCAATTAATTGATGAATCATCTCCTAAATTTCTTGATCTAAAACCAATTGTTTCACAAAAGCATACCCGGTTCTCTTCTCCAACAAGCTTGTTTTGAGCCATCATGTTTCATTCTATAATCTTTACTTAAAATCCACAAGTGGATTATTAGCAATTCCATAACCCCATTTTTAATTTCAAAATTCAAAACACCACAAATTGATTTACATTTCATTTCATCAACTAAAATCCAAAATAAACAAGTCATTAAACTCGAGTAGTTAATGAGTTTCAGTTAAGGATAAATCTATCGGAAGTATTCGAACCCTAACTAAAACAATCTTTCACTTGCCTTTTGACCGAACTTCAGATTACCAAGTCCTTTTTCCCCTCAAAACCGGAGTGTTAAAGACAAAAAAATAAACAAAAATCCACAATTCCAAACTAAATTGTAAACATTGATAAGCAAAATCAAAATGAACAAATAAACAACACAACACTAGTAATCTTTGATACCAATTCATACCTTAGCAATTCGCTTGGAACTTCGATACCTAATCATACGAGCCCATCCAGCCATCAATGCTATGCCGAATAACATCCCCATAAATATCCCAGAAATCAAACCCATTTTTCCCTGAAGCAAAAAGTAAAAAAAAACAACTTTAATACTCAAACTTGCTAAATAAAGTCAAAGGCAAGCCAAAATTAAAACTTTATGTGAAACTTGAGAGAAAAAAACTCAAAGGGTCTTTCTTACCTTAGAGGAGGATGAACACCACAATTGGAATGAGATTCTTCAAAAAAGTTGGAAAAAACAAAAAGGGTTTATTATTTTTATGCTATGAGTTGTTGTTGGATGTGTTTGTTTTGAAAGATGTAAAAATGTAAAATTTCTTGATTTTAACGTCTGTTTCAGTGATGTTTGGGTTGAATTTTTTGATTTGATTTAGATATAGTCTTGAGTTGGTCCACGAGATTGAGGAAAAGAAAAGAAAACATTAATGTCTTTGTGGCTTAGCTGTAGCATGTAGGTAGGGACTCCACACATTCAATTTCAAACACTGTTTGCATTTTCATAGTTTTTTTTTTAATAATTATATATATAAAAAAATTGAATAAATGTTAGGAAATTAATGGTTGTCTTAGATTGAGACTTTAAGCTTGTGTTTGCACGTTCACTGGAAGCAATATTTTGTAGCTTTCTAAAATTTACGTTACATGTGCCTCAGAATGTGAAAATTTACTAGCCAACTTCAAACCAAACCAAGGCTAAGTGATTCCACTTAAAGAGGTTCAAACTATCAATAGTGTTAAGAAGTATAAGGCTAGTATAAGGTTGATTTTGTAGTTGAAATAAAAAAGTCAACGAATAAGAAGAATGTGAGTTCAATTTCCCTTTTAACAAACTATCAACAATATTAATATTACTGTACTCATTTTAATATAACTTTAATTTTTTTTTCAATTGTATTTTTTAATTATTTATATAAACATCAATTTTAAAATATTATACTTTACATTTACGATAATAGAAAGAGTTATGCTAACAATTTAAGGTCACTTGCTAAACAATAAAAAAAAAATTTAAGAGAAAAATATTACTTGTTAGAAATTTAAAATATGAATTACACAACTTTTAAGATATTTTTTTTAAATTTAATTCCTGACAATGTTAGCATTTTCTTAATAAAAAATATATCATTTCTTCTAATTATAAATATAAATAAAAATTAAGATGTATTTTAAATATATATTAATTTTTATTTACCTTAAAAGAGTAATAGTTAAAAAGTATAATTTAATAAATTATTTTTTAATATAGATGAAATAAGTTAAAATGACAATAATTGTAAGACTGATATTAACATTAGCCGTCAAAAAAAATCTGAAAGAATGATAACCAGACATTTGTTACTTATTAAAAGAACTCTGAATTATAAGACAGTAGTTATTTTCTATGAAAATAAAAGGTTAAGAAAGAAAGGAAAAAATAAAATGATTATAATGTGAATTAATTGGGGGAAAATTACAAGACTTGAATCTTGACTGTTTGGACCGATTGGATGGGAGATATCGGAGCATGACATAAGGAGTTTGTCTAAAAAAAAAAGGAGTTTGTCTCTTTCTGGCTGCATTAACAATGACCTTTCATATCCAATAGACTAACCAAATTTATGGGGGGCAAAAACCAAGCCATGTATTGTTCCTTACTTTTCAGCTAAGTAATGTCAAGACAATTGTATTTATTCTCAATTTTACGATCTATTATTGATTCAATAATGAGATGATATGATTTTTTTCTACAGATGAAATGGTTAAATAAATTGTATACGATTGTTATATCTTATATTCATATTTGAGATATAACAATATAATTTTTTACATTGATTAAATCTAAAAATTAAAAATTATTAATGATATTAGTATTAATAAATAATTGTAAGAGTTTATTTATTATATTTTATTTTTTAAATAATTATTTTTAGAAAAGTTCATTTATTTTCGTTAGAATCACAAAATAATTTTAAATTTTTTAGAAATAAATATTATGAAAGGTTAAAATCACTTTTTTACTACAATTTATACTAAACGGATCCTCAATTAATGGATAAAAAATGATTATTCTAAAATTTTATTAATTTAAAGTACTAAATTGTCAATATCTATTATTTTAATGATTAAATGGTTGATTCATTATAAATTTAATCTCCATTCTTATATATAAAATTCTATTAATTAAATCACATAAATTAAGAAAGTTAGTTATATAACCCTAAAAAAAGTTGTTTGTAAAATTAATTTATTGACAATTTGAACAATTTTACTACACTAGTTTACACTTGAAAAGATATAATTAATTTATAATTTTATTGTAATATTTCAAAATGCATAAAAAATATAATATAATTAATAGAGAACTAATTAATACTGAAAAAAATCAAAGAATGTCTTAATAAAAAAGTAACAAGTGAAGTGACTAGAATATCACTAGAAGGGGGGTTGAATAGGGATATTTAGCATTTAAAATTTTCTTTTAAGTTTTTAAAACTTTATCCTCTTCTAGAGGATGAAGGTAAGAGGTTAGAAATTCAAGTTAAGTGAATAAACAGATTAATTGTAAAAGAGAGAGAGAGATTTGAGATTGACACACACAACACACAGCTTTATACTGGTTCACCCAAAAGGGTTATGTCCAGTCCTCACACACTTGTGAGAATTCACTAAAAAACAGTCAACCTCTAATAGAGGTTAGTTACAGCCTTTGTGTTTTCAAGCTTCACCAAGCTTACAATATCTTCTCAAGAATTTATACTATTTCTAAGTGTAACTCACTTTAGAAATTACTGTACGTTTGAAGGTGTTTTGATGTTTCTCTTAACTAGCACTTTCTAAGAGGATGATTCAAAATCTAGTGTAATACAATAGAAAGTGTGAAGAGAGGATGAGAATGAAACTTGATAGCTCTTTGCCTTTTTATCTTTGATTGCTGTAGTTGTGTATCTAATGAAGAAGTGCATCAATCCTTTTATAGAGTTGAAGATAGACTAACAATGGTTCTTGATGCTTCATAACCGTTGGGCACAGTGATAAAAAAAGGTTAAAGTTTGAATTACAAGAATGTCATCCAGCTGTCTTTTGACTTGTTTGAATGCAGGAGGATGAGAGTAACGTTCATCCTCGTATGGCAGATGCAAGCCCTTTTTGAAGTCCGTGTTTGGGCTGTCCTTTTCTCTTTCTCTCTCACCAAGGCATGCCAGGTTCTATTTTAGGCTATGTTTAGTTTATCCTTTATGTGTAGGTGAAAAGGTATAACCATTTTTATCATAAGCCTATGTATTAGAGCAAGAGGTCAATCCTACTATGTTCCAAATATTCTGCGCTCATCCTCTGCCTTCCTTTGCTTTAGTTGACTTGTTTGTCTTCCAATCTTTAATTACAGAATTGACTTTGTACATGGAAGGAAAAATGCAGATAACGTGATTCTGGACAAAGTTGGTTCATCCTCTTTGAGGGGTTCATCCTCTGGTCCATCCTCTTGTTTGAAACTTTGTTGATTTACAAAGTTTTTATCTTATTTGGAGAATAACCTGTTTTCTAATTATAAAACACTCAAGAGCACAGATTAGATATAACAAGAGTCATAATCAATCAATTTTGTTATCATTAAAACCATATGAGAGAGATTTTGTCTCAACAACAAGTTACAAGGTTATATTTAGGGATGGAATTACTATTAATTCACTACAAGAAAATTTCACTTTTGCGACACTTGGATTGCGACAGTTCCTAAATAACTGCCCTAATCACGAAATCGCGACGGTTCCTGCGGCGGTTTTTGTCAACGGCCGCCGCCCCAAAACCCTTATCCCTCTAAACCGTGCTTCAGGTTCCCCAAAATTGCGTTTTCCCTCCTCCATTTCGTTTTCCCCAAAATTGCGACCTCAAACCTTCCATCCTCCATTTCGTTTTCCCATTCACGACTACCCTCCATCTTCCTTATTCATTGCGGCCTCCCTTCGTCTCTATTTGCTCTGTCCTCCCTTTGTCTCTTTTTGCAGTCTCCCTTCGTCTCTGACCTTGTTGTGCTATATAAGGTAAAGCTCTCATCTTCTTTGTTGTTGACGCTTCCTTTAACTATTTCTCCCTTCAAATCGAGTACTGATCAGAAATAGAGAAGCACTTGAGTTCGAACCATAGCTCGAACCCTAGCTGAAACAATGTTAGAGAAGCTTTACTTACTGTATATGTTGTTGGATCTATTTTTTTTTTCAGGCTTATTCAAGAGTTTGATAAAGAATTTCAAGCTTTGGAGGCTAGCTTTGATAGAGAAATCTGGTTTGCTGAACTCTGGTTTGCTTAGATATTTTTTTAACATTGTTTTTGCCTCTATTTCTGTCTGGTTTGCTTTGTTTAATTAATACTACTAAAAAAATATTAAAATCTGGATCTATTGCTTTGTTTTTGCCTCTGTTTCTGCCTGGTTTGCTTAGGAATTTTTTTAACTCTCTTTGCATTCTTATGTATCCTTTCCTCTTACGAATATCAGTAACAAGTGTTGCAGCTTGTGACCCAGCCTCCAATGGATCTGATGACATCATATCCCTGTGATCAAACACACATTGTGGGAAAGCCTGTCCTGATGTTGCATCCCTCAATTGGCTAGAGAATCCAAAGGACTCAACGACAGGAAGGTATGCCTTGATGTTGTATAGTGGAGTACCGGGCCTCTGCATTTCTTCAAACACATGTCCACGTTTCTGGTTAAGAACACTATAGATACCACCAAGAGCTTGCTCAAGAGCTTGGATTTCAACCAGGTAAACAGGCTCAAGAAGCCTAGGTTTGGCTATCAGCTGAGAGGCATAGAACACTCTCCTGGCAGTAGGAATGATCTGACCACCTCCTTTATGGATAGCATCGGTGTGGAGGACAACATCACATACTTCAAAGCAAATGGCTCATTTTTGCTTATATGATATTATTGTTCATTTTTTATAACTTTAAAGAATTAAAGGAATCTATCTATTGTCTATATTGTTCATTTTTGCTTATATGATAATATTGTTCATATCGTCTATCTATCTATTTTTAGTTTGATTTCTTAATTAATTAATTTCCCTGTTGATTCAATTAAATGATGATATAGGTCAGTGGTTACATGTGCATTGACTATTCTTACTAGTTCGCAAGCCATTCTAATCGTTTGGTCCAAGAGAGCTGGCAAGTATGAGTATGTATAATTGCAGCTGTCACTTTGTAAGGCATTCATTTGTCACTTCTGGTCTGTTAAAGCATCAAAATTTATTTAATATTTTACATTTCAAGTAGCTTTTGGTATGGGAATCAACAAACCAGATGGTTAGTATTACAATTTCCAATGCTTTCTTAAATTTCGTCTACATTAGCCGGATGTATTAGTATTGCACTATCGATATTTGATAGTAGTTTTTCATCGGTAACTAGTTTCGATATGAAAATAAGTTTCTACTTTATTTTCAAACTTCAACCATCAAAACAGGATGGCCTCAGACTGGCAGGATAATACTATAATATTTATTTTCCATGCTTTTAGTGCATATATGAATGCAATGTCCTAGAGTAAATCGTGTTTGTTCACAAGGATTTTTTTGTCTGAAAATCAATGTTCTTTTTGGCCTTTTTTAGGGGTTGATGTGATGACTTGCTATTAGTGATATGGTACCTCTTGTAATATGAATTCTATTGGAGTTTCTGAGTTATATTTTTTTATATTCATTACATGGTTAAATTGTTTCAAATCGATGCTTGGATGAGTGGATTATGCATCTTTTATTGAACAGAGAAGCTTGCTTATGAACATATTGTATTTGCGTTACCCTCGCTGAAGCTGAGAATATCTAATGCTAAATATTTTCATGTAGTCAGGTTTGTCATTCATCACAGCTTGAGTAAATCAACAGAAACATACTACCAGGTTTTGCTCTAATCCTTAATATGATTTTCTTGTGTTACATATCCTTTATCTTATTGTTGGAGACCAATTATTCTAGAAGCTTAATCTGGTGCATGAAAGCCTTGATATTTTTTTTTTTAATTTGGCACAATCACATTTGAAATTATTTTGGGATTGATGTGCGGCCAAAAAGCCAATGTTTGATGCACCTTGTGTTAAAAAGCAATGTGGTAAAGAGTAATGGGGGTTGCAAGGATTGAAAATCTAACCACTTAGCGAAAGAGGCTTTAATACCAGAGGCCTTTTATTTAACATCATTATCATTGAGAACAACTTACTTGTATTGAACAGATTTGGGTTTATTTAAAGCTCTGCCGAGATATATAAGGTTTAAATCTGATCATATATAAAACACCCTAAACCAAAAACAAACTGGAGAACGGTCAGAAAAGTTTCCATAAAAACCATATGTTGCAAAAACCATATTATGTTGGTACCAATTAAATCATCAAACTTGAAAATAAAACATATTTAAACCACTTGTTGCCTACTAAAGAAATAAACCTAAAGCCACTGGCATCCATAAACAAATTCATCTACACCAGAACCAACCTTGTTGAAGAAACTCAAATTTACTGGAAGAAATTCAACAGAATAAAGATTCAACCCATTAATGAATGAGCTAATTACTTTGTTCTAGTGGGTGTAAGCTGAAAAACAGCTGAATCTAACCTTGTTGAAGATTTCATTGTTTGTCACAAAAAGAATAACCAAAACAACACAGCTGAGACTAATAATTCATGGTTCGTGAGGCTGTTTATCATTGTGTTCTTATTACATTTCAGGTTAAGTGAGATTCAGTGGGCTGCTTTTGTTCTACTAACTGCTAGGTGCACTACAGCTCAATTGAATTCAAAGTAATGATCGTGGAGCAACATCATTAGGGACCGATTAGATATTTTGATGAACTTTTATGTTTCATGGAGTTGTTTTGTATGTTTAGCCACTCCGCTAATGTTTTGAATATTTAAACTACTTTATTTATTATTTTAGTTAAGTTCAATGTATGAATTGGTGTTATTTATTTTGAAAAAATTATATAAATTGAATTTAGCTACAATAGTTATTTAATTGTGTATTTAAATTATGTGGATGATATTAATTTATAAATTTTTTTATTTTAATTAATAAAAAATCAGAAAAAATTGTATAATAATTTTTTAATTTAAATTATTAGGATTGTGACGGTTCAAATTGTCTCAAAATGAATATAGCGACGGTTGATAACTGTCACAATGTTTTGGATCAAATTGTTCAAAATGAATATAGCGACGGTTGATAACTGTTGTGATGCTTCAAAAAGATTTGAATGTGTTTTGCGACGGTTTGAACCGTCGCAAAAAAAGGTAAATTGAGGCGGTTATGAACTGTCGCAAAGTTGGCGATGGTTGAAACGACGGTTTTCGGAACCGTCGCAAAAACGCTTCGCGACGCACGAATCTGCGACAGTTGACGAACCGTCGCAATCTTCCATTGGAGGCGGTTGTAACCGCCGCAAACAGCCTTCAAAACCGCCGCAAATTTTTTTTTTTTTGTAGTGATTGATGAGCAAAATGGGTAGCTAGGGGAATGCGTCAAGGTGACACTTGGGTAGAGCCCCGCTAGCAGCACAAACATATTATATCACATGAAAAATATTTTTTTGGGCACAATATTTACACAAATACAGTAAACATTAAAAGAAATTTTGTATTAAGTAATATGACTAAATTTTTTATTTGTAAGTGTATATCCCTCATGCATAAATCAACACATAGAAACATAGGTAAGTTTTCAGCAAAAAGTCACCAATAATTGTGTTAATTAAGTTAAGTACACTGCTTAATTTGGAATCTTTTTCCAAACGACACCTTAAATCTTAACGTGAATGTTCACTTTTTGAGTAATGGGTTTGGATAGTCATAAACAACAAGGAAGGTGACTGCTTAGCAACAAATATGATGTGAATGTAAGGTTTCGAGGGATCCTGGAACTGTTAAAGTGTGTTGACAACCATTCAATTCGTTAAGAAACTTCCTTTTGACAACTACATCATCGAGTCTGATTCAAAAAATATTATCAAAATTGTGAAGGTAGGTTGTTTTCCTTTAAGCTATTGGGGCAAAATAACGCAATAATGCAAAGCTTAAGTTAGGACAGATAGATGTAGGTTCAAGTTTGTTCGTCGTAGGAGTAATATGGTGGTTCACCAGCTAGCTAGGGTTGCGATTGAATTTCCATACCAGAGATGGCTAGATAGGCCTCTCATTCAAATTGCATACTATTGACTCCACAATTTGGGCCTAGTTTTATTCAAAAAGAAAAAATGGAATATTGATCGAACATAATAAATATTTGGGTTAAGTGATATAAAGTCGATTTGTTGGCTGACTAAGGTGGAAAAGCTAGAGAGTGAATTGATAAGCAATTTTCAGATACAATTTTCACTCTTATCAAAATACTAACAATATTATAACTACTAACATTGATCGTTGACAAAATAAATATTTAGGTTCCTTAACTATTTTCTTGAGTGTTTGATTCTTAGTAAGCATGTATGATAAAATATATATTAGGATCAATCATTTAAATGAATCTTAGTTAGCAGTGTATCTTAGTGTACCAAATAAAATTGGAGCAACTACATTAATATGATTTTGGTGTTTAAAATGTCCAATTAATATCACATACTTTGAGAATATGTGTCTTTATATCACTTATAAAAAATTATAGTAATAAATATTTCCATTAGTTTTAGAAATTGAAAACTAAAAGGGAATTATATTTTTATTTTCACAAAATATGATTTTAAATTCAATTTTTGTTTGAATAAGCTTTAAAAGAATTATTTTTATGGTATGGTGTTTATAAACTTTCTTTTGATAACTTATTATTTTATTTAAAAAATACTAGACATATTTATTTTTTAGTATTTAAAAACGGTTATTATATAATTTACAATATTTTAATTAATATTTTTCATAAACAGATGAGTCTTTAAATTAAGAAAATTAATTTATTATCTTAAGATTTAAAATTGAGATTTAAAATTAAGAAAATTGATTTATTATCTTAAGATTTAAAATTGAGATGTAGTGTTAAAATGGATTATAATTTTGACTCTAACATTTACCGTGAACCAAATAATTGAATTTGTGTTACTTGTCCCTTTCTATAGTTTATTTTTTTGGGACATGTAATGTAATCCATTTATAGTTAAAGATAAGCTCAACATCATGTCATATGTGGCAAGTTGCTTTACTACTAATTAAGGCAATATTTTCATTTTTGATTTGAAAAGTGGCTTTGCAAGTTCAAATAAGTTATTTTTTTGCTATATTTTCTTAATCAACACGCTCATGTAAGGAAGTGTAAATTTCTATATCTTTTTATTACATTGAAGGAATGTGTTGCCATTTGTTTTAAGACAGTGTTGTCATTTGTTAGGTTGGGGTTTATCAACAAAAATCCAAGATAACACAACGAGAATATTTCTTCCCTCCATAATGACAATTTAGGTCCCACTTTGGATGATAGAATCTTAAGAGGGAGACACAACACCTAATCTTTTTATTTCATAAAGAAAAATAGTGGTGAAACTCAAACCAACTTAATATAGAACGCATAGTACAAGTTTGAATCCACACCTAAATATTTGAAGTTATTTTCAACCTATAGCAAAACTTGAAATGAAATTTTTTAAATACTAAAAACGATAAAATTAAAAGTCTTTTAAATTTAATTAATTTTTATTTTATTAAACAACAATAACAAATACATTGACATGATTAGAGGTGTACAAATGTGCTTATATTTGAAATGCGCTTATATTTGAAATGATTTGCATTGTATTTATATTTTTTATATAATTTAAAATGATATAAGAGTATAAAATTACTTCAACTCATAATACAACTCATTGTAATTTGCATGAGAGACTTTAAAAGGTTAAATTTACAATCTATAAAAGCATCTAATAGGACAATTACACCACTCTGACTGAATAGCTAAGATTAAGCTTTCAACCATCTCTATTTACAACCTAACTTCAAAACACCAACTCTATATGTGATACTAACATAGTGCAATATGTCACCCCATCTTGAAATAGGATTTTATTCCTTAATAACCACAAACACTACATCGCAGCCACTCAAATAAAATATCTAATTTTTTTCAAACGACCATCTCTAACCAAACTCTCATGATAGAAAATATGTTGAACATTTGAATCCCCACCCAATTATTAATGGCAGCCCATGCATTATAAGATAAATGACGAGAAAAAGAGATCATTTTAAGACTGAATTTCACTTAAACAAAAAATACAAGATACCTCATAATTTTAAGAGATTACTCCTCTTTTGAATAATTCTCCTTTTATTCATCATACCTCCAACGTTAATCTAGGAAGCACTACTATTTTTTAAGAATTTTCTCACTTTAATAAAAAAAAAATTGATAAAAATTGTGAAGAAGCTTTTAACTCGGACTCAATTGATTTTGGGGACTTAAAAATTACAAAGACACTTCAAGAATATGAGGTGCAGCCAACCTTGTTGGAAAAAACTAGAGATAACTATCTCAATAGTGCAAAATATTTTTCCCTCACTTGTGCAGATAAATGACTAAATAGAAAATATCATTCTACATAGCAACAACAATTGGCTGAAAAATTAAATATGAGACAAACACAATTTTTAACGTGGAAAACTTCCCTCAAATTGAGAGAAGAAAAATCACAGAACCTAGTCCAGTAAAACCTTCCACTATAATAATTAATTGGTACATCAAAGTCTTCCTAGTAACACTAGGGAATATCAATCAATAATAGTCATTGCCAAAAAAGTGGAGACCAAACAAATAACAAACAACCTTACACTAAAGTGTATATTCCAAAGTAACCCTCCAAGAAGGTAGAACTACTAACACTGTATATTAAAATAACAAACTCAGTGGTAAAAATAACATATTAAAATTGTAGATCAAATGGAGCAAGTTTATTACACACATACTACTACCAGAACCCAATTTTTTCTTCTTCTCTATGCTTTGCCATCAACCTGTTTTCCTTTTTTTTTTGTTTTTTGTAACGGCATTGTATTCCTTTTCTCTAAAATAGGGATTTCAAATCTCTTTTTTTTTCTTCTTCACATAGGTCAAGCCCAATAAAACACTTTTTTTTCCTTTTTTTTTCTTTAATAATAATAATAATAATAACAATAATAATAATAATAGTAAATTTGGTGGGTTTCACTTGGGAAATGAGTCCAACCAACCAATCTCCCCCCTCACGACTCAAGTGGGAAGGTACTGCTCAACCATGTCGACCTTCTTTCTACAGTATATCATCTTCGACACAAGCAAGAATTTCGTCATCATATTTGAACCATTCTCATCAGTATGAATCTTTTAATTAAAAATGACTTCATTTCAAGTGCATCTTGTATGTAATGATACTGTACCTCAATATGTTACAACTTTGCATGAAAAGTCGAGTTCTTGCTGAGATGGACTGTCACAAAATAACACAAACTTGTCTTGCTTGAAACCTAACTCATGTAGGAATTTATTCATCAAGAAGAGTTCTTTGGAAACTTCAGTTGCTACAATGTACTCAACTTCAGTAGTAGGTAAAGCAACACACTTTTGTAACCTTGATTGCCAAGACACAACTCCCCTTGCAAACGTCATTATATAACCAGAAGTAGATTTTTTAGAATCAAGATCACTTGTCATATCTGCATTTGTGTAGCCATCCAACACAGGTTCACCACCTCTATAGCATAAACACACTTTGGAAGTGCCTCTGGGGTATCTGAGAGTGCACTTCACTACTTGCCAACAATCTATACCAAGATTAGATAGAAACCGAGTGACAACTCCAACTGCATAAGCAATATCTAGCCTTGTGCATGCCATATCATACATCAAACTCCCAAATGTGGATGCATAAGGAATCTTTTTTATCTTTTCTTTATCTTTCTCACTTGTAGAACATTGATCATAATTCAATTTAAAATCAGTAGCAAGTGGAGTACTAACAGGTTTGCAATTACTCATGTTAAACCTCTCTAACACTTTCTCAATGTAATTGTGTTGAGATAACCACAATTTTTCATTCTTCCTGTCACGAGTAATTCTCATTTCCAAAATTTGCTTTGCAGGATCCAAATCTTTTATTGCAAAAGACTTGTTCAAATATTTCTTTAGAGATTAAATCTTCTTAGTGTCATGACCAATAATCAACATGTCATCCACATATAACAAGAGAATAATATAATCACCATTAGAAAATTTCTTGACAAACACACAATGGTAAGAAATAGTTTAACCGTACCCATGTTTCTCCATGAAAGAATCAAATTTCTTGTACCATTGTCAAGGTGCTTGCATGAAGGAATTCAATTTTCACACCACGTTGTTCAAATTTTAGGTTCAAACAAGCTGCTAACCCAAGCACAACTTGGATGGAGGACATCTTCACCACAGGTGAAAAAATTTCTTCAAACTCCATATCTTTTCTCTGATTAAAACCTTTCACAACCAACCTTAGTTAAAAACTATTCTCTTCTACCTTTATCTTATATATCCATTTGTTCTTGAGTGCCTTTCTGCCCTTAGACAACTTTTCTAAATCAAATGTGTGATTCTCATGCAAGGAATTCATCTCTTCTTGCATGACCTTCAACCATTTTTCTTTATCAACATTTCTAATAACCTCTTGGTAGTACTCTATCTCACCATTATTAGTGATCATCACATAATCATGTGGAGAATATCTTTGAGAAGGTTGACGTTCTCTAGTAGACTTTCTTAACTCAAATTCAACTGGTGGCTCAGCTGGAACTTGTACATCATAGTGAGGTACATGATCATTAGTTACATTCTCATCATTTACCTGTATATCTCCCTCATCAACAAAAGTTTCTACATAGGGTTTAGGCACAACATCAATGTAACTTCATGAATTAGATTTTTGTTTCACAACTTTATCAAAATCTTCAATAGTTCGGTCCTTAAGAAATATTACATCTCGGCTTCTGATAATTTTCTTTTCAACCGAATTCCATAACTTATAACCAAATTCTTCACCATTATAACCGACGAACACGCACTATTTGGATTTACTATCAAGTTTGAACCTCTCATCTCTTGGAACATGAACAAAACATCTACAGCCAAACACTATCAAATGACGATAAGAGACATTTTTCCCTATCCACACTTTATTTGGAACATCGCCATCAAGTGGAATTGAAGGAAAACAATTGATCAAATCCACTGCAGTTTTCATTGCTTCAACCCAAAAAGATTTCAATAATTTTGCATGAGAGAGTATACATCTGATTATGTCATTAGTCGTACGATTCATTCTCTCTACAACACCATTATGATGAGGTGTCTTTGGAACTATTTTCTCAAGTCGGATTCCATGTTCTCTACAATATTTTTCAAACGGACCTCTGTATTCACCAATGTTATCTGATCGAACATATTTCAGTTTCCTTCCTTTTTTTTCTTTCAACACTTGCATGAAAATGCTTGAAGACTCCAAGTACCTTGTCTTTATATTTCAACGGGAAAGCCTACACTTTTCTAGAGTGGTCGTCAATAAAAGTAACAAAATATGATGCACCACCAAGAGATTTATTATCCATCATGCAAACATCATTATGAACTATATCAAGAATATTTTGCCTCCTATGAGAACCAGTATTATGAAAATAAACTCTATGTTTTTTTTCAACAAAACAAAGAGTGCATGTTTTTAGAGACGTACCTTTCATAGGAAGAAAACTTTTCTTCACAATTATGTTGAGTCTTTTCTCACTCAAGTGACCAAGGCGCATATGCCATAAATCAGAAGAGGCGTCTTCAATTGCATTCACTTCTCCTTGCATAACTTCGTAGGCATCCTATAGAGAAAAGTAGAACTTTTCTCCTTTCCAACCACTAGAAACCCATTGATGATTTACATATACCACCACCACCAAAGTAAGTCTGATAACCCTCAATATCCAACACTTTCACCGAAATCACATTGAGATGAATATCAGGAACATGTCTAACATTCTTTAATTGAAGCTTGCTACCAATCCTAGTTTCAAACCAAATGACTCCCATACCAATAATTTTACATACCCCTTTCATATCCCATTTTTACCGTGCCAAAATCACCAACACTGTAAGATGAAAAGAAATCACGCTTAGGAGTAACATGATAAGAGACACCCAAATCAATAATCCAAGTTGAATCTAACATGCAAGGTTTGTGGAATTATCATCACAAACAATGTAGACATTACTAACAGATATAACTGCTGTTGTATCTTTATCATTTTTCTTCTCTTTGTCTTCATCTTTTTTCCTTGACTGATCTCTCTTAAGAAACTTGTAATTTCTTTTTATGTGACCTCATTTGCCACAATTATAGCATATCACTTCTTTTCTAATCCTTGACTTGCTATGAATTTCAAAGTTGTCACGTATATGGAAGTGTCTAGATTGACTTCTCCCCCGTGACTTTGTAACTAGTGCTTCTAACTTTGAGGAAGAACCAATCAAACGATGTTCCTTTCTTTGAGCTTCTTTATTCAACATGTTCTCTTTAATTGTTAACATTTTCAACTTCCGACTTGAGCTGATTTGGTCAATGTCACAACAAGGACATCCCAATTATCAGGCAAGGAACTCAACAATAACAATGCTTGCAACTCATTGAAGTAGCAATTTACAAGAAAATGGGTTTGATTGTAAATTAACCTTTTAAAATTTCCTGAAAAAATTAACTCAAGATTGATGTTGGTTGTAAATCAGAAAACAGAGAACGTTTTTGGTTATCTAAAAATGACAATTTTAGTTAATCTATTGAATTTGATATTTAAAGACTTGAAAGTAAATAGATAAAGGAAAGAATATAACCCACAGATATATCCTGGTTCACCCAACTTGGGCTACGACCAGTCCTTACAACTGTGAGATTTTCAACTAAGTGCTCCAAGGCAAGAACTCTCTTGAGTTTTACACAAACTTTCTGTAGATCAATCTTGATTTGTTACAGACAATACCTTTCAATCCAAAAAGGAGTTTTTCACATATCTATCCTTTAATATTTACAAAGGATTAATCACACTACCTTCTCTATAACATAGAAGGATTTTTACAACTTCTCAAGACTTAGTTTTTACTCACTTTATCTTGAGATTACAATTGAATGATAAAGTGTTTGATAAAATCTAAATATCCTCAACTCATGTTTTTGTATTTCATTCTGATCTTTGGAACTCAGAGTGATCTTAGAACATAATAGTAATTGGATGATGCAGTTTCCAAGTACTTGACAGAACTTGAGAAAATGGGTGTAAAAAAAGGTAGAAGCTGTTGAATCTGATTATGAATGATAAGATAATTGCTTTTATGAGTTCAGGTCTTTGCCTTCACCTTGAGTTCTCTTTCATAGACTCAAAAAGAGCTTATGACAGCTCATTTGCTCGTTGGGAACAAACTGGTTGTCCTTTGTTAGTGATTAGGTGAGAGCAGGCAAAAAAAGCAAGAATGTTCTTCATTCTGCTTCTGATGTTCAAGAGCAGACTTGGTTCTTCCTCTGTGTGGCAAATGCGTCTTGATCTTAGTGATGCGTATTCTTGGCTTTTAAATTTGTAGAGCGATCTTCCAATATTGACTTGCTCTTAGCATGATTGAATTGGAACTGCACAAAAATTGAATTTGGAACTACATTTGCGTTTTCGCATTTCTGAAGCACCTCAAGAACGTTCTTCGTTTTCTTCAAAATTGTCCAAAACGTTCTTGGTTTTATTAACTTAGCTTGTTTCTTCTTTGATATGACCTGTTTAAGTTTCTTGGTGCATATCTTGATTAATACACTCAAGCACACTTATTAGATACAAAAACATGCTTTAGAATCATAATTATAATTCTTAATTAATCTTTATTTATCATCAAAATTATTTAAGTTGGGGTATTGTCTCAACAATCTCCCTCTTTTTGATGATGACAAACATATTAATTTAGATTTTAATTTGATTCTAAAATAAACAGATAGGGTTTTTAGATAAAACTCCCCTTCAACATGTGCTATTCTTTTTATTAAACATCATAAAACAGTGCTCATAAATACTGGTTGTTTGAAACAGATTTTCGCATATTGATTCAAGATAGCATATGACACCATGATTTTCTACATATCACAGCAGACTAGAGGATTTATCAGAGTATTACATAAAGTAGAAATCATCTGATCAAACATAATATCACAAAAAGTAATATCAAAAGGTAGTTCATGTGTTAACAAATGTGCGAGAATTAGCAAGATATTACACAACTTCTATGTTTGAAACTTGAAACCTAAAATCTATAAAAATTACTTCTCCCCCTTTGTCACAGCAAAAATGGGACATAAGGCACTAAAATAGCTAAGTAGAGAGAGATGGTGAACACCCTTCCAAGGATGACGAGAGAGGCGGTTGTGGGATAGGTGGAAACACAAGGGGCAGATTTGGCATGGGTGGCTCTAGGCCTAGTTTCGGAGTCAACTGAGTCGTCATCCATTCACGGAGAATAGCTTGCTCTTTGTGTTGATGGATTTGTCGTGCCAGGATTGTCTGAAGGGAGTCAAAGATGGCTCTGTTGGTTTTAGAGTTGTGAGAATCTATCTTTGACTTTTTCAGTGGAGGCTGAGAACCTTTTGGAGGAGCAGCAGTAGTACAAAAGGTGGAAACGGTAGCAAAAGAGGAAGAAACGTGTGGAAGGGAGTTTGGAGTGTTGATGTTAGAAGGTACAGGTGAGCCATCTTCTGGAAAGGCCAATAATTGGCTAATGCCAAAAATTGAAGAGCATGTTTTTTGGGAGGAAAGAAACATGGGTAACATTGTGAATGATTGTGGATTAGGCAGAGGAGGACATACAATCTGAGGAGGTGATGCTGGAAGAGCGGTTGGTGCAGTAGTAGTGGGTTTTGGATCAGGAATTGGTGATGGTTCAGCAGAAGTAAGCGAGGCTGATTTTTGTGGGGAGTGGGGAGTGAGGAGCATTCCTTTTTTGTGTGGTGGAGGATAGAGTAGATTGAGTTTGTTTCATGTGAGCAATATTTTTTAGGGAAATTTTTGATAGTTTGATGTTGGAACTTTCAAAACCCAAATCAACAGAAAAGAACCTAAAATTTTGAGAGAAAACCATACCGTAGGGAATGGTGTTGCGTTTATAATCTTTGCAGATTGCAGAGATAATATGATGCAAGATTAGATGGGCAGATTGAGATTTTTCTTGTGAAGAAGATGATAAATGACCAGAGTGTCATTATCAGTTACAAATTTGTGGCTTTCACATCTAGGTTGCATAGAATGTTGGCTAATACTGTTGA
This sequence comes from Cicer cuneatum, assembly GCA_037974295.1. Classification (NCBI taxonomy): domain Eukaryota; kingdom Viridiplantae; phylum Streptophyta; class Magnoliopsida; order Fabales; family Fabaceae; genus Cicer; species Cicer cuneatum. Next base: position 61,439,534 of record JBBPBO010001985.1, on the reverse strand, counting down.
GAATTTTGGGAACCAGCTTTAAATTAGCAGACAAAAAAAATCGTGGAATTAGCAACAAACAACTCCTAAAATACATCATCTTTTGAAACTTCAATGGCAGAATACCAGTCTTGACCAAAGACTGCAGGCCCTTCAGTAGGTAAGTTGAGAATATCAGCAAGGATGGATGGAGTCAATTGTATTTCAGTTCCCTTGATTTTGGATACAATGAGGGATTTATCAGGAAAGCATTCAGCCTTGAAGCAAAATGCCCTTATTACCTCAGGGTAATAACAATAAGAGATTTTGAGGAAGTTGGTCCAACCTAAGGCATTAGTGTGATGTTGGATATATGTTTCATCAATTTTCAGGTTTTCAAACACAAAGACTTGACCAATGCCAATGGGTCGCTGAGACCATTTGTCATTGTAGATTGTTTTCATTTTGAGAGAGATCAAAGGGCGAACAGGTTTGTATGATGGGGATGGTTTGTTTTTAGGCTTTGTGGTTCTCTTCGAAGAACGTTTTGGGTTTGGGTCTTTTTGTGGAAAACGTTCTGAAAGGTTTGCAGATTTAGGGTTTTTCAATTTTTTGGATGGAGGTTTGATTGTTTGCTTTGTTTTTGTTTTGTTGGATTGAGGTTTTTTGTTGGACTTAGGGTTTGGTGGTACTGATTTGGAGGGGGTTTTGTGGTGTTTTTGTGATTGAAGGTGGTGGTGATTTAGTTTCTGGGGTTTATTTGGAGGAGGTTTTTTGGGGTGGCTTTGTTGGAGTTTCTGTTGTTTGAGTTACATGCGTTTGAGTTTGTGGTGTTGGTTCGGAGATGATATGTTTTGGTACGGGTATGGAGTCAGAATCATTATCAGAGATGACGTGTATTATGTTGTCTATTTTCTTTGTTTTAGAGGTACCAATGCTAGCAAGAACGCACATTGGTCTTCGTTTTGATGATGGTGGTTTTGGTCGCCATTTGTACGTATTCTTGGGATGTGGTGGAGTCTGAATAATGGAGGGAAGTCCGCATTGATACAATGGTGGAAGGATAGTTGCGACAGGTTTGAGAGGAAGAATGAGAGGAGATGATTCACGAGAAGATGACATTAAATCTGAAAAGGTCTTTTCTGAGGAGGAATGAGGAGGTGTTGGTCAGGGTGGTGGTGATGGTGAGTGAGTTAGAGATGGTGAAAGAGACGGTGATGATGATCAGGGATGTTTTCGTGCAAAGCTTTTTGTTCTTGCCATTGTTGAATGTGAAAGAAAGAACATGAGACGAGTAGAACGATGAGGGGAATTTTCATTAAAGTAAAAATTTGTTGTATAGTGAGAAGTGACGGTTGGTTTACTATACGGTTGAGTATTGGTTTACTCTACAGTTGCCATGTGTGATGATGATGGATGGGATGGACGTGCATTGGGAAGGAGGAGGTTGCAGTGAAGTGGCAGAGTAGGTTGCAGTAGCCGTTACTCTTTTGACGAGTGACAGCTGTTCTTGTGCATACGTTGACTTTTGATATTTTTATTTTTCCTGAAGAATGAAGAACGTTTTGGAGCTATTTTGCAGAGAGCCATTCCAAACGGAGAACGTTCTCCGTTTTGTCCAGAATGCTTCTGGCTTAAGTTTTGACTAGGATTTTTGATGATTTTTAGCCTTTCTTTGATAGAAATGAAATTTTTTTCAACTAGAAGCTTAGTAAAGATGTCAGCAAGCTGATTCTTTGTATCAACAAAAATTAGTTCTATTTCCTTTTTATTGACATGATCTCTAATAAAGTGATGTTTAATTTCAATGTGCTTAGATCTTGAATGTTGAATAGGATTTTTGGAGAGATTTATGGCACTTGTGTTATCACAGTAAATAGGAATTTTAGAATAGCTTACAGAAAAGTCTTCAAGTTGATTTTTGATCCACAAGACTTGTGAATAACAATTGGCTGCTGAAACGTATTATGCTTCAGTGGTTGATAAGGCAATTGTGTTTTGCTTTCTGCATGATCAGCTTATCAGGGCTTCTCCTAGAAACTAGCATGCACCACTTGTGCTTTTTCTTTCAACCTTATCTCCAATGTATTCCGCGTCACAGTAAGCTGCAAGATCAAAGTGAGAACCTTTGCTATACCAAAGGCCAACATCAATATTACCAACAAGATATCGAAAAATTCTTTTTACAGTAGTAAGATGAGATTCTTTTGGTGCAGATTGAAATCTTGCACACAATCTTACTGCAAATCCAATATCTGGTCTACTGAAGTTAATTAAAGTAATGAACCAATCATTCCCCTATTTGCTTTCTGGAGAACGTTATGCTTTTGCTTCAGAACTTTCTCTCTTTTGTAAAATACTTGGAGAACGTTCTCCCTTTTCAACATTCCTTCTGTTTTTGATTTTCTCATCCCTTTTTTTAAAATAACATGGAAATTCAAGATGTCCTATTTTTCTGCAATATGAACATCTAATTTTGCATTCTTCTTCTTTTCTTTCTGGCACGAAGAAGTTTTCATACATCTTTGTTTTTTTGTGTTTTGTCAAAACCAAGGCCAGCTTTATCAAAAATTCCTATTTGAGAACCCATGATTTTTTGAAAAGTTTATGTTGCTTTAATGAAGTTAGACAAATCATTCTTAAGAAGTTTAACTTCAGATTTGAGAAGATCATTCTCCTTTTGTATCGAAGAACATTCTTGATTTTCTTGTCTCTCATCATTAAAGATTTTGGTTTGTGATTCTTTCAAGTTTTGAATGATTTTTTTTGAGCTCGTCATTCATCTTTTGAGTTTTTTCTTTTTCTTCTTTTTTGTTATGAAACTTTTCATTTAAAGAGCTGCATTTTTTGATAAGTAGGTTTGAATCATTAAGTAAGTTATCAAATTCATTTCCCATTTGTTCACACAAAATATAGTGTTCAGAATTTTGTACCTATGTTTCTTCTATGCCTACCATGAGACATATGTTGGCCTCTACTGAAGTAGCTAGAAGATCACTAGAAGGGGGGGTTGAATAGAGATATTCGTGGTTTTAAAAATTCTTTTGAGTTTTAAAGCTTTATCCTCTTCGAGAGGATGAATATCAGAGGTTGTAAATTTAAAGCGTAGAGGTTTAGTTGATTATCAAATGATAAAGAGATAGAGAAAAGATAATGACACACAAATTTATACTGGTTCACCCAATGAAGGCAACGTCCAGTCTTCACACACTTGTGAGATTTCACTAAGTATCAAAAACGATCAACCTCTCACTGAGGTTGGTTACGATTTGTGTATTCTACAACTTCACCAAGCTTACAATCTTTTCTCTCAGATTTCAACTTCTCTCAAGTGTATCTCACTTGGAAATTACAAGATGATATGATGTAGCTTGGGTTGTTTCTCTTTGTTCACACTTTCTAGAAAGATATTTCAAAGATCTAGTGTAAGATTTAAAGAAAGTATGAAGAAATGATGGAAATGCTCTTGATAGCCTTATACTTTTTCTTTTTATGCTTAGTTGTGTGTGTTGAATGAAGAAGAGCAGCCTTCATTTTATAGAGATAAGTAAACTTTTTCTTCAAGAAAGTTGTCCTTTATGACCGTTATCTTAAGTTGTAATGATCCTTGAAGTTTGCCTTTATTTGCAAAAATGTCATTGAATATGTCCTCATTCAGCCTTGCACTTAGGAGGTTGATTTTCACGAAGCTGTCTTGGAGGTTAGATCTTTCTATACGTTTTGACAACAGGAAAGTGGTTTTTCCTTTTTTCTTTTCCAAGATATGTAATCTTTCTTTTCGTGACCAATGCAACCTTTTGTACTTTGGTACTTTTAGTCATTTTCAATGCAGGAGGACGAAGAGGCAGTTTTTTATCTTCTAGTGTTTATCATCTGGTGTTCATCCTCCGGCACTGATGACTTTGTTTATTTATGCTATTCGTCCAGAAATTTGTCTTCACTTAATTTTTGACTTGGATCAGTGAAAATTATTTTGTCTTTATAAATGTTCATCCTCTGGACAGGAGGTTAGAGCTTCTATAAATTAGGACATGACTTGTACATTTCCCTTTTGAGATTCAAACATATGGGTTAGCAAAATATAGCTGTTGAATGTTTTGCTAAGTTTCCTTGGACTTGTCTTTATTTGCAAAGCTGCCATTTAGCCTTTATCCTCAAGTTTGAGTTGTAGGAGGATGAATCTTTTATTTGTGATGTGACTTGTGCTTTTTGACTTTTCCTTTTCCCAACAACTTTAGTGTATTGCTTTATCAATTAAGGACATTGTTTTTTGTGCTTTTGTACATTTATTACAAAATTGTCATCCAGCTGTCTTGAGTCTTGTTTGAGCGCAGGAGGATGGGAATACAGTCCATCCTCGTATAGGAGGTTCAAACCTCCTTGAAGTTTGGGCCTTAGCTGTCTTTTGCTTTTGCGTTCTCCAAGACTAAAGGTGCAAACACGAGAAGGGGGGTTGAATTGTGTTTGTCTAACTTGAATACTTTTTCTGTTTTTGCAGTTTTAAAACAAAACTTGATGTATGAATAAAAACAGAGTTAGCAGCGGATATAAAGTAAAAATAAAAACACATAATTTTATATTGGTTCACTGATAACGAGGCTACGTCCAGTCCCTTCACCTTGAAGGATTTCACTAATTCAAACCTTGAATTACAACAGTTCCACTGACCCTCCAAGTCAGTCTTCTCAAACAATCTAACAATCCTAGACTCTTGAGGAATACAACACCTTGACTTCCTAAGTCAAGTCTTCTCCTACCAATCTGACAACCCCAGATTGTAGAAGGAATTACAACGCCTTGAATCTAATTGCCAAGTAATCTGCTACCCCTTCTGACTCCCTCAGATTGTAGCCTCTACTTCAACAACTTAGATCTAACACAAGGGAAAGAAAATAACACGAGTGTTTGCTTCTGGAAAGCTGGAACTCACAATTAACCTCACTGAAAACTTGAGTGTTTGCTTTGGAAGTGTATGACTCTTTTGTGATTTTCGATGCTAAGTATTCTGCCTTGAGCCTCCTTTTATATATGTGAATTTGGGTCTCTTCCAAGCTGAAATTCGAGCTGTATCTTGCTGGATTCTCTTGCAAAAATACTCTGACCAATTGGGTTTCATATAAATAAAAAATATATCTTTTTATCTCCAGATTTGTTTTCATAAATAACTTGGGCCAATCCTGTCTTTAATTAATTCTGGAACAAATCTTTCTTCCTGCCAATAGCTTCTGAACTCCCATACGACTTCAATTTATTTTTGTAACAAATCCTTTTAATACTTTGATCAAATTTAATTAAATCTCCATCGTTAATCCTCATGATTAAATCTGGACCGTTTGATCATATGCGCTAGTCCACATCTGGACCATACTAAGTGATCTGCTGTGATCCTCTGATTTCGGCCGTCTTCTGGTCATCTTCTGATCTGCTGTGATCCTCTGCCAGGCCATCTTCTGGTCAGAATAACTTCTGGACTAAGTCTGACTTATGATTCCTTCTGGTATGGATCAAGTCTCCCTTTGGCAGGCTTCCTTCTGGTCTGGTCCAGGTCTCCTTATGACTTTGCTTCCTTCTAATATGGGCCAGCAAAGATATCCTGTGGTAATTTCAGGATGCATCCTCTGGTACCTTCTGGATGCATTATCTGGTGTCTTCATCTTCTGCCTGTGCAAACTTCATCTTCTAGTGGCATTTAATGTAATAATTCAAGGTACAAAATAAGATTACATGGAGTACTTTTGTAAACATCAAAATCCTAAGTACTTAGAACCAACTTGGTTCCAACAATCTCCCCCTTTTTGATGATGACAAAACCTTAACTTATTTTGCTAGCTTATAACTCGAAGACTTGAATTGCTCCCCCTCATACCAATCTCTCCCCCTAAGTCTTATACTGACTTTTTCTTCTCCTTTTCAACTCCTTCTTGAATCAGTATCAAAGGCACAGGAACTGGAACTAGAACCAACACTGGAACCAGAATCAGAATCAGTACTGGAACCAGAACCAGAATCAGAACTACCAGAATCACCAGAACCATCAAGGTTATCAGAATCACCAGAGTCACCAAAGTTACCAGAACCAAAACATGTTCCAGAATCACCAGAGGACAATGGTGTTTTAGCCAAAGCAGAAAGAGAAGAATCAGAATCAGGAGAGTTCTTCAAACACTCCAGTGAGATTCATCAAGACTACAAACCTGGAAGGGAATTCAAATCCCCTCATCTAAACCATGTAATCACATAACATACAGATTCGGAGTCTGAAAATCAGAAGCAAGAGGATTTTCAGAGTAAAATTGAAACTGTTGACATAGAGGTTACATCTTGTTGTAAATACTATTATTGTTTGATATTTATGTTTACTGTGATAACAAGAAGCTTGATCTTAAAAATCAAAGCTAGATAAGTATTCTGCAGGTTTTCAAACTGTCAGAGGAACCACATGATTCACACGAATTGAACACTTCAGCAGAAACAGCATTCCAGGGGTTTCAAAAACAAGCAGAAACCACCAGAAGCAGAATTAATGGTTTGGCTGTATTAAGTTCATTTTTAAATTGTTTGTTCTATATTATGTTATATGACAAACTGCTTGATTTTGACAAATCAAAGCAAGATAAAGATAGTGCAGGTTCACTAGAACCAAAGGGAGCAGAAGCAGAAGAAACAGAAGTACCTGGAAAGGTAGAGGATACAAGCAAGTCAACAACACATGACAAATCTCCAAAAGATAAATCTGATCAAGTCAGAAACAGCCAAGATAAGTCAGAAGAGAAATTTGGATATCTACCAGAAGCTGTTACCTATCTACAAGAATCAGAAGCTGTTGCAGATTTACCAGAATCAGAATCAGAAGCTGTTGCAGATTTACCAGAATCAGAATCAGAAGCTGTTACAGATCTTCCAGAACTAGAAGTTGATACAGACCAACCAATGTTGATGAAGCTTTGGCAGAGGAAGGTTGGATACTTGCAGTTCAAGAAGAGTTGAATGAATTCCAAAGGAATGATGTTTGGGATCTGGTATCCAGACCAAACAAAAACATTATTGGAACCAAGTGGGTGTTCAGGAATAAACTCAATGAAAAAGGTGAAGTGGTAAGGAACAAAGTCAGATTAGTAGCACAAGGATACAGTCAACAGGAATGTATAGATTACACTGAGATTTTTGCTCCCGTGGCCAGGTTAGAAGCAATTAGAATTCTCTTATCATTTGCTGCTAATCATGATATAGTTTTGTATGAAATGGATGTTAAAAGTGCATTCTTAAATGGCTATATAAGTGAGGAAGTCTATGTCAAACAGCCCCCTGGATTTGAAAATTCTGATTTTCCAGACCATGTTTTTAAACTTAAAAAATCTTTATATGGTTTAAAACAAGCACCAAGGGCATGGTATGACAGACTTAGTACCTTTCTGCTTAAGAATGAATTTGATAGAGGCCAGATTGATAATACTCTATTTAGGAAATCCATTAAAAATGATATTTTAATTATTCAAGTTTATGTTGACGATATCATCTTTGGATCGACTAATGGCACTTTGTGCAAAGAGTTTTCTGACCTAATGCAGAAAGAGTTCCAAATGAGCATGATGGGAGAACTCAAGTTCTTCCTGGGAATTCGGATTCACCAAGGTAAATCAGGTATACTCATTCACCAATCTAAATATACTAAAGAACTTCTTAAAATGTTCAAAATGAGTGAATGTAAGCCTATGGCCACCCCCATGCACCCAACCTGCTCACTTGAGAAAGATGAAACCAGCCAAAAGGTAGACCAGAAAACATACAGAGGTATGATTGGATCCCTTCTTTATTTAACTGCTTCTAGACCTGACATTTTGTTTACTGTTTGTGTCTGTGCCCATTTTCAAGCTGACCCTAGGGAATCCCATTTAGTTGCTGTCAAACTAATTCTGAGACACCTTAATGGAACCACCAACCTTACCTTGTTATACAAGAAAACCCCCACCTACAAACTAAAAGGTTTTTATGATTCCGACTATGCTGGAGACAACTTGGAAAGGAAAAGTACAAGTGGCAACTGCACTTTCTTAGGTGATAATTTGATCTCTTGGTCAAGCAAAAGACAAAGCACCATTGCTATGTCAACAGCCAAAGCTAAGTATATACCAGCAGCAGGATGCAGCTCACAGTTAATCTGGATGAAACACCTACTTGAAGATTACAACATCTTCGAAACAAATATCCCTTTGTTCTGTGATAACACTTCAGCCATAAACCTAACCAAGAACCCTATCTTACACTCTAGAGCCAAACACATTGAAATAAAACACCATTTCATTAGGGACCATGTTCAAAAAGGGACTTTAAGCATCCAGTTTGTGGACACTGATCATCAATGGGCTGACATCTTCACCAAAGCACTACCTGAAGACATGTCAGATTACATTTTGGTCTTGTTCAGTACAACCTTTATGTACTTTGAAAAGGTATAACCATTTTCATCATAAGAGGATGAAGAGAGCTGGAGGTCCATCCTCTTACACTTCATTCTTCTATGTTCATCCTCTGCCTTTGTTTTCTTCATTTGACTTTATTTTTTCTCTAAACTTTAACACTGATTTAACTTCTCTTTTGACAAGAAATCAATGTTATTGTGATTCTGAAGATTTTGCATAATTGTTGGTTCATCCTCTTTGAGGGTTCATCCTCTAGTCCATCCTCCAGTTTGAAAAACTTGTTGGATTAACTCAGATTTTTCCTTTTGAATAGTAACCTGTTTTCTAATATTAATTCACTCAAAAGCACATGTTAGATAACAAACATAATCATAATATTTGAAATAATTTTGTTATCATTAAAATATTTGAGAGAGATTTTGTCTCAACATCTTCTGTTTCTTCTATATTTGAATCATCAGAGTCATCCCAAGTTACCATCATTGACTTTTTCTTGAAGGGAAATTTCTTTGGTGCTCTTTTTTTCAGTGGACGTTAAGCTATGTAATGCCCTTGCTTGTTGCAGCCAAAGCAAGTGATTTGGCTCTTATTAGTTTCAGTTTTAAAGCTTTCTTTCTTGCTTGGAAATCCCTTCTTGATTTGCTCCCTTCTTCTCATCATGTTTTGGATTTTTCTTGTAAAGAGAGCTATTTCTTCATCTGCTTCTTCCTGTCCTTCTTCTTCGATTTATCCATCAGATTGTGATGGCATGCTTTCTTGAGAGACTGTTAAGGCAACTGATTTACCTTTCTTTGTTGGTTTGTCTTCCATTAGCAGCATTTCATGTGCTCGCAAGGTTCCTATTAATTCTTCTAGCCCAAGTGTTTCAAGATTCTTTGCTTGACTTATGGCTGTTATCATTGGCCTCCACATAGCTGGAAGGCATCTCAAGATTTTCCTTACACGATCTTGCACAGAGTAGGCCTTGCCTAAGGATCGCATTTCATTAACAATAGTTGTAAATTTGGAGTACATTTCATCTATTTTTTCTCCTTCATTCATTTCAAACAACTCAAACTTTCTTATTCCTATATCAATTCTTGTTTCCTTTACATGAACGGTTCCTTCATGATGAGTCTGCAATGTGTCCCATACCTTTTTTGCAGAGTCACATTCATCGACTCTCTCACTTTCTTCCTTGCTTAAGGCACATGATAAAAATAATTGAGCTTTTGAGTTCAGTAGTACCTTAGATTTTTCTTCTGTTGTCCAATCACATTCTTTCTTTTCAGGAGATGTTGGATCATTTTGATCAACCCTTGGTATGAAGTTTCCTTCTATAATGATGCGCCACATTCCTGTATCTTGGGACTTTAGGAACAGCTGCATTTTGTTTTTCCAGAAGTAGTAATCTGAGCCATCAAAGTAGGGTGGTCTATTTGATGATCCTCCTTCAGCAATGTACTTTGCTTTTGACATTTTCTTCCTAGATCTTTTCTCTACACTGTTTAGGTGTTGTTTTTAGAGACCGTGCTCTGATGCCAATTGAAGTAGCAATTTACAAGAAATGGAGTTTGAATTGTAAATTAACCTTTTAAAATTTCCTGAAAAATTAACTCAAGATTGATCTTGGTTGTAAATCAAAAAAACAAATAACATTCTTGGTTCTGATCCAAAAACGGAGAACATTTTTGGTTAGTTGAAAATGACAATTTTAGTTCATCTATTGAACTTGATATTTAAAGACTTGAAAGTAAATAGATAAAGGAAGGAATATAACCCACAAATATACTCTGGTTCACCAAACTTAGGCTACGTCTAGTCCTCACAACTGTGAGATTTTCAACTAAGTGCTCCAAGGCAAGAACTCTTTTGACTTTTACACAAACTTTCGGCAGATCAATCTTGATCTGTTACAACCAATACCTTTCAATCCATAAAGGAGTTTTTCACATATCTATCCTTTAATATTTACAAAGGATTAATCACACTACCTTCTCTATAACACAGAAGGATTTTTACAACTTCTCAAGACTTAGTTTTTACTCACTTTGTCTTGAGATTACAATGGAATGATAAAGTGTTTGATAGAATCTAAATATCCTCAACTCGTGTTTGAGTATTTGATTCTGATCTTTGGAACTCAAAGTGGTCTTAGAACAAAATAGTAATTGGATGATGCAGTTTCCAAGTACTTGATAGAACTTGAGAAAATATGTGTAAAAAAAGGTGGAAGCTGTTGAATCTGATTATCAATGATGAGATAATTGCTTTCGTGAGTTCTGGTCTTTGCCTTCACCTTGAGTTCTCTTTTATAGACTCAAAAAGAGCTTATGACAGCTCATTTGCCCATTGGGAACAGACTGGCTGTCCTTTGTCAGTGATTAGGTGAGAGCATACTTGGTTCTTCCTCTGTGTGGCAAATGAGTCTTGATCTTAGTGATGCATATTCTTGGCTTTTAAATTTGTAGATGGATCTTCCAATATTGACTTGCTCTTAGCATGATTGAGAGAGCATGATTGAAAGAGCATGATTGAATTGGAACTGCACAAAAATTGCATCTGAAACTGCATTTACGTTTTCGCATTTCTAGAGCACCTCAAGAACGTTCTTCATTTTCTTCAAAATTGTCCAGGACGTCTTGGTTTTACTGACTTAGCTTGTTTCTTCTTTGATATGACATGTTTAATTTTCTTGGTGCCTATCTTGATTAATACACTCAAGCACACTTATTAGATACAAAAACATGCTTTAGAATCATAATTATAATTCTTAATTAATCTTTATTTATCATCAAAATTATTTAAGTTGGGGTATTGTCTCAACAATCTCCCTCTTTTTGATGATGACAAACATATTAATTTAGATTTTAATATTGATTCTAAAATAATCAGATAGGAGTTTTTAGATAAAACTCCCCCTCAACATGTGCTATTCTTTTTATTAAACATCATAAAACAGTACTCATAAATACTGGTTGTCTGAAATAGATTTTATCATATTGATTCAAGATAGCATATGACAGCATGGTTTTCTACATATCACAGCAGACTAGAGGATTTATCAGAGTATCACATAAAGTAGAAATCATCACCAAAAAACCTTCTACTATAATAATTAATTGATACATCAGAGTCTTCCTAGTAACACTAGGAACATCAATCAACAATAACCATCACCAAAAAAGTAAAAACCAAATAAATAACAAACAAACTTGCACTAAAGGTTGTATTCTAAAGTAACTCTTAGAGAATGTAAAACTACTAACACTCTATATTAAAATAACAAACTCAATGATAGAAATAATATTTTAAAATTGTAGATCAAACGGAGCAAGTTTGCTACACATCTTTTACCACCGGAATCCAATTTTTTCTTCTCCTCTATGTTATGCAGTCACCCTACTTTTCTGTTTTTCCTTCTTTTTTCGTTTTTTTTTTCCTTTTTTGTAGCGGCATTATTTTCCTTTTCTCTAAATTAAAGATTTCAAATCCCTTCTCTTTTTCTTTTTCTTTTTCTTCTTCTTTTCTTTCTTTAATAATAATAAGTATAATAATACTAATAATACTAGTAAAATTGGTGGGTTTCACTTGGGGAGTGAGCCTACCCAACGTACCTAAGGTCCTAAAAATGTAATTTATGAGGTTTTTGATTTCAGTGTATCTAATTCAGCTAATACATATCATTTACAGAAGGATCACCACTATCCAAATATATTAATTGTTGGTTCTTAAAGTGATGCAGTGTTAAAGCAGAACAAAGTTCAAAACCATCAAATCTCTTCTAATTTGGAAGTCAACTCAAAGGTTATGGTGTCAAGTATGACATATGCAAATGTTACTGTTACTAATTATAATTTACATCCCAAAATTGTTCATGACTTGGAAATATTGTAAGGTTTTAAAAAAAAATAGAAATGTTAGTGAAACAAATTGTAGAAATAAAGAGAAGGCAACAAAGATTAGTTTGCATAATCACTTTATTGTAAGTGAAGAGATTTTTACAAATATAATTTCTAATGCAAGGAAAAAAATACACAAAAAAACACTATAATATATAATTTTCGTCAAAAAGGTAGAAAAGGTACGTGATTTAAGAATTTTTTTTATACTTTTTTCTTTTCTGAATTAGATTTATACTCTCCAATTATTTTACTTTGTTTTTTTATAAAATAAATTTTTAGTTTAAAAAACAAAAACTAACTCATGTTTTAAGACCCCTTACAAAAATCTTCAAACCACATCATGTGATTTGGATGGAATGTCACGCTTCCACACCTTTTCCAATACTTTTACTGGAACCGAGTCACTTTGTTAATGGTTTATAATTTATAATAAAAAGTAAATGTTTGTAACAAGAACTTATAGAAAACTCCACATTATGCAACAATCGAATCCAATCATCACAGTTTTATTTTTATTTTTTAAATGCAATATATTTTAGGCAAAATTGTTGATTTGTATGCAATTTGTATACTTAATGTGTAAGCCAAATTGAATTTACTGGCCTATACTCTATAAATATATTTTTTGTAATCCGCTTTACTTTTTGTTTTTTGGAAGATTGTGAAAACAACTGTCGGCAAGCTGAACAATATGTTGCGTTGTTTTGTACAGTATTTTTATAAACAAAATCGAATCATAAATATGTACCAATAATAAATATTTGCAATGATTGCTGTATACCAAGTGATCGTATTTTGTTTAAAAGAATAGTTTTAACGGCACAGTTTAGTGGCTTTTACGGTACACTATTGTCTTATATATCTTGCTTTATTCTTGTTTGTCATTATTTTATTTGATAATAATATTATTGGTATGGTTTTGTCATCTACACAATTTGAATTAATAAAAAATTGTCATTTTTATTGTTCAAAATTTTTATAATGGTTAAAAATAAAAGACCAATGTTATTTTTTTTTGGTTAATCTCTCATTTCTTATATTTATATTGATAGTTTCCAATTCTCTACAAGTCAATTGTTAAAAAATAGTGATATTGAAATTATGTGCAAGTGAATACCAACGGAGAAAACACTCTGAAAATAGAATACTTTTTGCCGTTAAAAAAATTTGTGACCATAAATTTAATTTAATATATTTAATTTTACGGTGAAATAAAAAAAGTTACGATAAATTACTATAATTTTACAAAAACTACACATATGTAGCATTTGTAAAATTAGGATGACTCCAATTTCACATCAAAATCAAACATGCAATAAAGTTACAAAGATAAGGTTTAAGCCTCTAAAACTGTTTAATATTTAACAAAATATCTTATATTTTAATATTGACAAAGCTAAAATTAATAAAATTTTATCCAAAATTAATATTATCTCAATAAATATTAAATTAATTGACTGAATTATCAATTAAAAAAAATTATACAAAGTCGATTATATTAGTTTAATAAGTGACTTTTTATTCTAAAGTAGCTAAAAAACAATTTTTCATAAAAAATTTAGTAATTTTACTAAAATAATATTATAGGGCTCTAAAATGTCTCATTAAATTTGCTTGAACGGCCATGTGTGTGGGACAAAGAGTACATGTGTGGATCCCTTAACCATTTAATCAGAATTTGATCTCTAACTGATAAGTATGAAAAAATATATCTTAAAATAGGTCAATCTCTTAAATAGATCTTAGTTACTTCAAATGATTAGTCTCAATATTGAGCGCAGGTATACCTTGATTTACCAACACAAAAAAATGTCGTAATAAATTATTTTACACGACCAAATATCCAAAAGGGTGTGCAAGAGCCTACAAAACCTATTACTCATCAATCTCTAAGACATAAGAGGAGAATATGGCACATTCCCTTAACACTAAAAACAATGACGCATTAAACAGGATCAATGGATCAAGACAAGTCCTAATAAACCACTCATGCTTGTTGTACAGTTGTCAACATAATTAAATGTCACCATTATTACTTTGTTGAGCCTTTGACCCATAAAAGAGTCTTACAGTGGAGTAAATTGTTGAAGGTTCAGCCATTGCACCATTGCCATAATCTCCACAAGCTAACCTCTTTGTAACCGGTGGAATGAGTGAAATACCAAGCTCGTCAATCGAGATGAGATGCCGCTCTGTGAAAGGATTGTTCCACATAAAAGTATTCATAGCCGGCGCAACGAAGAATGGCTTGCTGTAGTCCCACGCTCGCACAATACACGTCAGTAGATTGTCGCACAGCCCTCCGGCAATCTACAACAGCATATGTCGAAGTTACATAAATGAAAATAAGTGACAATTGTCAACCGGGAATACCCGAATTCGAACCCTGATTAGAACAATCATTAATTACACTTTACTAACTCCTGGTCGAACTCCATATTACCAGGGTACCTTTCTCCTGAGAACTGGAGGGTTAAGACCAAAAACAAAGTATAATAGAAACATGTATGTAAACCCTATATAAAATGTACATACAAAAACTGAACATCATATAATGGATAGGAACACATCATCACAGAAACTTGCCTAAACTATAGAAACTGAAAAGTCTTTTAATGTATAGTGAAATATAAGCCATTTATTTGATCATGCATCTATGTAGATACAATAGACAAAAATCAGCCAATATTTATGAAACTAATTACCTTGCCAAGAGTGTTTGCCGACAATGGAGCAATGACCATGATATCAGCCCATTTACGAAGCTCAATGTGAAGCACGCTATCGCCAAGTTTCTTCCAACTAGACCATTCATTCTCGTCCAAATACAAAATAACATCTTTGGGAATTGACGTTCGGTCAATAAAATGCAAAGATGAGCTTGTGGCAACTGCTCTTACTTCTGCCCATTCAGAGAAACAATGACAAAGATTTGCAAATTTAACAGCGGCAACACTTCCACTGGCAGCAAGTAAAATCCGAGGCTTCCTGGGGACAGCAATAGCATCCACTGATATATTCTCTCCCACAGAACTCGCAGGCTCTGAGGCGGCCATCGTCACGCAGAGATTTCAACAAAGATCTTAAATATCCATCATTCAAACAGGAGTTTCAGCTTACTCATAAAAAAACCTTCAAATTGGTAAACTAAAACCCCTTTAGAGGACAATACATAATGAACTGAATAATTAAACAAACTCAATGTAAAACATAAAAAAAAGGAAACTCCTTAGTTATTGAAATGAAAACTATGAATATAGATGAATCTAATGCACAAATTATAACCATAGCAGTGATCATATCTAGGTAACATACCCTAAATTTATCAGGCATACAATATCCACCACATCAATGCATGACATCAGAGTACCGACCGAAATAGATTCCTACTTCCAATGATAAACATACACAACCACACACAATGAAATGCACGACCTAAATAAAATATATGTTTGAAAGAAGAATTCACCATAATTACATTACATATTATATGGTTAAAATATCAAATCAAAGAATAAACTAAACTACTCAGTGATTTGAGTCTGTGAGCCATCTACCATCTCTTCGTCCTATTAAGCTGAAAATATAAACTTAAACGATGAAATAAAAAAGCTATGTGAGACTTATATCCAAAATATAAACATTAAAAAATATAAAAGCATTCTCAACAATTTCTTATTAGCTATAACATTTTTAGTTGTAATGTCATAATTTCTTTTCAATGTGATTAAGTCTTTTATTTCGTCATAACACATAACGAATCATCCCCATAATTTTATTTCGTCAAAAACCATCATCAAACAGTCTAAGAACATGCAACTAACCGACATTATCTTCCTGTATTTTCATTTAGGGACAACCATAGAGAACATTTCTCAAACAGTTAACATGCAATCTATAAAACGCAAAAAATCGGTGAGAACGCTCACTTCGAACAAAAGAGATGAAAAAAGTGAAATGAACTCCTAACTAGATCCTTGCTTCTCTAATGATCAACCTTAATAATCACTTGGTTCCCTTCTCTCTTCTATCTTATGCATACATTCTCAAGATGTCAGGGGAAAGTTCTTCTCTTCTCTTTTCTTTTCCTTCTTCCCCTGTCTCAGCTGTGTGTGCAAATGTATGTGAGAGCTATGAACCACTGATACGTACACCGGACACGACGCTGACACTGACACATCGCCAATAATAATTTGAGAAAATAAATTAATTGAGTGTAATCACATGTGTCGGGGTCATGCCAATGTCAGACAATGACATGTATCAGACACCAGACATACCTTCGATTAGAAGTGTCGGTGCTAGTGTGAGAGTGTCTCTTCTTTTCCTATTTTGCAATCTCCCTTGCCCCTTTATCTCTCAATCTCCCTGTCTCCGTTCCTCCTATTTTCTTCTTCTAAGATTCAATTGACCTCTTAAGTTAGGTCTACCCCTTAAAAGACAATGCTCACCCAAAACTTAACTAAATTCTTCAAACACTAATAATTTAATTAAAATTATAAAAATTCCTAATATTCCCAAATAATAATTTCACACATAATTTATTTAATAATTAATATAATTTATCATTTTTGGGGATATTATACAAAGTCTAACCATAACAGTGACAATATCTCTGAACTATACCCTAAATTATGAGCTATACAATATCCACCACATCAGATATCAGAGTACCCAACATTGAAAATTCAAACTTTTAATGATAAAAATACACAAGCACATAATAATACTGAATATAAATAAAGCACCAGATTTAATCAAGAAATACAGAGCAAATTGAGAGCAACGTTATAAAGAAAGGGACCAACTTGAATGGTGATTTCCAAAGGGAGAAGAGGAACATGAGTGTGGAATTATAAAACATGTAAAGGGAAGAGAAAAACCCATGGTTTGTATGTGTAGGAAATCTAAAACGAGACGAAAGATTCGATCTTTTGAATTGAAAAAAGAATAATAAAAATAGGAGCAATCCACGAATGAGAGAAATACAAAAGAAAATGAAATTGAAAAAGAAAAAGAAAAGGGGAAGAAGAAAAAGAAAAAGAAATGGCATAAAAACCTGGTTAGCTTGTTTCAGAACTCGGCAGCAACCTCACTGACACCGGAAGCACAAGCCGTTTTATGCGCTCTCTATATCTACTTCTTTTTTCCTTTAAACTTATATCTAACTTTTTTTTTTTTTTTTACAGTTCAACCTTTTAAGTTATAATGGCTTTCGCTTTGTATCTTAGCCTTTAAAAAAATTATGCATGTTCTTTAAATTTAAAAAAAGAATTTGAATTACTGTAATCAAAATTATAAAAATTTAATCAAAATATGTCAAGATGATAAAGTTGATTGTCTAAACTATCTTGTATGTAAAAAATAGTGATTAGATAGATAAACATTTGTTATCATTTATAAGATTTAATAAAGGTTTTTTGAATAATTAGTACAGGACAATATGTTGCAACATTAAATAGAATTTTAAATGATTAAAAGTTTTTAACCAAATAATTTGTTATTGAGATAAAAGACTAACAATACAACAAAATATAACTTGAAAAGACATAATCTAAATAAAATAAATTTAAAAGATCCAAACAAAAATTGAATTAAACTTAAAGTTTTAATTTTTTTTATATAATAAAGTAACAGTAGTATAATATGATTTTGTGTTTATTTTGGGGAGCAACCAGACTCATTTTTTTTTTTCTGAATTACCTCACTTATTATTTTTAAAGAAAAAAACATAAAAACTCTATCTAAAAAATCTTTAAATTATTGATTGCCAATCATTTTGTCAATAATTTGAGATTTACAAAAGAAAAAAGCTATATTGTATTTATTTATCATAAAATTATTATTATTGAAATCATGTACTGAAAAATATTTTAAAAGACAAACTAATCAAAATAGCTTTTATACACTACAGTATTATTGCGCATAACTACGTAGATTATTAAGATAATTAAGACTCGTTTAAAGGTTTGAACTCTCAATGTATATTTTTTCATGCAAACCAACAATGACCAAATAGTTGAGAAATTCATACATAGATGTACCACTTATGTCAAACCAAATTAATTTATTAAATAATTTTAAACAAATGCATAATAAGTTTTTAATTAAATAGAGAAAATAAATATACATTATGGAACTGTATGTGTTTGGTTATGAGATGATAAAAATTAATTTTGAATTAATTAATTTATAAAATTGATATTAGTTAAAAATAAGTAGAATAAAAATTAATTTATGTTTAAATATATTCACATATAAGTGAATTCAGTTGAACAAAATATTTCACTATAAAAACTACATTTAAACTCAAATTACAAATAGTTTCAAATTAAAATCAATTCAAAAGAAATAATTCATTCAACTCAAAAACGCTCAAATATGTCTCAATCAATTTTATATCTTGATTTTGCCTCCAATGGAATTAACTTTGTTTCGACAAAGAACATGCATATAATAAACTAGTTTTATGCGTATAATAAACTAGTCTTACATATTAATATTTAACGGGAATCCACTATCTCACAATTAATTTTAGTGTATGTTTGAATCCGCTTTGGATTTCAACAAAATTGCTTGTAAAAGCTGTTCCAAACACACTTAAATTGTGATTACAAATGAGTTGAACTCATTGGACGTATCTATGTGTATCTCAAATATTAAACTCAAAAAATACTCAAATGTTAACTATCAAAATGTATAGTTACAGAAACCATAAACCATGTTACAGAAACCATAAACCATGTAGTAACAGTGGGAGTGACTGATGATAAACCAGTGTTGATATGCAAATAAATGGCAAACAGACAATTAATTCACGTGATATTTGGTAAGTAAAGACAGTGATATTTTCATAGAACAAACTTCACATTATAAAATAGTATTAAAACTCGTTCATGAATTTCATTTATTTGTTTTTGTTGTACATTTGAGCTACCAGGTTAGTAGGAGACATCTAGCATCCCTATATATGCCTTGAATTTCACAGATTTGAGAATTCAACCACACATTCAACCAATACCACCTAATAGAGTTCAACAAAATTTCAACTATACAAGGTTTTAACTTCCATGTTGCTTTGGAATTTCGAGGGCAACACAGTACAAGTAATCATCCCTACAACCAACAAAAATCCGGCCACCAATCATTAAAGGCGAAGAGAATATATCGCCCGGCAAGTTAAGTTTGGCAAATTCTTGCACTTCACTAGTCAGTTTATTTGTATCTTCAGAGAAATTTGTGTTCACTCGGAGAAGATGTATGCCTCCAGAACTAGAACAAACGCAAATTAACCTGTAAAAGACAACGATTATGTTTGAAACTGATAGCTGATAATCTGATATTGTCCCTTTAACTAAGAAAATACACCAGGCTAACCTGTCTGAAGAGGGGGAGGCATCAGACACCACCTGCAAGTGCTCGTCAACATAAGCAGATGCAGTGATTGGATCTCCAACATTGTACTCCCATATTAGATCTCCCTTTTCCTGGTGTTGATCCAACATATGGCATAGAACAAAATATTAACCGAAAAAAATCGTTTTTTATCACTGCGTATACTGCATGGGACAATGACAATGACCTAACAATAAGTTTTTGCCAAATTTTCCCCCTCTTCAAATCCTAGTCTCACATCCTACAAAATCCTCAGTTTTTATTAAAATTTAACTAATTTTGTGACTTTTAAACATTTAAAGTATTTCATTTCATATCCCAAATGCATTATAAATATCCAAATATTTGGATATAAAATGAGAATTTAAAGGGTTTAAGATAGAACAAAAAGTATAGACATGCTTAATTTAGAAATAGAGGGACTTGATTAGATTAATAATGATTAGAGAGACCAAAATCACACATAGTTCAAATTAAAAAGATAACATACAATTCAATCAGTTAAAAGTAAAAATGTGGCTGAACATGAATCTTGAGGGTCAAAAATTAATCCACCAAAAAGACAACAAAAGAAAAAAAGAAAACAATTTTATCAGCTGGTTCTCACCAATTCAAACGAGTACACACTTCCACTTCTGCAGCATACAAACACCTACGGTGGAATAAAAGAATAATGATGTAAATAAAGATTTCACCAATCATTTAGAATAACTGTAATATTAATAATATACCCAATAACTACTTATACCAATACCAAGACTTCAATGAAATAAATACGCTTTACTTCGGATGCACTACAAGTATTAAATTGAGTGAACCAAACTTAATGCACTTTCCTTATTAGTTATGAATACACTATAGGGTCATGCTAACACGTGCCCTTAGGGCACATGTTAAGGATTCCACAAATAGTACTATATGCTAATCAGAAGCCAACATTAATTTTCACAATCTTTTAATGACCTTGACAAATAGGATGTGAAGGGTTAAATGATATTTTTTTTTATATTTTCTAAAATCAGTGAAGAGAATGGTGTACCTCATGAGGAACAGCAGAAGGTATGCACGGCCCAGCAAAAATTGGACCACTGGTTGTTTTCTAAGCAAAATTTATTGACAAACAGGCAGGTTAAAATCACTTTCACTAGGGAACAAATTGCAACTATAAGAAGATTAATACTTCATACCTTCCAAACTATGGATCCGTTGGGATCCAATGCAAGAACATGGCCATCTACCAAGCAACATATTACTGCAAGAAAAGGAAAGATAGTATACCGGCATAAGGAAGAGTGATTGACACATAATCAAAAGGACGAGGGCACGATACACACCAGTTCCATTTTGGGTGACAGCTAGAGAACCAAACACAGGGACTTCTAGTTCAAGTAGCCACAATATACTAAATGGCAAAGCCTGGATTTAGTAAAAGGAATATTTCAGTCCAACTTAAGATCAATAGCTCAATAAACATGTCAGCTTCAGCAGAAATAATAACAGATTAATGCGTCTAATGTTCAAAGAATTAATCTCCTGTGTCAGCCAAGAAACCTCAATCTTTTCTTTTCAATCCTTTCTGTAGTTTCTCTTGTCCATTTATATTCAATCACTAGTATTTGGCGGAAAAGCTGTTTTGCGTTAAAAAGTTAAGCAAAACAAAATACATGCTCATTGATACCAGATTTGCAACTGAACAAGTTCTATCAGCAACAAACCAAAATGGATGAACAATATTTTTTGCAAAAGCCAAAGGTATTTTATGAAGATTAAGAGCACCCAAGCACAAGGTGTGCAAATGGTGTGAATGAGCATTAAGCCAAAATGGATGAACAATTAATTTATATCCATTAAGCCATTTACATTTATGTCAGACTGAAGGTTAATGATTAGTTTAACTGTTTAGCTCCTTAGTCATCCAGTAAAAGGGAAGCTAAGAGGTTTTTGTCGATTAACCCATATCATCAGTGGATAATATTACCTTTTCAATGTCAGTTTGCAATAAAAACATTGATTATCATCGTTCATAGAGTTACCAACAAATCAAAAATTTAGAATTCAGTGGGAAGAAGCTGACATCACTAATATAATATTTTCACAAGAACCCTAATCCAAAATCTGGAATCTGGGTATCAGGAGAAAGGGCAGACTATGTCAGTACAGAATTGAAGTCTCCAGAAAGAAATGTAATTTTTTTGCATGTATGTTAATAGATTTAAGAATTGATCTTACTGATATCGATAGAGCTGTTATACAACCACCAGTAGAGGCCACAAAAAGCAAACCACGAACCTACATGAAAAATTAGTACAAAAGATTAAGAACTCAGTGGTAAACTTTTAACTAAGCAATATACATGTATTATGTCCATTAGAAGTGAAATTCACCTCATCAATTGCTGGTGACCCATATATACTGCCACCACATGGTAGCTTATAGACACAGCAATGATTTTTGTAATCAAGAGCATATAAGTTATGATCATACGAGCCACACCTGTATAAATATTAAACCATGCTGAAAATTTTCCAATCAAGCTGTGTGTAACAACTTTTTCAACATAGTTCAGGGACTTCTGACAATAAAAGATGTTAAAACATGTATTCTACACTGAATTAAACATGTACACAAAGAGTGAGAAGTTTCACGCGTAGTTATCCTTGTCCAATAATAAAATCTTTTTTTGTAAAACATGATGCTTATTTTTGCATAAGGTATTTTTAGAAGATAAACTTTATTAGAGAGGAAAAGCACTACAGGGGACCGATCAAAAGATACCTTGCAAAACAGAACAGTCAAGAAAAAACAAGCATCAAGAGAAAAACATGGAGTCAAAGGAAACCACATTCTACATGAAACATAGTTCCATGGAAACTTAAAATTTCTGAGAACATAACGTCGCAAACCAAACATCAAAATCCTTTATTTTCCATAATATGAGTTTTTGGAGAATCCTTTCCCAATTTGTGCACTAACCAACCAGGTTTGACAAATTATATTGAACCATAGGGCATGTGAGAACTTTTTTTTTCTCTTGGGAAAAGAAGTTGCTCAAATCAGACAATTTATGAAGTATATAATGTATATTATTGTTTTAACAGTTTTTTTTGTAAAAAAAAGAAGCATATGTACAGATCTGCAAACTGTTCAAAATTTATAAGAAAGCAACATAAATGTGTTGATAAGGAAAGAATTACCAGATCAACTGTCTGCAAGTGTCTACAACTGGCTGTGATTTAACCTTCAGGCATTTAAAATTTAAATTAGAAATTGACCAAAAAAGAGACGGTTTAACCAAGCCAGATAAATGAGAAGTGACTATTTGTCTTAATAAAAACGAAAATTGGAGATAAATGATGCTAGGTGTTAGGTACAACATGGGGAGGACAGGTTATCATAAAGAAACAATGCCAAATAAAAGGAGCGTGAAAATAAAAAACAAGAGTACAGCAGGGCTGCTATTTCTCCGCATACTGGTAATTAAACTCCCTGGAAAAGTCCTGAGCAGAACAGCCAAGAGAATCCACGAAAAAATCATCTTATGTGTACTAACTATGCAATTTACCAAATTATATAAAGAATGAAGATGCTTAAAAATCAAACCATTACACACATTTTTTGCAGTATGGACTTCTGAAGGATCAAATATTACTTTATTGTTTCACTTATAGGTTTTGGTTGAGCAAAATAAAAGGTTTTCACTGAAGACAAAAATTAACATTTTATGTTTTTTTTTTAAATGAATTTAGCATTTTATGTAATGCTAAAGTAATAATAAATGCTGAATTTATTATGGTCATGAACTAAGTATTCCAAAAGCTAAAACTATAAGGTGAAAACACATGAATGGATCTATTACATATCTAAATACGCTCTTTTTCGCCAGATATTTTGAAGTGTACAATGCACTTATTATTTTGTATAACGCAACTTTTATTTACATAAATGGGGTAGCAATGATAGAACTCTAGTCTAGATCTCTTGGTCAAGAAAGCTTTAATACCATCTAAAAACCAACAACCCAGAATGCATAATTTGTTTGAGACAATAGATGTCAAATTCTGGGATTTGATTTTTTGCCCAAGGTAGGTAGTAGTACAGTGGTAATTTGGTAAAAGTTACTGTGGAACCAGCGGTGCAAGAGATAAATAACAGTGATACTGTAATTCAGTGGCGATCCTTATAGTGAGGTTCATGTTGACAAGACCTCTGTTATAAGAAGCATTGGAGATCAATATACTGAAGATTAGTAAATACTGTGGATAGTTCTTATGGCACTGATTATGCAGCGAAGGTTAGTGGTAAATCCATAATTGAGTGTTTATAAAGAAATATAGAATAAGAGACAGCAACTCTGCCTATGATGTAACTGCTGAAGATCGTTAGATGGTCCTAAGCGAAATAAAATATGAGGATCGTATTAAAAAGTTGAGAACAATAGATACTGGATTAGTCATTATACTGATGAAGACATTATACTGGATTAGTTCATGGTTCAATCGTTTCTTGTGGTTGAATCATGGTCAAATAGATGATGTAGTTAAGTATATATCATATAAAGGGTGGGGATCCCCTTACTCAAAGATTAATTTTTTTCATATTTACTTCATTTAATAACTTGTTGAAGACATTAGTTTAACAAATCTAATTCTCAAATTAAAATTTCTTATTTTAAAAATAATTTGTAATTATATCAAATAATTTCAAGTTAACACATAATATACTTTTAATATAGGAAAACATCGACTATAAGAGCTAATTTAGTAAGTATTTGTGATAGACTCAACTGGTATAAAAAGAAAGTAATGTGAATTGAAAGAAGAATTAGGGATAAGAACTCCTATTTGTTATGCAAAAATCCTCTTATCAAAGTAATCAGAAGAAGAATAGAATGGTATGGTGAATTTGAGAGCACCTCTTCTCTCCTACAAATCTGAGTAAGTTTTTAACTAACTAACTAACTCTCCCTTTTTCTTATTTATATGCAAACATATATTTCAAAAACCTGTATTAGTCCCTTCCTTCCCTTTATTAACCACCCTTAAATACACCCTTTCAATTATCAGGTGCCTATCGATTTGTTTTCCAGTTTCTTCTGCAATAACTGCATCCCTTCACATGATCTGTGTTGTAATAAAAAAAGAACTTGATAAAAGAAAACCTAAAACCTTCAGGAAGACACCAGAAAACCTCAAGCAAGAAAAGACAAATTTATTGAGTTAAAACTAGATACCTCACCAAATGTTTGAAAAGTCCAACAGATGTGTCCATTCCAAAAATCAAGAAAATAGATCTTTCCCATGTAACATCCAACAACCACCTAGAGAAATACCATGTGTTAGAACAAATGGATACAATCTTGTAATACATAACAATTGAACACAGACCTGGGAAAAATCAGAAACAATTGCTGCTGTACATTCAATCCGACCTTCTAGTTTGATCTCCCACTGTATAGAACCACTAAACCAATTATTAAGCAGCAGTTTTAGTAGTTTTAGAAACAAAAATATACACCAAATTTACATTTTAACCCTGATGAACATCTATAGGATATGTTTGGTAACCACACGAACAGTTTTTATTTATCAGCTACAGAGCAAGATAGAATGAGCATATCCAACAATGAATGAAATTGTGGAAACAGTAAAAGTTTTGCAGATAATGTCAGAAAAAAGTGTAAGCAATCTCCTCATTCTTCCTTGTAAAACAAATCTATATTGTCTTGGTGCATTTAACAAAAGATAGGTCACCTAGATTGTATAGATGTTACATGTGATATTCATCATACATCAATCTGTACAAACAGATTTTAAAGAGTACAACAAATTATCATGATGCCAAATGTACAAATTGGTTCAAATTACAATGAAAAAGGGGTGGTTGCAGCCTTGCAGGTGTCATAATTTTTTATCAGAACCTGGAGATTAAACTGTAAAATGAAGAAAGCATTCAAATGAGAAACAGTATGTGATGGATTAAAACCATATATACAAACTATATTTGTTTATACCTTCTAGCATTTATGCATAGAAATTTGTGTGAGTGAGATCCAATGAATAAATAAATATCTGAGCCTTTAGACACAACCATGGGTGAAGCATCAACACAAGATTCCATGTAAACTCTCCAAAAGCTCTTCATGCGACCTGTGCTTCCTCTTGGAATATTGGCTGACCAAGTTGTTTGGTGTGTATCCATTACAGAAGCTTGCCCTTCATACACCACCTTGTTGCATCGGCTGAATGAAGATGATAGGGATATTGAAGGGTGCCAAGGAAATGTTTCATCTCCCCCTGATGTAGCATCAGTAGAACACCTTTTTAAGCGCTTAGAAGGGTTCAAAATATCAACATTATCTTTGGGAATCATCCTTGACTCAAGAGGACTTGAATTTTCAGTACGATTGGAAGAAAAATGGTTATTTTGTATGTCTGCATCTAATTGCAAACATTTATCTAACCTGTTATGCAAAGAACACAGTCCTCTTTTATGGAGAAGAGCCATACAAAGCTTAAAAGGAGTTGGATAGTAGTAAAGAAATCTCATGTCAATCCCTAAACTGTGAGCAACATGTGCAGCAGAAAGAGAGTTACCACCCATCGTAAAGAAATCATCATCATTGCATAACTTTTCAACCATTAAAGCTTTGTGAAACTCCTGTTAAAGCAATCATCAAATCAAAAACTTTGCTTCCGCAAACACAAATTTCTTACATAAATAGTTTAGGAGCCAACAAGTTACACGCATAGACATGTACAGATTGAATATATAAAAGCAACAACTGTCTCAGTTCATAGATTCATCCATGATTTGTAATGCATCATAGATCATCAAAGGAAAGTCATATATATTCAGAGCAGAGACCAATTGTTTTATGAAGAAGAAAGAAATTATTTGATAGAAAAGGGGTAAACAAAATGAAATGCCTATATACAAAAGCAAAAACAAGCAGTTACAGATGTGTAGGAAAAACGAACATGCTTGAAAAGATCTGAACAAACTGACTAGTAAATTTGTCATTCTGAAATAAAATATTGCCCAGAAATGGTTTTCACCTCTAACACACTGCCTCACGAAAATAGCTTTCAGGATTAAAATGTGAACAAAGCACAAAATGACATACATTGTGAAGATAGACAAGGTATATTGCCATATAAAATACTGAAACCATACCTTTTTAATAAGTTGCAGAAGATTTTTGCAGCTAATGTTACCAACCTTATCCTTGACATTCTTAGTCATTAATGCTGAGCTAACCAACATCTCATAGTTAATCTTACCACTAGAAGACATAGGAAATGATTCTATAAAGATGAAACGGTTAGGGAGCAAAACTGATGGAAGTTTGTTAAGCATCCAACTTCTGATTGCAGGTACTAATAATTCACCCAATTGTTGTTTGTCCTTCAATATTACAAAGGCTTCAATAAGTATAAACTCTGGTTGAAGATTTCGACAAACTACAGCAGCATCATTTATATGTGGATGCTCCCTTAGAAAATTTTCAACTTCTTCGAGGGCAATACGCTGCCCATTGACTTTTACAATACGGTCTTTTCTTCCCAAGAATATAAAATCACCACTTGGCAACTGTTTGACAAAATCACCAGTTCTAAAGTATAATTCGCTTTGGCAAGCATCAACCAAATCTTCACAACCATAACTTTGAGGCAATTTTACAAATCCATCAGACATTATATCAGATTCATTGTAGTAACCCCTAAAAATGCAAGAACCACCAACATATAGCTCACCCTCAGTTGATGCACTATTTTCACCAATAAGCACTACCTTGCAGTTAGTAATGGGTAAACCTATTGGAACATTTGTTAGCATTTCTTCCTTCATAATCAATGGTATCCTATTGCAATCAAAATATGTACAATCGCCAGCGACCTTGGGTAAAAAATGGAAAGGGAAAATAAATATATTACTAGTATTAGCCAATGGAAATGATAGAAAATGGAAGTTCAATATGACAAAAATTGTGAAAATTAATATCAACAAATAACTTAATTTGCATTCATAATAAAAAAAGAAAAAGAAATGCATTAGTCAATTATAAGTTTATATTGACACAAAAAGACAAGGTCCAATGAAGATCCACGTGACAAAATCTAACGTAAATAACTCAAGTTGCACTGCGTTCACTTGGGAACTATTTAATCTTGGGACCGAGTCTCAACAAATCAATGTGCCTTAGCTTTAGCCTATCCTTCACCTCTCAACCCCAAGCTTTGAATTTTTGTTGTCACCCCCTACCACACCTTGATTAAACCCTCCATTATTCTATAATTTCCCTACCACACCTTTACTAAACCCTCCAGTATTCTCTAAATTTCTTAAAGTTTTGAGCTTGAATTTATTCTTTTCATGGTTCCTCCACTTGGAATAGTTGATGTCAATAAATTCTTAGTCAGATAGAACTTGAGTAATTACAGATTGCAATAGCAAATAGGGACAAAATGTTCTAAATCACATCCAAAATATTGTATTTCCACTTCTTAAGGAATCAAATTATGAGGCAATCCTTTTTCCATACCAATTGTGAGGCGATATTTCCACTACGTTTTATCACCCCCTGTTCTTGGTTTGTTGCTGCTTCCTGGTTTGTCCGACAACTCTGTATCCAATCAATTCACTTAGATTTTAATATGTAATATGTGGGTGTGAGTGTGACTAGATAGCATTGGACTGCAGTAACAAACCAAGAACAGAAAACAACAAAGCAGCTAGGAAAAATGTGAATTACCTTCACACATAGAAATGAAACAAAAGTATGTCAAATTATGTTCAAGAATGTCAAAGACAACATTGAATCACAAGTAGAAACATCGAATGTCGTCACACGAACCAGATGGAAAATACAAAATATGAACTGTATTGCAAAATCTCAAAGTAGAAGCATAGTTTTTTTTCACTAACCTCGGTACTTCCGTATAAGTTCAAGATTGATGTCTTTGGTAATATAGTTGAAAGCTTCTCCCACAAGGCAAAAGGAAAAGTTTCACCACTTAGCACTAGCAATTTCAGTGAACTTTCAATCCGTGTGTCCGCATGAGTTTGCAATACAGGTAGAATTGTCCTTATCAGTGATGGAACAGCCGTAAGCCTATTAATAGAATAAGCCTACAGAAACATTTAATATTACCAGCAAGGGTAAGCAATTAAGAATAATTAATACACAAAACCTCGATCAGGAATCACCGCACCTGTAGAAAATCTATTGTGGAATATACATTTTCTTTGAGCTCGCTGAATGGAGGAATAATTAATACACAAGCAGTCAAAATAGAACTGAGAAATTCTTGAAGGTGGTCAATGAAGCTAATTGATGATTTAAACAACAATAGTTCCTGCCCCGTCAAAGGATACATTCCTTGCATCCATAAAAAGCGGTTTGAAAGACCTAACAAAAATGTAAATCAAATTGTGACACAAGAAGGTACATATCCATAATAGAAAGAAAAAAATTATGGATCAGAAACTTTTACTTTATAAACATAGAATTTAAACAGAATATTTATTGGATCAGATGATGTATAACTAAAATCATTCCATAAGAAACAGACAGTAACAATCAAGCCCACTCCCACTGGGTAGGATTGACTACACGAACAATTGACACCATAAGGCTCCATCAAAAACCAAAATTCCAATAAAAGGACTTTCATGTGTATTCCTTTTGG
Organism: Cicer cuneatum; assembly: GCA_037974295.1. Lineage (NCBI taxonomy): Eukaryota > Viridiplantae > Streptophyta > Magnoliopsida > Fabales > Fabaceae > Cicer > Cicer cuneatum. Next base: position 61,410,188 of record JBBPBO010001985.1, on the reverse strand, counting down.
AACTACTCTTCTCAATGAACCTGTTACCGCCCTTCTTCTCACATGACTAAAAACCACCTTACATAAATTTCTGTCATCTTCTTCTTAGTAAGTGCTACTCAAACTATCTCCTAGATATGTTTATTCCTAATATTATATCTTCATGCATATATATACACTAATCTGCCTCAACATTCTTAGCTCCACCAAACTTCTTTTTCTCATGTTGGCACTTCATTATACATGGATCAGCATTGACCTTGTAATGGAACTTTTTTTTAGTTTGATAGGCACAATGTGATTGCAAATTACAGCTATAACATTTGTCCATTTCATTCACCCATCTTAAATCATATGTATGACATCTCTACCAATCTCCATATAAATGTATAAGATGGATATGAGGTACCTAAACTCTGCAACATATGGTATGATGTGATTCTCAGTACTTTATGTTGAAATCGAATTGCATACACAACTTCTTTCTCCACATTAACCATAATCCATTGATTTCAAGGGTTCTTTTGACAATTCTAAATTAGAATTTACTCCTTCTCATTCTCAACCCATAAATTAAGACTGCAACATCCAGAAAAGCATAAATTAATGTTCTCGCATTGAGAAATACCCAGTAAGTGCATCAAAATAACAGCTGCAACAGACTGCAACTTACCAGTTTACTAAATAAATATCCTAAGCGAAATACCCAGTAAGTTGAGAAATTAGGACTGCAACATAACTTTTTACTAAATAAATATCATTTTCAATACAATAACAGCTGCAACAAACTACAGTAACAAGTTACCTTGTTCAGTGCCACACACTCCTTTAGGCTTTCCAGATGATCCAGAAGTATACATCAGATAACAAAATGACCCTTTCTTTTCATTGGCACAAGGCCATGCCAAATCTGTTGAGCAACTACATTCTCGAAGATTTTCTTCAATGGAGTAGCTCAAAACAGGACAACAAATTGACTTTACTAACCAATGCGATTCATCAAGCTGTTCCAAGTTACTTTTACCAAATGAAGATTGGGACCCTATAATAAGATCAGCATTTGAAGAAGAAGCGACTGAAAGTATCCTTTCGTTTGGCCAGAAAGGATCCAGAGGCAAGAAGGCTTCCCCGCACCTCAATACCGAAAGAACAGCAATAATATATTCAACAGAAGGAGGCATATAAATCCCCACTATCTTTGGCCTATACTCGTCACTGGATTTATCCATTGACTCTGAACTAGGTTCGACAGTTTTTGAGGACTCAGATCTCCGAACAGTTCCTTCTTCACGGTGGACACCATCATTACCTACAGCAGAGTACAAGATTGCAGTGCCGCATCAAGCATCATTTCCCATTCAAACATAAAAATGAATAATAAACTATGAAGCACTAACACAAATATGTACACTGAACACGACACTGACCCATAGACACCAATAATAGTTTGAGAAAATGGAAGTGATTGAGGGTAACCACGTGTGTCGGTGCCGTGCCAGTGTTTGACACCAACACAAGACAGACACTCAGACACCCCTCTAGCCTAAAATGTCAATGTTACATAGCTAATAGATAGTAAACGATCAAAATAACAGTCAGTAAGGCATTTGCAAAAACTTTTAAAAAGTGGACATTTGGAAAAACAAAACCACATATTTCTTTAACATTAGTTATTAAATAAAGAGAAATAAAATGAGTGATTATCACAATAATCCCTTGCCTTACTCCATTTTACAAACATTTCATAATATTCACAACTTAGAAACGAAAAATTATTGGTTCCTTCCCTTTCCCTCGAAACAAAACAATTCCAAAATTAGCTTCATTGGTAGAATAGGTCATATCACTTGAGCAAGGTAATGTAAAAAATAAAAGCGTAAAAAACATTGTCATTTTTCACAAAGTAAACGGGTTTAAGCAACTAACAAACTAAACTTTGCTTTGAAAAGAACCTTGACGTTTGGCTATGATCAGGTGCGGGTCATCAACACCATGAAGGATAGAGCGGAGTCGAGAACTAAGACAAGTAACCGCATTCAAGACATGAGAGTAAGTGAAGCTACGGTCACCGTGGTAGAGTGGAGGAGACGTGGACTGAACGCGCTGTTGTAAGAGCGTGGTAATGTCTCCATTGAAGTCGGGGAAAGTGGAATTTTCGCGGGAAAGGTTGGATACGCCGGAAGCGTGGATTACTGCGATTTTGTTAGGGTTTGTTGATGCTGTTCGGAAAAATTCGTGGGAAATGCAACAGTGTTGTGTTTGTGTGAGGTCATAGTTATTGTTCATTGATTTCTTTGTGAGTGGTGGTGCCGTTGTTTGTTTCGAGAGATGAGGCTGTACTGAGATGAAAGTGAGAAGTGAAGAAAAAGAGCGCTGATCGTGTCATAAAAGTACTAAACGCAGCGTTTAAAGTTAAAATTTGGAGAGAGAAAATTACTCTCACTTTCATTTAGTTAACCCTATTATTTCCTGCAAAAAAACTCTTATTCTCCCTTCCATCTTCTTCACCTCTATTTCTTTTACTGGCCACCGTTGTTTGCTACAAAGTCTTTGGCTAACACTTTTGTCTTTGAAATTTTCAGGTATCCTCTTCGAAATGATCATCATTTGAGGTAAGTTTGTCTTTGTATTCGTCTCCGTTAATGCATTTTTCTCATTTTGTTGATGCATTTGAAGTTTGCATTCTCATTTAAGAATTTGTGTTTATAATTTCAAAGTTTTATCATTTGTGACTGATTTTATATTGGCATTCGAAGTCTTGTTTTCTGGTTCCTTGGACTAGTCTATGACCCTTGGGTTGAGTTTGTTTCATAGTTTCAAAATTTTATCCTAGGATTATAATGATAGGAACCTTTTTTCAAATAAAATTTAAGAAATATGTTTGAATAATAATTTAAATTATTGGGAATAATTGTTTTGAAATTCTTAATTAATAAATAAATACTAGACTTAATTGTACTTTTAGTTTCTCCATTTTTACCAATTCATAATTTGATCTCCAATTTTAGTCTCATGATAATTTTTTAACTATAAAATGATGATGTAGAATAATTAAAATCATGAAATTGCAATGAAATTCTATCCAGTATATGGCAAAGGGTAATATTCAAGATGTGAACAAATCGGATGTGCACATTCATGCAAGATCTGGTGCTCTCTTTGAAATATTTGCTCGTATAATAGATAGTCATATATAATTAATGAATATCTGAAATGACATATACATGTGTTTCTTCCATACCGTAAACCAATTAGTTCTGATTCAATCGGATTCCAAAATCATTCTTTGAAAACCCCACCGAATTAGTACATTGAAAATGGATATATCATAATATTTGAAAATTTTGCATTTTTGTAATTTAATTAATGACATATGTATCTAGATTAGTTATATGTCATGAAATCGTATACGATATCATTTAAAATGTGTAAAAATATTTATTTATTTTTAGTTCAAAAATCTAAATGAGGGACCAAAATTATCGACTTTTAAAATACGGAACCAATTCCGTGAATTAGTTAAAATAGAAGGACTAAAACTTCAATTAAGTTTAAATAATAAAATGTCATGTTAACAACAAAAACAAAAAAGTTGTTAATGCATTTGCAACAAAAACAAATTGAGATGAGATGATAATTTGATTTACTTTAAATAATGTGATATACAATTCAATGATATAGAACCATGTAGATGTATTAATTATTCATATGTCATTAATTAAATTACAAATATTAAAAATTTATGAGTTAGGTTTTTAGAGTGTTTTATCATGATTTTATGGGTGTTAATCATTATACATCATCGTATCATATAATACATATAATACGTTATTTAAAAATGTTATGTCACCATTTTTTTGATTAAAAAATAATAGAAAGGGACCAAAATTGTAGACTTTTAAAATAGAGAAATCAATTTCATGAGTAAGTAAAAAAGAATTAATACTGCAATTAAGTCTAAATCAAACAATTCTTTCAAAAATCATAAAGATAATCGGTTCTTCGTACAATAAATAATTGTATGATCTACATAAAATCAAATTACTAAAGAGAAACGCTTAACTAACTTATAAGTCCACTTAAAAAGCATCCTAGATAATGCCATAACCAAATGTTTGCTTTTTTTATTGCGCTAATGGAAGTTAATTATGAACTATAATCTTTGTGTAATTTTTATCTATAGAATTATAAATCTTCACATTTTATTATTTGTTAAAATCAAAATACAAACTGCTTTTTATTTATAGCATCTTTTATTATTTCTATAAAAAAGAAAGGAGAAAATTGTTCTTATAACTGCTTACTCTTATCTTACAAATAGCATTATTATTGCACTTTTAAAGACCACCAAATATAAATATTGTTTTTATTATTATTAGGAGTGGAAATTGATACATTGGTTAAATATGTTTAGTTTGTTTTGAAATTTGGGTCTGACCAAAATATATGTCATGAGTCATTTTTTGAGGTCTAGCTTGACCTTTTTCTAAGCTTATAATGGATTGAAAACTTATTCAAAAGTTTATTTTTTTTCTTCATATTAAAACATTTAAGTACGATCATAATTAAATTGGCTAAAGGTCAAAAAAAGGTATCAATCTACCACAATACTAAATACAAATCTTCAATTAATTGCTAAATGTAACCGGACAATTAAAATTAAAAAATAATACAACCAAATAGGCCTTAAACATTAAGTTACAAATAAAATTCAATAACATTATAACAAGATCATAGATTTTAAATAAGTAAATAATATGTCAAATTAAACCATAAACATTTTAAGTCTTACAAAAGTCAATTGAAAAAGTAAAACAAATAAAAAAAGAGTTAAATAAATTTTTAGTCTCTGTAAAATCTAACTATTTTATTTTTAGTCCTTATAAAAATTTCATTAACTTTTAGTCCCTTAAAAAAAATTCGTATTTATTTTTTGTCATTGATTTTATACCAACTATTATATATCATTCAAATTTTTGTAGCTTTAAAATTCATATTCAATTTATCGCTTGTTAAAAAATTCTAAATTTTTGTACCAAAGTTGTTAAATATGTCCTAAACATTATTGCAAAAAATTATTCAAAAGTATAAAAGATACACAATAGTTGATATAAAATTAGGGACCAAAAATGAAAACGAAAGTTTTTAAGAGACTAAAAGTTAATGAAATTTTTTATAAGGATTAAAAACAAAATAGTAAAATTTTATTGGATTAAAAACTTATTTAACACTAAAATAAAACTTCATTGCATAAAGAGGTCAGTCTGTAAGACTTAATAGGTTTTTAAAAAAGCTTAAGCATGAGATATTTAGATAAATAAGTTTTTTAAAAAGTCTAAACTTAACATTTTTATTAAACAAGTCGGACAAAACTAGACCTTAAATAGGCTAGGCCATAAGCCCCTTTCGAATAGTCTGACCTTTTAGAACAAAGTTGGTTTGAATAATTATGATCCTTACTTGTTTTGATAATAACAACATTATTTTTTGCAAATAATTTAAAGCAGCAATGTATTTATTGAAGTGAGCAATTCCTAGATCGCGTAATATTTAAACAACTTTGCGTTGTATCCTCTAATATTTGGATAAGTTAAATGAACGCATAGACTTCGCTCTGAAAATTGTATTCTAAGTCTGATTTGAACAAGTTTTAATGGTGAATCAATATTTGAAGATTTGATACAAAACTTTGAGATACATGTTGATTTATTGCAATCAGGACAACGGTTAAAAACCCTAAAGTTTATCAATAAAAGGACATGCAACCTTATTGAAAAATACATAACAACAATACTACAATAAGCTAGATAACAACAATACTACAATAAGCTAGATTATCAAATAAGTTTTCTCTTTTGTCATCACATCTCTAAAACTGTTTTTAAAAACAAGTATCTCAAACAAGTTTTTTCTTTAATTCTATTCTTTAAAACAATTTTTAAAATCAAACTTATAAAACATTTTTTAAAAACTAAAATACAAAAGTGTTTTAAACAGGCCTTACATTTCTCCACAACTTGACTATACTAAATAAGAAGGTTGAGGAGACTTGTGTAACAACCTGATTTTTAACACTGCGATTGCATTTTTTTTTTTAAAATAACATAATAAAATAATACGTCGTTGCACAAAAAGACAAGAGTCATAAATAATTACACCATATATACAAACAAGTTAAGATAGTTTTTGGGACAATAATCCAAAGTATGCAAATGGAAAATACACTGGGGCTATGAGACCTATCGACGTCACTCATACCCCTGGGGTATTCTCGGTAGACACCTGCGTAGAAGTACTGCTCCAAGAATATTATCCCCCATGGTCACGTAAAAAAAAAAAAGAACATGGACCCACAAAAAAGAGTCAATTGTCAAGGTATATCATAGATATAGTCATCCCAAAACAAAATAAGTACAACCACAAAAAAGAAAAACACTAAGGCCCTATACAACCAAATATTAATCTGATCATCCACTAACAACTACAATAACAAGGGTGACTTCCACACTCTCCACAAGTTCCTTCTGACGCAGTATCTTTTTTTGATATAACTTATTCCTCTTCATCAGTCACGGAGGGATCAGTCTCCTAAGAAGTCAAGTCCACCCACATGAAATACTGCCCCAGCTCTCCTACTTGTCATCACCACTCTCCTCGTATATGTAGTCCTGTTTGAGGTGGGGTCGTATACTCAAGCATTCGGTGAATGCCGGTAAGGGAAGTCTAACGACGCTTCCATCGTCAAGGTAATAGTCGGTGGAACGAACTCCAATATCATATGAGGGCAAAGCCCAATTTCTACAGTAATGTAAAGTGTCACCAACCGAAATTAACAGTTAACAATTATATCATAAAAATAAACAGTAAACTCTTAGCAATTACAGCACGATAACAATAACATAGCACATATATACATATATCATATCATAACAAACACGACTCACGTGCCAAGCACCCTAATGCAATACTTACATGTCAATGCACATAATTCTCGAAATTTCCAAACCCTCATCGAGGGGTGTAAATCATAAATGTACTGCCTCCCATAGACCAGATCTAATTATCGAGGTTCCACCTATCATAGATCAGCACGATTTACCAGAGCGCAATCTATCAGCACGTGATTCACTAAAAAAGTTTACAACGAGTAAGGACTAATAGTATTATTAATCACAATACCCACTTTCAACATATAAAAACATATTTTTAGAAATCAACATCCTTCAATTTTTCAAAACATTCACTGACAATCATTCAAAACGTCATAAATTATTTTTCTCAAAACTTTTCATATAACCACAAATTTTCTCAAATTTGCCACAACTCATTTTTGTGTGTTTCAAATAACTACATTTATAAAGACTAAATGTTCAATCAAAGTATTTACCTCATAACAACTTAATCACACACAAGAATATCAATAAATGTTTTTATAGTTTCAAAGTTCTAACTACTCTTTGAAATAGTTTCATTCCTTTCAACATATATTTTTTTTTTAACAAAGTTTGTATTTTAATTCATGAAACTTGGAATCTTTTTAAAAAAAATGAAATTTTAACTCAAAACTTTAACCTTTACCTTATAAACTTGAAACTTAAATTAAAATCATGCAAACTTTTCTAAAGATTGAAAGTATACATATAAAAACTTGAGTCCACAATTCACTAATTTTCCTTAAAATACAAGTTCAAGGATTTGATAACCACATGTATACATTCTTGATCATCAATCATAACAACTATTTTTGGAAAGGCATATGCTAAGAAAAATCACTTTTCTTTAATCACCACAACAATATTAATATTTTAGAGTTATCCACACCGCTAATTCGTGTCAACGTTCTCGATTCCTTTTCGAGACTCAAGGAGCTAATTACATAAACATAAAGATTTATCAAAATTTGTTCACCACCAAAATTTATCCAACCACATTATAATTCCAAAATTAAATCTTTTTATCTTTTAAATTATATCACTTAACCATTAGAGTACAAAAATTTGAGTTAATAAAGTACTACACTGTTTTTCTTTAATCTCGGTCTAAGAGTAATTAAAAGAGTAACATTTTTAACTCTAAGCATATTAATTTCATAATATAACTTTTTGCTCAAACTCTTTAAGTTAGTTAAAATTTGAACTTTTTCACAACTTTAACGACTCTAATTTTTTTGTAAAGTTTCAACTTCAGCTGAAACTCGTTTATTTGAAAACAACTCATTATATAACTCAAACACATCAAAATCAAATTTTATTTCTAACCATTACTAACAACATCAATAACAAGAATACAAATTTTATTTTATTTTATTTTTAAATAATACTCTTAACACCAACACCTCTCTAATTTCACATTAAACTAAATTAATCAAACAAAACCAACAAAATATTATCTCCCCTTGGTTTGAGAGGGAGAGAAGGAAACTCATTTACTTTTTTGAACAACAACAAACATCAAAGGATTGGTTAAGAACTCAAAAATTTCACTCGTCCCCTCACACATATAAAAATTTTCAAATTTAAGAAGGAGGGAAGAAAGTAAGTGTCTCACTTCAAATAAATTAGCTCACAATCACCACCTTGTAGAGGGGAGCAATTTTCCTTCCTAACACTTCTTGAATGGAAGCTTAAATCTAATGAAAAATAGAGATTTATGTTTTTTTTTAACACACCACACTATCTTTTTTTTTTTTTTT